>CM051647.1:4391507-5099840 GCA_028020825.1 Podargus strigoides | reverse complement strand
GTATGAACGAGTACATGGAAGTCAAGAGCTCTCTGTGGTACCCACAGGAGGACTTGGAGGGACAGTTTTTTGTCAGCCCCAGGCTGAAGCCCTTGGTTGGGAGGGCAGAGTCACATTTTCTCCAGCTCCAAAGGTTTGTGTCCTCAGGCAGAGTGTTAGGGTGACTTGTGCTCCTGAATAGCTAAAAATACTGTATGGACATCAATGATTAACTCACTTCTGCCAGTGGCCATACTGTCTTTTACGCTTGCCCATCAGGTTTGGGAATGAAGCAGCTGAAACACACCAGTGATGATGATAATTTAGCACAAAGTCCCACTCCAGCAAAGCCAAACTTCCAGCCCTAACCCACAGCTCTCATTTTGCCACACACACACACTTTATTCTTCATTAATTCTTCCTTTTGCATTGCTCCCTGTTCCTCTGTTCTCTTCCCAAACACTCATTTCTCTCTCCTCCTCCTCCTCAGCGCTGGGTTCCCCTGCAGTACCCCAGATCAGCCTCTTGCTGCTCCCTCAGACCACTCGTGTCTTCTAAACTGAAGCTGCTGCAGAACATTTCCTTTGCACTGAATTGTTAGAAGTGAGGGAAACAGCAGAAAGGAACGTGGGGGGAGGGCTACAACTGACCCAAGTCCTCTCCAGATTTTCTTTGCCAACTTTCCTTAGCTCTCTTTCCATAAAGGGGAGGTTGCTGTTAAACAGCAAGGCCATGCACGCATAAAATATATTAAGTGTATAAAATACTTTACATAAGCAGTCAGCCCTTCTCCAAATGAAATACAAGTCACCCTGGGGCTCTGTTCAAAGAGCACCTGAGGAACAAGGCAAAAAATAATTTGCAGCTACACACTACAGTCAACGTCACTGGGTGCGTATGAACTGGGCACAGCAGCTCATCCTGCAAATCACAGCACAGCCTTGGTTGGAAGAGACCTCTAGGCTCCCCCAGTCCAACCATTAACCCAGCACTGCCCAGTGCCCACTGCCCCATGTCCCTCAGCACCACATCTCCACGGCTCTGAAATCCCTCCAGGGATGGGGACTCCCCCCCTGCCCTGGGCAGCCTGTTCCAATGCCTGATAACCAAGTCTGTACACAGCTCTACAAACCAATCTTCCCAATATTACTTAGGCTTCCAACTCTATAAAAGAATAAAGAGTATGTCAAAAGAACAAAAGCATCCCTCCTCCACCCTTTCAATTGTATGAACTTTCAAATTTAGAAAAAAAAAAAAATCTAATTTTGAGCCCTTTTATGTGTTCTAATCTTCTCTCACTTTCTTTTTTTTTTTTTTAATTTTGAACACAGCTGTCTGTTGTACTTTCTCAAATGATGCCAGATGCTGGGTTCATCAACCAAACGCATGAAAACAATGCTTTGAAAGCAATTAGAAGCACCGAGGCTGCACCGAGGCTCATATTAAAATGTGATAACACTGTTCTAGTGGGAATTGCAACGCTGCCGCATTTCTGACATTTCTGTGCTGCCAGACAGACAGGATGTGCTGGAAGTGGGCCCTGATCGAGGAGGTAACATACTGGAATTTATTCCTGGAGTAAATGAAGGATTAGCCGAGTTGGAACACTCGCAAGGATTTTTATTACAGCCCCAGCTCCCATCTTGTTTGAACGCTGGCAGATCCTTCTGTCTGTGCTCACATCACAACCACTATTTAAGGAAAAAGGATGAACCCACCAAGCCACACACCATGGCTGCACCCAGTGCTCCAAATCTGGAAGCAGAGCTGAGCTCCACCAATCCAAGACTGGAGTCAAAGCAGCTCCAGGTCAGCCCCGAGCAAACACATATCCATCAATTGCCCCAAATATGCAGAAGTACCCACTGACACAGCTTGTGACCTGCAGGCACCCTGGAAAGTTTAAATCATCACCCGCATTATTGAGGAAATGAAGATCAAAGTCACAATCAGAATCTCTCAGCTTGTTAACAGACATAACAAGAGATGGTCACGGTCCTGAAAAATTTACAACCTGACCGTTTGTCTACACCTGGAGGTCGATTCAATTTCAAGTTCAGGTTAACATGAAGCAATGACACCAGAGACGACTTGCTGAAGGTTACCCAACAGCCCTACCTCCCACGTCAACAGCCCAGGGGAATATATTACCCTTTCTGAACTTTAAGCCTTTTCTGAAGACAGAAGTTTTGCAGAAAAAAATTTCCTGGGCTTATGCAAGACAATACATTTATGTCAGCAGCACTCGGGTTTGTGTTGTTTGCTCTCCAGGGTAAGGAGAAATGGACTTCTGCTGCTCAGAAAGAATACTAACCCCCACTCCTGCTATAGCCCTCACTGCAGCTTTGCTCCTTCCCACCCCTAAAAACTGCCACACAGAGCTATATATTCAGTTTAAGCTCTTTTTCTTGTTGTTTTTGCATAGAAAACACCAGGCATGTCCACTCCTTCCCTGCTCAAGCTGAGAGCAATGAGAAATCACCCCTCCTTCCCCTGGCTTGTACTCACCTCGGGGCAGAAATTCCAAGTGGTACCTGGAAGACCAAAAAGAGACAGACATAAGCATACATTATTTTCTTAATGACTTGTTCCAGCCTGATGAGTAAGTGACAGATGGGAGAATTATGCCAGAGGCGCTGCCAGGAACCCAGAGAACTGTCCACACATTTTGTGTGAGAAGCTTCAAGAGGAACTGCAAGTCCTAGAGATGCTAGCTGGCCCCTGAGACCCCTCTGCTACCTAAGGAACTTCCTCCACATCTCCTCCTCCTGAGGACTTTCAGATGCTCCCAACTCCCTTCCATTAGAACAGGTCACTTCCTCCAAACACAAAGGTTTCCGTGACCTTCGCAGCCTTGAAGACCTTTAAAGGTCCCTTCCAACCCAAACTATTCTACAATTCTTTTCTTAACCTCATCTCTCCCCATCCCATGCCAAAAAAAAAAAATCCCCCATGATTTCATCATCTCCCTCACTTTGAGTGTATCTTGGGCTGACATCTGAGTCATTTTAATAAGGGAACAGCACTGGTGAGGTTTGGAAACAGATCAAGGATTGGGGATAAACCACAAAGTGACCCATTCACAGGCAAGATGCGTAACAAAGGGTTGGTCTATAGGCATTAGTGGCAAGAATCCAGTATGTAAAAATCCAATCAATTTGTTTCCTCATTAAAAGCTTTCATGAAGAAAATGATTTAACACAAACATTCAAGCTCCTGACACAGATTAATTAGAAAACAACAACAGAATTCTGATTAAGGGCATAATATTTATTTGCCTTGTTTGCTTTGGACAAAAAAAAAAAAAAAAAATATTAAAAATGTGCACAGACAGAAGAAACTTTCCTGGGAGAACAGGCTCAGTGATAAATAACAGCTGTATTATATTGGAAAGAGCCACAGCACTGTGCCTTAGAGCAAGAAAGGGGCTGCAATTTTCCCTGGGCCTTTGGATGTTCTTGGCAGTGGTCGCCCATTTTTCTGATGAGCTCTTTCCAATCCATCCTGTGGCAGCTACATCTTATCTCTCCAACCCAGAGAAGTGACACCACCTGCCCAAGGTCAGGGGAACCATCAGAGCAGCTCCATCCTTTTGTTTCCAATCAGCATTAACTGTTACTCAACATTTGCTTTGGGAATTCAAACATTATTCAACATTTGATTTGAGGAACCTCCCCTCCCTGGGCTCAACCTCTGCTCTGCCAGAGGAGAGGGACCTGCACTCCCCTGACCACCCCTCCTCAAATCCAGCATCCCTGAGAATCAAAATATTTTTGTCTCCTGAACAGACGAGGACTGTGAGACAAGGACAGCAAAATCACTTCTTGTTTTGTGAACTTTTGTCTCTTGTGCTTGAGAGACTGTCCTAATCTCCCCTGAACATGTTTTAGTGATAACATTTACTGCACTAGGACCAAAATGATTTTCTGTCACTTCTAATTCCAGTTCAATAAAAGTATAAGAGCTTTGTTTCTAACCTCTGTCATTTTTAATACAGTAAAATGGTTTAAAAAAAATGTAAAATTGAGTTCCATTTCCTACTGGACCAGCAAGCCCATGTTAGCTTCACTCTGATCAAATTTAAAGAGTGGGGGAAATAAAAAAAAAGAAAAGAGCAAAGCATATTTTGGTAAGGAAAAAAAAAAAAGCATAAGGAAACAGCCAAAAATTCTAATCTCATCAGATCAGGATGTGTCTTTAATCTCATGCTTTGATCATTTTCACTCTGGAAAGGCTTAAGCAGAGAATGAAAGTTAGTTTAATGGGGAGTGGGGGGAAGATGGTCTTGTTCTTATGGAAGATGAAAGAGTAATGATCTAATTCCTTCATCTGCCTCCGACCGCACAAAAATCTTGAATAAATTACTTATCTCGAGAGCTTAAAAGGCACCCACATACAATGCCACAGTATTTTCAGAATATCCTTTTTTTTTGTTCCTGCATTACCCAAGAACTGCAATTCTTCAGGCAAAACACCCCTTTTGCTGCAGCAGCCTAAGCAGCAAACAGGGCTGGTTCAAATACATCCCGAGCTGCAAGTCACACGCGTGCTTAGATTGAGGATAAAGCATGTTTCTGTGAGGAGGAACTCAGAGGAGGATGTTCATCATCTTGGGCCGTTGTCCAAAGCATAGAGCTTGAGGCCAATTCTGATTTTTGCTCCCAATTAAGGCAGTATGAACCACCAAGCGTGTTGTGTCTTCAGCACACCCTGCCCGTGGGTAACGGGCACTTGCACGTTCTCATTCTTCAGCTTTGCAGGAGGTTCACCCTGAAAGTTACAGCTCAATAATTTCTCACAGCAAATAACTTTAAAAAAAAAAAAAAAATACTGTAACTGCTCCATACACATCCCCCCTTGAGCCAGACTCTAAGTTAGAAACCAGAGACCTCATCCTTATTCAACATCCTCTTTATTTGGAAGCTTATGTGCCTTGGGATTGGGTTTGACGTTTTCATCCTTAATCAGCAACTTTTAGATCTCACAGACACCAAGAGTAGAAGTTTCTCATTCATTTTCTCAATGAGAAAGTTTGGGAATAGGCAATTTATTTGGTCGTGTCTTAACTGTTCCTTTTAAGCACTTTATTAAAAAAGCTCCCATCCAGCAGCTGGGGGTGGAATCCCCCCCCAGAAGAGAACCAGTTAAAGCAAAGCATAGCAAGGAGTTTTCTGCCAAAGAGGAAGGCCTAATTTACATCAGACCTTAAGAAAGTGGAAGGAGATGAGGGGAAATACTCTTGTCAAACTATTAACTAACTTCAGCAAAATGAGCGCACGAAGGAATCGACTGAGAATTTTGATGCAATATTTAAAGCAAGGAACTGACCCAAAAAAATGTTTGATTTCCATTACAAAGCCAAAGCACGAGTATTGCCCTGCCAATACTTGAACAAAAGACATCCTAGAAGTATTTTCCCCACATGGTTTGTAACGAACCACCCACCTCTCTCACCTCATCGGGGCATATTTTGGGCCAGACAGGAAGACCTCACAGATTTGTTCTGTTGAAAACACAAACTGTTTCTCAGGATCGTCTAGCCTTTGAGGTTACACACTCAACAAGCAAACATCAGAAGGGTTCGTTTTTCTGGCAATGTTTATGTTCTTTGCTCCTGAAAAACATACAGATCCCAGTACTAATTCATCAGCCTCCTAGGAGCAGTGTCTCCAACTGGACCCAATCAAAACTGCAACTCGACTGTGTAAACAGACCTCAGAGGGTGAGTTGTCATGAGAAGAGGAGAAGAAAATGCTGTTTGCATGTCAGAAAGGGAAATCGAGGCACTGAGCAGGCAGGTTTGCCCAAAAGCCTCCTTCCCAACACGAACCCACTGTCCTTATAGGTTGAGCCAGAACTAATGTTTATCCATGCTTGGTCTGTAAGGACCCAGAGTCTTCTCCTGCCTCCCACAGAGCCAGGACTTGGTCTTCAGAAGCAAAGGATGATCCAGGATACACCAGGACCTTCATCACAGATCCTGTCCTTGCATTGCTTTATAATAGAAGATTGGAAACATCCCCAAGAGCATCAGTTTGACACTTGTGAGGTTTGAAAAGAAGTTCTCCAAGTCCCACCCTTTCTAGCCATCCTGTATGATGGATTCACTTTGAGTTGGCTTTCCGTAGCTTTTTTTACTCAAGTCATCCAAGGACAGTGATGCTGCCAGGCCTGACCAAGCAGGGCTCCATTCCTTACAGATACAGGACTACCAGCAAAGAAGTTACTTCCACAGTCCTGTCAGCTCAGCATTTAAACCAGGGAAACCCAGAAATAGCCTTTCTTGATCCAAGAAGAAGGGCAGATTAAGTCCTGGAATACACAAGGATGAAATGTCCCCATGGGTTGGTATTATTCCTGCCACACTAGGTCTACATTCACCCTTTGGTACGAGCATAGGACTTGTGTTTTCTCAGAGCACCAAAATAATTTGATTTTATTCCTACATTTCCAACCTTTACACAAAGCTCAAGCAGTCAATCTACACCAGACCTCTGCACAGAGGGGGGGTTGTCACAAATCCCATCAATGCCCAGAAATCCAGTAAAATACGTGATCAACACACCCATTCCTCCCATCCACAACTTGAATTTGCTGACCAGCATCCAGTGCTTGCAGCAAACCCCAGAGCTGAAGGAGTCCAAACCAGACCCATTTGGGGCTAGAAGTAAAAGTCACTGTCTGAAATCTTATGGTCTGTATTATGCAGGGGGTCAAACTTGATGGTTATAATGGTCTCTTTGCAGCTCTAAAGTCTATAAAAGTCTAAACCCCACTTTCCTCTCAGACTCCATTTCAGCAGGAACCATAAAATAAAGTCAGGTTTCAATCAGATTTCCTGTATTTTCCTGTCCAATTAAGAACACTAATATCACCACAGATGTTATTGAATTAGATAATTTCAAGACAGCCTAATTTGTTTGGTGCACAGTATTTGTTGGGTTTTAATGTTTGCAAAAAAAAAAAAGATATATTTTTTTAAAAAAAATAAAACCAATGCTGTACAAGATTTCAAGCAGGAAAAAAAAAAATATAGATGAAAATGGAATCAGGGAGCTCACCATTAGCAAAGTCGGTTACAAACCACTTCAAATGCATTTCTCGGTTAAATGTTACAGAAGCAGCAGCAGCAGCTATGCAAAGAGTCTGGTTACACAATTTCAATCATTTACAGTCCTCAGGTTTCAGATTAACAATGCATTCACAAGGAAATGGATGGGGAAACGGGGGTAATTTTATCAGCTGGGAGGGAAAATGATGCAAATTACTGAAAGGAGTCTAACCCAGAAGGCACCAAACTGCATTACTGGCAGAGTCAATGGCCACATTCACCCCAGGTATAAAAGCAGGTGGAATATAATAACAGCTGAATTGAATTTGTGCCCCTGTCACGCTGTATATTAAGGCAGAATTCCTTCCTCAGCACTCCCCAAAAGGAGGAAGGGGGTGAAAAAAAAAATAATAATAAATAAATCCCCTACCAAGATTACAGAATAAATTGGGAACATCCTAACGGAAACTTTACCAGACTTGAAAAAGAAATAATCACCACGGTCAATATTAAACTTGACTGTTGGAAAGTAAAGGAATGCCTGTGCTCACACACACCCAGGCACAGATGGACTGGGGCAGAGTGGGGAGAGGCTTCAGAGCTCCATTGACAGCAGCTGGTGCTGTGCACCCCAAGCCACTGCTCCCCTCACTCCCAGCAGGACCACATCTCCCCTGCACGAAGGGAAAAACAACTTAAGGAGCTCATTTCCAGCTTAAAAAAAAAAAATGCAAATCCAAAAATTAAGTACTTCTGAAGTGACAGGGACTTTTTTGTATTATTTTTTTTTTTTGCAGAACGAATCTGTATTTAATGGCCGAAGGAGGTGCGAATGAAATCCTGCTCAGCAAGATCGTTTCCTTGCTGAGCAAATAAATTTCAGCTCTCTGAAGAACGTGAAGGAGGAGAACAGCACTTCACCTAATTAAGGACAATGTGGTGAGGCCATAGTCCAGCCCTGGCATTAATGTGCTGAGCTCAATTATCTGCCCATCAGGTCACATTCTTAAATTCCTTTTTATCTTGGTATCACACGTTATTCAGCGTAATGAGTTTAATATTGGTGGGAATTACAAGCAGTGCATTCACACTAATGAAGCAAAATTACCCTGAAATGAAAGAAAATGCGATTTCAATCTTAAAACTTTAAAATAAGGTTGAAAATTGCAGCAATAAATGTAGTTAATACAGTTAGAAGTTTATTAAAACAGGCTGAACACATTGCTTTAGACAAAGTTTTGGATGTATTTCCTTTAGTGAATCTTTTACATTCCTACTCTAATACCTTGCCACAGAAAGGATCAAGTTCAGCCCAATAATTAGGTGAGGTTCCCTTGGTATTGAGGTTTAGCTATACCTATAAACCAGTAAAACCAGTAGCTCACTGGTTTGTGCCAGTGTGCATGAACCACGTGCTACAACAGCTTGCTGAGATTTCCAGCACAACCCCAAGGATGCTTAAACCAGGGGCAGGGCCTGTGTTGTCCTCACCCTTACACTTCCATTTGGGGTCAAACCATCCTGTTTCAGCTCCAGCAGCAAGCGTAGGATTTCTTATTGACAAGAACACTGTTGGGGCTGAATGTGGCAAAGCACCCAGCAGGATCTTGGTGACAAGTTTGCTCCCCAGAAACCAGTATTTCTGCAGCTCAGGTTGAAACAGAGCATGGAGACACATACCTGGGCAGTGGGACATCTCAGACCACCTCCATATTCTGCACCTCTACACCAAGGGTGAGCAATTTCCAAGCTCAGAGGCTGCATTTCTTTTTCTGAACCTCAGTGTTTGGTTAACAGTTGGACTTGATGATCTTAGAGGTCTTTTCCAAACAAGGCTGTTCTGGGATTCTGTTATGGCCAAGGCTCACAGAGGCAGAGCTCAGCTTCTGGTTGAGAACACATGCAGCTATGGTGCTTTTCTACATGAGTAGACACTTAAAACTCACCCCAGACTTGTGTTAGAGACCTAAATCATACAACCAGACGAGGAGCACATGTCTGCTGGCCAGGCTGGGAATCCAACACGCTGTCAGGCACAGCACTCTTGCATTTATGACACTGCACGTAGATACCTGCACGGCAGGAGAGCAATTGTGGAGGTCCAGGAAGGACCTTGGCTTTGGCAGGCGCTCTTCAGCGGGTCAGGACATCACCTGGAGATGTCTGATACATGAGAAGTTTTATAGCAGAGTTAAAAGACCACATGCAGGCTTTTCTACACTGATAGCACAGTAGCATTGGGAATATTGCCATAAACATAAAGGAGGATTAGACACCAAGGCAGTAAAAAGAAGTTTTGGGGCTTCTTATCCAGCAGTGAAGAGTCTGATCTACACCAAAGCTCCTGCTGCTGGTAGGAATGCCAAAAAATGGTCCTGTGTATTAGTTATGAGTAGTAGGATTGAACCTCAGGTTCACCTTGGTGTTTGAGTCACAGCGGAGCAAATTAAAGGTAGAGTTTCAGTGTCTATTTTGGATTTCCTAGTGGGTGCATGCGAGAAACTCAACACTAGTTAAGGCCCTTTCTCTTCATTTCTGCTTTGATATACAACGGGTCTGCCATGCCCTCCTCTTAGCACTATTACATTTCACCTCAGGGGAAAAAAAAAAAATATTACTAAGGATTTGTTTCCATCAATGCAAACTTGCCTTCCTACAGGGAGTTTAAATGACTAGCTGACTCCAAGGAGATGGAGGAACTATTTATCTCCATATTTTAAAATAAATCCCATTCTCCCCATCTCACCCCCTGCCATTGCAACTGCTCTAGAAGTGTCAAAATGCTGAGGTGAGGTCATTTAACAGCAAGAGGACTTTTTTTTTTTGGTTGCTGATCTTGCCAAAGGACAAGAATGGGCTTGTGTTCCTGAGCGGAGTCATGTATCCGATTCATCCCAGGTGTCACACATCTGCTGCTCGCTCTGCAGCCAGCTTTGTTAGGACACAAGGAACAGCAGTGACTTGCCCAAGGAACAACTTGGAACAAACCCTCAACACCAACGGACCTAAATCAGAAGCAATCAGCAATGTTTTGAGTTTCTGGAAGATAAGCAACACTCTGCCCCAGCAACACATCCTCCACCTAAACTAAAGCTGCTTTTTAAGCCATTTTTATCCATTAAAAACGCTTTGTTTTTCCTTTCAGGACTAAAGCACCTATGGTCAGGACACAGGTAACTGGTAATGTGCTGCAAGATCCTCATCCCTCACACAGGACCAAGCCTCCAGTTACGTTGTGTGGCTTGTTTTCCTGGACATCATGCAAAGCAATCAGGGAAGGCAAATTAAAAAGAGATTATCAAGAAAACCAAAGAGATGATTAGGATAAAAATTGCCAGGCCTGGATTTACATACAAGAGATTACAGAGTAAATTAGAGTGTAGAATAGGATCTGACTTAGGGAGGGAGGGAAAAAAAAATAAAGAAGAGAGAAAAGTGTTTCAACACAACAGTGTGCTTTAAATAACCAAATGAATTCTGAAAGTAAAACAGTACAGGGACTCATAACTCAGCTGCGTGGTGACAGCCTCCCCACAGCCTGCAACGCCTCCGACACAGCTCCTCGAGCAAAAACACCCCAGACTGCCTGGGAAAAAATTATAACCTGCAAAGACAATCTCCTCCCTACCTACCGCACTTCGTGCGGCGAGACGGGAACAATATATCCTCACAGGTAGCACGTGGAGACGTAAAGCCCAACCACTTGTTCACATTGCAGCCAGCAGTGAACCTCCTGGTGGGGGATGTTCTGGGGCCACGGGGAGAGCAGCGATATAAAGACCTGATGGCCAAGTTACAGGAACACTTATTGAGGCTGGCTCAGAATAACCATGCTAGATGAAGCTCTTCCCTTTCAGAGACGCATGTGTCTCTCCCCTGTAGTTGAGCAGTTTACTTATGTCCATTATGAACCCAAATAATGAAACCCTCCACGGCCGCGTTGTGTTTCAGCCCGCAGAGGTGAAAGGCAGAGTGGGGGCTGCTGGGGGAGGCGGGCGCTTCCTGACGACGACGGCTGATGATTTCCTGAACAGCCTCCACAAAAGCCACAGGAAGCTCCCCGAAGATACAAACCTGTATCTCGTCCCCCAGAGCAAGACCTGCTTAGATCCTTTCAAATAAAAGAGATACAGTCATCGTTACAGTAATCTCCCACCACAAATCATGGCCTTAATGGCCCAGCTCAGAATACTCTGCTCTTCTCACCCTTTCCAAATGCCACTGAGCAATAAGACACAAGTAGGAAATCAGCAGTGCCCTGTAGTCTTTGCCCAAGGGTCTTGCTTTCCCCTCCAGTAATACCTGTGATTTATTTCAATAAGCAACAGGACTGAGGCCCACATCTGGATCATAGAATCATTATGGTTGGAAGGGACCTGCAGGGTCATCAAGTCCAACCTTTATCCCATCATATTCCTAACCACTAGACCATGAACCTGAGCATCCAGGAGGAATTCACCTATCCCCCCTTCTCCTAATGCAAAGGCTGCTCCACCAAATCTGCTTTTTTTTTTTTTTTTTGGAGATTACTTTATTCTTAAAGCTTTATCCCAAATTATATTCTTAGACTGAGAAGGAGCCAAGAGCCAAGGCTGAGTTCTGCATCACAGCACCAGTGTTTGCCCCAGGACCCTAAAGGCTGCTCCTTCTTGAGCAATTCAGAGCCACACACAGCTTCTGGGAAGACCCAACTGGGCGATGGTCACAGCAGCATCCTCCCCCGCTGCTCAAGCTCCATTCACAACTCCAACAGCACATGAAAACAGACCACTTATCTCAGGAAGCAAGAGCAATTCAGTAGTTCCAAGTTTGCCAAGCACCTCACGCATATATCAAGTCCCATGCTACTTTTAATTCATTAAAAACAGACCTAGAGTTGCGTTACATGAAGATAGAGCTGTCACCTTTAGAGCTGCGTGCTCTCAGGACAGTTGGGGGAAAAAAAAAAGCTTGACTTAATGTCTGAATACTTCAGGTTCAGAATTCTGCTCATTTAACTCTTTCCATTCAAGATCAATACAGCCAATGAGTGGGAATTTTTCAGAAAAAACACATCAATGTTATAAACATGCAATCAGACCCTTTCTTCTGCAATATTACAAAATTATTACTGCTACACACACACCCTGTGTTCTTCCATGAGATGCTACAGCCCCATTTTCCAAAGGCTTCCATCTTCTGCATTCAGCCTGTTTCAATTATTCAGGGCAACCCAGGCTGATAATTACACAGTCCCGAGTTGCTGAGTAAAACTGATGCTTAATTAGCCAGCAGGAAAGATCGATTAAGATACAGCAGGGCATCTTGCAAAGTTCTTCAGTGGGACTGCAGGGAATAGAGTCTGGCTGTGCCCTTCCGAAGGATAAAATTCTCTGCTTCTCGGGGACTCGACAGCAGTTTTATTTAAACTGGATGCTTAGATCACTCAGCCACCCTGAGCTTTATTGTCAGGTCTTAACATCAAGTGACACAACTCATATCTTGTAACTAGAACATTAACAGCAAGCTCTGGATCACATTTCTAGCCAGAAATACAATGCAGCTGAGGCTGAAAGCTTTATTTAAGCCTCCAGCAACCTGCTTTGTGTTTATGTTCCTTGGTTTTCCCCTAGCACAACAGAACAACCTTTGCTTCACTCAGCCAAACGACACAGCTCGTGATCTCATGCAGGACTTGAACAGTCCTGAGATTTTGGAACAAGGATCAGACCCAATTTTTAATTCAAGAAGTCCTCTTCATTCCCTTTTACTGTATCAAAGTCCAGGCAATACATACTGGAGTTCAGGAGCCACTTGTGAAATCAGTACTTTCAGCAGCAAGCCAGCAGCATGAATCTTTGCTCCCTGTATTGATTTATCCACAAACCTAAGTATCAAGTGATGGATTTTTCCACAAAATCCTCACTAACATAAGGGAGAGGAAAGAACAGGACAGGATCAGAGACCCATATGCAAAGAGCTGTATAAATACAGTCTAAGGTATAAGTTTTTTACTTCTAAACACAAAAATTCCAGACACTAATAATGACAATTTTGAAGACAACCATAAAACTGATTAAATAGGAGAACATACAAAGCAGTGTGCAGTGCACTCTCACATTATACCAAGCCCTGAATGTCCCTTACCTTTCAAAGCATGGTCCAGCTAGTTAAATACAGTATATGGTACCCCAAGGTGTGACACTACTCTGAAGCACTTCCATTAGAAAACAGTGAGGACAACACAAACCTGGCTTTGACTTGCTGGAAGTCAAAGAGAATTACATCTCTCTGCTCCCTTGCTTTAGCACTCAAGTTTTCATTCTGCAGTCCATCTGCCAGGTAGTCTTCAGCATCTGGGAAAGAGACAATTACAGGTTAAAACTGACCTGTTCTTGGCTGAGAAACCTGGACCTGGTTGTGCACTGGGAAGCCCTTAAGGCACCTTCCCAGCAGTCTGACCTAGAGACACAAGTCAGTCTGAAAACTTCATTTGGAAAAGTTAAGACATTGAAGTGATTGCAGATAGAAGAGGATCTAAATATTGCATGTGATGACAGAGCTTCTCTCTAGTTGCAATGGAATAAGGCAAATAAGTAACTGCAAAGAAACCACCAAGCAGAAGAAAGAGGAAGGTGGAGTGAGACATGGGTAGGTCTACTGGACCAAGTGCAATTCCACCTGCCTCTCTGCTGCCCCAAACCCTAAAAATCTGCTGCTGTGAAAGGCTTTTGGCATTAAGGACATGGAAGAAGAGGTTATCCCATTGAGAGAAGGATCCAAAGTATTTCTAAAACACCAGGACAAGATATCCACTGACACTTCAAGAAAACTCTAACCTGTGAAAAACCACAGGGATGATATTTGTAAGGGACAAGCACAGAAAAACAGGTTGGTTGTGCACCAGTATCACAACATGAGTTCTCCTGCAAGGTTATCACAAAAACCCTGGGCTTGCTCAGAGACAGTGATACAAAGGTAAATACAGTATTCCCTCACCTGAAAACCACATCTATATGCAGAAATTTAACCTGAACTGGAAGATAAAAGGATTAAATGTCCTCTATTTGCATAAATACTTATTTTCTTTACAGAAATCGAGAAAACCCTCATAGAAAACAAAACAGTTCCAATCACACCTGCTCTGTATATATAATATCATCCTTGTACTTCAACAGCATTACTGCTGGTTTCCTCTAGCAGAGAAGAGATTGGCTCCAAAGCTGTGGTGTTGTACATCCACAGGCCTCTCCAACCTTTAACTCACACCCCATACTGTGACATTAATGTCAGTTTAATATCCTGCTTGCAAGACTTTCAGCTCCTTATGCTCCAGCTGCCAGTACAACAGCCAGCACTGTTTAGCAAACCCCAGGAATCTGCACAGCTCCTTAAAAACAGCTCCTCCACCTGCAAGCACGTCTCAAGATCAAAATGCCACAAGAGAAATTAATACTTTTTGTGTTAAGATCATGAGCCCTCGTTTCTTTTTGTTGCCTGCTCATGACACACTCAAGAAAAAGCTCTTTGAAGTGAAGAGCATAAGGATGTGGATGGGAACAAGACTGATGCTTGGGCATCCCTGAGGAACAGGGCTCTCTTCCCACTGGGGGAGGACCAGGGAGACCCACAGCAGCCTGGAAAGGAGCAGTGAAACCAGTTCATAACATTTGTCCCCATAACAGTCCAGTTCTTTCTGGATTTATTCAGCTGAAAGCACCCATTTTTCCATGGGAGAAAAGCACATTTCAGCTAAATGTAGACTCCTCCAGCTCCTCCCTAGCTCCTTCCTCTGCCTCTCCTGCTACCAGAAAGGATCCTGACCCACCAGAACCAGGTCTGAGCCAGCTCTGCCTCATACCTACAGCCACAGCACTGAGACATCACAGCATCCTAATGCAGCCCCTCTGATGTGGGAGGGCACAGTTGCCACATCTCAGCAGAGGGGCCGTGATGCTAAGTCACAGCATCACTCTCAAACCCACCCCAGCTTACGGCAAGCCTAACAATGCTGAGGCTTACACCACTTAGAAATTACATGGAAAGGACCCAAGTACATGTATCGAAGCACAAAGGATGTATCTTGCTCCGAGGAGCTTACTGCTTAAGAACAAATGAGGCTAAGGGGACAATTTATTATACACAAACCAGCATAAAAACAGCGCAGTAGAAATGGGTCAGCAAGAAAAACTATGTATGGGCTGTGCTTCCACAGAGAAAAACAAACTGCTCCCAGGACTTGTGCAAATATCAGCTGCATCCCTCTGTCATTTTTAAGGGCAGATTAGCTCCATGAGTATGCGATTAGCTCTAATACAGTATTTACTTACTGGGATGTCAGCAGAGATCAGCTGCTGGATAAGTTATAGTAGAACGAGGGTCAGTTTTGCAAAGCAGGCAGAGCCCCTTTCAGAGCCAGCCACTATGTTTATAGCACCAGGAAATGAAAAAGAAAGCCTAACCATAAACTCTCAAAGTGGATCAGGAAGAGCAATATGTAAGCAGCTCTAGAGTAAATCACCCTAATGTTAGTTTTACTGCTTGTCGGTAACATTATATTCTTGATGTTTATAGATTGCTCTCTGCGATCCACTCTGAAAGTTTACAGGACTCTCCTTTTCATTTCCTGCAGCTAAAAAGGTAAAAAGGGGGAAAAAAAAAAAAAAAAAAAAAGAATAGTTGAGATTTCATCAAGTGTTTCAGGGGAGTTTCTAGAGGCAATTGCAGTTATCCACTTTAATCCTGCAGGAGATGCACAGCATCATAAGAGTTATGTCACAACCACTGAAGTCCAGGTAGTAAATAACCTTTTAATGGCAGCACTAAATTCTAGGGAGTTAATCAGCACTCAATGAGCAGAGCTGAAAGGTATTAGGATGCCATGTGCATTCTCTCCATGCACACACACATTCCCTTTATATTTGCTCTTGTCTGCTCCTTTGCCAGCAGAAGGCTGCCAACAGGGATCCCACACTCAACAAGCAGAGGAACCAGTCCCACAGAACCACAACATTTTAGCCATGCAAGACAATGCTGAGTCAACCAGTCTGCTCCAGCACTTTTTTGATGCTTCCCACCATCCTGCCTGCAGTTTATCACCCTGGTTGGCTGGAAAAAATTAGTTTAAAAAGGTTTCAGGACACCTATCAATACAGAGAATGCAGATACCTTGAGCTTCTGTGAGACTGCATTAGTACTTCCAGGACACAACCCAAGCCAACCAGGGATTTGGAAGGATGGCTGTATCCTCCCCTGTCCCACATGGCAAAATAAAAGCTGTGAAGTATTGCACACAGTGCTTCTTGACTTTTCTGCAAGCTCAATAAAGGAAGGTTTAACTGTGAAACACCATTTTTCAGAGGAGCCTTCCTGCTTTTGTGGGAGTGAGTCAGAGAACACCTTGAGACCTGAAGGAACCCTCATCCATCCTCCTTCAGTGGATGGAGCAGGACACTCTCCCCCACGCCACGGATAATGGGGGAACAGAGAACAGCTTCAAGTCTCAACTCTGAATTCCCTGGTGTTTAAATTCCAGAGTTACTCCTGCTGCTACGCCAATGCTGACACACCTTATTAGCCCTCACAAATAGAGCATTGTATTGTTTATTTTTAAAACAGCATCGAGGCTGCTTGCCTTGCAGTTAGCAGCTACCAGCTTTGTTTGGCCATGCAGGTGCCATCACAGTCTCCTCACCCAGCACCTGCTCTGTCCCTCCTCTTGCCCAAACTCCTGCAAGAAAATGGCTTTCCAGACCCACCAGCTGAAATGAAGAGGATCAAGCAAGGCAGGTGAAGGGGAGATAATCAGACTGCCTTTGCTTCTACAAACCAAAGCAGAAGCCTTTGGGTTTAGAGATAAATCACATTTTTTAGAACCACTGTTTCAGCCTTCAGAAGAAATCTGTGCCAACCAAATATGAAACACCCTTAAGCAAAAGTAGTTTTAAAAGGGACCTGACTGAGCCAAAAGTGAAACCCTGTGCAATTAACTGACAACGTAGTGTTAATGAGAACTCAAGCTGCTCATTTGCAAGGTGGAAAAGTAGCATCATTGCTGCAACCACATCTACTCATAAACAGAAAATAACAAGCACTCATGAGTGGTTTGCAGGGTAGCAATGTAAAGAACAGAGCAGTATTGTGCTGGCTTTCAACCACTGCAACCTCGGAGATGTCTTATGTGATAAGAACACAACTGTTACTAGCACAGCACTGTTTCTGTGCATCAGAGTCCTGCACTGCCCACCAAAATTACCATAAAGAAGCAGATGTTATTTCCTGTATATCAATGCATGCTTCCTCCTCTACTTACAATTTTTATTTTAAATACAAGAAGCCTTATGGTAATGCAGTTTGCAAGTACTGCAATAGCTTAAGCACCTTCATTTCCATCCTGCACAGCTAGAAACCTCCTCAGCCACTGAAAGGCCTCAAGACCATATAGATTGTTAAGACACAGCAAGTTTGATACAGAGGTATGTGACATGCAATTAATCTCCATTCATAGCCTGCTATACTTGTCAGCAAACAAAGGCTGTGCTTTAGAAGGAGATCTGAAGCCTTCAATTAAAAACAGTCAGCTAACAAGAAAATAATCTAAGTTAAAGGAAGGTGGCAGGTGCAGAAATGAGTTGTTTACAGAAGTGTCAGCACTGAACAATAAAGTGCTGCACATCAAAAATGTGAAAGGGTGAACTTCACCGAAGCCCTCATGATTAAAAAACAGAGGAGAAAATTTACACCTACATCTGGGCTAAGACACAAAGCATTTGGAAGGGAGCTTTGATGGGCTTGGAGGCTGCACACTCTCCCTCTCAGCCTGACAGACCTCACCACTGGAAGTTATCCTCTGCCTTGGAGGGGAAGGGATGAGTGCTCCGTGCTGCCAGAGGAAACAGAAGGTCACAAAGCCTTGAGGCAGCCAGGGCCACCCCAAACACAACTGCTCTGTGTGGCAAGATGCTAACGACTCCTTCCCAGCACCCACCCACGTCTGTGAGAGCAGGATGTGTCACTGACACACACATGGGCCAACACCTCTGCTCCAGCCTGCAGGGCTGCCCCTGGAGTTTTACTGATGAGGAGGTTATAACACAGTCACCTCAAGGTGACTTTTCTCACCACACCATGGGGTCAGCAATGGTTGTAAGTGTCCATACAGAACTTATGTATGTGAAGCATATTTGGATAGAAGAATTCAGCACGGTTTCTGCTTGGCCACCCCACCACCTCAACCAGCAGAGGTGGTATGGTTCAAGTTTGTGAAGAAATCCCACCTGCCAGCTCACACAGAGAAGGAAATGCTGTCAGCTCTCAGCACAGCTCGCTCACTCACTGAGACCTCAGGAAGTCACATTCAGATCATCAAGCAGAAGTTGGCCTCAAAGCCAGCACAGCTCTCTCAGCTGTACCCCCATTTCCAGTGGGGTTGAAGCTTTCCTGAGGATGCACCATATCACATCCACAACAAGAGCTTGCTGAGAGGGCTCACTGCAGCACACAACCTTCTTCTACCCTCTGCACCCACTCCCTTGTCCCACCCTAGCAATGCTCACCAGTGGAGCCACTCAGTACCTTAACTGAAAGCACGCAGTGGGGACATTAAAAGATACCCCTCTATCTTGCATACGCTCCCTTCCCCTTACAGAGTCTGGGACCACCAGAGAGCTTCCCCATCCCTACCACAGGCATGGACCCACCTGCCAGCTCCTGAGCAACAGGAGAACAGCCCTAAAAACACCAGGACAGGCACCCACAGCCCCTACACTCTCCTTAGGGTTAGGGACAGTGAAGACATAGCTAACCTGAGTACCCCAAAACCATCAGCCCTAGAAGAAAACAATAGCTCCCAGTCCTTCCACTCCCCCTCTCTGTCTCAGCACAAAAGAGGTACAAAAAGCCTTTAAGCTTCTTCCCCTGCAACCACAGATTTCCCCCCCGAAGCAGAAGATGAGGAAGGAGGAATTTGTAGTTACCTTCCAGGAGTCTCCAGATCTCCTCTGGGATCATGATACCTGCCATCCCCTCTCCACAGGAGTCAAACCTGCTGCTACTGCTCCTGTCCCTCAGGGGCAGGTACAAAGCAGGCAGGGAGGGCGGGGACACCCCAAAAAAGGTAGGAGGAACTGCTGGGCTCTGCTTAGATTCCTCCTCCTCTTCTTACAGCCCCAACCAGCTCAACCTACGTCCTTGCCAGCAACCAGAATGCCCAGCTGCCTTGGCCACTGAGCATCTCCATGCCCCTGATAGCCCAAACTCCAGCCAATAAAGCTGCAAAAGTGCCTGACCCAGCAACAGCACAGCTGAACCTTGTCTTCTTCATTAGCATCTTAACCTGGTGGCACTTGGGGCTGCCTCGTTGTCACCCAACGCAGCTCAGGTGCTGGCAGAGCAGAACCACCAGCTCTGGGTGGCTGTGTGGCCATTGGCTGAACCTCCTGTGCCTGTTCAAAGCCCAATAGGTGGTGGGGATTGGATTTGTTCCAGGCAAAGGCAGGCTCCCCCCTCTAATGTGCAGGGGAAATGGTGCTTCGCTGTTCTGCAATAAAACTTCCCCTCTTCCTGCATAGGAAGGGGGCTAGATGGTAATGGCCACTCATATTTCTACGTCTTGCCCAGAGAAATAACAGGATTGTGCACTTTAACTTGCTTTATGACAGGCAATAAATGCAAACTGTGCTCCACAAAACAAGAACAGCATTGCATTAGGTTAACCCACAGCCCTGCATCTGCTCCTCTCCTCTACAAAGGAATTAGCACAAGCTGACTGTGAGGATACCACTGTTATTTTTCATTCTTGCACTCCCAAGTTTTAGGCTCAGGATTGACAAATCCAAACCCATGAAGCTCATCAGTGATTCCAAAACCAGTCTGAGATTTCCCATAGGTTGAGTGTACAGGATCCTGTTTGGAAGCAGGCCTTGGATAAGGGAAACCTGGAGCAGATGCCAGATTTCCCCCAAGCTTCTTTCTTGGTTCAGTCAAGGCAATCTGTGTGTTTCAGGCTTATCTCATATATGTGACATCAGAGCCATACTGGAAAAGGCTCAGGTACGTGGATGATGGAAATATATATATATATATCAGCTGCTACCATGCTTTGAGATCCACCTTCTGAGACATGTGGGTGAAACAAAGGAAAAGACTCTGTTATGTTCTATTTGATAGGTACAAATCAGATAAAGAACAGGTGAAGATGAAGCTTTGTGGGTTTTGGGTCTGGGTGTGTGCCTGCAATCCCAGTGCCTTGTCTCCACTGCAGAGAGTGGAGTGAAAGGGGAACCTCCCAAAACAGCTGCAAAGTTCTGCTGAGACTTTTTGGTTGAAAAATGCACTTTTATGCCTGGGTACAACACCTCGATAACTCACATATAAATAACACTTGTCAGGAAGGGATGGCTTTAAAGGAGAAGTGAAGATACCGTGACCATGGTTAGTGTCTGCAGCTGATTTACCAGAGAAGGGAGGTTTTCTGTGCAGAGCCTCTCCACGTGGCAATGCTGAAGTGACATCTGCCATTTGGGGTTTAGCTGCAAAGAAGACAAGACAGTGTATTTTCTCTTCTGCTTAGGGAGGCTCAATTGCTCTCCAGATCTGGGAAAAGCAACACACCACCACTTCTGATTTGTCACTTGGCTGTGCTCTGCACGCACGTGCAACCTCAGAACAACCTGCAGACAGCCTCCACATCTGGCATTACCAACCCAGACCTTACAGGTTTCCTTCTCTGAGTAAGTACACTCAGTTTCTGTCCTTTCCCCTTTACATTGTGCTCAGCTCTGTGTGCTCACCCACATTAACAACACCTCTGCAGCGTATTCTTGATTTTAGCAATTGCTTTTCAGTGGATGCAGAGGTCTTAAAGCACAGGAAATACCACTGCAGTTCAGAGGACCTCACATGGAAGATTGCCTTGCCATGAAGCATATACATCACAGTAGTCTTCCCCATTCATCTCCTGGTCAGGTTGGGTGTCATAAGTCAGGATTTAGAAAACTGAGTCTCCTGTGGGAGCAAAACATGAAACTCTTGTAGCTGCCTACAGCTCCTGACGCATCCAAGTGGTTCTGAGAATATGCAAGAAATGACAGTGTGTGTAGGTGGATGTGTACAGTAGGTAAGTCTGTACACATGTTCTCACCTAGAGGTTTTTAGGGATAAATATTTAAACACTTCTGTGCAGAAAACCTAGCCAGTTCATTACAGACTACAAATAAAAAGCAGCTGCTTGCTGAGACTGACTAACTTTAAAAATGAGTTTATAAACGAATGAACTAAGTCCCTTAGATGGAAGAAACTGCCTTCAGATATGCCAGAAAGATCAATAAAACCTGATCAATGCAAATCTCAGAGGAAGGAATGTTGATGCAACTGCAAAGAAAAGGGTCATCTCGCAGGTTCCCTGCATTTCTGCAGCTCACACAATATTCTGAAAGCATAATGTTGTAAAGAGTGGGCTAGAAGCTACCTGGTCAGTGAGTCTTGCCCAAGAGTTGAGCTGATTTATCATATTTAGGGGCTGGAAGATCTTTTTTTCTCGTGTCAAACTGACAGGGGTTTGTTTTGCAGGTGTTTTGTGTGGTTTTGCCTTCCTTTGCTGCCTCGGGTGTGATCCCTGCTTAAGAGCATATAGGGATTTCACCCAACAAATTTCCTGCTGTTGCAGTGCTTATGGCATCAGTAAAGCTCTAGATCTTTTCTACTCAACTTCTGAGATGCATTTCAGTTGTGATTTTTGGTCTTTTGCTACAGATCTTAAGGTTATCACAGAGAAAAACAGCATCATGTGTGGAGGTTGGCACAGTTGCACCCTGACTGCTCTTGGACCACACATCCATCCCATGGTCCTGGCAGCCAGAGACAGGACCTAGCACCTTGAATGTTCCCCTCAGTCCCTACAGGAAGATTTTGGTAAGACCAGGTTGACTGTGCAGCAGCTGTTGTTATTGTTAAACCCATTTTACTGAGGAAAGCTGAGGCGTAGAGACTCAGCTGCCACGGAGACGTAGGTGCTATTACCTGAAGCCTTAGCACCAAGCCAAGCCTCCCACTCATGCAGCTGCAGACAGAGCCAGGCAGAACGATTCCCAAGCAAATGACCTTTTTTTTTTTCCCCTTGCCTTTTTCCTTGCCACTTTCATTTTTGAACATGTGAACAGGTTACAAATTCAGTTCAGTGGTCAGCTGGGAAGGACATGGGGGGAGCGTGGCAGTGACTGGCAACTTCCACTGCATCCTTTTGGTGTAGCATGAAGCTTTATGGGCTCTGGATGTAAAGCTGCCTCCCTACAGGATAAAAGCCCCACCTTCATCATTTTAGGTCCCAAGTTCAGCAGACGGGCTCTCTCCTAATGATATTCTGTTAAATGGACAAATTCCTTTGAAGGCTTGTCTTGCTTTGAAATCCAATTTCACAGGAAGGCAGATGCGATTGGGTGTAGCTATGGAAACAAAGCAGGGCAGCCTTAGAGGAGCTGAGAGAGATGCAAGGTAAAATGGGGGAGTCCCTTACTGCGCTGTCGGAAATATCAAAGGATGTGGAGAGGTTGGCAGGAGACGTGTCCCTGTGACGGGCTGCTCTGTGTGGCTGGGTACCAGTGCCTGTCAGTGGAGGTAAGCACCCAGCTGTCCTGTCACGCAGCCTGGAGTGGAGCTGAATGCACAAAACCAGGGGGGGTCCAGGCTCCCCAGTTCCATCTGCCCCCTCCCTGCTCCTCCAGCACATCAGGATCGCAGCCTTCCCCTCGCTGCCAGTCGGAAAGGTTAACGACAAAAGGCTAACGAGGTTAAACCACAAAGCCCTGGCTGATAACAGCCCTTTCAAGCAGCTGCACTGAAATTAATCTGAAACTTCTAGTAATTAGATAAGATAAGGATGTGTGCACGCTCGTGCGGGCACACGCTGACCCTGGGACACCCATTCCACAAAGGAGGTGGCGGATCACGGGCTTCATTAAATTGGATCAGGTTATTTGTCCACCTAGTCTGGTGCTGCAGCACTGGAAGTACATTTCCAGCCCCTTTATTCATCTTGCTCGAGACCCCTGGATAGTGCACTGCCTTGTGCCCTTTTGTCCTCTCTTCCCAGTACTGCAGCTCCTGCCAAGTCAGAGCAGACTCTAATTCTTGCTGTTTCAGAGCAGATGCTAGGCCATCCATTTCTCTATCACAGCTCCTGCCATTCCAGGGCAAATTGTTGGGCCACTGGGTGTCATTTGCTGCCTCTGACAGTGACCAACAACTCAGGAAAAAAGGCAACTTTCCAATCTGGTAATGCACCTGACTGCTTGAGTAATGTCTCCTGGTTTGCTAATCAGCTATGCCATGCTAATGCTCTGCTGTAATCCCAGAGTTTACATGCTTATGTCATTTTCATTGTCTGACAGCTCGGGTGTCTTTTCATGTGACTGAATTACTCACTTAAAGGTTGGTTACAATGCTCATAAAGCCTCTTTCATTTTTTAAAGTTAAGTGGTCTTTGGTCATCTTCATCATTTGATTCTGCACCTCTGCTTCAGGAAGGCTTGCAGGTTCCTGAAGCCAAAGAGAAACAAAAATATGCCAGAAGCTCTGAGTTGTGATAAACAGACTTGGTCCCAAAGCAAAACTAAATGATTGGGCCTTGCTCCTGGCTTAGGCTGCCAGGCTCTGGATTCATTTACCTCCCAGACATGCTGCTTGTTCTCTGCTGTGAAGGCTCCTCAGAAGCAAGCAGGTGTGTTAAGATGTAGTTATTAGAGCATCTGTGAACGTACAGTAACTGTTTCCCATCACGTCAGCACATGAGTTACCGTAGGACCCCACTGAAATGTTCCCCTAGCACACATAAACCCCTGAAAGAGTTTATAGTCTGACCAGACGAGATGAAGTATGGGAGAGAAACATAAGAACATCTCAAGAGAAGACCCTGGGAAAATAAAACAAGTGTTGGTGCCTGGGCTAGTGTTCCCTGCCACTGTCAACAGCAGCACTTTGTGCCCAGCGCCCCAGAAATGGAAAGGCAGAGTCAGTGCAGTTGTTAGCTGAGAGGGAGGAAGCTCAGAGTCTTAACCCAGGAGTGGAGAGGCCCAGGTTCCCTCCCTTGCTTCATTCTTCCTGTGCAACACCTTTATCAAGCTCAAGTTCAAGCCCAGGCCTCAGTCCAGATTCATCTCTGCTTGCCACGTGGCCCCTCGCTGTAATCCTGTGGATGTGAGCCAGAGAAGACTGGGCACACATTTCTTTTTCATATGGCAATAGCATCCTCTCACCTTCAGGGTGAATGGACTCCACTGGTCCATCCACTCCTACATCCCCCTTGAGGAGGTGACATGTGTCTCTGGGAGTACCCACAGTGATCAGTGGGGTGGAGGTGGTCTGTGAGGTGCCAACATGGAGGAGACATCTCCTAACAGCTTGTTCTTGGGAAACTTGGGACCCTGAGGCTGGGTGTGGGGAATGGATAACACCACTGGGATCCTAAGCGGGACACGGCTCTGAGACAGCATTTCCATGGCCTCTGGCAAAAGCTGGCCAGCATCAGGAAGGGAAGGACACTGTGTAAAGGGAGGGATTAGAAAGACAGGAAGCCAGGAATGAGCAGTGAGATGAGCTCCTGTGGAGGCTGCTGCTCCTCAGGCTGACGGATGGGCATCGGCTTAATGCAAAGGTGATATTGATCCCTTGCTGTTTGGTTACAATGTGTGATGGAGCTGCCCTCTGCCCTGTAGATGTGTTGTAGCACCTCTTCTCTTTCTCCCAATCCCCATCAAACTACTTTAATGACTCTTTTATTGACAACACTGAGTCTTAATGAGGACTGCCACGCACTTCATTAAGGCTGCAGAGGGGACACTTCCTATAAAGAGCTAGGACCAAGGGCTGCCATCAAGGCTGAGGGAGAAGGATGGAGTTGAGGGAGAATCCACAGTTCTCTAGAGGAGGGAGAGCTGCCTGTCTGTTCCTGAGAGAGAACAAAGATTTAGGACAAAAGTCCGCATGATCTGAGAAGCAGTGGATTGAGGAAGGAGAGATCAGTCCTGGAGAAGAGTCTTGGTGGACCAAAAGAACATGACATGAGAACTCCTTGAATATTCCTGTTCAGGATGAAGATGAGAGATGAAAAAATGTTGAGTGGCTAATGGCTAAATTTAACCCTGACTTTATTCTTCAGTATAATAACACCACAGCGTGTCCACATTGCTGCGGAAGGTGGTGATGGCAGCACGTGTCGGACACCTGTGATCAGGAACACAGGCTTCCAAACTAGCACTGGCTCACCTGCACTGAGATCCAGGCTGCCACAGCCCAGAGACGTCTGCGTAAATATTAATCACATCATTAAGCTTGATGGTCCTGAGATTTCACGGACAATTCAGCGACATTTCAGATTAAAAGTGGACCAGTCATTCTGTGAGGTTTTCTTTAATCTGGAAAAGAATCTAAAACCAGCACAAAAGACAGATTTGGACTCGAGGGCCTGGATTCAGAAGAGACTCGGATATGATGTTCTAATGTAGCCCTGCTTCTGCATTAACATCCATAAATCTCCATCCATCACACGGTTCTATTTCAATTATTGAGCCAATTTCCAGACACTTTTATGATGTATTGTTTGATTTTATTAACTGGAGTGAAGGTTTAAACTCACTGAATTCCCATAGTAATCTTGCCCTGTAACCCTACCCACCTTATCAAATCTTGCTTAATGAAATGCAGGCATCTGTCTTAATGGCTTTCAAACTATGCTATGTAGACTGACCCAGATGTTAGTTCATAAATAGGAATATTTGGAGGTGTTAAACAGGGTAGCTGGAAACAGAGGGAGGTCCCTGAAGTGATCTTTTCTCTTATGAAGAAATCAGTGATATGGGAGAAATTACTATAAAACTTCATGAAGAAAAATGAGAGGCAGAGGCCTGGGGAATGGAAGATCAGCACTGCAAGCAGCGCAGCAATAGATGTGGCCAAAAATAATTTCCTGAAGAACACTATAATTTTGGTAGAAATTTAAAAATCCAACTAGTTTGACTTCAGACCAAAATATTCATCTGAGGCATTTTTCCTGGGGACCATGGTTGTTCTGCTGCATGGAAGTGGGAATTTGGGTGTTTGGGGCTCTGTGAACAGGATCCTTAGTCAGGTTGTGGTGCTCAACCTGTCTTGGCAAAGAAAATACGTCCTCAGGGGCCACAGCACATCCTGGAGAAACCACCAAGGGGTGGAAAGGGCCATATAAATGGTTACATGGAGTTCTGGGATGATGTCTGCTATAATATGCTGTGTAATAATATTTGCAAGTTGAAACACATTCCATTCCAGGTAATTGAGGGCATTTCATTGTTGAAGAAGAGAAAAAAAAAGTCTTCAGAAAATATTTTTCTTCAAAAAAAAAAATCCCACATTCTTTTTTTTTTTTTTTTTTTTGGCATTTAGAAAAAAACCTGCAAAAAGAAATCCAGGCAGCGTGGGAAGCAGCCCTGCAATGTGGTGGCCACAACACCAGGGGCTGGCTGCAAGTGTTCACTGCCGTGCTGTTCCTTCAACGCCGGGATGGTGAATAAGCCATGATTTTTGTCCCTCAAGGGTTTTTTACTGCCACACTGCATCATCTCAGCTCTTCAGCTTCTCCTTTCCCACAGCTGCTCTTGTTCCATACTCATGAGAAAGGAGGAAAGGAAGAAAGAAGCAGTGACAGGGGCTGCACGACAGCCTGGTATTTAGTGTGACAGTTAAACTTAATGATATGGGAGGCATGTTAGGCTGTATTACAAGCCCATTATCTGCGAGCTTGGATATTGGATGCATTACATTATTAATTAAACACAGAGATGACTACCGTTAGTCGGCGATCTTATCTGCTAAAAGAACTGGGAGGCAGATCAGTCCCTAAATTCACCAGCTTATTGTTTCATTCCTGTCATTTTGCAGACCAGTTACCCTTCCGTTTCATGCTTGTCAAGCAGTCAATGGATGTTTGTAAGCTGCTTTGAGATCTTCCAACGAATGATGCTGCGGTTTATAAATGCAAAGTGTTCCTGCAGTTCATTCATTATGAAATTAAGGGATGAAACTTGCAGATGCAAAAGAATTCGGCTTGAAAAATACCCCAAATGTTTGTGCAGCTGTTGTTATGTTGCCCCCTTCTGCCAAATGCTTTAAACACTCGGAGGTGAGGGATGGAGTCAAACGTCGCAGCGCTGCTCTCAAGGTGAAGCCCTGGAGACAGGTTTGAGCTGACAGCACTAATGCTCAGCTCTTCCACTCTTCATTGTCAGAGTTCAGAACATTTCGAGAGCAAAAATGCAATTCCTGTTTCAATAAAGAGGAAACTGAGGCTGGAGGAAAGGAAACACCTTGCCTAAACACGGCCTCCAGGTGGGGAAAGAGTGAGGAGCAGAGCCCACGTCCTCTGAGCTTCAACCCAGTGCCTTTCCCACCAGTTCAATTCATTTGGAAGTTCAAAACCAGAGTCCTCCTCGAGGACAGGTATCCTCCAAAGGGTGCGATTCCACAAAGTGCCAGGCGCTCTGGCCTTCTTCCAGCGAAGCACTTAAGTACGTGATTAACTCCAAACTGCCTAATTGAAAACAGCAGAAATGATATTTTCAAAAGAAAACAGCGCAGTTTCTCTAATTAGCTCTGCCCACCGCAGGAAAAGGCAGACACCAAAAGTGTCTGCACGGTGTCACACCAGGCTCTGTCCGTCGGAGAAGCAGAGGGTGGCACTTCCATTGCCTCGCTCCACCCATCACCTGAACTCTCCTCTGGAGCTTCTCATTTACTCCACTGACTGTAGAGGCCATCCATGCTTGACTGCATGTGGAAAGAGCCACCACAGCCTCTCTGGATGCTGTGCACAGCACGTGTGTTCAGGTGGTTAGTAGGTCAAGAGAGGTTCTCCTTCCCCTCTATTCTGCCTTGGTGAGGCCACATCTGGAGTATTGTGTCCAGTTCTGGGCCCCCCAGTTCCAGAAGGACAGGGAACTGCTGGAGAGAGTCCAGCACAGAGCCACAGAGATGATGGAGGGAGTGGAACATCTCCCTTATGAGGAAAGGCTGAGGGAGCTGGGTCTCTTTAGCTTGGAGAAGAGGAGACTGAGGGGTGACCTCATTAATGGCTATAAATATGTAAAGGGTGAGTGTGATGAGGATGGAGACAGGCTCTTCTCAGTGACATCCAATGACAGGACAAGGGGCAATGGGTACAAGCTGGAACATAGGAGGTTCCACATAAATGTGAAGAAGAACTTCTTCCCAGTGAGGGTAACAGAGCACTGGCACAGGCTGCCCAGAGAGGGTGTGGAGTCTCCTTCTCTGGAGACATTCAAACCCACCTGGATGTGTTCCTGTGTGACCTGACCTAGGTGTTCCTGCTCTGGCAGGGGGATTGGACTGGATGATCTTTTGAGGTCCCTTCCAATCCCTGACATTCTGTGATTCTGTGATTCTGTGGTGAGTGTTGAGGTGGGCTTCTCAGTCAACAGCCCAGATCTAGAACTGGACCACCAGCAAACAGCGCTCGGAGCTTGCTGCCATCTCAAACGTGGATAGCCTCCTGTCTTGCTAGGTAAGGAGCACAGTTCTGATGTTCTTACCTCCATAAACCCCCATGCTGAGCTCTGGTTCCAGCTGTGCAGAAGCACCTGGAAGTCCTGCAGACCTGATCCGCTTCCTGCTGGATGCTCATGAGTGAAATTACACAGCAGGTCTCAGTGAAGTTCACCAAGTGCCCCATGGCAGAGTATAGCAACCAAATCAAAGAAATATTATCTTCTACTGTAGTAGGACAACCTCCAGAAACATCACAACTCATTGCCTGGATCCAGCCTGCTCCAGCAAGTTGGTCAGAGTCTGTAGAAGAGCTTGGAATCAAACCTGGGCCTCCTAAATCCATCTTCAATGCACCACTCTTACAGCAGGCATTTCTCTTTCATCCCCTTACCACTCCCCAACAGACCCAGCCAGGCAGTAACTGTGCCTCTGCTGCCCGTGTTTCAGCTTGGAAAGGGGTGGTGGTAACTTGTGTGAAAAGTTTGGCCTTTCCTTTGAGTCCCAGATAAGTATAAACAGTGGTGTGTGCCTTTTGGAGTGCTGATTCACACTTTAGCCAGCTAAGTGCCCAATTATCCCCCTAAGTCTGAAAATCTCTTTTCCTTCTCTACTTTTCTCTTATCTCCTCTGGTGTAATTATCTGCCACTTTGTATTGCACTTCTCTAAACTTCTGCAACCCTTTACTTTTAACCTCCACCCTCCTTTTCTCCGCTTCTACCCCAGAGCAAATGGAGATTATTCAAGGTGAAAGAGAGGGCAGTGGAGAAGCACCCTTCCCTTCATGGTAGGGATGTCTGTGGTGCTGCTGTGCTGCCCCATTCTCTCTCACTCTGCATTTGCATGGCTTTGGGGGATGCACATATAAAAGGGTATGGAGATGTAATCCACCAGGATTACAAGGGTTTACAATTTCAAATCAAAGCATTACAAAGGTCAGATATCCAACTCAGAGCAAGCTGATCTGGGATTCCAGCTGATGCCTTTTCTTTCTCACCTCCTCCTCAACCAACTGATCTCTTAGTCATGGCTCTGCATCCTCTGTCTGCAGCACTCACAGTAATCACTCTTGTGGTGCCTAAACAATGGATCTCTTACACTGAGCTGGGCTCCAGGGGCTCCTGAGCTGGTATGCAAACTCTTATTCTTTGTACCATGATAGCTTTGTTGAATCCTTTCATAGTGCAGATTTCTGCTGGGATAGGCAAGCAGGGCTAAGAGATGCCCCAGAGACCTTACAGTCGATGCATAAGGCAGGGGACAAGAGAGGGAAACAAAGAGGTGGGACCTTAAGGGGTACAGGGATGAGAGTCTAGTGGGAAATTCAGCTGGATGCACTGGTCCCCAGCCTGCCCAGCTCCCTGAAAGCATCCCTGACTCCTCACACCACTAAGTACCCTTCAGGTATCACTGTTTCTTGCTCCTATCTCTTGAGTCCCCCCCTTGTTTCACCTCTCCTTGCCACAGTTCACATTTTGTCACACCTTTCAGGTTAGGTACATCCCTGGCATCCCCTCGTGCTGGTTCCATCAGAATCACGGTGGTTCTTTGTACCATACATACACTAAAATACACATCTCCAGCTCGCACTCCCTGCTGTCTGTGGAGGGAGCCTGGATAACTACCTGCAAACTGAACTTGCAGAAATTAATGTTCAGAGAGAGGAAACTCTACCTGAACTACTTGAGATCACACAGAGAATCATGAAAGGATCTGGAACTGAAGCAAGCTCACCTCAGACCCCACCGAATGCTTTAGCTACAAACTTCCCATTGTGTGGGGCACCGCTCTGGTTCCCAACCACCTGCCCTTATCACCACCAGAGCTTTCCTCCTGTCGTTTATCTCCTTTCATCCTGCCTCCATCAGCCAGTCCCCAGCTCCCAGCTCTCCTCTGTCTTCCACCAAACGATCAGAGAATCACGCCTGCGAGGAGAGCAGAGAGAGAGCGAGCGGCGCCTGGGTCCTGTGTCAGTTTTATTTACCTTCATTGCACTGCCTTCCATTGCTTAACAGAATAGTTTTATACCAGAGAAAATTGGAAGCTAAGTAGTTGCCTGTCAGGTAGTGTCTGTCGCCTGCGTGAGAAGCTGACATAGTAGTCAGCTACGCTGTCAGCCACCTCCGTGCTGAGCATCAGTCCTGGCCCCAGAGTCCTCCTGCTCCTGCTCTTTCTCTGGGCTGGTATTTGTAACAGTGCCACTGGGGACTCCCCTTGTGCAGCAGCGTGCTGCAGCTTCCACTGACATCCATGTGCACCGCAGCTAACGAGGATGAAGCTGCTGAGATACGGAGCCCAGCGCTGGAGGAGGTCTGGCTTCAGGGACCAAGGACCCCACCCATCTCCAGAGCAACACCCCCCATCTCATGGAACGTCAGGGGATTGTACCAAGGGTGCATCCCGTTCCAGATATATAGAAGAGAGAGTTGTACAAGAAAATGTAAAGACCATTTCTCACCAGGGCAGACTAGGAGTAAGGGGGTGTGTGGCAAGGGGGAGACATGGGCTGGGTGCAAAGCCTGTTTGGGAGGGGGGGATGGAAGGGGAAGGTTATTTTGATGGATCCAGAGCAGTGCTGTGTTTCATAATGAGTTTAATACACAAATTCCCTTCCCTGTGCAGAACTGCTTTATGAAGATGAGTGAATTCTCTTTCTTCACCCCCCCCTTTCCTCTTTTCTTCTCCTCTTTTTCTTCTTCTTCTTTCCTCTTCTTTCTCCACCACCTTCTCAGCATCTCCTGGAACTGCCAGTGGAGATTACAAGGTGTCAAAGGGAGTGAAATGAATTTTGCCACTCGGCTGCTCGTAAACTTGGTGCCCTGGCTTTTGCTATTACAGCACCATAGCCTCTACCTTTAAATATCAGCCACCCACAGAAACAACCTGGCTGTACATCGGCAGCAGGAGAGGTTTCCATGGTGACAGGATGCAGGTCACAACCTCTGTAAATGTAATCAGAGCACTGGGACTGCTGTGTGGAGACAGGTTTAATTTCTCCGTCAGTGGGAGCTCTGTGGTCCAACATGTACATAAGCTCCTCACATTGACAGACAACCTGTTATCTCCAGGATGGCACTGCCTATTGCCAATCCTCTCACACATCTGCCATCTCACCTTCATTTTTAAGCACTGACAGAGCTGGATCCAGCGTGGCCCGACCTTCACTGCTCTGGGCTTTGCAAAAACCTGGTCAGATCATCTCAGCTGCCCACCACCACCTCTTCCCATTGCTGCTCCCTGTCCCACGCTGGCTGCCTGTGCAGGTGGAAGGTTGGAGGCATGGCTTAGTCCCCTCCACTCCACATCCATCAGGTTGCTCAGTCCTTCTCTGGATACACAGGTATTGCACCGCAGTGTGTCTGTCTCCACAGTGCCTACATGCCAAGTGCAATCCAGCAGAACAATGTACCTCCATGCTGTCTGAGCCTCAAAGAACTCTTCAGTGGGGCAGGAGATTTTCCTATGAAACGTGCTGCAGAGGAGCTTTATGAGAATGTACCCAGGGGCTTTTACTGGGTATACCAAGAATTTACAAGAAGGGCATGTGCTGAGTGTTTACAGGGTCTGGGCTGAGATTATACTCTATGAGACACAAAATTTCTGGCTATTTATGACATATACAGAAGCTGAATATCTACTGACTGCCATGTGTTGAGTATTTCCAATAGTCCTCAGCTTTATGCTTTTCTTTATCCTTTTCCTGGCTATGTATCTGTCTTGCATGGCAAGCCTCAGATTATCTGCTCCTAAAATGCATAAGAACTGAATAGTTCACATCTTCAAAGACAAAAGCAGCTGCATGTGTCAAACTGCTTTAGTGATGCACAGTGTTTAATAAGCTTTAATTACTGGCTTCTCCTCTCTTATTAAGTTAAACCAAGAATATTTTAAGCCCAGCTTGTAATAGTATTGGAGATCTCCATTTTCTGAGTCAACAGTTTGCAGAGATGACTTTGGAAGTCAAATAGCAATTACCACTTTCTCTCCTGTGTATTTGTGCATTTGCAGTGAAGAGACCTTAAAAGCTTCTCTCTAGTAGGAGCCACATGATTCAGGGTCAGTCCCTGAACGCTGTCAGATCCACAGAGCAACACAACAGTAGCAAGTTTGACAGATTCTGGAAAAGAAGAGTTAAAGAACTTGTTCATTCAGAGTTCATCCGAAACTGTCGTTCCAATGCAGTTTATAGCCTTTAATTTCAGATTAATTTTCACACGTAGTCAAACCCACATTTGAATGGGCAGCTAATGTGGCATGCCCAGAGTCCTTGAAGCTGTGTCTGTGAATCTTTGGCTGAGAGGATGCTTTGAAAGCATGCAAGATTTTCAGCACATGAACAAGTGTCCTAACCACTGATTCATGCTTCCCTTCCCCAGGCAGCAGGTACCAACCAATCCTTCAGCCCTTTGCTTTCACTACACCACGCTGTGCCAGTCCTTTCAAAGTGCCATCACTGTGCTCAGGAGGGAATTTGCTGAGTACATTCACACAAGTGCTCTTCGAGAGGAACTAATCGATTGCTAAAGACAAAGCTCAGGAGCAGAAATCTCTCTGCCTGTCATCTCTATTATCTTTTTTGCTTCATCTGCCTCCACACTGCTCGCGGACAGAGAATGGAAACTCTGCCAAGATCCTGTGCGTCTCGGAGAACGCTGTCACCTGAAATATTGTCCTGTCTCGTTGCGTGCAGCACATTTAGCGTTTGAGAGCAGCAGGCCTGAGTCGCCAGTCTGTCATGAGAATGGCTCTGTGCACACCCAGGTGTTGGTGCTAAGAGGCACACGTGCCTGGGACAAATGTTAACCCAAAAGAGTGAGGTGAAGCCAATGGGAGGAGTCAGGCTTTCCTGGGCTGTTGGCATCTGGCTGGCAAAAACCCTTTTGAAAGTAAGGAGGGAGGAATAGAAGTGGATATGGTTGGGCTAGGGGAGGTTTTTTTCCACCTTTGATCCTCAGATTGTCCTGTTCAGCTGAGTGGAATACAAAGCAAGGGTGTCTCGGAGCTCACACTTCACCTCAGCAGCGCAATCGACGGGAGAAGCAGTGAGCGAGACCGACAGACTGTCACTGGCAAAATGAACTGTCACCTCCCATTTTTCAGAGGCGCGGCGGGATGAATTGCGGCTTTGAACCATGTGGCCCGTTGCTGATTGAGTTCCGCTGTCTTAGAACCCCACTGAACAAGGCAAGTTCATTTCAGGCTGACGTACCACTGCTTATCAATTTGGGAGCGAGTAGAATTAACCGCTTCAGAGCTGATTTCCCCTTTTCTCCCCCCTCCTACTGCCACCTTCCTGCTTTTGTACCTGGAAAGGTCAGTGAATAAATCTCACAAAGCATCAAGTAAGATCCGTGTGGCGTAGAGGTGCTGTTCTTAAGCAGTGCTGGCTCTAAGGGACAGATGTTCTGGTCACTAATCTCTAGCAGAGCGTTTGTCCACACCATAAAAAACACAGCAGAACTTGTTGCAGAGCTCAGCACCACTCAGCGTGTTCAGCAGCCTCCGAGGAGTGGGGGGAGCCCAGGTCCTGCCATGACAGCTGGGTTGGAAATCAGGCTTGAGCTGAACTGGAATGGCTGTGGGAGAAGGCTGGTGATGGAAAGGCAGAGGATGTGCAGGGTCACAGATCCCTCGCAGAGCTGCAGGAGACCAACAGTGCTCAGATACAAAGATACGGTGAGCCAGGATGGCCTTCCCAGAGCTATGCAAAGGGGTGTGTGTCCCACCTGTCTGATCCAAAGAGTATCCTCAGCCTCTTCCCAGCCTGTGGCGTTCACTCCAGTCCTGCCAATAGCAGTTGGCTGTCTCTGGCCTGACGTTTGCTGTCTCTTCATTCCCTCAAGGATCAGTCTTAGCTGCTTGGCCTTTCTTCTCACCCAGAATTTACATAAACCTGACCTTCCTTTGCTTTCTTGTCATCCTTATTGTCTGATATCACTTCTTTCAGATCTTTCTCCTTTCTCCCTCTATAATTATAAGCCAACATTTTTGCCTTACAGAGCCTGTGAGCCAATACTGCCTCTGTCTTCAGCCTCCCTCTTGAAGTCTCTTTTTCCTATTTGACCTCAAAGGCTGCTCCTCATCAATTGTGTGTCTATGTATTTTTATGGCTATCCAATTGTTTCATGACTTATTATTAACTCAGGGCAAAGTCCTGAGGTCCATAATAGTACACAGCTGAAACTTGGTTTAGGGTGGAGGAAGCCCTGAGGAATGAGTTCTTTCAGGGTGAGATTTTGGGGGACAAGAATTACCCTCCTCCTTTGTGTTTTCCTGAGAGATACACATAGCATTGGATAGTGTAGGTCTTTTGCTCATGTAAATCAGGATCATTCCACACTAAAGCAGCTCAGCTGGTGGTCAGGTACAATACACTTTGATTAAAGCCTGCTGTAATTCTATTGGTATCTGGAGAAAAATCTGTTTTGTCAAGCATCATCCACTCCTGTGTTCCTACCTGCACAAACAACCCTAACGCAGTATTTCACCAGAGACTTCCTAAGTCGTTCTCAGCCTGATTCCAGCCCTAGAAACACTATTTTTCCTCTGAATACTTTGTATTCTGTGTCCCAGACGTTTTGGTAAGTGCGCAGAGCTGCAACAAGAGATGGATGGGCCACTGACAAAAGGGGCAGGAGAATTAGTTCCAATGGAAATAATTTAAGAAAAGCTTTATTCAAGATGTCCATGAGTGGGAAGCTCTGGGCCTGTGCCTCACCTTCCTACAGACTGAGCAGTCGGATGAAATATTAGCACTTTACACATGTTAACACTACAGGATATCATCCATCTTCCTCACCGGTGGGAAGTGTTAGCTAGCACGGGCCTTTATGAAGCTGATTTCTATATTCCCTTATGCCAATCACAGCTTAGAAACTGTCTGAGTTTGCTCTTTAGGAAAAGGGACTGTGGACACAGGGAAGCAGCCCCCAGGCTAGCAGCTACCTCCCAGGCTTTCTGTGGGTTACCCCGAGAAACTTGAGAAATAGCAGCACAATATTCTCTAAATCTTTGGTGCACGAGCTGCAGTGGCAGAGCAGCTGAGAAAACTCGCTGTGGTGAGTCTGGGCTGAAGTTCTGGGGTCTGAACCCCAAGCCCTGAGTTAAGGTTGACACATGGGAGGTCCCCATGGTCCTTTAAGAGGAGGGGATGTGTTTGCCTTTTGGCTTTCCTCCAAGGTGCACCGACCTTGCAGGGAAAGCCCTTGGGTAAACAAGCCCCAGGTGTCCCCATTGGGTCAATGAGTGCCAGGTGCCCTGCTGTGGGGATAAAAGCTGGGACCACTTGCAGGAAGGGTTGGAGAGTCTGTCTGTGAGGTGGATGCACTTCACAGAGTTTCCTGTTGGGGAAGGACCTCCTGCCTCCTCATGCAACTGGATCCCAGTCAGGTCTGGCACTTACAAATGTGGGCTTTGTGGGGAGGCAACATGGGGTTACCTCTATCGTATGTGATTACCCTATTGTCTTGGTTGTCTCCCATTTTTTCCATGGGTTACCTTGTATCTTTGTTTATTCCATCTGTTACGGGTCATGCTATGTCATTGCTGGGGTCACTGGGGTTGATATCTATTGTTTGTGATCTGACTTGTTTGTACCCCCAGTGATCCCCTATATGCTGACTCCCTTACGTTCAAGAGAATCTACTCACTGGATTGTTTTTCTGCTGCTGGCTGTATCCTTTGTACTGGGCCTAGTAATTGGCAAAACATGGGCTTGGCAGGAAACTTAAAGCTATGGCAGCTGAGCACATGTAGGCCATCATTTGGGTGAGAGAGCTGAAGTTTGCTGATTAGGAAGACAGTCATGATGCTCCTCTGGGGGGACGTTGGCTGCAGAAGTCCACTTCAGTCTGAGTGAGTAAGCTTGGAGAGAACTGGCAGTGGTGAACACCAGTGATATGTAGTTGTGCAAATCTCATGTTATTAGAATGGGGGAACTTCTGTCAGAAATCCTTCCAACAGGAGTCAGAGATTTGTTTATACTAGCAGAGAGAGAGAATTTTTCCACCAATACTCAGAATCTGAGACTCGGTAAAGCCTATTACACAGCACTCTGCCTTCAGGGAAAGGTTTTCCCTTGTGGCAAGATCTGGCAGTCCATATAAACCTGTTTGTTATACCAGGCTAAGGTGGAAGAGTTGCTATAAAAGATGCACCAGCACTCCCTGGAATCCAGGCAATCAGCAGTGTTGGCCTCCTGTGAGCCATGGGAGCATTACCCAGCAATTCTTGGGTCCCCCTGCAAGTCGTCTTCCTCAAGAGCAGCACTTAAAGCCCTGAAAAGCTCTGTGTAGTTTTAGAGCTACAGAATGACCATCCTTGCCCTCGTGCAACCTTCGTGAGAGATAAGAGCTTGCTCCTCTGGGTTTCCAGTACTTTTTCTGATTCCTGCAGTGAAAACAGGCTGAACACACACACAGAGCAAGATATAATTGATAGTTTCAGAAGGGCAGCAGCATATGGGGTCCCTCCATTTGGAGGGATAACCACATCCTTGTTTCTTCTATTGCAGCAGGAATAAAACTGCAGTCAGTAAACTGAGTCAGAGCACAAACCAGCCTTCTGCACAGCAGCTCTACCACGTTGCAGCTGGCTGAATATTTAAAATCTGCAGACTCCTTCCAGCCATCTTTCTTCAAGTAACCAAGTCCTCGGGTTTCTGCTGAAGCTCCCTGCTCATGAGGGACAGTTTGACTAATACAGCAATGGATAAAAGGTTTTTCCATGGTTTAAGTGTTTATCCCTAATGCTACCAGCAAGTGCTTTTTTAAAGGCCAGCCCTGGGAGGCAAAGTGCTTTAATATGAATCTTCTCTATCCAAGAAGAGCCTGCAGGATCGATGCTTCTAACACTCCTTCACAGAAATTAATGCTGCCGTGTAAGGGCTTGTCTACACATGACTTATCCCAGTGAGCCATTCTGCTTTACATTGGCACCTTAATTTATAGCAGAATAAGTCTCACATATAGACAAAAACTCCCTTCATAAGAGCATCATGTCATTAGGGGAACAATTATCTAAATTTTAGAAGCCTCTGGGTATTTTCTGACCATATTCAAGCACCCACTGGACTCTACATAAGGATTACACTGACTTTAATGCTCATTGGTCCAAGCTATGGGAAAGTAAAACTGATAAGCAAAGAGAGAAGAAAGTGGAAAAAATCATTTCTCATATCAAAATTCGGGTCTGATCCATGTTGTGAACTTTAGACTGTAAATAGTACCAGGTCTAAGTGTTCCCACAGGCAGGGCAGTGTGCGTGTCTGTGTGTGATACGGGAAGGGAAAGGAGAGCTGAACAGAGGGTAAAACAAGGCATTTTGGTCATTTCAGCTTCCTCCAAATTTACAGTTTCAGTAGAACAGACAAACACGTGGCAAAGAGAACAGAGAGACTGTCATCCTTCACTGAAGCGCGAAGGAAATCTGTGTCTGAGGCTTCCTCAAAGCTCAGTGAGGAACAGAATGAACTTGACTTGTTTTAATTAAGCTCCCATCAAGGCCAGATCCATACAGAGATTATAGAACATGTGACTAAGAGGACTGTGATTTTACTGACGGAAATCACCCTGAACCAATGACCAGGGTGAAGCCAGCAGTGAAATAAAATCCTAACCTGATGTTGAACTTCCCCAAAACGTGAGCGTGAGTCCACTTGCAAGAATAAAATGGGGTTTGGGAGGAACGTTATTAAACCTTGAAGCAGGTCAAATTAAGCCATGTGAGCACCGCCAGTCACATGGTGTGCGGTGGGTGTGATGTCATCAATCTGGGTGGCAGATGTCACAGGCGGGCGCATCATTAGTCTCTGCGGGGCCGTGTGATGCATGGTGACACCGTGGCTGAGAGGGCTGTGATTGATACTCGGTGCGTGGAGCCGTATGAAAAATCTAGTGGGCAAATAAGAGTTTTATAAATGCCTTTCTCATTCTATATGCAGACAGGCCCCTGGAAGGAATCTAGGAGATTGAATTAAGCTTTTAACCCTCTAGGCTCTCCTGTCGTTTATTGTTAGGGAATTAATAGGAACGCAGGAATGCAGATGGCCTGCCTGTCAATTCCAAGAGGTGATTTTTCTGATCTTCATGGACGTTTCCAGCATCTTTCATTAAACACTCATGTACCAATTTGTCATTTTAACTGGGCAGGAAAGAAACTCCCGTTGAACTCCTTAGCTCAGGTGCTGTGAGTTAAATTCAGAAGCAGAAAGCCTTGCTCTGTTACACCTGCCAGACAGGCTTAGGGCTGATGAACAGCCTTCGATATCTGTTTAGGTGGAGAGAGGGATTCCAGTAGGGTGCTCTAGACCTCTGTGCAATCAAGATGAAATGAGATTATTCAACAGCAATGAGAGAAGCCTTGTATAGATCCACTGAGATCCCAGAGCAAGTGAAAACTTAGAAACAGCATTTTCCAAGGGAGATAGAGAAAAAAAGGATCTGATTCAGATCTTTCTTATTTTAGTATTCACATAAGTGGAGATCTTCAGTGGATGTTCATCATTATTTGAGCAGAACTGGGACCCTGTCTTCCCAAGGTGTTGTAAATGGCCCTTTAACAGACCAGATCTGGGGCTTTGTAGAGTGGATTTGCACGTATCTGTAGAAGCCAGGTGCACAGCAGTGGGACCAAAGAGCAGAGCAAGGTGCTCTGTGCATAACCTAAAGCTTAGATTAGTTTGAAGATACCTTGGATATCTCAGCCCTGCCTGTGCTACAGATGTGACATCAAGAGATATCAGAAATGGGCCCCTCGAGTCTTCACCACTGCAGAGGGCCCTGAGATGCAAAGCAGTGTTTTCTGGGAGCACAGGAACTGCCAGGCGTGGTCAGGTACCTGTTCTGCTTGTTGCTGGCGTCAGGAGAAGTTGTAGGAGCAAAGCCTGGCAGTAGGACCCACACAAAATAGGGGGGTACTTAGAACAGGAGTAAAAGGGGGACAATAAGGGGCACCCCATGCCTTTTCTGAGTGCTTTGCCTGTGATGGCCACAGCCTGAGGGGAGAGGAGCCATGGCCAGCTCTCCAGGAACCTTCCCATGCTGAGATACCACTCTGAGAGCACGCTTGGAGGAGGTGGTGAGGGACTCCACAGTTCAGGCAGCACAAGATGCAGGAACAGGGAGCAGTGGTGCTCAGCAAGTGCTACCACCAACTCTGTCTGCACTTCCTGGGGTGTTCCATCAGCCCAAGGGTAATGCCCATGGCCATCACATGGTTCCCCTTCTTATGGGCTTCACCCAAAAGCAGCAAAACTCATTGTGATGGTTTATTGGGAGCTGCCTGTGGAAAAGTGTGAGAGCCTTGTGTTCCCAGGGTTCCTGCTTATGGCATTTTGCCCCCATCAGCTCATCTGCAGCCCAACACACTCCTGGCACCGGGAGCTGGTAGAGCAAAGAGAAATCTGCCCGGTGGAAATGATCAGCCGAGCTGAAAAAAAAAAAAAAAATAAAAATGAAGCAGGTTGACTTCATTATGTGCTCATTAAGAAATCTGTAGCTGTAGTTTGTTGCTGTGTGTGTGAGCTCTGGCTGTCATAAGCCCTGACAGATGGACAGACAGACTGAATTATAGTCGTAGGGTATAGACTGGGCAGGATCCCCCATTAACGCTTATTGGAAATTGTCATCACTTCAAGCTGAATGGGCTCCAGATGTTGAAACCCTTGTAGGGAAATCCTGAAGGTGAAGGTTAGAGGCTCGTGATTTTGCCTGTGTTGTGTGAGCTGCAGCCGTTCCCTTTGATTTATTATTGGTTAAGTCAACAAGATTTGGTAGTAGGGGGAAAACTGAAGGGAGCAACACATGGGTGAGGGTGCCTGGCTCTGAGCTGCTGAAGGAATTGCTCCACTTTTATTACCTGGGTGTGAGAGAAACATTAAGCACATGACTGTTGAAAGGTCCACTGGCAAATTCAGTGCCCCAATACTGTCTGCTTTTACAACAAATAGAGTTTATGTTGCTTTGTTTGTGCTTACATACCTCCTCATTTATGTATTCCAAGGGCACTTGGAAGCCACAGTTGTAGAAACGCAGAAGACAGAGCTGTATCAGCTGATCTCTCCATCAAATGTGGGAATAGTTACTTCAGTCAGACATTTAACTTCTCTTAGATTTAAAAATATCTGGTGATGGGGACCCCACAGCTGCCTCAGGCAGAACACGATGGTGCTGCACCATCCTCACTGTCAGAAAGTTGTCCCTAATGCCTAATCTAAACCTCCCTTGGTGCAGTTTAAACTCATTAACCCTTGTCAGATCCTCCATGAACATGGAGCATGGTTTATTACCTTCCTTTTTGTGGCAGCTTTTCACATGCTCGAAGACTGATAAATCTCCCCTCAGTCTCCTCCTTACACTCAACCACTACTTGTGGTCCCTTCATGTTTTCTAGAACTGAAATGATTTTGTTCCTCTCCCTTTAGACTCTTGTGGTGTCCAAAACTGGGCCAGCTGAGGCCCCTGTTAGGGCTGAGAAGAGTGAGGAGGTTTCTTTGTGTATCTTAAATCTGACATCCCTTTTATGCAGGCCAGTGTAATTGTGCTCAATTGTTGTCCCAGATCTTTTCCTGCAAAACTGAACTGATGTCCCAGCTCACGTTTGTGGGGTTGATTTTCCCTTCCTGAGTTTGGAATTTAGCACATGTCTTTATCATCTTCCTCCTTTTGGATTATTGCTCTTTTTGAACTCAAATCCTGTTCTCTTGCAGCTCTGTCCCTCTTCCCCATCTTGACATCAGCTGCACATAGGCTCTGCTCCATTGCCTGAGTTATTAATAAAAATACTGAATTCAGGAGTGAGGGTTCAGATGAAAACTGAGGACTAGTAGCACTTTGCAGGATCAAACCTTCTGTTTTCATCACCTAAATATTTACAGATTCCAGAACTGTTGCATCACTGCACATGTACTTTGCTCTTGGAGGTCATGTCTCTGCCTTGTTGTGGGTGATGCACATTTGCCTTCCTCCCAGCAGAGCCACTGGGAATGGCTTCTCCCTGCACTACAAACAGGCTTTTTTTTGTGTTTGTGGGGTTTTTTTTGCTTATCAGGGTTCGTGAACTGTTCCCTGGGCTGGACCCACAATGGGGCCTGAGCCAGAGGAAGGGGCTGGAGCAGAGACCTTAAGAATGGCCCTTACTCATCAATAACTGCTCCCTGACAGGGCTGAAGGATACACAAAGTGACTTGTCTGTTGTGTCGTCACTCCAGCTGGGGCACAGTCCACAGAGGGGCCCTTCCTCACTGGACTTTGCAGCCTGAAGCACCAGAGAAATTGTTTCACTTGCCTTTTGAGTGTTTAAACTCTTACATTTCTCTGGGACTGTGCCTTGTGGAATGTTCCTAGTCACCTTTTGGGGTTTATTGGGATGATTTGTACCACTGGAACATGAGGGCATTGGCAGGCTCAGTTATGCTATGGACCAAGAGCAGGGACATCCTTCAGATGATGAAGAGCTGACCACCAGACATCCCAACCACCAACTGCATCCAGAGCTCTGTAGGATGGGTAGATAGGAGATGCCAAATTCACATCCAAACACTCCCTTTCTTCTTTTAAGCAAATCTTCTTTTCTCCTGCCTGACTTTAGGTGGTGGAAATGAGGAGTAATTCGAGTGCAGTCAGAGTTGGGAGAAAGAGGAATAGACACGTGGTTTTGCTTGTTTATTATGAAGTTTGAAAACTGTTACTGGAAAAGCCAGTTAACCTGAGAAACATCATAAGCTTCAATATCCAATTCAATACAACTGGGACAGAAAGGAAGCTTCAGTGTCTCCTCTCAGGGGGAGTTTATTCGGCAGCAACTTCAAAGCTCTGCTTCCAGGAGGTAGTTACTGCTTCTAAATCCCAGACCTTTTATTACCTTAAAAACTGGAAATCAAAAGCGACTCGAGTAAAATCAGGATAAAGGTGAGAAACCCAGGTCTGGTTCCTGAAAATTAAATTTTATATCATCCTGTGTGCATGTCTATAGAGTCAAATCCTAAAATTCTCATTTAGACCTAATTTCAAGCAAAACTCCCATGGCAATCCATAGCAGATCCTACAGCCAGCCAGCAGTGTCCCTGACACCTTAAGGTTTGAAGCTCTGATTTTACTTATGCAGTTCTACAGACTGTAAAGAGTTGTTCAATATTTCCCCAAGCATGAGAGGAATCAGGCTGTGATGTTTACAGACCATCTCTGTCCACAGAGTTTACAGATTCTGTCCCTGTTAAATTAAAAACCTTTTGCCACTGACTAAAAGAAGAGCAGGTTCAGCCTTAAGAAACTTTAATAAACAGAAGGGAAGAATCAATTAAAAAATGGGAACTGATAGCTGTAATTATATGACATTAAATCATGCAAAAAAAGTGTTGTCTCAGATATCACGCTGGCAGGGCATGGATTTTTTACCCTGAGCTTTGCTAATTTCCATTGATTTCTCTTTCCTTGGAAGCATTTATTTTCTGGAGTGAGGATGACTGCTCTAGCTGAGGATCAGATGTTTATCCCTTCGTGTGGGCAGGGAGCTGAAGTGGATGGGAGAGATTTCGCAGCTGAAAAGGATATTCTGCTTTTTTTAGTGTTTTCTGTGTTTCGAGAATATCTAATTCCAGCAGAAAAGCAGAGGACAAGGAGGTGAGCTCCAAATGGAGCACCATCCTCTTAATCTGAAGACATCTTGAGTTTAAAATCCAAGGGTTTGCAGTACTTCTCTTCATAGGCTTGCTCATAACAAGTGGGTGGTGATATGAGGTGGAATAATTCCTAAGAACGTATTTCTCTCTCAAACTCTTCTCCAGGGAAGGCAGAGGATGGCAGAATCCCTTTGGTGGCTCATCCCTCGGGGCTGGATGGCTGCTGCTGGGATCTCTGGGGTCTGTTGGTGAGTGCAGGGAGTGACTTTTGGAGCCTGTCAGTCATGTCTCTCAGGGCCTTCTGCCACGGGGACACATGGGCACAGTCTTTGTCTGCCAGGACTAGCACAGACAGGTTAAAGGCCCTCAGAACCAGTTGTGTTTAAAACCTGTCTGTAAAGAGTTCTTTTCTTGGGTGTTTCGTGCCAGTAAACAAGGCTTGTGCTGCTTCTATGGAAGAATATTTCATTTTTTTCATTTTTGAATATATCATATCAAACAGTTGCTGCAGCTGGATGCAGGGGTTAAGGCAAGCAGAGTTTGAGAACAGGAATCAAGCCAACCTGTGTCTTCTCAAAGGGAGGGATCCAGAGGAGCTGTGTTTCTTGTAACCCCTTCACCTCTGAATTATTTGCTGACACATGCACACCACACCACGTCTGTAACTCCTGAGGGCTGAGGGGTTAAGTATCTTGTCACTCCAGTACAGACACCTCACTTGCAAATCCCAGACTTTTTCCCAACCTTCCCCAGCAGGAGCAGGGGATCCCTGCTGTCGGAGGGAAAGCTGAGGGCTCTCTCTCAGCACCCCAGAATAGTCTCTGAGTGCTAGGCAGTGTAGTCTAGGGGGAAAGGGGAGTGGGAGAGCACTGAGCAGAGGGTCCAAAGAGTCAGGGTCTCCTCCAGCTTCTGGCCCTGACCTGCTGGATGATAGTGGGCAAGTAAGTCACTTTCTTTCTCCGTGCCTCAGTTTCTCCATTTGATAAAAAGGTGGGAGTGATGCTGACCTCCTTTACAAAGGGCTTTATTTCCAAAGTCACCAACACCAGTCTGTCAGAGCTGGGCATTGCAGTATTTACTGCAACAAAATGGGTAAGAAAGCTTCCAATTTGAGATTCTGTTGCAACTTTCCCTCCACGAGCTGTTCCTCCTGTCCTGTATTCAGTTGCCTTGGCCATGCACGTGTGCTGCACACCCACCTAGAAGTGATGGATGACACCTGTGTTGCAGCTCTGCATGATAAATTGTTTGCTTTGTGCACTTTTTACCACCTCACCTGTGCACCCTGCACGCTTATTTGACAACGTCTGGGCAGCAAGTGTGCTGACACTGTGGCCTTACCCCGCTGACCAATGTGGTCTCATCATTTTCTTAGGTTCTCCTCTCCATCCATACCCACCTGCTGCCTTTCTCATCCTTTGATTGTCAGCACTTTGGGGTAGGCACTGTGTTTGTTTGTAATCATGAATGAATATGAGCATTAGCAACTCATAGCAATCCACAGAATGTTTTAAAATACATCAACAGTGAGAATAATGGTACAGAATTCACATAACATTTGTTGCCCCAACCTTTTGAGTACTTTTAAGCTGACCACAAGGCAAGCACCAAAACCAGATTCCTTCGGGGGGGGGGCCTTACTCCTAGAAACTGAACAATTGTGGGTGGTTTGTAGAAGGCTTTGGATGAGTGGTGAGGGTGGATTGGAGCTCTTCATTTCTAGCTTTGCTTTGCCACCACTGACATCAGGATCTCAGTGCTGGGAACACTTTTCCTGTCCTTTTCTGCACATTCTGTTGTTGACCCCCTCTCTGGGACGTACAACCTGGACTGAGACCTTCACCCATTCCCATCAGCAGTATGTTTGTATGAGCAGAGTTCTGACCTCTCATCTTCCGTTCCTTCGTCTCTCTGCTTTCTCCTAGCCATCAGCTTACTCTTTATTATCTTGACCCAAGACTACCTGTAGTCATGCTTATTAACAATCTAAACCAAATTGCACCAAAACCAATGGGAAGATGCTCATTAGCACTGATAGGTTTGGACCAGCCCCTAAAATAAAGACTTTTCATTGCCTTCATGCTGAGCTAATGTTAACTACTTCATTTCCACAAAGCTTGCAGGCAGATGAGCTGAGAGGCAGGGGAGACCCTCAGCTCTTGCCCAAGGGAGTGTGGTGACGAAGAGAAGGGGAGCTTCTGTTTTCAGATCCATCACTCCTCCCTCCAGCCCCTTTTCCTCCTGCCCCAGACACAGCCTTCGCTGCTTTGCAGTTGTTCATAAACACCATCTACATCTGTCCTGAGCCACGAGATGTATTAATCAATTTGATGAGGATGTTAAAGCTTTCTCTTTGCACCTAATTATGGGCTGATTTATAGTACTGGCCTTGTGTTTGATGGAGCTCTCCCCTTGGCAGTGATTTACATGGCATTGGCACCAACCTCTCCATCTCTCCAATACTCTGTCATTTTCTCTGACTCTCTTTCTCTCTCTTTCTCTCTCCCCTCACCATCTCCCCCCTCCTTCCCACACCCCTCTGCTCTATGTTTCCTCATGAGAGCCTAATGACATGTTGACAGACTAGTGAAACATTGCTCCCCCTTCACTGCATCTGTCTCTGGCTCAGTGGCTCCCCAGTGCTCTCTGACACATCCAGATGGAAGGCCTGGCAGGCGAGGCAGAGGCTCTGGCCACTGCCCCAGTGCAAGCCCTGCAGCTCCACAGATTTCCTTCTGGAAGTAGCTGATGCAGAGCTCTAGATTCCCAGAGGGGTCATCTCCGTGTGGGCAGGGATCTGGGGACCCCCATCCTGGTTTTCCAGACTCCACTGGCATTATCTAATGAAGCAGTGAAATATCAGTGATTCAGACTTCCACCTGACTCACCTGAGGGGCCAGGGAGGAGGTGGGGGTAAGTTTTATTTCCTTTTAGTACCAGAGAGGAACCTGAATCACAGAGGCATTAGGGGGCTGAGCTCCTGAAAGGTGCAGCTGAAACAGTCATCCCACTCTGGTTATTACCTGGAGTTTCCTTCTCTTGAAGATAATGGGGAAAGTGGGAGGAGAATGAAGCAATTACACCAGTTTCACTCATTTCTGTGAGATTAACTCTACCCCAGAGCAGAACCTGGTCCATATGTTTCAGTCTTATCTTTTTCTATTTCTTTTCCTTTCTTCTTGCTTTATATTTTCAAAGCTGAGATTCTTAAAATAAATTCAAACAAGTCTCAGGATATTTGGAGACGTACCGAAAGAAAGATGTGTTTCACATACATCATGTACTGGATCACACATTGATGGCTACTGGTACTAATGCGACTCCAGCCTCATCCCCCACCTTCTTTTGTGCCTGGAAATTGCAAAATTCACTTTACTGGGGGAAATGATGTGTGAGCAAAGATAGCAGGCTGAGGGTGGAGTGGATTCAGAAAAGCTTTTTCTTTGCTAACTCTGAATTTCCTATCTTTGGCTGCTTTCAATTAGGAGGTTTAATGTCTGGGGAAATGACAACAGTGATGCGTACTCGAGCTAAGGAGGTGTGCTTAAAACCTCCAGAAAATGGTGAGATTTTAGATGACACGCTGACCCTGAATCCATCCTCCAGTTTACACGTGCACTCACTCCTCTTTGAGGAGTTGTACGTCCCCTTTCCCTACACACAGCTGCCACTTTGCACAGCAGGTGGTTGGTTCTCCAGCTACCAGATGTGCCCATGAGACCAGATGTTTGGTGTGTTCAAAATCAGCTGCACGTCCACAGTGTATAGATGGATTCAGTGGTGTGTGCTGAGAGGAGCACAACAGCAGAGAAGGTGGAATGTTCTATCGTTGCATTACTAATAGTGTAAGGACAGTAGAATTTCTAGTATGTCCCTTCTTGTGAGAAAAGCTTCTGCCAGGAAATTATAAGTAAAGCTCTGCCATGATAAAACTGAAACCTGTTTCCACTTCCTGGGATTGAGTCATCAAAATTCAACTCACAACCAAACTAATGACTTTTAAAATTTGAGCTTTGGAGTCACACCAAAGTTAAACTTGGCCAGTCATAACCAATACAAAAAAAAAAAAAAAGTCAAGCCTGAATAAGGATATTTGGGTCTATCCATATGTATGAATCCACGTCCATCTTGTGAAGACCAAGATCGTGGCTCGACAGGATGCCCCTCGTACGCAGGTGTGCATATGTGCAAAACTACGCGGCCGCTTTACCCTGCAGATTGCACATGTGTTCCATTGCACTCCATAAAATGCATATTAATGGTGCTGAAGCTGGAGTCCTGTCCAGAGAAGCAGATGCTTGTCGACGGTGAAGCTGGCTGCGCTGAACAGATGAAAAGACATCTCTGCTGCTGAGTGAATTCCATCAGACCAGGAGCAGCTGCTCTAAAGCTTCTGAAAGCAAAAATCCTCATGAATAAATATTAGGAGGGAAAAAATGAGGCTTCTAGAGAACAAAAGGAAGCAGAGGAAGTTACTGAGAGATGGTGAGACCTTTCATCTCAGTAAAATATGCAATTAACACAACACACACATCTCCCCCAGAAAGGCCTTGCATTTGTGCAGGGTGACTATAGGATCAGAGATAAGGTTTCTTTTGGTGAACAAGAAAGACCATAAACTGCTCTTCCTCTGCCTGTCAACACGGGAGTGCTTGGCACTAGTGATTTCACAAAGTTCCTGAGTCAGCCTCCTGGAAATGCTCAGCCATCATTTGATCTGAAGTGAAGCTGCTGGGGCTTCAGGTTCAGAAATTCTTGGCATTCCCTTGGAAAAAAAAAAAAGTGCCTATTTTTGAGGATGGCCATCCCTTGGAGGAGTGCTGCGTTCCTCTGTGTATCATCTCTTCCAGGTACCAAAGCCAAGCTGCAGGGCCTGGTTTTTGGTAGCCCAGTTTACACCTGTAGGATGCAGATATAAAGCGTTGCTGGATCAGCACGCTGCACAAAGGACTGTGGCAATGCGAGGTGTCGTGCAAAGGAGGACTTGCAGCCTCAGCACTCGCCTTCTTTACAAGGTATCTGGTGATCAGGTGAGGCAGAAGTGGCTTTGTCCCTTCTGGGAGATGAAGGATGGGCTTGAGAGCAGATGTGACTCGCATGCTTTCTGTCCATGCAGCCATCTGTCGGGCCAGCTTTCAGCCGGACGCGGAGATCTGCAGTGTACTCAGAAAGAGCTGACCTCAGGCTATCTGCTGATGGACTGGGCTGTGGGACAGTTGGCTTCGTCTGATGTATCCCATCCCTTCGTGCTGCATGAAGGAGAACCTGGATGCACACTAAGCTGGGGCTTTCCCCTTCCCGGGAGCTTCAGAGCCCAGGTTCAGGCAGTATCCCAGCACGACCGTCAGGACTTACACCACAGCTAACAGGCACAACCAGCCTTGGGAGAGGCCCAGAGCTGTGCCTGACTGGCACCACAACAGCCCCAGTGGAATATGGATTCCACTCTAGCTGAGATATCATTTCACCCAATTACTTCCAAATCCATGGCTCAGTTATTAATTTTTACGTTCATACTGGTGCAAATTCTTCATTTCCACCAGCTCTGCTCGTTAGTGTCAACAGCCAAGAAGCAGGTCACCAGCACATGAGAACATGCATACCAAGGTGGCAGCACTGAATTCAATCCCATTTATTTCAGGAGCCAGAAGGAGATGCCTAGAGGAGTAAGTACAACCTTCCAGTAGGCAGATGTTTCCCCTACACCCTCATCTTCACACCCTGCATGTACACACAATCACTGGAGTCTGTGTCTTGCAGAAACTGCTTTCAGATGTGTCTCTTTTCCTGTCCCCCTCCCCATAGCTCATATTGCTACCAGGAGATGACATGTCACTGCCTCGTTGTCGTATGACTTGTTACGATGGCTGTCAGGAGTAGCCAGCTTCCTCCTTTCTCATTGGATCCATTTGAACCACTTCTTGATGGCAACCTGGAAATCTGTTTCTCTGCTTTGCAGTGTGCTCACTCCTCGCAGATATCAATTTATTACAGATTTAAAAAAAAAAAAAAAAAGAAAAAAAAAAAAAAAGAAATTAGGGATAACTACAGATGGCTCGCAGCTGGAGGGAAAAACACAAATTTCTGCTGGCTGCAGTTTCAATTGAGCCCAGGATAATTCCCTCCTTCTGTTTCTTCTGGGTGAAGAGATGCCGTTCTTTTGCTTCCTGTAAGCAGTAATAGGTAGGCTGAATTGGTGCAAAAATAGTAACAGACTGAAGCAATCAAAAAAAGTCCAGAATGACTTTGCAGAATAGAATCACTCTTTTGCCTTTCTTTTAGTTTCTTCTTTTTCTTTCTCCTCTCTCTTCCTTTCACATTTTTGCACCCACAATGAGCAGGTGTAATTCCATACTCACAGATCTCCAGGTATTCTGAAACAAGTTGTGCAATAGATCCCTCTCAGAAGAGTGACAACTTCAATTCATCCTGTCTCTGTGAAATACCTCCCATTCCTCATTCTCATCTCTGTCTCTCTTCTCCCCTTCCCTTTTCTATCAGATATGCAATTGTGGCTTCTGGTTGAAAATAATCTGATCTAGGATGCTGTGTTTAAAAAACAACAATTAACAAGTCCCAAAACACTGGTATCTTCCACTAGACAAGGATCCAGATTTCATGCATGTGGAATCCTTAACATTATCTCCTATGCTTTTCTTGGTGAGTCTGGTGCATCTGGACTCACTCACTTATCTGTTAGATATGAAGAGTTATCTGATTTACAAATTCTGGAGAAGGTACAAAGAAGAGCTATAAATTGATCAAAGTATGGAGAGTCTTAGCAATGCTGATAGACCAAAGTGTTTAATCTCATGTGGTTTGGAGAAACTGAGATTACAGGGTAGGACGTTGGGTGTAGAGAAAGATACGGGGGAGAAAAGACTGCTCTTGCTCTCCCTGAAAGCAGATCTGAGAGATGTGGGTAAGAATGTGTTCAAACCCAGCAGGAACAGAGAAATATGCAGCTGCTTTGAGAGGTTAAAGTGATGCTGTCAAATATTTTTCCTTGGAATGTAGGTTTGTTAATGCATTGTTTTCTGCCCTTGGGGAAGATGGAAGGTAACTCTAATTATCCAGTGTGTCAGAGGGAATCCTAGGTCTGTTTGTATTATCCAGACAGTGAGAACAACCTTTCTGCCTTAATTTAATAGTGTGTTTAGTTCCCCTGAAAGAAGAGCTGAGGGTGTGACCCCCCTCCTGGCAGTGCCACAAGAACTATTGGTTGACAGTGACCCTAATACAAGAGACAGGAGGAAACCTTTCTTCCAGCACTTGCTCCTGGAAGCTGAACCTCTCTCTAAGCATCCCTGTGGTTGTGGGTAAGCCCCTGAAACAGTTTCTCCTTATCCAGGAAGAAAATATAATATCTGTGGCCTCTTCTATTCTTGGCCTCTCTGCTGTGAATATCTCCAACGTGCTTTGGGGACCAAGCCTGACAGGGAAGGATTAGGGATATTGGCACAGAGGTGACTGAGACAATTGGGAATTGTGTCCTGGTTTCCCCGGAACAGCCCCTCAGCCCAGCCATGGCAGCAGGCCATGAGTTGCCCAGAATCAGCTGGGAGTTTCAGTCAGGGCAGCTGCCCCAAGCTGCCCCACAGGTCTATCCCATACCACTTAAATCAAGCTCATTAGAAAAGGATGGAGCACTCTTCATGAGAAGAGTTCATGAGCAGCTTCATATGCCTCTCCATTATGGCTCTTCTGGGCACTTGTTAGAACCATTCTATGATTCTGGGATGCAAAATGTTTCTGATCACCCGTAGTTTCTGGCCTCATTCCTTTCATGTTGATTATCTAAGCACAGTCAGCTGCTTTCAACTGGTGTTCAAGTTCTCTGTCACCTTAGCTATCTAAATTGAAAGAGTTTGCTCAAGTTGTTCATGGGGAGGTGGTTTCTTACAACATCATCTAATTTTCTATTTTCAGGTGCTTTTAATATTTACAATATTAATTCTTGGGCAACCTGGTGGATAGAGCACTGGTCTGGAACTCCACAGGTCAGCTTGCTGGGAAGTTATGAGCAACTCACTCTGCCTGGCCCAACATAAATCATAAAAATGCTGATATCATTACTGAAATCTGCCAGAGAAACCCAGGACTGGTCTTTAGCTTATCTTCTGATTGCATTTTGTCTTTGTAGAATGTGGTATTTGTTGACAAAGGTAGTCAAGTAAACATTATTTATGACCAGTGCCTTGTGAGGAAGGGCTTTCCAGTGCTAGCAGTGTGGCAGGGACATAAGTGAGATGATAGTAGAGAAGATAGAGGGATGAAGAGCATGGACATAAAGGGGTTTTATCACGCTATTTTTATAATGGAATATTTCTATCCTGGCATGTTTTCAACTGGTACATGCTGGGACAATTTTGTTTCCTTCAGTGGAATTCTGACTACTTGCAATAGCTGAGAAGAGAGTCCAGTTCCTACAGTGAACTTGTGCTACCACAAGAGGAAAATCGGGTCCCCTTGCTCTATGTGTCTCCACAGATCATTGTTGAGGGCCCTCCCTGCTGGAGTTCTTCTGCTGCTGAGGAGTCAGCTGTCATGATACTCCCACATCCTATTTATTCCTAGACAGTAAGTAGGTAGAGCTCCTTCTAGTGTAGGTTTTTACTCCACCTTGTAAACTTTGGTGCTATGGAAAGCTCAAACAAAACACATGGGACAACCAGCAATTAGAGAAGTCTCATTACCCTTTCTCAGCTGGAACAGGAGGATAAGATCCCTTAGGCTGATAAGTGCAGCAAAACCCGGGAAAAATGCAGCATCCATCAACACTAAAACCAAAGTCATGGGGAGCACTTTTCCTGTGTGAGTAGGATCTAACACTAGTGACGAGGCAAGGTTTCTTTGCTGTGGATCTGCAGTTCCTCAGCAGGACTGAGATGGCTCTGTTGCTTTTGATTTGGTTTCCCTGTTGCTTTTGATCTGATTTCCCTTTTGGAAAGCAAGGGAGAGAAGGGGCAGGTTAGCTGGATCCAGGAAGGGCTGGAAGCCTTGGTCCACTAGAGTGCATCTGTGGGCTGGATGTCTGAAGGTGCTGTTTTCAGATGCCAGCTCTTAGGCTTTGGGGTTGTTTCTACTGTAACTATAATTAGGAAGGGGGGGGCTCTTTGTTTATTTAGGCTGAGAGCTTTAAGATAAATGACAGCTCCGAAGATGCTTTTCAGCACTTCATAAATCAACTGCCAGCTGGCCAGTTTCACCTCTGAAATGTCCTGCTTTTTTTCTTTGCTTTCTTTTTTTTTTTTTCCTTTTCCCTCCCAACTTTGGAAAGATAGTATATCCAAAAGGGAAAAAAAATCTTCCAGAGAAATAACTCTGAGGAATATGTGCATTTGGGGAAGGGGAAATTACTTCATCCTTGAAAGACTCAAGGTGTTTGAAATCTTAGCCCGTTGCCCTGTTGCAATTTCTGAGTTCAAAGCCACTGGAAGGCATCCTCACTGTGGCTTTGCAAAGGGCACAGACACCAGACTGACTGACACCTCCTCAGCTGCCATGAAGGACATTTTTCTGATTTCATTTAATGCCTCTCTTCGCTGCCTCACTCAACACATCCAGAGATTTACTGGTGGTGTTCGTCCTCAGCTGAGTTGCTTTGATTCCTGCACAGCTCATGGGATCGTTTGTGCCAAGGACTCAGCATCCCCTTGCTCCAGAGTGAGACAGGATTCCTGCTGAGAGGTGGTTGACAGCCACGCAGTCTCTGTGGGCAGAAGTGAGCAGTGTTTGAACTCCAACACCATGCATGCTTGGAAAGGCTCTGGACTGTTCTCCAGTCTCTTCCCAAGCCTGGAATCACATTTTGCCTGGGTGTGGTACGGTGCAAAACGTGACTGAGGCCTTTGGATGCTCAGAAAAGTACTGACAAAATCTGTGGTGGTTGAGTTTTAGGATCCCACATTATAGGTCTGTACAATCTAAAGAGAGTGAGTTGTTCTTTCATTTTGGAACTGAATTACAGACTAAATGCTGTTCTTCCAGCAGAGGAAGACAATTCTGTCAGTCTAATCCTGCTTTACATGGACATCTGAGTGCAATTAACTGAAACATGGATTCTACATCAGTGGGTGATAGAGACCCAGACAACCAGAGGGACACAATGGGAGGGACACTGGCCCTAGCTGTTTGAACAGGCATGAGGGCAATTTTGCCTACAATAGTCACCAAAAAAAACCCAGCCTGAATGGAGTCCTGCCTTAGATACCTCCTTCCAAGAGTCCTTTCCCATGGTCACCGTGGCTCCACACAGTGATGGCAGCTGTCCAGTTAAACCAGGGTCTCTGGGATGGCCTGGGGAGCTGGGGTGTGAGAGCATAGACAGGTATATGCTATGTGACCAGGGAATGGCACTCTGTTGGCAGCAGCATTAGCAGTATAACCCTGCCAGCCTGATCTCCAAATACTGGGGGGGGAGAACTGTCAAAGAACTGCGGACAAGGGCATAGATTAATCTGATGGGCATTCAGATGGAGGAGAGAAAAGGGGATGAGCAATCTGCTTGTGAAAGATCCTGCTAAAATAGGCCCCAGATTTCTTTCCAGATGGGTGGCAAAACCTACTATGGCTGTGGGGCACATTCCTTCTCTTTAAAGTGTGTTTTTCTGGGCATCTAAACTTAGCCATGGGTGGAGGAGCCAGGAGCTCTGGCTACAGACCAAGATAAACACAGCAGAGACAAAAGGAAGAAAGAGAATGAGTAGGAAATCATGTAAAGGGGAGACAAAGGACTAACAAATGTACTTATAGGTCTTCAGAGGCTATGAAACAGTGTGAATCTCAGGTGCATGTCACAACATTGCTGAGAAAACTGCACTTAAACTAAGTAGATTCTGAGTTCATGTAAATTGGCCCAGCTCCACTGACCTCTTGTAAACCACAGAGAATAATGGGGAAAAATTTCTTTTCAAAGAAGTGTGAAGGCTGAGATGTTTAACAAAGGGGCCTAGAAAAAAATCCAAGCACTGGACAGTCTCCACCTGGTTGCATTAAACCAGTCTCTACATTTTTCAAAATCCACCCGTGCTTTAATCTCTGCTCCATTTCACATTTCCTTGTGATGTTGTCCAAAGAAATGCACTCATTGGCAATAAGCTTAACAGTCACCACAAAGTTTAACAGGACCTTGATGTGGCTTTTAAAAAACCCCAAACCCTTAACTGCTGAGGCTCACGAATTTTTTTCCTCCTCAGCAGATGTTATAGGGGGACTGAAGCTTGGCAAACATTTGCAGACATGGATAATGTTCATACTGATGGCCTGATTCTCATTTACACGAAACTGCCTTTACAATGCTCTGGCTTGGGGGAGAAAAAAAAAAGTGCCTATAAAGTGTGTGTGAAAGGAATTTATGTAAAGGGACCTTAGCAGGGATGAGAATCAGACTGCCAGTCTCCCCAGGCAGATGAGGATTATAAATTTAGTCAGCTTAGCTTTCTTGATTGTAGTCCAAAACCCCTGATATTAACTTATCAGTCTAAATCTGTTATAAATGTCAAATTCTTTCACCAGTAGCCCTTGTGACAGCCACAGACTCTGTCTCCAGATTCCTGATTGTTAATGTGTGCTGTGATAGCATCTAGAAACTGTTTTCCTGAGTCAGGACCTTATGTTCAAGCACAGAAGAGCAAAAAGATGTTTAGTCCAGAATGTTCCCTATTTAGCAGAGCAGCAAATCCTTCTCACCCAAAGACCAGGTCTGGGATTTTCTTCTTCCCCTTTGCTCTGTGGTGAAACAGCAGCTGTGACAGTGGCAGCTTTGAGCTCTGAGACTCGTGAAACAGGAGGTGGTGTGGGATGCATGATATTTTCAACCCCATCTTGTCTTTTCTTGTATGGAGAAAGCAATTCAAGCACATTTTTACATCTACTGCTCTCAGACATCTATGGATTGATTTAAAACTAACTCAAGTCATAACAGTTCTCTTTGCAGATGCTTATAATAGTAAACTTCCAATGTAACACCCTTATGTACATGGTCTGATGTCCAGGAGTCCCAGTCCTAGTTAAACCACGAGCTATAAACTACTTGACTGGTTTTAGAGCTAACCTATACTTCCAGAAGCTGGAATAATATAGAACCTTGTTCATTCTAACCATACACGGGTAAATGAGGTGCAAGCAACCTCTTCATCTCTACTTTGTTCAAAAAAAACATCCTAGAGAACTACTGCTGTGGTTTCTAACTTGGGTAAGAGGGGAATGTGTTTTCACAAGCTTTGAGGCATTTCCTCCTCTGGTGATACCGTAGCTGGGCACGACAGAAGTGGTGACAGTTTATCTGGAGATGCTGCTGTGGTGGTGAAGAGGGGCCCTTGCTGTTTATCTGCGTCTTGTCTGCAAAATCAGGTGTTCAGAAAACAAATTCTCAGTGTTGTCAGCGTGTTGTGGTGTTGCTGTGGAAAGGGGTAGACGTGCAGAGGCGTTCACCCAAACTTTGCCATTTCTAGGAGATGCTGCTCCTCCTTACCAAAGCTTTGGTGGTGTAAGAGAAACCATCCCAACTCTAAAAAAGTCTCCTTTTTCACCCAAGATGCTATCCAGGAAATATGAGAAAATATTTAAAGCCTTATGGCAACTTTTACAATATTGCCTTGGGCAGACCAGTGCATCCATACAGAAGGAATGTGAACAACACTACAGGTGAGTCACCATGGTGGTTTATGCTTTTATTTTATAATAACTCGAGGTCAGCAGGCACTTTTAAGGTGCAGCTCATCTCCTGAGCCAGAGTTTAGCTGAACTGTACCAGCAAAGTGCCTGCTGCTCTCCACCAGCTATTAAAGGAGTCTGGATGGCTGGATTGGATGGAAACATGCACACTGTAAGCATCTAAAGTTAGCAGAGATGAGTCCCTCTGGTGAAATCTGCTGGTCAATTTGCTATTGCTGCTTGTTCTTATGTAAAAGGCATTCAGCTATTACTGTGATAGGCAGCAATTTAACATCCTAAACCAATACACCATCGCCCTGTTGCTTTTCCCTCTTTAGGTATGCCACAGAAGGGATAAATAAGCACTAAAATAGAACAGCAGGTGGACCAAGCAGCCCCATGGCTAAATGATTATTTTTTTTTAAATCTTTTAAATTATGTTTTTGACTTGGAGAAATGAGCTCGCGATAAAAATAGAAATGGGAAGATTTAACCTCTACAAAACCCCACCTCTCTAGCTGTCAGAATACTTTGTCCTTTGCTTGTAGCCACATGAGGACATCGTGCAGCCCTTCAGGGGCTGGTGGCCCTCATGTTCTCTCTGCAGGTGCCAGGATGGCTGCAACTGAGCCCAGCCACTCTGGCCATCTCACAGCTCTGGCTCTGACAATGGCAATGACCTTCTGCAGAGCCCTCTGCTATCCCCAGCTGTGTCTAGAACCAAGTCTGACAGCTATCAGCAGTCCTTCTTCACACCAGTAACTCTTCTCTGATCCAACCCTTCTTTCCAGGGGTAACCCCAGTAAATCCTGCTCTGCCCCTTCACACAACTGAAGCCTGATAGACTGTGCCCAACTGTTTGATTCTTTGTGAAGTGACCCAACAGCTGGTCAAATATAACATTCATGTTTCTGAACAAGATGAGCTTGCATTTTTGGGGTAGAAAGATGACCATGTTTGTCATCCTACTGACACAGCTTCTTTTTTTCAATCTAAGCAAACAGTCTGGGCTTGCTTTCTCCCTTTGCCATTTTTCTCTCTATGAAATGCTGCAGACTGACACAATATATTAGTTACTCGGAGATTTCAAAGCCTCAGCCAGCTTCTCAGCAGCCAAGAGCACTTGTTGAGAAAAGGGAAATCAATATGATGAGAGAAGCAGGCATGTGTGATTTAAAAGAGACCATTTTAAAGTCATCGAGCCTAGCTCTCTGTTGTCTTGTCCTCTCTATGTGACCTGCATGTTCTACATTTTCACAGTGGTGAATGAGGGTTGCATGGGTAAAAATGCTGTCAGAGAGGAAAAGACAGCAGAGGGCTGAGTCCTGAAGTTTATGGGGGTGGGTTTTATTGAGAAAAAGATATCACACCCTCTCCACCCCATTCCAAGCCATCTACTGGGTCTGGATAGTTGTCCCTTGTACATAGTGCTGCTGCCTCTGCCTCATAACAAACAGGTTCTCTCCAGGAGACACAGCATCAGCTGCTGTACTGGAAGGTACAAGAAACCTCTGCAAATGCAATTATCAAATCACCTGCACACAAGGGAACTTGCTCCCTGACACCCATTAGTTAGAGGTTAGTTTATACCCTGCAGCGTGAAGGTTTATAAACTTTACAAAACTCTGTCTGAATGTTTCCTTTCCCTCTCACTCCTCTTCTGTATTATCAGATATGGATGGTGTTTCCTACTTGGACTGCTTTTAAAAGCAATCACTTAAAATGTCCAGATTAAAAAGTTGACCTACATGCATAGCCATTTGCTTTTGAAACCTAAGCCCCTGAAAAAACCTTCTGTTGGGGTTACACCAGGGTTTAAATCAGCCTCAAGACACGAATGGTTTCTCATCATTCTCCCTAGCCTTTTTCCTAGTGTGGGGGGGAATTAAAAAAAAAAAATAAAAAAAAAAATAAATCCCCCTCCCTATTTAGTATCGATTGGTCCCTTGAACACAAGAACCACTTGACCCTTTTGCATAAACTCCTGTTAGCCCCTGCCAGCTGGATCCCATGTCCTGCAGCACTCTGTACACAGGGGGGTATCAAGCAAAGCACAGATCATCTGCTGACTGCTGGGCCACTGCTCACCCACTGGAGAGCAGAGTGTGCTTATCAGGATGCTGCACCTCCAGACACCAACAGCACAGTGACAGCAGGACCTGCCTGTGAAATGAGGCCAAGATAAATGATGTATTGCCCTCATCCCTAACAGTGTGGCCCAGACAGAAACCAGGTGGAGGGGAGGGAGCCAGCACCTTCTGTAAACAATCCCCTGTCTCAGCTGAAACAGCTTTACGCTGAGATGCTGGATTAAGAAAGTGATTCTTGCCCTGGACAGAAAGTTAAAGGGCAGGGGTGATAATGCACTGATGGCCAAAGGTGGTTGGGGGAACTTAGCCATTACTCAGCAGTGGTTCATTTGACCTGGCAGGAGAACATCTGATATCTAAACACTCCCACTCATCCTGAAGCACTCAGAAACCTCTACACTAAATATTTGATGCCCTTGTTTGATAATGTTTATTTTGCTTTCTCCCCACCTGTGTGAGGCTAATATGCTGTGAGTGGGGAAAACATGGGGTAGCACATACCAGAGATAAACCACTAACGTGTGAGCTTTTTCAAACAGAGATTTATGAGACATACTATGAAGCTGACTGAGGAAAAAAAAAGTAGGAAACTTACTGTAGGGACCAGTTCTGCATCGGTCTAAATGCCATCAGAAGTGTGTGATCTCCCAGATCTTCCCTGTTCTGCCTTTGTAAGAAACCTGTGCGAATCATGACACAGTTGATTTATGATTTAGTACCAGGATTTTGATTGGTCTCATCTGCATATCAGTTTCTCCACTTCTGCATGGATGGAGGGGCAGGAGGAAGAGGTGAATTTAAGTCAGTCTCATTTCCCTGTGTCTGAGATGGTTCCATACCCTCTCACCACCACACTCTAAGTTAAAACAGTTTTGATACAGTCATGGTTTTTGGGTTGTGCCTTCTCTTTGTGTGGGTTTGTAGTTGATCGGGTGATGTCAATTTACACCAAGAATTGAGGCGCCCCAGTTTCCAAGGAGGGAGCACTGCCTAGGTTGTAGCCATCTTCATCTAAGCTGCTTGTCCAGAAGTTCTTTACCATCAGCAGAGATGTTGTCAATACAGGCAGTGAAACCCTAGAGGGTGATCCATCTGACCAGACATGACTTCTCCAGAAGGAGATGGATGGATGGTGCCCTGGACTCCATTCTCTCTACACACTACAGTTTCAGTGATTAAAAAGGGAAGCAAGCCCAGACAGAGGTGATGTTGTTTCAAACACCCCCATTTAATAAAGTGAGTCCTGCCCTTGCTGTCTGAGGCTGCTTGGGACAACAGAGGATCAGTTTGCCACTGGGTTTGTAAACTGATTAATTCTTAATTCAAGAGGTCTTTATGGACCAGTTCCTCAAGACTCTTTCACCCTGCCAGCTCTAAGACTAGCAAAGCCTCCAATCTCCTAAAGTACTTCAAAATCCTACAGAACCTTTCTGATTTTGCCCCTGTGCAGCAAAGAGAAAGCTACATTCCTGTCTTGCCTCGATTTCCTTGTTCATCAGAGGTACCTGTTACCATCAGCCAGTACTTTCACGTTCTCAGATTCATGTTTAAAAACTCTTTATAAAAAGAAAGAGCTGGCTGTTGCTTTCTAACAAAAAGTAAATAACAGAGGTGGTCACAGTGCTGGTTCTATTGCTCTTCATCTGAGATAAACCTTTTTTTTTTATCTGCTGGGTTATTAGAAGCACACCTTGACTTGTGAAAGTTCAGGTGAAATTGGGATAAAAGCTGGAAAGGATGCAGGCTATAAGTATGTTTAAAATGTTATCTGTTCTTTCTCAAACATGTCTTTCCAGCTCAGGTATTTACATGCTGATAACCTTTTGGTCTCGATGGTGCTAGAGACTTCGTGCCTTGTATTTCAAAACTGATAAGAAATTGAAAGATGTGGAGCCTCCAAGAAACATTATGAAAAGCAATCCTGCTCCTTTTCCTCAAGTTCCTTGGGTTATTGTGCTGCTTGAAACACTGCATTTCTGGAAATTATTTGCTGTAGGAAATCTTTTGCCCCAAAGAACGTAGGAAGGAGATACAGCTTTGAGGACTGATGAAGAAGAGGAGACATAACTGCTTTTGTTATTCCAAGGTTTGGCCTTTGTTCTCCCTTTGATGTGCCACTCTCGTAGATTCCTTCCTATCAGCAGATCAAGGAGAAGGTTTATCTTGCTGGGAGCCTTTGCGTGTGTGCTGTTATTTTTTATTAAAATCCTTTTTGCAGTAATATCAGGAGAAGTTTTGAAACCATCTCTGTCTGGTTTGTCTTGTAGGAACTGAACAGACGAAAAAAAACTCCATGTTTTTGATGTTTTAACTAAGCCAGTGAGTAAATGTCCTTGGAATGCTTCCCCCCACCCCCCTTTCAAGCAGTAATGTGGCCACACCATAGAAGATTTAGCCAAAAAGTAGAAATTTAGCAATGTTGGACATATCTGAGAACAGGGAAGCAGGGGAAGCTCAGGCTACTGCTTCACTTTCCCTGAGCATTGAGAGTAAGCATTCTTTGGTGTTACATAAAATGTGTTCTAAGGGCAAGCATAAGTGTGATTTTGCTGCAAAAAAATATAAATAAACAAACAAGCAAAACCCATCCTAAGTGATCCTGTCTAACACAGGCTGGAGATTAAGTGAATTGCTGACACTGGGTCCCCATTCCTCCAGTTCGGGGAGGGAAGGAACCTTGGCAGGGTGCAACTTCCCCTGCCATTCCCCACCTTATGAATAAACACAGGGCTCATTCTCCCTCACAAGGTCTCCATTTAGCGAACGAGGATGAGGGAACTACAGGGGGACACACAGCTCTGAATTTACGGGCAGAAACACCAGCAGTTTCAGCTTGATGCTGTTGACCTCTGATCGCTGTGTTAAGTTTTTATGTTCAAGTAGCTGGTACGAGCCCAATTTTGTGAACTGAGTTTTAAACTTGCACAAAGGTCTTCAGAAGGAACAAAATTTAAGCTCTTAAGCTGTTGAAATGACCCTGATAATGACTTCAAATACTCTGATTTTACAAAGACAGCCCAAAAGGCATTCAGATGTTGAGTGGATACTTTGCACACGTCGAATGCATTAGTGTAGTGACATACATCCTCTTCTCCTGCTTCTGTGAATGTTTCTCCTCACTGAGACATGATGACCACCAAAGCCAGTTAATAGAATGTGCTTCATCTGGAATACAGTCCAGCACAGCAGGGCACTGAGGCCTTGGCACGGAGACTGTTAAGCAAGCCAGATGAGGTTCCAGTCATACCTTTCATAGCCAAGACTCTGCAATTGATTTATGTCCAGTGCTGATGATGACAGAAAAGTGCAGGCCAGTTAAAACAGAGCTCTCGGTGTATTTCATGTATGACTGGACACGGCTTAACACAGCAGGTCAAAGACATTGCAAAAATTCAGGTCCTTAATAAATACCTTCTTCCACGTCTCGCTGGAAGGCTGCAGAGGGTATCACCCACACGAGCCTGGCACTGCCTGCGAGCTGCAGATTCCTGCCCTTGGGCTCTGTCCTCCCTGTATAGCAACCACCCAGCTGGCCTCAGCCCACCTTCAGCATGCTCAAATGGACCTGGCTCAAACCGGGCTTGGGGAGCACTCAGATCACCTTTCCTGCAGGAAAACCTTGCTGCATGCTCACTTCCAGCACCACACCAGTGCACTCACAGACAGCTGGGAGTCAGACAACTCCGCTGGCACATCCTCAGGAACAGATCAGCGGGCTCGGTCCAGCATACCTGAGGCATGCAGCTTCCCTCCCCAGAGCTGGGGGTGCAGCCAAGGGCAGAAGTCACTAGAGAGAGCTCAGCCAAGCATGGAACCTCGTTTAAATTAATGGTTGGACTTGATGATCTCAGAGGTCTTTTCCAGCCAAGGCTGTTCTGTGGTTCTGTGAGTGGAAGGTGCACGAAACAGAACACATTCCCCCTTCCCAGCACCCAGCAGAGGAGCGCTTCACCCTCTTGGGAATAGCACATCCAGCCCAAAAATCGTATCACTGCCTTTCCCTGCCTTCCTCCCTTAATTATCCTGAGAGAAAATAACGATTTTTGTGTTTGAATTATATTATTTGTGATGGTTTTATTTTTTTTTTTTAGATGGAGCAGCAGAAACAATCTTCAACGCACAAAGAATGCCTGCTGATTTTCATGGCACTATCAATTTCCTCTCCAGCGTGGACGAGAGGCAGAGTATGGGTCAAGGGAAAAAAGATTTACTTTTCCTCGATACGCACAGCCTTGGCAACGCAGTTGTGAATGTACTGAATTTGTAATAAGCCATTCAAAAAAAAAAAAAGCTCCCCCTAGAAGACTTTATAACTTTGTAGGCAACCAGCCTCCATAATCAAGTCTTACAACATAGCTCGCTACTTCATAAATTTGAAATAAATCATAAAAAGGGCATATTAAAATAATTTGTATCAGTAGGGACTGATTTAAAGCCCAGCTCCTCATCCATCAATGCGATGCTTTCATATTCCTCCAAACTGCAGGAAAACCTTCGCCAAATGCATTAATAATAAAGGGATGAGAGCCTTGACGGAGCAAATGGACAAAGGGAAAGAGGAGAATGATCCTCATAAAGTTATTTTTTCTTTACAAGATCGTCTCGAAAGATAATTATGGGACACAAATGCTGTTTCGACTTTTCATCTTTTATTGAAGAATAATTCGGAATAATTGTTAATGTATGAAAATAACATTTTTTTGCCATTTAGATCAGAGGGGATGATACATTTACAGGGAGCGTGGCTGGGAAAAAAAATAATTTGGAAGGCAGTAAAGCCCTCCGTAGTGAGGGAATGATTTATCCTTCGGAAACTGCTGAAGAAATGGGTATCGGTGATGCAAAAGGAAGAACTTGCGCTTTTTTCCCCCATTTTTCTCATAGTTTCGGTTGGAGCCGCAGTAGAGAGGTGCCCGGAGAGGTGCGGGGAGGAGCGGGGCGGGACCGGAGCTCCCCTGGGGCCACCGGAGCCCCCGGGCTGCCCTGCTGGGTGTCCTGCAAAGCAGCAAAGCCACAGCATCTCTAACTTGTCCCTCGGATGAGCGGTGCTGCAAAACCAGTTTGTTTGCTGGAGTGTTCTATCAAGAAGATTCAGCATCACCTCTGAAATATCAGAGCCTTAAAACATCCCCCGCTGTCCGGAGGAGCTGTGGTTTCTCCACTCTCTCAATCAGCATTTAAATGGGAACTATCATCTCGAATCCTTCCGTAGGAAAAACAATTAAAGTGTCATTAAGAAAGGTGTGTTGTTTTTTTTTCCCCTCGTATCCTTTTTGGGTAATAAACGCTCTCAGCGCGGTGTTTCGGTGCGGTTTGGTGACACAAGCGGTGACTGAAGCACAAAAAAGAACTCAAATTGGGGACTGGATTCCAATTCCTGCTCCTTTTCATGCCAGCACCGCCGATGGTCTCAGATGTGCCACGTTCAGAGTGACACATACAGAGGAATATTTTGGAGTGGCAACTAAATGAACACATCCCTTCGTTTCTCCGAGATATATTAACACTATAACTGAGGTTAAAAGCCACTTTTTCTTTTTGTTTGAGGGAAAATGTTCTCACATTTTTTAGGAAAAAAAAAAAAAACAACACGAGAATCGTGTGAGATTCCCCACCCTCCTTTTTTTTTTTTTTTCCTTTTATCTTTTTCCTGCGAAAACGCTTTTGTTTTGCCACCTCACCCTGTTTTATCATCAGGGACTGAGATAACCCCCAGAATTTTATAGCCATTAACAGATCTGTTAAACCTCATGGGATTAGCTTTACGGCCACTAAAAAGGAGCTCGCCTTTCCTCCTGTCTGTTTTTTAGGAGCTACCTCACTCACGGGTGTTTGGGAATCCCGTGTGGAAGGGCTGTACACCCACGATATGGTCATTACACATCACATCCTCCTCATTCTCAGGGATGCTCTGCCCCAGGTATTACAAGGATGCAACTATTCCACAAGGCTGTAGGTTCCCAAGCAGAAGGTCTTGCCTGCCATGGGCTCTGGGGGCAAACCCTGGGTCCCCTCAGCTCTCAGGTAGGAGCTCATACCCCAATGTCTGACCCCAAACCCCCTCTGGAAACTCACACAGGCTTTTTGCCACAGCTGGTGCCCAAAATAAGTCCTCCTCATTCTTACCTGAGTGCCCCAGACAGGGACACGTTCATCTCCCACCATATTCATGAGGTATCTCAGGTCTGTGGGACCATCCCCAGCCAACCCTCACTCCCTCAGCCACCCCAGGATGGGGTAAGGAGCTGCCCCACACATCAACCCAGTTGTTATTTCCTCTGGAGCCGCTTTGGATTTTGCACTGTGGTTCTGTCTTCTCTCTTTTTAATGGGTTTTGCAATAAGCCCCTTTGCAACATTTCTGGTTTGCATCACATTTTGATTTGCTCTTCCGATGAAAGGCTTTCAGAAAAGTCTTTTGTTATTGCTGCTGAGGCAGATTTCAGTTTGCTGTTACCTAAATCCCTCTCCCCTGTCATGGCTTTAGACAGAAACAAATCAGCCTTAATTTCGCCCATTTTACTTTTCAACCCCCTTGCCTTCGGATATACTTTTACATACAGAAATATAGATTTCTATAATATATAACATGTAATATATATGTGTGCATTTTATACTTTATATAAATACATTATATACATATAAAAATGCATCCCTTTTCCCCTCTGCTGCAGTTTTTATTACTATATTGAGTTTGCAGGATTGTACCTTGTCACACAGCCCCCCTCGGGCAGAGTAAACGTCCATGAATTATCCACCCTCCCGGAAGGGCTGACCTGTGCTCTCTGCACTGAAAAGCAGCTCTTGCCTTTCTTGCTGTGTCCTCCCAGGCCCAGTGCTTTTTCTTTTTTAACCCCAAATAATTTTTCAAAGCAGCCTCCTGGCCGGGAGTGCTGAGTGCTGGCCTTCACGAGGGCTGGCTAGGATGCTGAGACCCAAGCTTGACCCCATCTCTGGTCCTCAGGCCAAGCTGGGTCCATCTTTGGGTGAATTCATTTCAGGCTGAACTTTGCGTGAACCTGGGCCCGAGGGGAAGGGAACCCGACAGAGCAAGGCTGATGGAGGCAAGTTCTGAGCAAACCCATCAGCCTGAGTAAATATTGAACAAGTCCACGTGAAGGCTGGGGTTGAAATGGAGCTGTCAGACCAGTGTAAACTGAAAGGCTAGGTGAGGCCTCTGAAGAGTGAGGAAATGTTTTGTACACTCGCTTCTGCAATTGTTCCTTCCCCCTGCCCCCCCAGCCCTGTGCCTCAGACCTCATTTCACCTGCCTGAGAGGCTAAAGCAACCCCGGAGCTGAGCAGCACTGAAATAGCTGTGTTGGTGGAAGCACAGGGCTGTGGGGCAGAGGGGTGAGCAAGGGGACTGTGGGGTGGCCCTTGTGGTGTAATAAGCTGGGAGCATTACAGCTGGGGTCAGACATGAGGCATCAGATCGGAGGTCCCTGACTTAAATCCAGGTGACCTATGCAGCATCAATCCTGAAAAATAAATATACTATATATTTGATACAAATACAAGTGAAATACATTGTCTATAAGTACCTATAATCCAGATTAACACAGGATCTAGCCCGACCACGGCTGTGGGGCAGAGGAAATCCCTATGGATGGGGAAGGGCTGTTGGGTGTGCAAGCTCCCCAGCCCAGCGGGGCTCTGAAGACAGCTGCACTCACCCATGGCTGAGGGTCTTTCACCTTGTTTAGCAGGGATTTTAGTGACACCTAAAAATGTATTCATAATGTCAAGATGTTGAGAAAACTTAGCAGGCACAAAACCCCCTCCTGGTTTACCTGGTTTAGGGAGTGTACCTGTTTTAGAGAGATGCCCTTAGTGCATAAGCAGGTGCATGGACACCTTGCTGCCTTGGGACCGCTCGCAGAAGATGGATCAAACTCCATTCTTACTCACTCACTGTGTGATGGAAACCTCTCGCCCTCGTCCTGCTCTGGGTTTGCCGAGAGCTGGGGAAGGGATGGCCCCTGACTAATTTTTCTGTGTGAAATGAGTTTGGAGGAACCCAGAAGGTTTCCTCCCCTCTTCTCCACTTCAAGGCATCAAAGGCTTTTTTAGGGGCCAGCAATAGCCCAACCCAGCCACAGCAGAGTCACGGAGGGGGAGGTTTTGTCCCCAGAGACCCCCAGGAATGCTTCACACCTTCAGTGCAAAGGGGCTCTGGGAGCAGAGTTAATAGCAGCGAAGTGGAGTTGAAAGTAAGGAAGTCTTCATGGTATTATTATTATTATTATTTGATAGAATGTCCTCTTCAGAGATCAAAAGGGCTTCACATTGTGAGAACAAATGCTTTAGGGAGAAGAGAAACATTTCACACCAAGGGGTAAGGAACAGATGGCCCTGGAGTTGCTGCTGCTCCAAGCCCGAGCGCCGGGGGTCCTCCTGGGGTCCCCGCTCTGGGAGCAGAGCCAGAGGAGAGGGACTCTGGGCATCCCTTCCCTGTCCCCTCCTCCTGCAGAGGGACAACAGCTCCAACACGGCGACTGCCATTATAATGGACACGGTTACATGTCTTTAACTGGGAGTTTCCCCTTCCTTTGGGATATTAAAAGAATAAATCTCCATTAAGACATGGCTCTGTGTGTGAGTGTAGAGGGGGACTTGGCTCATTTTCCTCCTCATGAAAAATGCAATGCCAGGGACCCACGGACAGACACATATGGAGAGGTGGGAATACACCAGGTTATAAATACCCACGTTGTTGTGCATCATTTATATAAAACCAAGCGGAGATGTAGACCTCATATTTGTGATAAAGCCTGATTATGGTGATAGGGCCAAGTCTCGGTTGGCACTTCTGCAGTCTCACGTGTGTCTGTGTGCAGCCTACACCGCTGACCCATGGGAAGGAGGATGTGTTCACCTCCCCTGTGGATACACAGGTACCTGTGTGGGTACTGAACTACCGGTGCCCGCTCTTTATCTGTTCCTCTGGGTATGGGGTGGGTGTCCTTCACCACCTCCCAGGAGCATCTGTCACCAGCCGAGGGACCCCCGGCCGGGAGTGTCCTGGCGTGGCCTTTCCAGCCGGCTCCTGCTTCACAGCGGTGGGTTTCGGGCTCTTGAGACAAAAGGGAGCGTGAGAAACTCGGAGGGCAAAAGAGATGAGCTGTGTGCGGTGCTCGTTGTTAGAGAAACCCGGCATGGCAGCGAGGGGGGGTGAAGGGACCGGGCTGGGGGCAGCCCTGGGGGGTGGGTTACATATGTAAGGGCGCATCGGCACCGTCTCTGCGGACTCTTCCGGAGACTCCCTTTGAGTTTCAAACGGCAGCCGGGAGCCTTTGTTGTGCCCGACACACTGACACATCCGTACCCTCCTTTTTGTCCTGGTCCTTCCCCCTCCCACGGCGCTTGTCCCCATCACCGGGGACCGAGCCCGGGGACAGAACCGGGAACGCCCTGCTCCGCTTAGATCGTATAGATTCTATAGGTTCAGCCCAGCTGACTCACACCCAACAGGTTATACAGTCAATCCAACTGCCTCTCTTCCCTCTCCCGAGGTTTTGCAAACTGGTTTGTGTAACAAAATCCTCTTTTCACCTTTTCTCTCCCCCCCCCCCCCCCCCCTTTTTTTTTTCCTTATCTCTGAGCTAATTGAACACTCAAAATCTTTTCTTTCCAGCCGGGGAGGTGTATCAGGTGGGGGGAGATGGTATCAGCGGGGAAGAGCGCTGCTCTATGGCCCAGGGAGCTGCAAGCCAGGCGCGCCGGGGGGACGACGACACACTCGGTCGCAGCAGGTACTCTGCTCGTTCCTGGCCCCCACCGAAAAGATTTGCAAATCTGACGAAGCCAGAACAATAGTTCCTCCTGGCAGCCCCTCTGTTTACTTGGTTAGAAATCCCAGAGGCGTTTCGAGGTAAAAAGGTCAGAGCTATACCCGGGCTGGCATCCCCCTCCTCTCCCCCCCACCCCGGCACCGCTCCGGTACCCGAAGAGGAGGGGAGCACCGGGCCCGATCCTGGCGGAGCCGAGGGGGTCGTAGGGTACCCGCAGGAGCAGGATCGGGTTGTTGGGGAGCTTTGGCAGCAGCCAGAGACCTTTTCCTTCCTCCTCCTCCCTCCGAGCCCGGGCTCCCCCCGCCCGTGTCCCGCGTGTCCCTGGAGGGGACAGATTTCCATTTCCCTCAGAATCCAGAGGACTTGCATGTGGAAAAAGTAAACTTTATTAAATTGAGGTAGTTTCATTTCGAGATACAGAGCGCGGGGAAGGGAGTGGAGGGGAAACGGGAGGTTCCGATTTAAAAACCGCTGTTTTTTCTCGATGACGTTTTTTTTTCCCTTTAAAACAACCTTTAACAAAAGTTTCTCGTGGGGAAGGGAAACAAATTAGCCATGGTTAAATCACGCTTTATCGGACTCCGATAAGCCTCAGAGGGAGGGGGTACAAAGCACCGTGCTCCTTCGCTCCAAGACTCTGGGCTATCGAGACAATAAATAGCAGCCAGTGCACCAGTGCCTGGGGGGGGCCAAGCCTCACGCACCCCCCAGCCCTGTTCCCATCCACCTTCACACCTCTTAACGACAGTGACCGTCGCCCCCGAGCTCAGCCTTCTCCTCATCTCGTTTTCTCCGGTAGCACAACTCTTTCGCCCCCCCCCACCCCCCCGCCAGGATCAGTCACAGCCACAGTCGCAGAGCGTGTGGAAAACCCTGTAAAGCAATAATAGTGCAAACTATTTGGTGTTCGGGACTTTGCAGAGGCCTTTAGCATCGCGGGTGCCTCAGATCTCGTTCCAAGATATACATACAGTGAATAAAAGGGAAACAAAATAAAAATAACCCGAAACTTTTTTTTTTTTTTTTTAACAACACAATCTGAAGGGGAGGAAAAATACATCAAACGTAGGATTCCTGCGGGCAAAAGTCGTTGTGCACAGTTTTAAAAGGGGAAGCAAACTAAATTCGTTTTAAAGTTTCTGTAGTCGAAAGTGCAGTTCCTATAGGGGAGGGAGAAGGGAGAAAAGTCCCTGAGACAAACGCCTATTGCTAAGGGTACAGGAGAACACGGCCGCTCCTTTGGAGTCCGGCGCCTTACACAGGGGCTATAAATAAAGAGAGAGAAAATGCAAAAACGGGAGAATTGGTATCGCGTGTATGGAGAACCCCGGAGCCAAAAGGACTGCTCGGAGGGAAGCGTGGCCTCGCTTCCACGCGTGTTCGTGCGTGTGTGTGCCTGCTGGGGACCGCAGGTGCCCCGGGGTGGTGGCTGTGCCGCTGCGGGGACCCCTTCAGGAGGAGAGGGAGCTGGGGGAGGCTTCGGGGGAGGTGCAGGTGGATTGGTCCGAGGTTTCGCTCGCCTCCTTGGCAGCCCTGGAGGCAGCACCCGGGGCCAGACCTTCTTTTTCCCTCTTCTTTTGCTTCATCCGCCTGTTCTGAAACCAAATCTTGACCTGGGTTTCGTTGAGCTCCAGAGTAGCGGCGATCTCCACCCTCCGGGCCCGGGTGAGGTATTTGTTGAAGTGGAACTCCTTCTCCAGCTCCGTCAGTTGTTTAGTGGTGAAGTTGGTGCGGATGGTGTTGGGTTGGCCCAGCACGCCGTACTCCGACACTTTAGCTGTTAACGAGTAAACACCAACAGGGCAGGAGCAACCAAAGCAATTCCTTCGCTGGGATGGGGCGGGGAGGGGGGGGCTGTGGGTGCAGGCTTTCCCCCCCCCCGCTCCCCTCCTCCCTTCCCCTGGGCATTTGGTCCCTCCACCCCCCGGAGCTTCGTGCTCCATCCCGGATCATCAGCTGCTCCTGGCTTCCCGGCCCAGGGAGACAACCTGGAGGAAGGAACAGACCACCCCGGGCTCTGCAGAGCTGCGCCCCCCTTCCCTGCTAACCGTTCCCCCCAGTTCCCTGCGAACTGCCATGAAACTTGAAGGTGCATGGGAAGAAGTGGAAGGGGAGGGAAAGGGTGATGATAAGAGGGGAGGAGGAGGGAAGATTGTGGAGAAGGAAGTTGAACAATAGGGGAGATGGAAGCTGCAACTGTGGAAGAAGCAGGAAGTATTTCCTATTTCGAGCTGGGCTTAAATCGCATTGGGCCTGTGGGGAACTGAGCTCAGGCACCCTCCGTCAGATGTGTCTGGAAAATCTCTCATTGGCTTTTCCGCAGCGCTGGGATGGTGTTTTAAAAAAAAAAATTAAACCACACAACCCAAAGCAAAACAAATCCCTGTTCCCCTGGAAGACGAGCCCGGTGACCTTGGGTACAAACCCTGGGAATGGCGACCTTTCCTTGGGGGGCTGGGGAGGTGTCCCCTGCCTCCCTCCTCCCCTGTATGAGGAGCATCCTCTCCTCCCCTGTATGGGGAGCATCCTCACCCCCTCTATATGGGGAGCATCCTCACCCAGCTCTGCTCTCCCCAAACTCACCTGTCTTAGGTGGGTTCCTCTTCACCTTCATCCAGTCGAAGGTCTGCGTGGCGTTGGGACACGGCTCGGAGGGACACGCAGGGTCTTTGTCCTCGTTTAATGAAGACGAGAAGTTGTTGTAAACGCCGGGCAAGTAACTGGGCTGCTCCTGCCCGTAAAGGTGTTGTTGCTGGTACTGCCCAGAGGCCGCCACCGCCCCGCAGTAGCTCTCTGCCAAGGAGCTGAGGTTGGATCCCGCGGTGGAGGAGTAGGCGGCCGCTTGGAAGTACACACCGTCCGCATCCTGCTGGCCGAGGTAGAGCTGGGGGTGCCCGTAGCTGGGGCCGCAGGTTTGGGCCGGGTACCCGGCGGTTGGGGCAGCCCCCGGCAAGGGGATGGGGCGCCCGGAGGAGGGCGGGTGGTAACCGGGGCTCTGCGGGGGGAGAGGGGCGGCCGCGCTCCCCCCCACGCCGAATCGCCCGTCTCCGTTAAAAGTGTCACTGGAGGGGCTACCTGAGCAAGAGGGGAAGGAAGGGGAGCTTGGCTCTAAGTGATGGTAGGCGCCCGTCCCACGGTTACAAATTGCATACTCTAAGAAGGAGTTCATCCTAGTATTGTCCATCTGCCAGTGATGGAGGAGGGTCAGCCTGTTTTGGGGGGGATTCCGCCTGCCCTACAACCTTTAGGTAGTATGTCAAAGCTGTAAAACTTCCTTCCATGCCTCGGCGGCCCTCGGATCCCGCAGCCCTCGGCGGGGCCGGGGTGGGGGCAGGGGGAGGTGGCCACGGGGTCCGCCCCCAGCCCAATGAGCGAGGGGCTCCTCAAGTTTGTCACATCTCTGAGCTCATCCATCAAGGGCCTGACATTTGCATGACAAAGGGGTTTCAATCAAACCCTGCCCATCAATCTGATAACAACACGAATACGTCAAAAATCTTTCCTCAAAGACTTTAAAACAGAGGAGGACAGTGGGGTGCGGGGAGGTGGAGGGGGAGAGGGGTTGGGGGGGTGGTGGTGGAAGAATTAGAATTATCCACCGCTGTTTCAAGTGTTAAAAAGGCCCCCGAGTTATGCGATCAGCCAATTTCAACAGAACATCCCTTTGCCCCAACCTAAAAAGAAGGTTTTCCCCAACCCCTGCTCCATGTGAGAGAAAATAAAACAGAGGGAGAAGCGGAAGGGAGGTCTGACTGCTCTTACCCGCCCCCCCCCCCCCCCCCCCCGCACAAAAGGATGCTCTTCCCTTCGTTTGGAAAGTTTTCCCTAGAAAGTGCCTTCAACGTTTGGCGTTTTCTGGGCTGAGGAGTCGAATAAAAGCTTCTAAGAAAAAATACTGCCCCATGTGTTTTAATTTTGCCACACTGGCTTTGTGTCTAGGGCCAGTGTGGGTAAAAGCAGTGTAATTAAATCAATATTCTAATGAGGCAATGAAATAAAGTTAGGAAGACAGAATGGCTTTTGTTGGAGAAATACCATGCCCAGCTTTAGCAGTTGGAGGAATGGAACTAAAAATGATCCATGTGTCTATCACCATATCCTCCTATCCATCCACTCACTCATGCACCTACACATTTACTGCTGGGAGCAGGAGATGTTGTAAGGGCTTTAACCAATTCTGAAGCATTAAGATCTGTTTTCCCATGGCAAACCTGATTTGATCTTTCCCCCAATCTGGTGCCAGACTGGAGTTTGCCCCCCCAAGAAGAGTCCAGCCCATGAGTAGGTGGAAGGACACTGACTTCAGGCCAACCACTCCACTGCTCAGAGAATGGGAACATAGGTAGGCAGCATTTATTTACTTGTTAGCAGAAGGGAGACAAGAGCACCCAACAATATGACGCCCACAGTCATTTGTTACTTGTCAGGATATTTACTGGTTATTCAGCCTCTAAGAAGAACCAGGAGGGCTCTTTTTTTTTTTCCCCCAGGCCAAAAGTTCACTCGGAAAAGGCATAAACACGTCCTTTAGTCGGTAGGTTTGGCTGATGCAACACGTTGGGGTAACATTTGCTAAGGAACTGCAGCACAAGCAGCCATGGCATCAACCTTCCTCCCTCCTTTAACCCCCCCAAGAGAAAAACGTGAGTTTTATCCCATCACACCTCCCCTCCTTCACTAAAAATAACGAGAAAACCATTCCCAGAGCTGCGTGCCTATTTATACATTTATTCTGCCGACTTTGCTGATGCGGAGATATCCAAGAAGAAAATCTTTTGGGTTACAAATGTTCTCCGAAACTCCCTATCTCGTTTTCTGCATAAAACAACCGAAAGTGATTACAAAGATTCAAAGCAACTCTCATGTCATTCCCCTTGCAAGAGAAATCGGTTTCTAATTTGATTCCAGGAGTGCTTTTTATATTACGTTGCCCTCGCGTTTAAATTGAGTGTAATATATTTAAACGATGCTCACGAAAGATGATTTATGGGTGTAAAATGAAAAAAAAACCCAAACGGATAGATGTTTATTTCAGCCTTGAACCAATTGTTTCGTATTGTCTGATAATTCCCCACCGTGATCTCACCCCGCTGTTACATTAAGGGGATGTTTTGTGGCGTTAAAATGCAGCCGTCTTCTGGAGGTTCAGAATTAGCTCCGGGAGAGTTGCGGAGGGAAAAGTTTTGCTCCACATCTCAGCGGAAGTTAAACCAAAGTGTGAACCTGAAAGCACAGAGTTTCTGTGGCTGATGGTAAAATCGGATAGGAGGGGATCAACATTTTAGCCATGAAATGCAGCAGACACCCCCGACCTGAGCGAGGGGTGAAATGCGGTCCGGGGTCTGCTGGGACCCCCCCAGTCCCGGTTGTGGGGGGGAAGAGAAGGGACTGGTGAGCTGAGGGTGTGAAAGTGAAGGTCGAGCCGAGGAGGGGATGTGCGGAGGGGAAGTCACTTTGGCAAAGGCGCTTTTTTTGTCCCTCTGTGGAGGGAACTGTCAGATCGCGGAAGATGGGGGTGTTGGAGCCGGGTTCCTCCCCAGTGCCCTCCTGCTCCTCCCTGTTCCCCGGGCACGTGGGGGGGCACTCGCCACCTCTCCCCTCCGCATCCTGCTCAGGCCCTGACCTGTTGTGGGAGCCCACGCACCGCAAAACCGGGCAGATTTCGGGCTGTGGCGGGGCGGAAGGTGCGGGGTTCCCACCGCTGCCCTCTGGCTCCCTCTTATTTCCCCAACGTGACGTGGGCTTCCCCATAAATGCATGCGGAATTTTCCAAAGCCGCAGCATCAACGTGCGTGGATGGGAATCAATTCACACTGGGACTCTCTTAGGAATGGCTTTTTTAACCCCTTGCACTGGATCCGATATCGAGTTACTCCTATTATTATTATTATTACTACTATTATTATTATTTTATTTAATTCTTTTGTGGAAAAGATGGAAGACCCAGATTAGGTACAGACTTTCCCAACCCGAGAAAGAAATATCAGATTATTGATAACAACCAATCGCCGGGTGAACTTAATTCTATCACTTACACATTTATTTCTTTAAAACCTTATTTATGCGGAGATGAGAGAGGGAAAGTGGCCAAATAAAAGGTGTAGGTGGAGATTCTCAAATTATTTGAGCTCTGTCCTACATCACCACCACCCCAAATAGTTACTTGTCTTTTCCTTATATCAAGACTTCTTAAAATAAACTTTTAATTGAGAATAATTTCTCCCTTTTAGCAACAGAAAGTGGCTCCACTAAACTCGGGGCTGCAGCAGCCGGTGGTGGTAATATATTTTGCTCTTCCCTAAGAGATGGTTTGTTTGCTTTCAAACAACTCCCCTGACATGGAGACAGTTGGTGGGAACACCTCTTGTAAGAAATCTTCACCCCAGGAGTTTTCTGTGCGGGCAACACAGAAGGAATGAGGCATTTCCAAAGGCTCCAGAGTGCTGGGAGTCTTCAGATGCTTCGTTTTGGAGTTAAATATAACTCTCTCTGTGGAGAAAGTTTGTGTCGTGCGTAAGAAATGTCACTTCTGGCTCCTGGCGAGGTGATTTATAAGAAGCACTGCTGACACTGGGGGTGCGTGTTTGGCTGCGGACTTCGTTACCACCAAAAAGGACCTGTCCTTAGAAATTGTCAGAGAAATTTATAGCCCCGGCATGTGTCCTGGTTAGCTCATAGCCTACTCAGCTATATTTGGGGCTAAAATTGAAGAGGGAAAATAAAATGGGACGTGGAAAAATGTTTCAGAGTCCAAAGAAATGCAGAAGGAATCCTTTTAATGAGTTACAAGCACCAGGCTATCTCCGAGCTGCAGAATAAATACGAGACAATTAAGATAAGATATAACAATTCTTATCTGCGGCTCTCGGGAGAGGAGTGGGCACAGGGCACCGGCCGGGCTGTGGGGACCGGGTCGGGTGGGGACGGGCACCGAGATTGGCTTCTCGGAGGGGGACAGATGGGCAGCATCCCCAGGAGGGGACAGGAGTCTCCTTAGCCAGGGAGAGGGACATGAACAACACTTTGAGTGGAAGATTTGGGTGAGAAATGTCTCTTTCGGTATTTTTTCATTTTCAGGGTTGCACAAATCCCTCAAATGCTGCATCCTCCTGCTCTCAGTGATCAGATACCTCCTCCCGTGGCTCTGGGGAACCTCTCCTGTTTCCCTGTGAATCACAGCGGTCCCCCGGCCAGAGGTGTGTCTGTCAGCCGGGTCCTCTCCCTAATGAGGTTCATTTAAGCCTTTCTACTCGGTGAGAGCGGAGAGGAGAGGTCTGTATCTGCTGCTCCCATGAACACCACTGCTCTTTCTCTCCCATGGGCTCCTCATCCCTGCTCCAGAGGGTCCTTCCCTTCCCTTGGTGACCCCGAGAGACCCTTGCCCGGATTTGGGTCTGGGCTCAGGGCTGGCCTCAGGCACCTCCAGGGAAGTGCAGGGCTGGGGCTGAACCCGAGGGGTCCTAAGCCTTTGAATTTCATGCAGATCCATCACCTGGCAGGCCTGGCGTGGGCCAGCTCCACCTAAACCCACCCTTTAATTAATGTATGAATTTATTAACAACTTCAGCAAGGTTCTAATATACTAATATTAATAATCAGCATTATTAATATCCATCAGCATTAGTTTGAGCAGTATTTCTATAACTAGATTCACCTGGCCCAACTGCAGTTATTTTCCAGGATCCCAACACTCTGTGTTTTCCCCTTCGATGCACATAAAGCGGGGGAAAAAAATAACCGGCAAAGCTGGGATAGATGCGAGAGATGTCAGGATAGCGAGCAAAGTCCCCTCTGCCAGCTCCTCGCTTTGATGGTGGTGAAGCCTCGGGAGCAATCCTCAAGCTCCGGCCAGTGAGGACCGGGATGCAGTTCCATGCTGGGAAAGGATGCTACAACTTAGCTGAGAAAACTGTCACTGGAGCGATTTTCCCACAAAACCGGAGTCTGACACCGCCAGTTCCAGAGGAAAGCCTCAACCGCGTTTCACTCACAGGTTTTCCTCCTTCCCATGGCTCTAACGCGTTGGTTCAACACCTTCAAGGCTCCGAGAAGCTCTTTAGCAAACACATCCCCAGACTAGATCAGCACAAGATAAATATTACTTTAGCATCCCTACACCACGTGCGAGAGGATCTCATTTGCATATCTCTAGGTTAATAATCGCGAGGCAATTGCAGTGTTTTGACAACGATCAAGAGCTGAATACGCTTAATACGCTTAATATATGCCCTCCAGTTGCAGAGAACAGAAGGGCAGGGTTGCAAATACACGTTCCCCATTTGTTTGACATTTTGAAGAAGGTAAAGAATGGCTGAACTAATGGCAAAATCTTACAGTCATTCAATAATTTAGATTTTATTGAATATTCCCCTTCTTTCCTCCGACATTTCAGTCTTGCTAATTAGGACAAATAAGAAGGGGCCTGCTGTTAGCAAGGATAATAACTGGCGAGGTTCCATTTATTAAGTCACTTTCCGTGGGTGTAGAATTGATCTGTGGCTGTGACTGGCATGCTTTCCAGACCTGCAGCAACTTGGGAAAGTCATTATGATCTGCAGAAGGGCCCTCGTTAGAGATTTGTATTGATAAGGTGTCAGGGTTTACGTTGGGGGGTTCGTGGAAACCCCTTCCCCGCCCCCGTCCCACCCCACCTCTGCCCCCTCCCTGTCCCGTGTAAGCGGGGACTGTGCAGAGGATGGTGTCCCTTCTTGTCCCCTCCCCTTCGCCTCTCCCTTCCCCTCCTCCCTTCCCCACGGAAAGGGCGTGTGTGTTTGTGGAAGTCCGCTGCAAGATGGATTTGCGGAGAGATATATCTCCGTGCACTTATTTTTAAGTTGAAGGAGAAGCTCCCTTCTCTGGAGAGACAAAGGCGGACGTGCAGATCCATGACCCGAACCGGCACCGCTCGGAGCCCCCCGGGGACCGGGCAGGGATGAGGGCCCTGGGGACCGGGCAGGGCTGGGCGCCCCCCGCCCCGCCATTGCCACCCCGGCCCGGGGCTACCGGGTGGCTCTCGGGGCTCCTGACGTGGCCCAGCCCCGACCATCTGATTCCCTGCTCCTGCCATCCCCCAACAAGCCCGTATTCAGGATTGCGGGGAGGGGGGGAGGAGGAGGAGGAGGCGAGAAGGGAAATATGTAAAGCAATGGAACAAATGGCGCTTTGATAGACAACGTCTGGCAGTGCCAACGCTGCCGCTGAGTATGTTCCAGAAGCTGGAGATATTAAATAAACTTAAAGATAATGAATAGCCTTCTGTGGTACTTGGGCTGTGCATGAGCTTGCTTTCTCTTCCTTCCCCTCACCCCCCGCCTCCCCCCCGCATGGCTCTGGGACTTCCAGAGTGGAGAGGAATGGGTGAGAGAGGGCAGCTTTGGAGGGGGGAGTGGGGGTGTGATGGTTTCCAGACTGGGATGCGAAGGCAGCACTGCAAACCGTGCAGAAAAGCTTCCTTTTTATTTATGGGAAGGTGTTAAGTAATGTTCACTTGCATATTTTAATTGCAATCTACTTCGATTTTCAATATAAACCTACTCCTTCCCGGAGTGCGATGGTTGTTTGGTAAGGAAAGTGGCTGGCGATATTATTAAGAATAAAAAGGTAGTAGTAAAATCACACACCCCCCCCTCCCTTTGTTACAGCGGGAAGAGATAATCCAGATCTTCCAACAGCAATTTCGAAAACATCTGTCGAGGGTTTGCTCCATTTCAGTTTATTTCTCTTTTTTTACAGCTCGGAGTAGAAAGCGAGCCTGGCTCTGATGTTCTTCATCCCAAATAAAACACCAGGCAGAAGATTCCCACCCCCCAAAGCTTTCCCCGGGGATTCTGGGGGTGTCGCGGGGGGGTGGGTGGGTGGCAGTCCCCGGGAGAGCCCTCAAAGCTCGGGGTGGGTGTCCCCCTCCTCTAACCCTAAAGACCGGTGACCAACATCCCTTGTCATGGCTGCTCCGCTCCTCTCCGCAGCTCCCTACGCCATTTTAAGGCCGCTTCCGCGGGGTCCCCCCCCCCTCTACCCCACACATACCCCCCCACACACACACACACCCGGGGGGGTTCGCCTTTCCGCACAAACCCCTCTGAAACGCTTACCACATCTCTGCCGTGGCGGAGGAAACACCAATGACTTAGCAAAGACGTAATATGATTTATTTTGGGGGTGTCACCGCGATTGATTCCTGCGCTGACCCCTTTCCATTCATAAGCCTCCCCACACCCCCCCCCCTTCTGCCTCCCCCTCCCTCCTTGATATATGAGTTTTGTATTTAAAATTACACGTTGCTTTCGTAAAGGGATCCGCGAGAGGGGACAGGGGGGCACAAACGACCAAAGGTTTAGAACGGGGGGGCTGGTTTGTGCTGCTAAGAAAGAGGAGAGAAAAAAGGCAGGGTCATTTCTCACCCCTATTTCCTCTATAGCATTTATTTATTAACTAAAATTCCGCACGCACCACCCTCCCAGGCTGATTTTTAATATTTTTTTTTGCAAATACTCATAATTCTCCCTGTCTGCTTTTTTAAAATTCTTATTATTTTATTTTTTTAAAAATATTTTTTTTTAAAAATTGTTTTTCTAGTGCAGGAGGTTTAAATCACCAATAACTGCGATGTGGCACTGCTGTATTCTCTGCTGCAAGGCATGGGAAGAGGAGGAGTGGGCTGAAAGCGAGCAGCCAGGCCGGGCGGTGGGAAAAGGGGGGACCCGTCACCCCCCGCACCGACCGCGGAATGTGCGTGGGCTGCGCGGAGCGGTCTCAGAGCCTCCCCGAGCGCTGCCTTTGTCTTCCTTTCCATCCCCTTTTTTATCGGTCCGTTTCCTTTATAGGAGGGATTTTCATTCACTATATATATGTATAACCTCAAATATTAAAATTGGAAACAAATGTCCTGCTTTCATTTAAGAAAAATAAAATAAATAAAATCTAATCTGAAGGAAAATACAAAAGGAACTGAATGCAACAACTATTTCTGATCCCCCGAAGCCTCTGGAAATGTTAGTTGGGAGCAATTCCTTTTGTCTCCTCAGTGCACACGAGGAGAAAAGCAAGGAGGAAAGGGGAATGATTTTGGGGAAAAAACAGCCCATTTTCCAATTAATATATAATATATAACCACACGTTTATTGGTTTTATAAAGACATTTATTTACTCTATGAAAATAATGTACAATAAATAATTTGCCATTTACTATTAAAGGATTTGAATAAATAGTCTACATCTAAAACTTAAAAAAGAGGAAGGAAAATTCCTCTGCCTTTTGTGGTTTGTTTTTTTTTTTCTTTTATTAATTTAATTTTCTTACGAAATCTAAAAGTCTCGTTCTGATTCCTGAGAAAGTCGCTTGAAGGATTTACAAATGTTTTCTCTTGGGGGTGGACATCTCGGATGTGCATGAGGACTAGTGGGTGCTTTCTATAAAATAAATAAGGGGGGGGAATAAAACTATAATTAAATACCTGCATTTAGCAAAATTCGGGCTGTTCTTTCATGGGAGTAGAAATAAATAATAAATATTAGGAGGGTGATTTGGGTCCCACAGTGTCAGGAGCTTTAAAAGATTTTTTTTTTTTTTTTTTTTGCGGGGTGGGATGGGGTGATTGAAGGAGAAATGGTTTGGGTTTATTTTTTGGGGGGTGATCCCCTCTGTCTGGCAGGAGACTAGGGGGCTGGCGGTGGTTTGGAATGGGACTGGTGTTCCTGGAAGGGGCAGAAAAGGCGGAGGGAGGGGGGAGTTGTTATTGGAAATTTAAATGTTGTAAATCTATAGTACAAAGTGCGCTTGTAAAAAAGTCCAAGTCTTCCTCGGAGAAGTGAAGGGGGCTCTCCAGGGAGCTCTGGAGAGTGGGGGAAAACCCCTCGGAGAGCTGCGGGCAGGACTCTGCCGAGAAGATGCTCAGCTCTGGTAACAAAGGCGAGTCCTGGCTCTGGGGGTAGTCACGCTCCGAGGGGCCAGCGGTAGCTCGGGGCACCCCCGCAGCCACCAACCGTGGGCTCCCGGGCTCCGCATTCCCTGTCTCGGTGCCTCGGAGGGGCTCAGGAGCCTTCCCGATAGCGGGACCCTCCTCAGCCTCCTCCGCCAGGTCGCTGCCCTCATCCAGGTTGGGATAAACGAGCTCCCCGTCGGGGTTTTCTTTGTACTGGGTTTGTCTCTTGTGCTTCATCCGTCGGTTCTGGAACCAAACCTTGACTTGTCTCTCGGTGAGATCGAGGAGAGCCGCGATTTCCACCCGCCGGGGCCTGCAGAGGTATTTATTGAAGTGAAATTCCTTCTCCAGTTCCAGCAGTTGGGTGTTGGTGTAGGCGGTTCGGAGCCTCCTGGAGCCGCTGGTGTCTGCCAGCCCTTGGATGTCTGAAACACAGGGAAAAACCGTGGAAAAAAAAGAGGGAATGGGGATAAGTGGAGGGGCTGGATCCGTCCCGTCCCGCACTAACGAGGAGGGGCGGGGTGGTGGTGGGGGGAACCTCTACAGCAGAAAATAAATGTTTAATTAAACTCTTCCCACTGTGGAATAGGGTTGGAAATATCTCTACGGTCCCTTTGCCCCAAGGAGGAGAAAGGATTTTGCTCCCTTTAGAAACATTCCTTCTCTGCCACTTTCCCGAAAAGGGACTATTTCCACTCATTCCTTCATATATTTTTTTTTCCCTCCTTTTGCCCGGCGTTCTGTCGCTGCCGGGTTTTGATTTCATTATTTCTGGATATTATCCGCCCTTCTCCTGCCCCAGCATTTACCTCGACGCTCCCATTAAAATACTCCAACAGTGAATTTATACCTTAAACACTTTGTCCCGGGGGAAGGAGAGTCCCTGGTCGGGTCTCCCCTGCCAAGAGCCACCTCGGATGGAGGCTACTGCATTCTTGGGGGGCTGGGGGGGGCGGGATTGGGGGTGCATTTATTTTAATTTACAATAAGGAGCTGCTCTCCCCACCATGCTGGACTCTGAGAATCCATCTCTCGCTCTATCCACCCCCCATCCTGATGGCAGCACCCCCCGCGGTACCCACACGTCTTTATTTCGGCCCCCCCCCGGCAGCTCTTCTTTTGGGGTTGGGGGTGTTTGGTTTGTTTTTTGTTTTTTTTTTTTCCCTTGTAGGCTGTAAAAAAAAAATTCAAGGCTGGGAGGGAAATTGGAGCAAATGGAGCTGAGCTGAGGTGTCCGCCCTCCCCCCCCCCGCTGGAGTTCCCCCCGACCCGGCTCCCTCTTCTCTTCCACGGAAGTTCCAGCAATCTGCTCTTTTATTTGCGGGGGGAGGAGGCAGGGGAAATACCCCCCCCTCCCTCCCCCGGGTTGTGCACATTGCTGCCGTGTATTTTACTGCATGTCAGAGTTTCGGGGGAGGTGCGGGGTAAAGTCTGTTAGGGGGGGCGGTTGGGGTAGGGCTGATTTTGGTGGGGCTAAGGTCGGTTTTGGCCAGGGAGGGGATTGCTTATTCTTCGGAACCCCTCCGATTTCAGCAAACACCCCCTCACCCCTTCATTATACGAACCTGCAGGAGATCCTGCGGCAGGAACCGGCACCGAGGAAGATGATGGGGGGGAACAAGAGGAAGAAGAGGATGGAGCCTGGGTAGATTTCTTGGATGATTTCTTCTCCTTCATCCAGGGGAATTCCGCTGCCAAGGGGCCGGGCTGTGCCGGAGGTTGGGGCTGGAGCAGGCCATGGGATGCTCTTTTTTGGCTCCTCGGTCTCGCCTGGCTGCTGGAAGAAGGATTCAGGCTGAGGACGGTTTGCTCAAAAGGAGGAGGAATTAATGTCGAGTCCTTGATTGATGAAGTTTGAAATGTCTCCAGGACAGCGGGAAGAGACGTCAGGCACTCTGCGAGCGAAGGCTGGCTATTTATAAACCCGATCTCCCTCTCAAATTCAAAATTCATGGCTTTTCCAGGGCCCAGGGTTTCAAAAGCGGGAGGGAGGGAGGGGGGGGAGAGGGAGGAGGAGGGGGAGAGGGAAAGAAATCTGAGGGCCTCAGTTTTTATGGCAGTGATGATGATGGTTCTCGGGCTTTTTATAATTGTTATATTGCTGATAATACAGGCGTATGGGGACCTTGCTCTATTAAACTCCAGACTGGGGCGAAATTGCAGCCAATTCCTGGTCACGTGGCCAAGCCCTGGCCAATGGCAAGCGGGGCCTGGTGGCAAACAGAAAGCATTATTTTCTTTAATTGATTAAAAAAAAAAAAAAAAAAAAGGCCATATAAGATCCCTAGAAAAGCCTTATCACCCCACCCCATCGACTCCATCCCTCCTCGGTCGATCGCTGCCTGTCCTGTCTGTGCTGAGCTCCAGAGAGGCTTTACCCCCGGGGGGGGGGCGGACATCAGGCGTGGGAAAAGGGACTTTACCCCCTCCGAGGTGCCCACCGACAGCCAGGGAAGAGCAGACTAAACCGCAGGCGAGCTGGAACCTCATATATATATATATTTGCATATGATATGTGTACATATATATATATATGTGTATTGCAGAGCTTGGAAAGTCCAAGGCAGCAGGAGGGTTTGACTCTGAAATCAAGTGAGCTTTCAAGTCATGTCTAGTCAGCCCGATTTACCCAGTTAAATTACTTTTAAAGAAGCAGTTGAATCTTTCTGCTCCTAAATCCAGACTCAAAGGGCTCTTCACACATCCCTTAAAGGCCAAACACATTTTAACATCATGGATAATCTTTGACATCACATTTCTTCCTTCCCATCTTTTTTTTTTTTCTTTTTTCCCCCCCTCAGCTCCACTTCTAGAGTTTACAAAATAAATAAATAAAATGAAAAGTCATTTCCCAGGAAGATTTTTCCCCCCCCCCTCCTTTTAAAGTGCCTGGGTCCACACAGCCCGAAAAGAAGAGAGAAACAATCAATCTTTTTACTCGAAAGACTTTTGACAGCTCGGCCTAACTCACTCAGTGAAGAAATTTGGCTTTTGCTGAAGAGTTAAACCAAGAAAGATTTAAAAAGTTTAATCCGAGGGTGTGAATTCGGGAAGTCTGGAAAGTAAAATTTTTTGGGGGGGAGGGGGCAAAATACAAAACTAAGCGGCTTGCTGGAGAATGGAGCTGTGGTCGGTTTGGGGTTTGTTTGTTTGAGCTCCAGATCTCCCATTTTGCATCAGGGAGGGACTGGAGGGCTGCATTCACGCAGGGAGAAGCCTAGAAACTTTTGTCACTTCAAGCATCTGTGTGGGTGGTAAAGGTTTGTGAGAAACACACATAATAAATCTAGAGCTGAAGCCGAGGCTGGAGAGCAGTTTAGCAAAGGGGAGTGGGAAATTAAAAAGCATTTACAAAGAGCAGCTCGAATCAAGGGAGAATCCCCCTTAATATTTCGTATTTGTGAAGATACTTATCGAAATCAGCAGAAATCGGCTCAATCTTGGCAAATCAGGACTGATGAAAAAATTAATAGTTGACTTTCCCATCATTTCTTGCTTTAAAGTGGTATTTCGGGAGTCTCGGGCTTTGTCCTGAGGCTGCAGGTCTCTTCGAGGGACAGTGTGGGTTGTGGAGTGCTGGGATACAGCGAAAGAGTTTGGGATGCAAAAGGAAACTCTTCCCAGCTGCTCCCAACTGTTTTCCCTGCTTTTGCTAATACTAAAGTTGCAAGAAAAAATAATAATAATAATAAAATAAAATTAAAAAAGAACCTCTTGGGGAAACAGGGATTTTTCCCACGCACCAGGTGGGGGCACAAGGGAAAAAAAAATCTCCCTGCTGGAGGGGAATCGCCTTATAAAAATAAATTCACATGGTTAGTGAAGGACAAAGAAATGCAATAATTGTAAGATAAACCCAGGGTTGATTCTTTAATGCAGCGGAGTCAATTAAAGGGGGTGTGTGAAGAGAAATGCCACACTCCCAGCCTCGGAATTGGCTTCTTTTCCCCGATTTTAACTAATTCCTGGGAATCCCTGACACAACATGGCGACCGGGAAAAACATATTCAATGAGGGGACACACACACACACAAAAAAAAAAGCCAACGACAAACCCAAGCCCAGCTCCTTTGAGCCCACCCCACCCAGAGCCCGCACGCTTTTAAATTAATGTCTCTTTGCATGGGGGGGTGTAACCCAGCCCCGGTCCTGGGGGTCGGGGGGGACACACAAACCTTCTCTCTGCTACACCGTTATTTATTATCGCGGGGAGGTTGTAATTATTAACCGGGAACTTCATTTATTAAGAGACATCAGAGATAGGAAGAAGCAGGAGATGATTTCTCATATAAAGCTTTCTCCACTCGACCTTTTCATACGGGGGGGTGAGGGGGTGTTATCCAGGCACCCATGGATGGCCCTGCGTGGGCACACCCGGGTGTATAAAACACGGATACGCACTATTTCCACAGCTCACCCCATTTTTTGATACCTTTCCCATCATTTTCACCCTTTTCTCCCATCAGCAATCAAACTCCCCCTCTCCCTTCCCCCCCCCACCCAGGGGTGGGGGTGTCCTTCCCCTCTTCATCACCCACAGAAATGGAATAATTCGGGCCTGAGAAACACTTCACCCCTTTTCCAGAGCCATAAAACTTTTATTGGCCTTCTCTGCTTTAATATAAGTTTTCTTAGGGCTTTAGAGCATAAAAAGCGAATTCTTCACGGTGTTATCCCAGCTGCTTCTGCTGCCGGCGAAGGGTTTTTCTCCCTTTTAATAAACATTTTACATGCGTGTGTTACTCTGAGGGAGGTGCGGGTGGGTGTGCGTGCGTGCGCACATACATGTGCGCGTGCACATAGGCATGTATTTTAATCATAATTAATTATAACAATTAATTTTAATTTTCTTCGCTTTTAAGGTGCCCTCATGGAAACTCGGGGCCCTTTTTTATATATTTTTTTAAGAAATTTAAACTGGGGGGGGGGGGTGATTAATCTTTTTCCTTTGTTTTCATTCGCGGCCCAATGGCAGCCCAGCCCCGGCAACACGTGACCCCCCTTTGTGGCCGCGGGCGCGGGTCGGACCGCGCAGGACCGCGGAGGAGGTGCGGAGCCGGAGTGGCCCCTCCAGACCCAAATCCCTGGAGTTTCACCCCAGAAGGGGACGGAGACACGAATCCCACTGTCTGAACTCCGGAACATTGCAAGCGATCCCTTTTCTACGTTCTCATCGCTATTTTTCCTTCCACCTCATTTATTTTTACCTTTAAATCCGACTGCTAGGACAAGGTAAAATTGATAACAGAAAGTTTATTCAAGAATTGTTCGACAGACAACCCTTAAGCAAGGAAATAAAATAACTACCGTAAGAACAAAGAAAGATCTCCGAAGAGGAGGGGTGAGGTGGGAGGGAGGGATTAGCTATAGTTCTTCTAATTCAGGACTATACAATTACAGTCTGGTTCTGCTCTCATGCCTCCAGTAGAACTAATTACATTATTCATAAGTACGAAGGTAACATAAAACTACTGGTCTTTCTAAATTACAATAACTAAAATAAGCTTGTTGTACAATGACAAGGGAACACAATGTCCTTTATAACAAGTAAATACTAAAAAAGTACAATTTGATTCTTTTTTTTTTTCCTCATATAAATACATAATATTGGGGATAAATAATACAAAAAAAGGAAAATATTTTAAACTGGCTATAACCAATAAATATATATGAATGTTCACCAGAACACACACCTATTGAAGGACGTCTCGACTGAGTTGGACGAAAAGCCCTTCTAAGTTGTTTTTATACCCATTATATGTAAACTCTAAGTGCAACAAAGATGTCCAGACAAGAAAGCATTAGCAAATACTAGAGATCCATTCACTTCTGCTTCGATGGGAGGACATTCCATTTGTTCAAATATACCCTGTTTTCACATAAGGTCAAGAGAAGAGGAGAAAAGAAGTCTTAAGATTGCTTTTCCGTTAATGAACCCTAAGAAAAATACCCCCAAACCAAAAAACAAACCAAACCCCGGCGGCGTCGCATGGAGACGTCATGTCGTCAGAGGCGAAGGTGGGAAAATATTCAGACCTGTCAACTCTTTCTTCCTCTCTTTGGACTGCTCTTATTGTTGAGGGGGGTGGGGTTAGGCATTTCAAAAACATTTTTCCCCCGATTTTTTTGCAATTCTTAGATCTCTCTTATTCGAATTCCTAAAAATTATTATTTTTGAGAGGGGAGGCAGGGACAGGAGGGGAAGAGTGTGAATCCCACGCGTTGGCAGGTATGTATATTTGCAGATTACGTGGGGACTGGTGTGAATTTACTCAGCAAAGAAGGATGCCCTTCCTCCCAAGGCTGGAAAGGAAAGCGTGAGGTTCCTCTGGAGAAGGAGGTGGAGAAGAGGGTAGTTCTCTTGTGAATCTCTTTTGATTGCATATGTATACATGTGTGCATGTGTACGTAGATGTGGAGACACCAACTGTAAAGGCTTGGCTGGCTGACTCTTTTCCTTTCCAGAGTCGAAGAATTATCAGTGATGATCTGCACTTGGTTTGGAAATTAAGGACGTTGCTGCTTAAAATCTACTAGATTCCCACAAAACTACCCCAAACCCCTTTCAGAAGCATTTGTGTTGAAACACAGGAGGTACATCTCTTCAGAGAGAGAGCTGCTTTTGGCAGTAAATACTGAAATGGTTGGAAATTGTGCCTAATAAACCCCCAGAAATAATAACAGCAAGCACAAAAACCTGTTAGAAATTGCCCCGTTAAGGAAAGAAAGAAAACACCTCAACACAAATGTTCCTGAAGCCCATCCTGCCCTCTTTCCCTCTCCCATGCCCCGTGGCGAGGTCCTGTCCGCTTCGCCTGAGCCTGTCCCTGCTCCCTATCACAGATGGGTCAGCTTGGGCGCCTCTTGGATTCTGCCCTGAGAAGAAGCGTGGTGGGTGGAAAGGTCTGTGTAAGTGGGGTGGGTCTCGCATGGTCCGTGGTGCTGGCTCGGGGGCATCTGCGGAGGCCCGTTGTAGTCCATGTTGGCAGCCTGGTGATGTGGCAGGTGATTGAGACCATAAAGGGATGGGCCAGAGGTGGGCATAGAATCCACATAGTTACCTCCAACATAGACGGGGCTTCCCTGCATACTGGGAGTCCCATAGGCCACCCCATTCCCTTGTAAGACGTGGGGGTCGTACTCGGGGGCCGTGTTGGCGTATTTCTGTTGGGAGGGGCAGCCTTTGATGGGGTTTTGGTAGTTAGTTGACATGGCATAGGCATTTTGGTGGGGTTTATTGAAGGAAGGCGGCGAGGGGGCGTCATAGTTACTGCTCATGGTGTGCAAGGCATTCATAAATCCAGCGGAGGACTGCATGGGTTGGGGTGGGCTGCCGGTGGGGGAAGGCCCTCCAGAGGAAGACCCCATGCCTTTTGACTTCTGATCTTTCTTATACTTCATCCTCCTGTTCTGGAACCAGATCTTGATCTGCCTCTCGCTGAGGTTCAGCAGGTTGGCCATCTCCACGCGGCGGGGCCTGCACAGGTAGCGGTTGAAGTGGAATTCCTTCTCCAGCTCCACCAGCTGAGCGCTGGTGTAGGCTGTGCGGGCTCTCTTGGAGGCCGAGGAGCCTGGAGGGCTTTTCTCGCCGCTGCAGGTTTCTGCTGGCCGCGAAATGAAATAAAAGATAATTACTTACATGCAGAAATTGAATGCATCATTTCTTAATAAATCCTGGAACAGGCACAAGAGTTCGACCCCCCCTTTCCCTCACCCCTTTGCATTAGCCTGCACTCCATAATCATGTCATTTATTAAGAGTTCTGTTCTCCAAAGCTGCCCTTGGTTTATGAAAATTTGATCATGTCATGTAGAAAAGGATTCCAGGGCCATTTATTTAGGAGTCGATTATTTCCAACAGATAATTTTGAGAAAATAATATTTGGCAGGGGGGCAGTCAGTGCAAAGCCAATTAAGACTAACACGGGTCAGCGTTGGGAGGTGTTTTGTTTGCCGAGGTGTGAGTGCACACGCACACGCACACATGCACATCTCGTGTGTGTCTTCTATTTGTGCAACACAAATATTTGCCTGCATCTTGTTCAACACCAAGTTGCATTTGCACCTACTTTTTCATGAGACAAACATGTATGTAACATATATTAATGTAGAGTGAGGCACATGCTGTGAAGTCTATATGGATGTATTTGTCATAACAGGAATATTTCCATGCTGATTTCTTTCTTGGTTGCGTTAGAGACGTGTGTATGCATGCAAGAATGTCCATGTGCTTAAGCAGATGCTCTATACGTGCAGACATACACTCAGAGAGCACCGTGTTCACTGCTGTGTCTGGAGGTGGGGAGGTGGGAAGAAAACAAGCGCTCCACTTGTACATCGCTAGCTTGAGCAGTGGGTGTACATTTTCATGTGTCTGTACGTACACAGTCAGACGCTGGCTGTGTACAACCACCTGGTTGTACTTCCCTGTGGTGCTCTGGATATGTTTAAAATAAACCAAGTATGCGCAGTCAGTGCTGCAGGATGGGCCAAGGCTCCCTCAGCCTGGCCTGGCCATGAGGCTGGCAGGTTTTGGTATCGTGCCCAGCACCAGGATCCTCACTGCATCCTCTCCCCATCTCCCCCTCCCTCCAAACACGACCCCTCTGGCCAGTGGCTTCGTTACGTCACCGTGTAAGAAAACAGAGGGTTACAAAAGCAGAAGAGTGTACCTGTGCTAGGGGAGCTGTTTTTCTGTTTGGAGTTTTGCCTTGATTCTTTCATCCAGGGGAAAATCTGCTTGGTGAGACTGGCATTTGCACTGAGGTTGGCTTTGCTGGGGGCGGTTTTACCGCTCCCCGACTGGTTATTGCTGTTGCTACTGGTGCTGTTGGTGGCGGGGTTTGGGGGCGGTGAGACGGGGGGAGGCGGATGGTGCTCCTGGGGCAAACTTGGACGCATGCAGCTCCCGTTCAGATCTTTACTTTTTGCGTGCGGGGTTGTGTTGCCAAGAGACTGGAGGGAGCAGGCGGACCTCTGGTAGTCGTTCTCCACGTGAGAGCTCGGCTGGAAGGGCTGCTGGGGACCCTCGTAGCCAAACCCATTGGCACTCCCATAGGAGTAACCCCCAAAGAGCGTGGAGCTGTCGTAGTATGTTGTCTTCTGCATCTCTGGGACTCCCCAAAATGATTTTTTCGGCTACCAGGGTCTTGACACCCCTATGGCAGAACATTGGCACCCCAAGGCCACGTGACAGGCCGTTTCCAGCTGTCTATTGGAAGCTGACCTGAAAGGTTAGGAGAAAACACACAATAATAGTACCCAGCCTATGAATCCATCTTGGAGCCTGAAAGGCCCATGACATGAATAGGGTCCCGCAGAACAGGGCGAACAGATGCTTGGAGCAGATTTTGTCCTGCGTGCAGCCTAAGGAGGCTCAACAAATGTTACTGTGCAAAAGTGCTAAGCTGATTTTGGGAGGTGCTTTTCCTAGTTGGTTGGTTGCACCTTTTTTTCCCTTAGAGGGTAGAATCCAGGATCTACAACTACACAAACGCTTTATAAGTACACATGGTTCCATCTGTATACATCTATTTACTTCTATACTTATCTATATATGTATATACACACACCCATGCACACACAAACACTCCCATATAAATGTGTGTGTGTATGTGTACACAGATGTGTGTTGTGTGCACATATACATATCCATGTCCATACAGCACATACATTAACATAAATAGAACACAGAATGGATAATTGCCAGCTACAAGCATGAAAGGAATGAAAGTCTTGCTTTCTTACCCCTGACCTATTCAAATCAGCCATTCACCCCCATAAAAACCAGCAGGACGTTATATCAGCAGCAATTAAAAGTCTGCTAAGTTTATTGCAGGGCCTATGTCCAGTGTATTTGTTTTTAAGCTGAAAACAGCAAATAATCCATATGTTTTATCCAGGTAACAGTGTCCTGACACAGTTGGCTTGATTTGCTGTTTACACAGGGACTCACAATGTCTTTGGAATTCAGTGCAAATATTTTAAGCAGATTTAAGCAGGGGCATGAATTCAAGAATGTGCTTCCTTTGGCCTGTTGGTCTCTCCCTCTCGCTCTGGCAGCACAGGTTGTGTTTAGAAAACAGACCCCTTCCTTGCTTGCACCGCTTTGTACTCGTAGGTCTGGAATCTGGAACTACCATTGACAAGATGTGATTCCAAAACCTGTTTCTCCCCCCTCCCCTTGGAAAACAAACGCATCACTAGGCCATTTGCTCTTAACTTTCTACCCCTTTGATTTTAATTCATTCCTCCCTCCCTTAACCCAAGCTCAAAAAGTCTAAAAACCCAGTCCAAATCCTCAAATTACAAAATGAAACCTTCCTCTTTTATTTCTCTCTCCCTTTTCCCAAAGCATAAACTTTCTCTCCCATAAAGACAGAGCAGAAATACTCTTAGAAATACGAAAACTATCTTGACCTGAAAATAATCCGATGTGTGAGGATCAATCAAGCAGTAAATATATTTTTAAAAGGTGGTGACTTCTCTCTGCAGCTCAGACTTTGCGAGGAGCCACTGTGCATTTTGTTTGGAAATTGATATCCATTGTATATTTAATTGTATCTATTGTATATTTAATTTTATCTGGCCTCTTTCATTCTCTAAAATAAAATAAAATAAACTCTGTGGAGATAAAGTCTAATGCGATCTTTCTAAGTACCGGGGTTTAACAGAAGCCATAGCTTGACAATAAATAACATCTTTTTTTCCCCTCCCTGACTGCTGTGTTCTTCTGTCATGTCACATGAAACCTCCGTACACTTCCAACACAACGTGTCCACGAAGGGACTGCTTTGCTTTTTTTTTTTACACTGATTAAATCCTTTATGCATTCCCAAATCCGTGTTGTATCTTCCACGGAGATGTATTATTGTCTACAGAGAGGATGATATCCTTTCTGGAAGTTATTCTCATTTGGTTTCCTCGCCATGATAAATATGTCTTATTAAAAAGTAGGCTCCACTACCCGAGCCAAGAGCTGTGAATTAATTAACAAACAGCAGCACCTTTATTATGAATAGATTTGCTGTAAATATCTACGAGGGCAGAGGTGGGAATTTCTCCAAGGCCTTCCTGTCTGGCATAGGTTTCTTTAAAAAAAAAAAAACAACAACAAAACAAACCCAATGCAGAACCGAGAGGCTCAGCTAAAGCAGCTCAAAATAACAGTGATGGGGTTTTTTGTGTTTGTTTCTTAAACATCCATAAAATAAATTTACAATCCCCTTTGCCCAAAAGCTCTCTCGTTTGTGGCTTCCACAGAAGATTTGCTTTGTACCTCATCTCTCTCAGCGCCTCACAAATGCCGCTCATTTATCTTCACCGAGGACGGCCGCAATCCTAATTATTTACTCCAAGGAATTGTTTAAAAAAAAAAAAAAAAATCTCAGGCAGAATAATAAATATTCGATTATCTCCTGTTCCAATTAAACCCGGGCAGGATCCGCTGTTTCATCACGCTCCCAAGTTTCACTTTGAGAGCGGTAACATTTAACCACAAACTCTTTGCCTGCAACTTTGGAGCGTGAGGATTTAGGGTCATTTAAAAAAAAATAAATAAAATGAATTAAAAAAAAAAAAAAAATCGGGGAAAAGTGTGAGAGCAAAAGGGCTGCGGGGAGGGGGCTGCTCAGGGGAAATAAAAAATCGGGCAGTCGGGGGAAAAAGAGAAAAGAAGTCTCAGACGGAGGTATTCTCCTGTAAATCCATCCCCTCCATGTTGGAAATCCTAAATTCACAACCTGACGGTGTTTATGAAGAAGAGCAGTGCCTTCCTCCTCCCCACCCCCCCGCCCCCTCCTAAGGTACATTGCCCAGAGCCAGCGAAACCAGGCATAGCCCCGCTTTTAATTTAAATTATGATTAATAATAAATATTCTAAACCTGCCCTTAACAATAGGTCGGCTGCTCAAGAAAGAGCTCAAATCCCAGCGAGTGCCTTGCGGTAGATACGCCTGGAAAAAAGAGAGACACATTCCTAAAATTTCCCTCTTCCCTCCCCCCACAACCGAGCTTCACCCCAACCAGAACTCCCCCAGTTGTAAAGCAAAGGGGAGGCGGGGGGGATGGGGGGGTGGGGGGGGAAAGGGCCCTGGATGAGGGCTGCAAGAGAGGCTCTGCGTGGAAGGAAGCTTAAAGCTTGTGAACTCTTCTTGAACCGAGATTGGAGTCATATGGTCATAAATCATTGGGACATATACTCCGCCATTCACAAAGTGATAGCCTATTTGAGTCCGGCTTACCTTAGTCTCTGACGAGCAAAGCACGGGCAGACATAATATATTTTCACATCCAGCATCCACGCAATCAATAAGCAAGGAATGACCCCCTTCCTTTCCAAAACGTTAAAGGAATATACGAGGGGAAAAATAATCCAGTATATGCGTGTATCTATGTATTATAAAAAAAGAAAAGCCAAAACAGAGGGGGAGGGGGTTGAGGCAGTGGAGCTTTCGGTTACGACGGCTCAAATTGTCTCTGTGTCTCCGTTTGGAAAGGGAAGGGGGGAAAAAAAAAAAAAATAAATAAAAAAAAGCAAGATGCTTTCCAGCTTCCAAGATGTTGCAGAAAAACTGAAGGCTTTGAATGGCCAAACCCTGAGGTTCTAGTTGCCCTCTAGACTGGTACGCGCTGCTCACTGATAACAATGGCCTCTGCTTTAGCACAGCAAAGGGGAAGAAGGGAAAGGAGAAGGGAGAAAAAAAAAAAAAAAAAAAAAAAAGAAAGAAAAGCTGAACACAACACCCCCCCCGCACCCACCCCCCCCCCTTTTTAACTATGCAATGCTTGGCTGGGATTAAAATAATAACGAAAAGAATCCAGGCTATGGAGAGGTTGGGGGGGTGGGTGAGGGGGGGGATAGAAAAGCGGAGGGGATATTTAAAAATCAAGCTGGGATTGCCGGCCAAAGCCACCGAACCTCCCGAACAGCGTCACTAGTGAAAAATTATGCTAATTGCAGACGTGGTGGACAGAGGCCTAGGCAGCAAGATAGCAAAGCTTGCCTTTGATTCACGTGCTTAACAATTAGGTGTCAATTTATGCTAATAAACCGTTTCAACATAGTCATAGTCTCCCTCCCTCTCCTTCCGCGGCTCTTTCAATAGCTGATGCTTCCCCCCCCCTCCCCGCGACACTTCGGTCGCGTTTGGCTCCTCGCAGAGCCCCCGCCACTCCTGATATGAACCCCCCTTTTTTTTCTGGTGCCTGAGCAAGGGGGGGTGGGACATGGGAGCAGCCAGCCCCGGTGTTTGGAAAGGGAGGAGGGGGAAAAATCTCTTGTGTCGCTGCAACTCCGCAGCCCCGAGTAACTTCGGCGTTAACTTTGTGCGTCCCAAAGTCTGGGGGTTCCTCTCGGCCTCCGCCGGGGAGGAGGTGCGGGGGTTGGGGAGGGAAGGGACCAGGGCACAAACCACCCCCGGGGGAGGCCAAGGCAGCGAGGTGTTGAGCAATAAAGATGATGATTATTGCTATTATTAATAACGGCGTTATTGCGCTGCAGAGGCGCTGCTGCTGTCGCCACGGGAGATTTATGCCTTTCCCCGCTCCCACGCGGCTGCCGGGAGCAGAAACTCGCCAAGATGCGTTTTGGGGGAAAGTCCGTGACGAGGAGGGGCTGGCGAGTGGGAGGAAGGCAGAGCGAGGAATTTAGGTGTCGGCACTTTTTTTTTTTTCTTTTTTTTTTTTTTTTTTTTTTAAAGTGCTACTTTTTGTTTCCCAATTATCTCCCCTCCTTTAATTCCGGCGCTCCCTCCTTTGGGTTAAGTGCTGACTGGGGGGGAATTTACGTTTAGGAAAGCAAGAAAAAGAGGGACCACAAAGGCTCTTTGGACTTCGCTGGGAAGGTACGACCCATCGGGAGGGGGTGGGGGTGGTGTAATTTTCTTTTTAATTTTTTTTGGGTTGTGCACTTTTAGGCTGATAATTCTGGGAAGAAGAAGAAGAAGGATGTCCAAGTAAACATTTGACTTTGGAGAGGACTTACTCAGGGTTGGACAGCCAAGGTATTCTAGGTGATGGATAAACTCTTATCCCACGGACCACGGTGTTTCCAGCTATTGTTCTGGCTGCAGCGTTCAGACCCCAAACGTGAGGGGGTTTTCGACCAGGGAACACTATTATTGCTTTTTTTTTTTTTCCCCCCTTTCATCTGACTTTTTACGAACTGCTCCAACATAAACCTCCTGCTACGAAATAGTTCCTATTTTGGAGCCTCTGCGTTGAAATTCCAGGAAAGGAAAGAGGAAAAACAGTCGCGGACTATTCTTAGACTTCTCTATAGGTGAAGTACTCTATAGATTTCTGACTATGGATCTCCACTGACTCATTTGGAGTACCTGAACAGCCAGAAGTACCTCGGATTCTGCAAATAACTCCTCTGAAGTGCAAAATTCTATTTTAACCTTAACTGGAAACAGAAAAAATGCTATTAAGAAGGTCGTTGCACTTTTATATGTTGAGCTCCTGTAAGTAGGGGTCGGGGTTTTTTTTAGGCTCTCTGCGTATTTTCATCTTTGCAGCTTATTTTTTCTTTAAAATGTAACTCCCTCTCCTTCGTCCCGAAATCAGCAGCAAATGTTGCGATCTGAGCGGGTTTCCCTTCAAAGGGAGTACAGGAAATATTTTCCATTTAAAAACACTCCCTCGAAGTTAGTGCCATAAATCACCAAGTTTAAAGACAAGCCAGTAGCAAAAGGAAAATACTCAGCTGAAATCCAGGGCAGCCGTGGTTATTCTGGGGTTGGTGAAAGGAGGGGGACACACACACCAGTCACGTTGGGTGACTTTGGAGAAGCAATGGCTTCCAAGACTGATACAGAGGGAGACAGGGAGACACACACACACAGAGACAGGGGAGCGGGGGGGATATTCAGCAAAACTCACCGATTCTCGGATGTCTGGTCCAGCAAACCCCAGGCAGCGGTGGAGTTTGAGGAAGGAGAACTAAGAGGGGACAAAAAAAAAAAGGAGGGAAAAATAAAGAAGTATGAAACTTCGGTCAGAGAAGCGTGGGCAAGGGGATGGATCACAGAGAGAAAGCTTTGGGTGGAAATGGGGTGAAAACAGACTCTACTGAACAAAAGCCCGAGCATCTCCTCGGGGATCATCTCCCATCCCAGTCACCCCAGCATCCCCAGGGTCTCCATACACTGATAACCCAATATTCCCATCAGAGGTGCCCCCCACTAGGTTGATTTCTATAAATCTGATACCATCCCCTGTCCCTCCCTGGCGTTTCCTTCCACCTTCTCCCCCGTGGAAAAACCCCGGCGAGGGGAAACGCTTCACCCATACCGGTTAGGGGTGGAAATAGTTTGGCGTGGGATGGAACCGTGGGGCTGTTTGTTCACGAACTCGGAATGTGATTTTAAAGTATCTATCTCTCGGGGAGAGGTCTGGTTAAATTCTGGTGGTAATTTCAGAGAGAAATGCGTTTAAGTGATTAAATACATGTAGTTAATTAGCTCTAGGTTCAACAACAGGATAACAGTAGGGAAAATAAAAGGCCGTTTTCCTGAAAGGCAGAAAAGCTTTAAGGATTCAGAATATGTTTTTCTTCGTGTTTCTCCATTGTGGTCGGAAGATCGCCACGAAGCTGGGGGGGGGTGGGGGCGGAGATGCTTTATAGTGTACGAAGACACCGTTCACACGGCAGTGATTTGGTACCAGAATTAACGGGCTCGAGCCGTAAACATTTTTAAAGCCACGCCGAGATTTATCACCACAACTTTGGCACGAAGGACTCGGGAAGGGAAAAAGAAAAGGAGAAAGAGAAAGCAATCTCATTTAAAAATATTTTCGTTTGGGGAAACATTCTGTCGCTTTAATAATCCTGTTTCCGTTCTGTATGTTGATGTTATTAATCTCCAATAAAAATGTTCCCCCTCACACCCCTACTCTGCTTGTGACAACATCCCCCAGTCCATAAATCACCCGCGGATGCTTCGTGACCTTCTCCAGTCGGCGGCCCTATAGCTGTATTTTTTATTAGTATTATTATTACGCGGGCGCACGCTTTAATACACAGCTTTGGCGATATTCCACTTACATCACAACCCTTCCCCCGTTAACTGAGGCTTTTCAGAGCCCTCTGTAGAGTACACACGGAGATTTGGGAGGGGGGGTGAGGGGGTGGAAATTAAGAAGAAAACACCCTTTCTGGACTGGGAGCTCAGAAAAGGCAGAACAGAGCCTCGGCAGGAGAGGAGGTGGAGAGAAGAGGGAAAATCGGGTTTATTTGGAGTGGATGAGGGAGAGAGGAGGGGAAAAGAGAAACAAATAAACAAACAAACAAACAAAAAAAGCTGAAATAACGGCTCAAACAAGGAGGGCGGCGGGGGGGTTCTTGGTTTTTCATTTATCCCCTCGCAGTGCAGGGAGGAGAGGGACGGAGTGACGTTTTTCCCTCCTCCCGGTGTTCTTTGTTTTGATTTTTTCCCCTCTCTCTCTATTTAGTTTGCATTAATTTTTCTCTTAGAGGCGGTGCGGGTCCAGCGCGGCCACTGCTCGTCCCGCACCCACCGACGAGCTCATGGAACCCGGGGCAGCTGCCCAGCACCCACTGCCTCCTCCTGGGGGGTGAGCACCCTTCCATGCCCCCCCCCCCTTTTTTTTTTTTGTCTAAAGGGAAGGAGTTTGGGTTTTCTCACTCCCTCCGAGGGAGGGGAGAGCTCCGAGGAGGAGGGGAGAGCCATGGAGTGTCCAGGACCTCCTGAAACCCCGAACAGAAGCCAGCTCGGATAAGAAATCAAAATGAAACGGAGTGAGCAGTGGCTTTGCCTTGACAGATTAGACCTTTTTCTCCCCCTGACCTTTGCTTAGAAGAGCAATAACTCACCGGGTTAATGATCAATCAGCGGAAGTGCTTTGGAATTGTCTCAAAAAAAACCCTGCAAAAATATACACCAAACCAAAAAACCAACAACCGATACACAACTCCTATCGGGACTGGGTCCCCCCGACCCCCACAGCACCCCTCGCCCCAGCGCGGGGGTGTATGGGGGGGGCATGGGGATGAGAGGAGATGGTAGTTCGCTACAAACAGCTATTTTGGGAGCAGCTCACCAGAGAGGGGTTGGGAATCACCATCCCCACTTTTCTTAAACACACACACACTCCCCTTCCAAATGCCAAAAGAATAGCTTGAATTATGCGCTCACGTGACCGGGACACGTCAATCCTTTGCCTATTTTATACAGAATTGGTAAATGACCCACTCCCCCCTCCAGTCCCACTAATTCCCCCATCAGCAAATTCCCCCCAACTTCCCGGGCAGGCGATGTCCCTCTCTCCCTGCTGCAGCAGCGGGGGCTGCTCAGGCCTTTGGGCCATTATGGGCTGACTTTCCTTTTTTTTTTTTTTTCTTTTAGCTTTTCTTTTCCTTTTTTCATCTTTTAACCTGAAAGCGAAGGAAGCGACTAAACACGAACGGGTAAAGGGATTGCAGCAGCCACCGCTCTCAAAGCCTCAGCGGAGACCCCAACGGCAAAGAGGATGGAAAAGGAGGGGGAAATAACGGGTCTGAGGGGAGAGGAAAAACGGAGAGGGGTTTTCTCTGCCTCCCTGGCGGTGAGGCAGCGCCCAGAGGCTCTGGGGATGGGCTCCCCGCCTCCCCCCTGGAGCTGCCGCTGGAACCAGCACCGAAGATGTGGCTCCTCTGCTTCCTACCCTCAGGATCCCCGTTTCTTCCCATTTTAACCACACCCTCCTCCTCAAAAAAAAAAAAAAAAAATAGAGAGGGAGCAAATGAGGATTCAAAGCTTTTCTCCCCCCGCCCCTCCTTCGCCTCCCGGGAGGACCGGGCACCCACGCTACCGCCGTGGCCGTTTCTGTGAGAAAAGGAAGGAATTCGGTTATTTATTTATTTTTTGCAGTGATACTCGCCTGAATCCGGGATTTGGCTGGCGCTGGAGGACGAGCTGGGCATGGGGGAGAAAGGACCTGGGAGGAGAAATGAGTTCCATTTTACCTGCTTCCATCTGAGAATTCAGAAAGGGTAACGAGTTCTGAGGAGGGTGTCTCAGGAGAGGGAGAAAGGAATGGTGTCAAGGAAAGATATTTATCCGTTTGGGGATGTTTACACTAAATATTTATCTCCTGTAAGGAATTGTGCTGGTACCACCGAGTCCCGCATCCTCCCTGCATGGTGCATCTCTGCGAACACCCCAAAACAGGGGCACACACCGCTGCCCTTTGCTAAAACCCTCTGTTTCTGTAAGGGTCTTCGTTCTCTCATCCTTATCACCATATCAAAGGGTTCCCATCCATCCCGGGCTCTTAGTTAATTTTTAATTAGGCGGGAACGCTTTGGAAACGCCAGTGTTTAAGGCAGCAGAGGAGGCATAGATGGAAGCGAGGGTTTTAAATCCTATTTCTATTTTTTAACATGGATGGGAGCAAGGCGATGCTGGCGTAACAGCCACACTGCAACACGCGTGGTTTTGACCGAAATGCCCCGTCCCTACGCCCCCCAAACCCCCAGACAGGGGGGGATAACATATTTAGGGGAATAACCTCAAGAAACTCAACTGCTCCATGCTCATCCACTCAAAAAGCTCCGGGATTTCCCCACTGCTGCGGTGCCACAAAGAGGAGCTGAGCTCCACACCAGCGGTCAGATTCTCCACACTGGGAAAAAAAAAAGTCGTTTTTTAGGGAAAGTGGGAGAAACGTAAACTAGAAGGGTGGAAAAATATCCCTCCCCCTAAAATCTCCCGTCCCAAAAGAGCAGCAGTGGGAGCGCAACCACCACCATATAGATCTATACAGTTACATTTCAGAAAGTGTCCATTAATATCAATTTACTTCAATGAAAACTTTGGTTCTTCATGAAGTTGATGATTTATGATAAAATCAATTAAATTACGGCCACTTAGGGCCTGCGGTTTCTTCTCAGATTTCATTCGTGCAACAGATCAAGCGCTTGGTAAAAAATTTTCAAGTTTCGCTGGAGGCGAGTAAAGATAATTCTGGAGCTGAGGAAATTTAATGCAAAGCAATTTTCAGGGGGGAAAAAATAAATAAATGGTAAAACAAACCCAAACCAGACAATTTTGTATCCCAGCTCCTGCTCTGTGCCAATATACCCCTTTTGCCTCGGGAAATGTTAGACACTGAGTCAAAACTTTTCCAGTTTCACAATGGATGAGGACATTTTTAGAACTGGCAGCTCGTTCTGAGCACTGAGGTATTATCTCAGAACCAAAGGAGAACAGAGAGCACAATTATATATATATATATATATACACACACACACTTACATATAAACTTTCCAGGTTTAATTCGATTCCTCGGAGGGTTTGGGGTTTTTTTCTCCATAGAAATGATTTTCCTGTCTCTCTTTTAAAACACACTTCGGGTGTCCACGGGGGAGGATGGACGGGGAGGGAGGGGGCATATTTTTTGAGCCAGCAATGAATAGCACAAGTCCACAGAAAACAGCGCATCCGATATTCCCACGCGAAATCTCACCCTCCCCTCCGTTTCCCTTTCAATCCCAGAAACTGCATTTGAGTGAAATGACCCATTTTTGAGGACATCTCCACCCCCCCGCCCCCCCTCAAACCCAAACAAACCTTGAACCTTTTTAAAAGCCTGTTTTTTTCCAGGCTCGGACTCCCCCAGTAACCACCGCTTTTATGCCAAATATTTAAAGAGTTTCAGTCTTACCCATTTCGGTCAAATGCACTAAAAGGCAAAGCAGCTCAGCTAACCAGATGTTTGTTACTCACATCTGGCTACTACACCCAGACCTGGGGAGGGAAAACCCGCGATGGACATACACAGAGCTTGGGAAATCTTTTCTCTTTTTTTTCTTGAAGCCCTTGTAATTAGGATCTGCTTCGAGTAAACAAAAAACTTCGTAGGGCCATAAATCACCATCACATACATTCTGCAGCTTAACACCCCTCTTCTTTTCCAATGGGCTTTTGTAGTTTCTTTTTTTTTTTTTTTTTTTTTTTTTTCCAAACAAGAAAGAGGTGCTAAACCTTGAACAAATGTGTCCCAGACAAACTTCGCGGGGAAACACGCACTTGGGAAGCAGCGGATTGAGGTCGGTCTCAATTATGGACCCTGCGAGATTATTTTTGCTCATCTTCAACTTTCCCCCCCCATCCTACTCCCGAGGCGTCTCCCTCAATTTATTACCAGGAGAAAGTCAGCTATAGCTCACGGTGGAGAAGTCTGTCAAAGCTTTCGGAGCAATTAATTCTCTCTCACAGCGCCGGAGCTAAGGTAGGAAAGGCAGAGCCGCATCATTCTTTTATTTATTTATTTTTTAACTTCTTACCTGTGATACCGTCCGACCCAGGACTTCAAGAAGAAGAAGCGAAGCGGGAGCGGGGTGGCGGAGCAGGCAAATTAAGGAGAAGAAAGGACTTTATTGCACCCCGGTGGATCTTGCTGACAGCTTTCTCGGACGATTTTGGATTTTTTTTTTTCTTTTTCCCCCCCTCAAAGTTGCTTTGATTATTTTTTTTTTTTTAATCTCTCGATTCAAGCGGAACTGACTTGACGTGGATAAAAAAATAGAAACTCTTCCAAACAGCTTAAAGTATTACAAGGATGAGGCCCCCTTTGCGCAGAGATATGGAGTGGAGGGGGATGAGATGGGGGTGTCGGGAGTGGAGGGGGGGTGTTGCGCGCACGTTCCCCTTTAAAAAAAAAAAAAAAAAAAAAAAGCAAGCCCCCAAAATACCTCCCCCACTCCCGAATCCTCGGTGTCTATCCGGAAAGCTGTTTCTCTTTATAAAGACTTAAAATGTTGCAAGACGGTTATAACAGTGAGTGACAAGGGGAGCTGGAGAGAAGGGAACCAAATGGATTCTGGTTTTTCGAGCCAGTAGGAATTGGCCAGCCTTCAATGTCAGGATTCAAAATTGATTCCATATGTCCCGGGGAAAGGGGAAAAAACGAAGGAAAGAGAGAGAAAAAAGGAGGGGGAATAAAAGTTCTGCAAAGCCCACCGGGTTTCTTTCTTTCTTTCACTCCCCCACCCTTCCAGTGGCCCCGGGTAAATGCCCTGTCACTAAATCTTGCTCCTTTTTCAAGGAATATTTTGGATTTAGGAGTTTGAAGCACAGAGAGGGAGAGGTACCGGTAGCAACAAACCAGATCCTGGAGGTTATTTTTAGATTGGGCTTTGCTGGAGCTGATCTCAGCGAGAGGAAATATGGATCTGGATGGTGGTGAGAGGGCGAAGCGTGCCATGGCGCGGCGCCGACTCCCAAAAACCGGGGGGGAAGTGAGTGGGGACACACACAAACCCTCCCCACAGAAAAAAAATAAACCACCCACCCCGAGCTGGGTAGAGGAGAGCGTCTGAGCGCTGGAGCCGGAGGCAGGTGATGGGCTCCAGTGGGACCGGTGCCCCCGGGGAGGTGGGAGAGAGGCTTGGGGGGAGCGGGGGGGGGGCGGCCGGTCCCTCTCCCCCCAACCCCGGAGGCTACGGAGTGCCATTCCCTATTGATTTCATCGGGATATGCTGGGAGAGAATTTGACCCGGAGTTTTTCAGGCTTCTCTCCTGACCTCCAGATACCGCTGCCAATAAAGCACTGATATATTTTGCATTGAGTCGGACATCAAAAGGAGACGAAATAACAACGAGTGGGGACTTCTCCTTAACCCCTCCCCTCAGATCTGCGCTTAAAGACAAAAAAAAGGAGTCAAATCTCCAGCATCGCCTCTGATTTATAGCTTTCCTTTGCAACTGGGATGGTTACGCGCAGGGGAGTGTTGAAATGTGGTTATTGCCTTTTATTTCTTTCGTCTCTCCTCCCTCTCTTCTCCCTCCTCCCCTCCAAAACAACAAAAAAAAAAAAAAAAAAAAAAGAAAAAAGGAGAAAACTTCAAAGAAAACCGTCAGCGTTTCCAAAGTTTTGCCTATTTAAGTGGAAAGCGACCAACTCTTCCCTTTTGTCTTCTCTGCCCGTGACTCGTGTTCGCCCTCCTTTTTAAATAGGAAAATGAAGCAGCGTAATTAGCAGCGCCTCCCGGCCCTGCAGCGGGGGCGGAATCGGGGAGACACCGGGTTTGCTCCGGCCTGAGCCCAGGGGTGATGCTGAGGGCCGGGCAGCGCCTGAAACCCCCTTCCAGGGAACAAAACAAAATAAAAGGGGTGGGAAAATAAAAAAAGCTACTTCCAGGTCCTGCCCGCCCTGCCACCGCCTCCGCTCCGCGCCTCTCCGCGCCTAAGCCACAGGTTTCCGCGGTATCCTCCTCCCGGCTCCGCGCCTTGCAGCTCTCCCCCTCCGCGGTGCTTTGATCTGAAATAACTCTCTCCTCCCCTCCTGCAATAAATTATGAATTAAGGTGCTGTTGACTCACATTTACAGCGTTAATAGCTTCCTCTTTGGGAAAAGAGAGGGAATGTCTGGCCGAGAGGGGAAGGGAGGGAGAGCTCTCGGGCCACGAGATGTGATAAACAGGGATTCGCGGCGCTGATGGACCAGGGATTTCGAGGTGACAGGCAAGGAGAGAGGCTTATTGCCCAGAAATTAATGAAATCGCACTTGCTCGAGCTACTTCAAATAACTTATTACCTCCCCCCGCCTCTTGAACGTTATTTCTGCCGTTTGTAACTATAACGTAATGGGTCGTTTCTCAAAAAAAAACCCCTCGGTTTCAACGAGTTAATAAAGAAATACAGCTTAAACGTGGTAAGGAACTGTTTGCTCGTTCTTTTTAGCGGGTCTGGTGGTGAGCGGTGATGCGCGGGGGATGCGCGGGGCAGGAGCTTCTGCTCCGGACATCCCTTCCCATCTGTGGCCCAAACAAAGCCCTTTCCCTCGGGTCACAGCTAACCGCAGAGGGGAGAAAGTTGGTTTTGAGGGAGGCTGGAGCTAACATGGATAGAGGGAGCGGAGCCCTGAGGATCTGAGGCAGAAGCAAAGCCCGAGGCGGTGCTCCGGGGGTAACGGTGCCCTCCCAGCCCTGATTCTGCACGGAGGGAAGTTCTGCATCACCCAAGCGCCTCTAAAACCTCCAGCCAGGGATGGAGTGGGGCAGGAAGTGCTCTGCCCTCCACAGCCCGGCCCGGCTCCCAGCCTGGGTCTGGGATCTCCTCCAGGACCTGGGTACTATCCTGGGTCTGAAGTCCCCTCCTGGGTCTGGGTCCTCTCCTGAGTCTGGGGTCCCCTCCAAGATTAGAGGCTCTTCTCCCGAGTTTTGGGGTCCTATCTCTGTTATGGGGTGCCCTCCTGGGTTTGGGTCTCCTGATGGAGGTGTGGAGCTGTTATCCAGGATTTGAGCTTCTATTCTGGCTCTGAGTCTCTTAATCGGGGTCTGAGGTTCTTATCCAGGGTCCTATTTCGGGTCCGGAGCCCCACCCCGGGTCTGGACTCCCCTCCTGGGGTCGGGGCAGTGTCCCCAGCACGAAGGCTCGGCCAGAGCGACCCGGCAGACCTCGGTCACCCCATCTCCTCCTGACATCTGATTAAAGGGCGACACTCACACAAAGGCGTCTGGACCGGGGATAAATAAAGCCCTGGTATTGATTTAAAGGGGGCTGCCGCCCAGGGCGGGGGTTGCGGGGTGGCATCCCCGCACACCGAGCCCGCAGCCGCCCCCCGCCAAGGGCCAATTTCTCATGCTCAACATCCCAGGCCGACAGGGAAAAAAAAAATAAAATAAAGAATGCAACAAAATAAAACACCGCCGAATAAAATAAAGAGGGGTGGAAAAAAAAGGGAGGGGGGGAGAGTGGGTTTGCATCCTTTTGAAGCCGACAACTTGAATTAATACGGGGCTTGACAGAGAATGATGCTGTATTTCTGGCTCAGTCACCGTCCCTGGATCTCCCTTAATATTTAATGAAAGTCGCTGAGTTGCTCTCATTTTGCTACATAAAGGTTTACACGAGCAGACAGAGTTCAAACCCCCCAACCCACCCCCCCCGCTCGGGCTGGCGAGCAGAGGGGAGGAATGGGAAGGGAAAGGAAGAGGGGAAAAGCGGTGAATTCTCATCCGAGAATCCGGTGTGAACATTTAATCTTTGCTCCTGTTGTCAGTTTTATTGACTCCTCGCCTGTTGGAGCTTGTAAAATATTTAAAAACGCCATCTCCCACTTCCTCCTTCCCTTTCAACACTCCCGGTTAGGACCAATTTGGTCCAGTTTGGAGAGGAGAGGGCAGTGCCTGACTCCTGACCTCCCATCCTCCGCGGAGGATGACATTCAAGCAGGTAACGGTCCCCTCTTTTTGGGACACATCTCGTCCCCAAAGCTTCACCTCCGCTGCTCTGTCTCGGTGACTTGAAAGAGAATTCCCTATCACAGCTCAGCTATATTTTACACAGGAATCGCTAAAAAGGTAACAGCTGCCGGCCAGGTTCTGCTATAATTTAAGCCTATTTTCAGTGTTATTTCTCTTCAGAGCTCTGCTTTTCCCGAGGTTAATAACAGGCCCGGGTTCCTAAATAGAAAGACATTCCTTAGAGCACCTTCTCCAGCTTCTATCACAAGAACATTATCCTCTCTCTCTCTGCATCCATCCCCGTCAACGAGATCAGAAAGCCACGCAAAGTTATCCTCCTGCTAGAAAAGCACAACGAATTACCCGCAGTGAGTTTGTTCCCCACTTCCCGCACATCCCCATTGTTCTGGTGGCGATGGGCACACTCCCCTTTCTCCCTGGGACCAGATTCATGCCTCTCGCAGGGGCAGCTGCCTTGTAGCACTCCTTCTCCAATCTCTATTTATTTATAATATTATTTTTACATTTTAAGTCCAATTTATGGGTTTGATTTAAAATAAAGCATCTCCAGAAATTGCCTCGCTTTCCTAAAGCAACCTGTGCCTCTTCTCCAGCGAGGAATCCTGGGGGAACTGGGGAGAAAATGAGTTATCGTTGAGAAAGGGATGCTGCAACCTTTATATTAAGGTCGTGGTCTTTTCCTAGGTTTATATGCCAATGAGGCGTTCCCGCTTTACCAAATTTATACAAATCTCTCCTTAATTGGTAATCACAGATGCTGTAATTTAAGACCCCCAGCTACAGAGCTTTCATATTAGCTGCTGATCTATTACTGTAAATCGTCTGAAATAATCAACTCCAGGGAGTGGGGTAGAGAGAGAGAGATCCTCGCTCGAAAATATCATCGCTTGCACATCATTTTCACTCGAGAAATGATTTATCTTGGACAGCGCTATAAACAACACAACTCTCTCACAAACACGCACACAATGGCAGCCGCACTGCTGCTGACATGTTTATTGTAATAAATCAAGAAAGGGGGAAGAGAGAGGGGGAAAAAAAAGGTTGCGAGGAGAGAGAGAGGGAGAGGGAGAGAGAGAGAGGAATATTCCTAAAAATATCAATGAAATGCCTCGATGGGTATAAACACACATAGCAGCATGTGAAGAGAAATGGGAGGAAATGAAGACGGCGATTTGTCACATTTTACGACAATAACATTAATAACAAACAATAAATTTACATGGACATATAGACACGCTAGGAATTGGGAAGCCCCTGCTACTTACAATAATCCAGCCCTCGGCGTGGCTTCGTGGTTCCTGAGAATTGTTTTATTGCCGACTCCTCTCCCTCTCTCCTCCTCTCCCCCTCTTTCTCTCTCTCCCTCTCGCTCTTTCTCTCTCTCTCTCTCTCTTTTTTTTTAACACCCCCCCCCTTTCAGCTCTAGGCTTGTTTTTTAAAGGACAGTTGAATTTCACGTCAGACACAAGGAGACCATGTCTGCGATTTTCCTGACGAATACATATCTATTCTGCAACCTCTGCATTAATTATTTAATGAATCACGTGATGGGGAAGGGGGGAAGGGGGTCTCTCACTTTCATACTCAAAGGACCACTGTGACCTTCCACCGGAACAGTATTTTTTTAAAAAAAAAGAAGTTGAGAACTGAACGAAGCTTTTCTAGATGAACCGAGATCCCCCCTCCCAGGGATGGACTCCTGGCTGCCTGGCACTGCCAGCGTGGGATGGGGGTGTGCAGGGGGCACCCCCTCTAATCCAGTTCTCCATTAAAAGGCACGATTTTAGATTGATTTCCCCATCCTCTCTCCTGCCTGGAGTTGAGAGTGTGTAAACCCTTCTCTAAACCTTTCCTGGAGGTTGGCTGCCTATAGTCATAGCCACATAGTGCTTTTTCCTTCTTTTTTAATCTCCACACTGAGATTTGTATTGCAACACTGAATAGCACAACTGTTTCAGAGCCTAAACCAGCTGAGAATATTTCTGCTCCTGGTTTTAAAGAGCTCAGCCCTCCCTTCGCCTTCACTTCCAGGCCTTTTCTCCCCGCTGCTGTTATTGTTTGGCCAGACTTTATTGCATTAAAAAAAAATAAATTAAAAAATCAAATTTTGTCTAAGAGAGCTGCCAAGTCCAAGGATCGTGGAAACGGGGGTGTGTGGAAAAAAGACACACAACAAAGGGAGCCGCTGGGAAAGGCCGCAGAGCAGGCGCTGCCCTGGCACAGTGCTGCCTGCACCGTGGGGGCAGCCAAGGAGCGGCCCCCCACCCTCACTGGGGGAAAAATGTCACCCGAGAAATGACAGCAAGTAGAAAAGACTCAGGACCGTATCCCAACGCGCAGGGGTCTCCCAGATATGTGTGGGGGAGCCTCTCCCAAACCCCTTCCCCAAGCACCCCAGCATCCCTACACCCCCACCCCACCCCGCGACCCGAAATGCCCCCCCCCACTCCCCAATAAAGCCTGTAGTGAGCTCGTATGAAACATAAAAATTAAGTAAAAAAGCCTAAAAGAGGTTTTTTACTCCCCTTTAAGACGAGGTTAAGGGACGGGGGGTGGCGGGGGGTGGCGGTGTGGGCTGGGCTGCCCCCGGCCAGGAAGGAACGAGCGGGGAAACGCTTCGTTTTCAAAAGCCCTCGATTATTTCTGAATCGATTTTATCGAGTGAAAGCGGTTGTCGGAAGAGAGACGTTTGGCCAAGGTGTGGGAGGCAAAATCCGATTAAAAGGGGGGTCCCGTCGCTAGTGGGTGGGGGGGTGGGGGTGTCCCACGAGGGAGGAAACTTCGGGGGGGGGGGGGGGCTTTAATGAGAACTTCAGGTCAATTCAGAAGCCGCAACTTTCGCTTCACATAACCACTTCTTTTTTTTTCTGTTTGTTTTGTTGGGTTTTTTTTCCCCTTAGTCATAAAACGAAGTGTCCCCGTGAATATAACCGGGGAAATAAATCAAAAAACAGAAGAAAAAAAAGGGGGGGGGGGGGGGAAGGGAGGGGATAAAAGGGGGGGGGGGGGAGAGGAAAAAACGGGAAAAGACAAAGAAATAAAAAGAAAAAAAAAGTGAAAAAGGGGAAATTAAAAGGAAAAAAAAAGGAACAGAGCCATCCCAGGCAGCAAACGGGCAAGACATCTCCTCCCCTCCACCTCCGCTGGCATTTTTGGGTTTGTTTCATGCAAAAGAAGCACCCATTTCTCTTTTTTTTTTTTTTTTCAAAGCCCCCAGTTCAAAGGGTGGGAAAGGCGGCCATAAAGAGCGGCTTCGCCCTCCGAGGTGCCGTGATCAAAGCCGTTTTCTTTCTAAAGATAAAATGAACGTTTATATAGTGAGAAAGCCAGATTGATTTACGGATTTAAACACGCCGGTCTTATTGCGGATCATAAATCTGTCACCGGGGCTGAGAAACTCACAACCTTCTCCCCGAACTGCCTCTAAAGCGCTACACCGGGGCAGCACGACCCCCCCAGACCCCCTATACCGGCCAGACACACACCCCCCGATGCATAGATATACACATAGATATTTATTTTTACTTCCTCTATACCCCTTCTCTCTAACCCCATCGCAGTGGGATTGGGTTAGGCAATTTTTCTCCCGCAATAACCCCCTTTTTTTTTGCCAATTTTGGGATCAAAAAAGGGGTTCAGCCTGGGAAAGGGGGGGGTTGGGATGGGGGTCCCGACTCGAGCATCCCTCGGCCCGCTGGGATCCCCCGCATCACTCCTCTGTGTTGGGCACAGAGAGCGCTTTTGAGAGCGCGGTGGGTAAGGGCGAAGTGGGAGGAGGTGCAGGGGGAGAGCGGGGGCGGGGAGGGGGGGGTTTGAGATGGAGAGGGACTCTCGCAAACAAAGGAATTTCTGAAAATAACAGCCGAGATGAGAAGCGGTGGCGAGTTGGGGGCTTCAAATCTGTGGTTGGGGATGTTTTTTTTCCCCAAATTCTGTTGATAAAGCAAATAGCAAAGCCAAAGCGCTGCAGAGCTCCTCTATCCCTCTGTTCCTCTGTCCCTCTGTCCCTCTGTCCTTCTCTCCCCCTTTCCCCCTCTCCCCCTCTCCTATTTTCTCCTTACAAAGAAGCAATCAAACAAACCCGCAAACACTGAGGACTTTTGAAGTGAAATCGGAGGGAAAAGGATCTACGGGGCCCGGGCTCAGCAACAGAACCATTAAACCATCAGAAAACAGAAAAAAAACCCACTCCTAAATCCCTTATTTCCCCCCCCAATCAGCCCCCTTTTTCCTCCCCGAAGCCGTTCCCCGTTCCCCCGGCCCAAGGCCGCGGTGAGGGGCAGCGGGACCTCGCACACGCGGAGCTTTGGGCTGTTGCCCAGCACAATGTCCAGCCTCGGGGAGGTCAAGGGGTTTGCGAGGTCAGTCCCGGCTCTAATACACAGCTAATCGCTTAGAAAACGTGTCCTCTGCGTGAACTCTGTCCCCAGAGCGCGGATTGCCACTCCTGTGCTTTATCACCCCAATTTTTCACCCCTTTTTTTTTTTCGCCAGCGGTATTCCCTGATCGCTCCCGGGATGGGGCAACAATCCCCCGCATAGCCACCACCCTCAGGACACAGACACTCGTGGGATACAGATACCCCCTGGAACACCCGTATCACCCGGGGTATCTTTATCCCGGCACAACTTTACCCCGGGATAACTTTATACCAGGACACAGCACCCCCGGGACACCGCACCCCAGGTGCTCTGTCCTCTTTGGGACACTCTGCCAAACCCTTCCCAAATCTGCCCGTGATGCGGACAGGGACATCTTACTTGGAAAAAAAAAATAATAAAAAGTAATTTTAAAGAATAAAAATTTAAAATACATAAATAAATTAATTAATAAAATAAACAACCACAAACCAACACAAAATCAAGGGGGAAAAAAAAGAAGGAACCCCCATGAACGGAGCAGAGTATCCCCCCAAATCCCTCCTCGAGGTGTCCCCCCGCCGCCCCTCCCCGCCTTGCCCAGCCCGCAGTCCCGCAGGGCCGAGCCCCACACGCTCAGCCCCAAATCGAGCAGAATAAAACCCCCAAACCCCTAAAACCCTTTCTCCACAAGTAAACCCTCTTGCGGACTTCCTCTGCCCGCTCGCATCGCTCACAATAAACCGAGAAAAACCAAATAAAACGAGAAAACAGAAGGAAAAAAACCGCACGAGAATTCACGCGGTTTTCTTTCTGCTTTTTTCTTTTTTTCTTTTTTTTTTTTAAGCTCTTTTTTTCCCCCAGCTTTCTCCTGAAAGGAGGCAATAAACCCATCAGAAATGCATGCCAAGAGAGCAACTCTGTTACCTGGTTCGCTCCCACATCCTTTTTTCCAACGCCCCACAGACGGCCCTCATGGTTTGGGTGGTTTCTTCCAAAGTGAGAGCTCTGGGGGAGGGGGTGCCTTTGGGGGTAGGAGGTTTGGGTTTTGGTTTTGGTTTTCTCCCCCCAAAAAATAAAGCTTTCACCTTTACGATCCAGATTTTATTATTAATATTATTATTTCCCCTGAAGATTCTTGTAGGACTCCGGGTGCTTTTTTCCCAACAGACGGTCTGCGGAGATTTGCTGTTGAATAACAATGGGAAAAGGATAAGTATTTAAAGAAAAGAAGTGATTAATGATTTTCTGTATAATTCTCGCATTTTTCTTGGCTTCTGTCTGCTTATAATGGCTGTGAACTTTTAGGTCCTATAGAAATCTTCTTTTCTCCCCCTTCTATTCTATTCATACTTTCCAGCTTTGATTTCCTTCTATAGACCTCGCATTCCTGGAAGCATATGCTTTTTTTTTTTTTTTTTTTTTTAAAAAAAAGGGAAGGATTTTTTTTTTTGAGCCGTTTTTAGAAGCAGTATCTCGAAAATAACACCCTCTTTACAACCCCAGCAGATCAAAGAGAAGAACAGTAAAATAAAATGCAACAACAACAGCAAAACACCCCCCAACCTCAGGCGTTACAATAAAATACAGCCCTTGCCACCCTCCCTTTGAAAAAAGAAAAGAAAAGAAAGAAACTTTGAAGGTTTGCCGTTAGTACCTCTAAAAAAGCGATAGTTAACCCAAAATACATCCATAAATCCATTTCTTCTACATCAACGCAGAACGGATCTGCACCATGTGACTGCATTAATATTATTTTAAAGTATTAAAATGTCAATAAGAAAGAAAAATCTGAGGGCCCTTTGTTTGAGCTAGGGGGCAGGGAGACTTTGGGGGACACTTTTATTTGCAAGGTGACTTCCTACAATGAAAGGAAGGAGACATAAACACTCTCTGGCTTTAAAGATTTCAAGTTTTGCCTTTGTTTCTGAATAATTCGGGGGGATATTTCAGTCCGGCTGTGGGTTCTTGGAGAATTCTGTGGATATTGAACAAATAAGCAAAAGCCGTTCATTTATTTATTTCTTTTTTAAGAGGTAAGTGTAAGAAAATGATTATTTTCTTTAGCTGGTGCGGAGGATTCCTCTCCCTGCGCCCCCCATGCTTTGTGCACAATAGTCCTTTTATTTTTTTATATATATATTTATAACTTAGACCCGCGATGTTATTTCTTCCCGAACAGTATTTTTTCGATACTTTCTCTGAGAAAGAAAATGAAAATTAATACAAGAGCTGCGCCTCACAAAAGAAGCCATTTGTCTTCTTGATTATCTATTTGCTTGTCAGGCGATGAGCTATCGCAGGAGCCAGCTCCTTTGTAACATCAAAATACACAGAAAACCTGCAAACACCCAGAAACATCTGTGCAAAAATTAGACTCATTAATGCATTAACTACCTTGGAGAAGGAGATTTTTAATTTATTTATTTATTTTTTAAAACCCGAGAAGCCTCTCTAGAGACACACAACCCTCCATCCCTTCCTCTCAGCCAAGCAAAGCGCTAATGACTGCTTCTGTTTTGTCTGAGAAAGGTTTGGGAAGAGCATATTAATATATGTTTAGAACAAATAAATCATCATATGTAAGGCTTAGCAGTACTTAAGGCTGATATACCCCCCCAGTCAAACATCTTTTGTTTTCATTAGGCGAAGCTGTGCCATTGATAACAGAAATCCCTGGGAAAAAAAAATAATAAATAAAATAAAAAAGAAACGTGCAGTGCAATTAATTTCTTGAAAATAACTATTTTTTTTTCCAGCAGAACAACAACAACACCCCCCCCACCGAAAAAAAAACAACACCCAAACACCACACAGGGTCAGATTCACAATGAAAAAATTTATTTTCAATTGAGCTTTTTTGTTGTTGTTGATCCTTTTCTCTGTTATTTACAGGTAATCCTGGACAACACGAAGGACAAAGGGGGATGGAGGCGGGCGGGGTGTCGGGGGGAGCCTCGCCAGCCCCCCCTCCACCTTCCCCCGTGCTCACCCCCCCCGAGGGGAGAGCCCTCACCCCTCCCTCCGTAATTCACATTTTCAGTACAAAACTGGGCCGGAGAGCGGTGAAGGACGTTCCCCCACACACACCCCCTCCTCCCCCCGCCACTCACCCCGGGCTGCGGGGGTGAATCCAGGTGCCACCATGTCCCTAACCTAACCCCCCTTGCTTATCCCTCTCCCCTCCCACCCCCCTTTCCCAGACTCACAATTAACCTGCTGGACTCAAAAAAAAAAAAAAAAAAAAAAGACCGAGGGGGGGTCCTACATGACCCTCTCACTTTCTTTGTCCATCACCCACTTGACCTAATTTTCCTCTTTTTTTTTTTTTTTAACCAGGGGGTCCCCTCCACCCCCACGCAGTGTCCGAGAGCCCCCCACTTCCCTCAGTCCGTGCCTTGCGGGGATTTTGGTTGGTTTTGTGGGTGTTTTGGTTGTTTTTCTCCATCGCAGGGCTGTGTTAGAACCACCGCTGGTTTGGGATGGCGGGACAGAAACTTTCCGTGTGTGGCTGGTGGGCGAGAAAAGAAAAAAAAGGAGGGAAAAATAAAGGGGGGAAGAAGGAGGGGAAAAAAAAGAGAAAAAAAAGGAAGGGGGAAAAAAAAGGGGGGGTGGGGGAAAGAGAAAATCCAGTTCGTCTTGAAGAAACTGAGCCTCATTTATTAAAGTGAGCGCTGGTTGTCGAGGTAATAGCAGACATAAGGTCCATCCTTTGTACGGGAGAGTAAACATGACAAATGGGGCAGAGCTTGGCGTGATTAAAGATGAAACAAGGATCCATCTTAGCCAAATCTGAAAACTACCATCTACAGCCGCCTTTTAATGGAGGAGAGGCACAACGGCACAGCCCGGCTTTGTTGCAGCTGAGTCTCACTCTGTTCCCCCTATAAATAAAGAGCACCCCTCCTTCCCTCGCTTCTTGGAGCATTAAAAAAAAAATTAATAATAATTATGATGTGTTCCCTACACACACACATGAACTCACACCCACAAACAGTCCATCCATCCATCCAACCATCCTTCCATCTCTCCATCTATCCCTCCATCCATCCCTCCATCCATCCCTCTGTCCATCCATCCATCCATCCATCCATCCATCCATCCATCCATCCATCCATCCATCCATCCATCCATCCAAGGAATAGTTATAGGCTGCTGGTTGGTCCATGGGATCGGTTTTGAGATCCTCCTTGTGGGATCTGGATGTTGGCAGAGGAGTTGGAAGAATTAGACCTGATCTTGGTATTTGGTAACTTGTGGTCTTTTTTCCATTTCATCCTCCTGTTCTGGAACCAGATTTTGATCTGGCGTTCGGAGAGGCAGAGGGAATGGGCGATCTCGACCCTGCGCCTCCGGGTGAGGTACCGGTTATAGTGAAATTCCTTCTCCAGCTCCAGGACTTGCTGCCTGGTGTAGGCTGTGCGGGAGCGTTTCGGTTCCCCTCCTGAGTAATTGGGGTTTACTGAACAAACACAAAGGAGGAAAAAAAGGAAGGGGGGGGGAGGAAGAGGAGGGAAAAAAAAGAGCAGAAGAATTACTGAACTGTTCCTTTAATGGGTCCTTTCCCCCTAAAAAAGCATCACACATTCTTTTTTTTTTTTTTTTGGGGGGGGGGAGATACTCCAAAAAATACACCGCAAACCTAAAAATACACCCAGAACCTATCTCCAAATCTCCACCTCCATCCTCAAGGCTTGACGTGTATTCCTGTCTAAACGTTTTTATAAGGTCCCCTGGACACATTTTCCATGCCCTCTCCGTGTGTATATCCACATTTATACACACACCTCTCTACTCGAGCATCACCACTCCATTATCCCCAAATCCTTAAAGTTCCCCCCCTACACACATGCAAACAGGCAAACACAGACACTCCCTTCTACTAAATATCACACTTTAAAAAAAAAAAATTAAAAAAAAAAAAGGAGGGGAAATAGTAAAAGTTTACTCAACCCGCCACTTAAATACAAATTACGAAAACATAAAACTTAACTTATGAAGATTCAACAGCCATAAAAAGGGGGGGGAAAAAAAAAGTAAGTAGCCTGCAAGAAATTGGAGGAGGATGGTAACAGAGACTTCAAAGGCACATGGCCAAGCAGAGCAATAAAAATTTATGGAGGATGTAATTATACCGCTCTGCAAACAGGCGATCGTAAATCTCCACGAATGGTTATTTTACAACTGGTGCAATAAGATTTCTACAAGACTTTGAGGTGCTACTGAGTATAAAGCAAAGCCACTTTAGTTCACTTACCCGTGCTTACATGGACTTTTTTCATCCAGGGGTAAACTACCGGCTCTTTGCAAGAGGAATTGGAAGGGCTTTGGTTGAGAGAATTTTGGCTGCAGGAGGGTGGTGGGCTGGGGGTGACCGGCTCGCAGGGATGGTTTGGCTCAGAGAGGTGGCTCTGCAGTCCGGCCGGAGGATGGACATGACCCCGGGGGGATAACACCGCTGCTTGGTGGCCGGAGCTCTGACAGGACGAGTAGAGCTGCTCCTTGCAGGCTGATCGCTGCTGGTACATCGCTTCATGTTGGAAAGTGCTCTCTCGCCTCTGGCTGCTGTAATATTCCGGCGAGTGATTGGGAAGGTAATCGCTGTGGGAATACTCTTCACAGGGTGGGAACTTGGGGTCCACATAGTTGGAGTTGATCAAAAACGAGCTCATGGCCATTAATTTCTTAGAATTGCACACACGAAAAAAAAAAATATAATATATATATCTCTCCTAAAATTTATTCCTGTCCCCCCCTTTACTCGTTTTCCTGTTTCGTGAAACCCTCCTACTTACTGTCAAGTGAACAAAGTTGGAGTCCATGTGACAGCGCGGGCCAATGGCGAGGTGCCCTGCGATCCCCGGATAAGGAAATCTGCCCAGCCCGGGCTCTCCCGGGGCCCCGAGCATCCCCGGGGAGGCGACCGGGGGCGCCCGCTCCCCTCCGGCAGCCCACGGCCCCGCCACCGCCGGGCCCCGCCGGACCCGGGCTCCGCAGAGCCCCGTGGGCGAGAACCGGCCCCCCACACCCCCCCCCACACACCCCACACCCCTCGGGGGTGTGTCCTAGCTCAGGGAGGGGGGGACCGGCGGAAGGAGGGGGAGGAAATAAAAATCCCCCCAAAAAGCAAAAATATTAATTACAATAAAGGGTAAAATGGATTTTTTTTCATGAGGGGAGGTTGGGGCTGGGGCTCACAGGCGCTGCCCCAACAGATGATCCATGGCGGTGTCCCGTCCCCCCCTCCCGGGGGTGGTGGTCGCATCTCATTGCGTGCTAAGGTGATCCGGGAAGGGAGATTGCGCCCCGAGCCTGGCAGAGATGAATAGGGCTCGTTGGGGGATCGATAAGAAATTCATCAGCTAATTCGGGGTACCCCATCTCCCAAATCACATTTCGCCGCGCTCGAGATTGACCCTTTTCCCACGCACCGAGGGGAAAAATAATAATAATATTTAACAAACAAAAAAAAAAAAGAAAAAGAGCCCGTCCTCCGAGCGAGAAATCAAGGATTTGATGACCAATTACCAAAGCCAATTAGCCCAAGTCCTGACGCATCTCCGCTTCGCCCTTCTTGCAAGAAAACCGCTTTAAAATCCAGGGAAAAACCCAAAGCCACCCCATAATTCCCCAAATTCGTGGTTAAACCTGAATGAGCTCCTCACAAGCGTCAGTATTTATGGGTTTGGGGTTTTTTTTTTTGCGGTGTCAGCGGTGAGATTACACAAAGTAAAGCAATAGTGGGCTCCTGGCTCTCAAATCGCAGCCATAACCCCATCTGCCCCCCCCTCCCCTCACCCCCACTCCACACAACCTCCGCAGCTCAGATTTTATCTCGGAGTGATGATAAAGTTTATCGCAAGAGCGCTGGAGTTGAGCTAAGGTCAAATACGAAGTATTTATTTTCAGCTATAAAACGCTTTTTTCCCCCCCCCTGGTTAAATCCTTGTTTTCACCCTTTTATTTCGGGTTTAGGGGTGTGAGGGGGTTGGCTTTATTTTATTTTATTTATTATTTATTTTTAATGCCTTCTGGGGTTGTGACCTGTAGTGTTTGTGTCAACTACATATTCCCCTAGATACGAATTTGTGACCCAACTTCCTTTACACAAATTCGGATCTACAGGGTACATATAGAAGACAGATGCATCCTCCTCGGTCAGAGATCTTCTCCTACCGCCATAATTATCTTCTGGGGAACGGGGGGAGGGTGTGTGTAAATTTTTGTGACTCGAGAGATCACGAATTAATTTTAAAATGGTTAAAAGAGTAGCTCTTCAGATGAAAGATAATTAATTAAAGCACCAACTCAGCTAGATTAGAAAACCCAGAACTTTTCTACCTTCTTCTCCATACCTTACACATCAATTTATCGTTTTGCTATAGAAAAATAAATCATATCCTGGGCTGATAAATAAGTATAGAAACACAACGAGACTCGAATCCAAATAATCACCGTTTAAAAGCAAAATGCCAGAGCACCGACCCCCTCCACCCCGAAAACCCTCCTAATTATTTTCTGATAGGCAGCACCAAAATTTCATCCATTTTTCGTTCTTGGAGGTCAACTGAGGTTTGAGTTTCTACGTGCGTGGAGGGCGGGTGTGTTGAAATATATTAAAAAAAAAAAAAAAAAAAAAAAGGGAAAGAAACAGATGAAAAGAAATACAGAATGTAAAGGCAGATGGGACGACAGGTTTTTTTTTTAATGACAGGCAATTCTTTTTACAACCCAAGAAAAAAAAAAAGATCAAAGGCGTTTCATTTCCCCCCCCAGCCCCCCCCCCAAAAAAAGGGGGATATAAAGCAATAAAATATTCATACTGTCTCGGTAATGAACCTTCATTCGGAACTAATGAGGGTCGCAGCGTGTTGAGATTTCCTTTAAAATTACAGTTGCCCATGAGATTAAAAGTAGAGCATCCCCCTCCCCATCACCCCCCTTTTATTTTTTTGTATTTCAAAAGGCACAACGTTTTTTTTGGTACAAAATCTCCAGAATTAATCGCATTTAAATGTCACAGCAGAGAAAAAAACCCCGCCTTTCCTCTCCTTTAAAATTGCTGATAAATATCTTAAATATAGAAATATCTTTCCCAAACTCCCGCATTTTTCCCAACCAAAAATAATTGCGGTAAAAATGACACCCCCCACCCCCCGTCGCTTCCCGCACACATGACGACGCCCTGAGTTTTTTTCAAGTATTTTAAAGTGAATAATCGGTTTTCCTGATAAAACGTATCATTTCCAGTGGAAGGGACCCATAGTTTCAGAAATCAACCCAAACGCCCCCAGGAGAACCCCCGTAACCCCCAAACCAACCCCGAATTTCCAGGGAAACAGGCAGAGCGGAGAGTTTCCCACTGCCACAAAGCTCCACCGACACTTTGGGGGGGCACAGAGACAGCACCGCTAAAATTTCCCTTATTTCCGCTAAAAATTACCTGATTTCCGCTAAAATTGACTTATTTTACCCTAATATTTACCTAATTCAATCTAAAATTTCCCTTCCCCACTAAAACCCGCTGCAAAAGGAAGAAACCAACCCGAATCTCCCTCTACATCGTGGAGATGGATGACGTAAAATAATTCTACAGATCCCATAAGAGCTATTTTATTTTTTCCCTTTTATTTTAATTTTTATTCCTCCTTTCCCACCCTTTCTCTGATTTATTTTATTACATTTTATTATATTTTATGTTATTTCCTCGATGCCTGTACCATAGCGATCTCCCAACTTGGGATAAGAGCCGGGATAAGAATATCGAGGCCTATTCCGTATTTTTAACCCCCTCCCACATCCTTTTTTTTTTTCTACGAAATAATAAATTAAATAAATGAGTTTTAATTTTCCTTCCCTATGACCCCGGGGGTTTGGCGTTAAGCAAACCAGCACCCCTAGCGTTACCAGAACTCTTCCCCCCCACACCACCACCACACACACCTCCAGGATATCTCCATACACCCCCCCTCGCCTCCTCTGATCCCAAATTAAAGGCAGCCCCCTCTCTGCCCGCTCCCCCCCCCGCACACCTTTCTCCCTTTTCGCTGAGAAACCGCCCCACGTCGCGGAAGTTTCTCACAGCAAATTTCACCCGAGCTCTTTTCCATTTCAAAGCAACCTCAGAACCCCTCCCTGGGGTGTGGGGGGGGACACCCCCAAACTGTCCCTGCCCCCCGCACACACCGAGGGAGCCCCCAACCCTCCCCAAAAGCACCTGCCAACACAACGAGGGGGGATATTAAATCACTCCTGGTGCTGAGCGCATCTTTGGTCACGCCAAAAGAGGGGGGACCAAACAGGGGGTGTCCCCCTACACCCCAGCCCGACCCCCCCGCCCAGGTGTAATACCGATAGCAGTACCTACCTTGACATGACGTGGGTTCTTTCCTCGGAGTAATCCCCGAGGGGTTCAGGGCGCTCCTTCAAAACTTGGTAAGGTTTTGTAGACGGAACCCTATAGAAACCCCCAAAACCACCCCCGCCGCGCCCCCCAGCCCAGCCCGGGCTATTCCGCTCTCTGTCTCCCCCGGATTGTTTTTTTGCAGTGAGATTATTTGTCGATAAGAACACTCATTTCTCCCTCTTCTTCTTCTTCTTTAACTTTTGGAGGGGTTTGGTGTTGCCCCCCTCCTTCCCCCCCCCGGCCCCCCCAGTATAAACCACTATTGTCCTTACTGGCGAGCGGCACTGCTGCTGGCAGCGTCAGGAGGCCCTCTGAGCATTTTGGGGTGGGAAACCCGCAAGTTTTGGTATTAATCTCATAGTTTGTCAGTCTTTGTTAAACAGCGAGGCGTGTCCGCCGCCGAGAGCCGCGCTGACCCGCGCTTCACCCCGCGCCGCGCTCCCTCCGCGCCGCTCCGCGCTTTAATTTCTAGTATTTTTTTTTGTCTTCCCCCCGTCTATATCCCCCCCCCGCCTTTTTTCCCCCAGAGATCTCGCTGTTTAGTTTGGCAGCAAATACGGTTATTTTTTTTATTGTTAATATTTTATTGTTTATTATTTTCATTTTATTTTGTAATTTTATTTATCTTAATTTTTTTTCTCCCCTTTTCGGATGCGCAAAACCTTTCGGGTTTCTGTAGTAAACCAAGATATTTCCCCCCCCACCCCAGCCTCAGGAAACGGGGAGCGCTGGAGATCTGAGGTGCTTCATTAAGGGCACAACTTTTAATAAGGCGCTTCGGCTGCATCGGAGCTGTATAAACGCGTCGAGGGTGGCTGCAGGGTTAGGTGGAAATCACCCCACACCTGCTTTGGGGAAAGGGAGATGTAAACCTCTCGTGGTTTCCCAACCAGCTTTGTGTATCCTTTTCTTTTCTGATTAAAAAAATAGAAATCATTTTTTGTTTTCACCTATACCCCGTGAAGGAGCAAGCGAAGAGCGCAGGCAGAGGAGGGGGCAAGCATCCCATCCCTGCGCGAGGGTGCACCATTTATCTCCGGTTCCAACCCCGCGTTCATCCCCACCATAAAGGAGTCATGGAGAAAATAAATCGGGATTAAAAAGCGCGTTCAATTGATTGTCCGGCAACAAAAATATAGAAGGAAAACCCAGCCTGAATTATATTTGCAGCACCCGCACGGTATTTGGGGACCTTCACCCCGAGGGACCCCCTCCCCAGGAAAGGAGATAAATTAGAAATTAGGAATAATAATAGTAGAAAATAGAAAAATAGAAATAATAATAGAAAAATATTAGAATATTAGAATACAATAAAAATAGTAGAAATTAGAATTAATAAATCAGAACTATCCTTGAAAATGATACTTTTCATTTCCTCCCCCTCCCCTCCCTCCTCACATCTCTCCGAATGAACTCCCTCCCCATCACTCGCGTCCTTAAATTGAAAGTTAAACGCTATGATGTAGGAGTGAATATTCTAAGGAAAGTTGGGAGGTGATTTTCTTGTGGTGTTGGGTGGGGTTTTTTATTATTATTATTTTATTGCCATGAAATTATACCTGCTTGTTTTAATATCCCGAAAACAAATGGCCTTTATTATCCATTACCTGTTCCATAAACCTGGAGTAGAAATGACTGTTCTAGAGAGATAAGTGCAGTAATTACAAGGGCGAAGAGATGGATCGCCCAAGTTCCAACTAAACGGTAGCCCTTATACAGTGATATTTTATAAATACCAAGCAAATTCACAGCGATTAATTAAACCCGAGCCTTATCACGCCAAACAAAACGCTTTACGTTCTCTTGAATTTCACCCTACTCCGTGAGTATATCCGCATCGGGAAAGCAAATGGATTTTCCAGAATGCCTTTCCCAGGGCTCTAATATTCTCTCTTGCTCTTTCCAAGAAAAATGACCCTTGTTAGAAGTATTTAGTCACTAAAAATATTTAAAAGCCGAGTGGGAAGGGGGGGAAAAAGCGAATTTGCAGGGCTTGAGGGTATTTTTTTCTTTTTTTTTTTTTTTCTTTTCTTTTTTTTTTTTAATTCCAGAAGAGTTTTCCTTACTACAACTGTTTGCTTAAGGACCTATTGAAAAGATTATTCCCGGTCCCACTGCAAATAATATTTAGAGTTTGAAGGGTTCCAAGTCGGGCAGTGTAGAACTAACTTGGAAACGCCAAGGGAAATATTTATTATACCAGTTCATTAAACTGTTGCCATGCCCCGAGTGGAGTCACATTTCAAGAGAAGAAATATCAAAGCGTTTCATTCAAATTCTGACGGAAAAAATACTGCAAAACAAAATTAGTGACGAAACGGGCACTTAAAAACTCCTTTCAATACGTATATTGAGGTTTTTAAAGCCCTCAACCCATTTATTTTTGCCTTATATATAATTATTCTCCATTTCCTGCTATTGAGGTAGAAAACGGTAAATTATGGGTGTTATTTCCGGTCATTTTTGTAATTTTTTGGACATTTTTTTTGATATTCCAAAATCTTTGGCTCTGCGAGGAAAGGGGGGGGGCAGGCACCTCTCCAAAGGGTTTGGAAGTATTTCCAAATAAAGATGTTCGAACACATTTTCGCCAACCGTGTCAGTATATTTTGGAGTATAATTTAAACCCTCCGCAAACCAAATTGACACCGGAATGACAATTATTTTTTCTTTTAACTGCTGGCGTTAATATCCTAAAGGGACCTCCACGTAATTGGATTTAATAAATGCGTTGCTCTATCCTGTTCATTCCACTCCAAACACCGTTTCAGGGCTTATTTTAGCCAAATACTAACAAGTCGCTCCGCGTTTCCTCGTGGCAGACCCAAATCAATTTACTTTATTTTCTACCCACATCCCACCTCAAATCCTACAGCCCCTTCCCCCCCCTCCCGCTATATTGAGGCTGAAGGTCGCTCCCCCCTTGCTATCATCCTCTCCCATCTCTGCCCATGAGCAGAGACTCTTCCTCCCACCTCTCCCCCCCACCTCCCCTCTTTCTTTCTCTCTCTCTCTCTTTTTTTCCCCCCCTGACATCAGTCTATCGGGGTTATACACAAGACTGAGTCACGCACAGCGTAAACTTTTGACCCTCAACTTTTTGACCCCTGGAGCTATAATGCTGTACTAACAAGCCCCCCAAGACCAGAGTTACCGTCTACGTCTCTAGAAACTACCGCGGCGCTGATTCCCCCCTGTTTTATTTATTTTACTTCAAAAAGGAAAAAAAAAAAATCGACATTTATTCTTGATTTTATTTTTTTCCCGAGGGGGAACAAAAAATCAGAGCTTTGCAAACATTAGATGTTTATCTCCAGGTCACCCATTACTGTCTTAGCTGATTTCTTTTTTTCCCTTTGCTCTCCCCCCCCCCAGTTTTATATTTTAAAGAGAGAGAATAAAACCCCCTTAAACCGCAGCCGCGTGGATTATTTCTCCTTTATTGGGGATTTCACCTCCGCAGACTGCGGTAATGAGCCTGCTCTGATTTATTTTGGTTTTTTCCTTTTTTTTTTTTTTGAAGGATAAAGTGGGGGGTGTTCCTATGATTATTTTTAGTGCACCGGAGCTCGGGGATGAGCAGCGTAGCGGCCGCCCGGTGGGAGTCAGACCTCGGGGAGGGGGGGACGCGGCGTGACCGGTCCCGCTCCAGCCCGGCCCGGCTCGGCCCGTCCCTGCTGGCAGTGAACTTGGTCTGAAGCGAGCTCTGCTGGCTGCTTGGGGACGTTACAGGCGAGGCGGCTGCACCGAATCCCCCTGCCCGGGGTCGCCTCTTCCATCCCAAATTCCAAACACACAACCTTCCTTCACTCCCCCCTATTTTGCAAAGTCTCCCTACATAAACCGAGCTCTGATTTGCCACCAAACAAACGTCCTTTACCAAAAAAAAAAAAAAAAATAATCCCAGCGCTGTAATTTGTTTTGACTTGAAGGATATATATATATGTATATATATACATCCACATACATACACATGTTAAAAAGAGATAAATCAAAGGGGGAAAGAAAAAAACCTCGTACTACTCTTATTCTTTCAACGCTCGCTGTCAAAATAGTTTCTTTTTAAAGCTATTTAGGGTAACAGAACACGGAAAAACTATGCAGGGTGGACACCTCTCGAGTTAAGTTATCAACCTCCTTCCAAATATCATTTATTTAACATTAGGAGAGGAAAGAATGGAGAAAAATCAGCTCAGACATAGAAATAGCCATGCTCTGAAAGAAAATCTCATTCTTAAATCCATTCTAGGACTGGAAAAGGACCCTCAGAGAAGGAGCCAAACCCCATAAAAGTCCTTTTCGGGTTCTCTAATTGAGGAGAGATCTTTATCAAGAGGATTTAAAATAATCCCGTCAACTCCTTCCCTTCAGGTAGGACGTGTAAAAATAAACAAACAAACAAACAAATAAATAAATCAGGAAGAGATTGGGGCTGGGGGAAAGAAAGAGCAATTTCTCAGCCTGAAATTCAGCTGTGGGGGAGGGAAGGGGCTGTTTCCTTCGCAAGCTTTCCCTTCGTGGGGAAGTCACGGTGCGTGTCTCTAGGTTGGAGTCATTTACAGGGCTAGAGTGGATAAATAGGTGAATAATCAGATTTTTCCTTTAAATAGACTGAAATACAAGAATTACAGCCCGAGCAGGGAGATTTCTAGTCCCTGTGTCCAGCCCAAGACAGAGAAGGACCCATAGCCCCCCAACCTTCATTTTTTTGTGGTCAAAAAAAAAGATCCCTTTGGCTTCTCCAAAGCATAATTACATTGTTGGTGTGTGTCTGTATTGGAGCAATATGAACCACAATCCAGCCCTCCCCCTCTCGTCCTGCCACTCACCAACACACCCGGGCAGTGGGACCTGGGAAATTTAAAAAAAAAAAAAAAAAAAGAAAAGAAAAAATAAAATAAAATTTAAAAAAAAAAAGAGAGCGAGATAAAGGGGGGGAAAAAAGGGGAGGGGGGAAGAATAAAAGAAAGGGGGGAAAAAAAGTCCCCGGAGCTCGTGTTTTCCTTAAAAAGGTGACCCGCAGCCCCCGGGGTCCGTGTTGTGTTGTGATACGATGCTCACCCTCTCCTCCGAGAGAGGAGCCGGGGCTGTACAAGTCTGCTGACCTCCGAATGATCCCTCTTGCCTATGAATTATTGATGAGATATGAGCTCTGATTTCTCTTTTCAGTATGCAAACCCCATTATACTGTTAAAATGGCGATTTAATCGTTTAGAATAGCTTCGCTTTTTTTTTTTTTTTCCAACTCATTTGTGCCCCTTCCTTTTCATTTAATTCTCTTAATTAAATCCTTTAACAGATTTTAATCACTTTTTGTTGAATAAAATAAGACATCATACACATCTGCAACTCGGTTACCTTGGCGAAGTTTGTTTTATTTGGTGGTGTTTCTTTGTTTTGGGTTTGGGTTTTTTTTGGTCGAGTTTTAAAAACCTGGGTGGAAGGAAATTTGATTTCACGTTACGCCCCACCCAGTTAAGTAAGGAAGGTCTGAAATGCACAAATGCTTTAAGAAAAATCATTTTAAAAATTAAATAAAAATACATAAAGCCATGACATTCATGATGGCATTGCAACATGGAGCTGCCTTTTGCACTGAAGTGCTCCCCAGATCTCTCTGTGCCGCTCACAAATGCATACATATATATCCCTCCCCCCCCCCACCTCCACGAACTTGGGAACCAAAGGGGTATTTTATGGGTGAAATCTCATCTTTTTCACCTTTCAACAGCCGCCTGGACGTGGGGGACCCACATTCACCCTGGCAAAGGGCCCTGGGGAGATGCCCCAAAAGGCAGCTTGAAAGGGGGGGAGGCTGTAATTAATACAGATGCTCAGCTCAGCTATTTCAGTCTGTGGAGCCTGGGCTGGCTCTTGGGTGAGAAATAACTGCTTTGGGGTTTGGTTTGGTTTTTCCCTTTGAAGTACCAGCGAGGTTTATATACTGTTTATATACTAAACGAACCAGGAAACCTTCAGGGATGGGGAGAACCTAAAGAGACAGGACAGGGGGCAAAAAAAGAGGCAAAAGTGGATATGATTGGACCCGTTTTTAGTAAGTGGGAGATGCTGTGAGGCAGGTGAGCTTATGGGAAGGGTCCTCTTGGCACATTTGGGGCAAACAGTCCCAATCTGCACAGGCCACCACCGGAGAGTCCCTAAATGAGAGATTTTCCCCAGAGTCATGGCATAAAGGTCTGAACAAATACAGGTTTGGAAAAAAAAAAGAAAATATATATTTGCCTTATTAAGCAGTAATCATCTCCTAGCGATTCTCCATATTCTTAAATCTGATATTAAAGCATTTCATATTTATTCTGTCTTCTCCAGCTACAGAAGAAGGAATTGTCCCACGTCTGATGTATGCCATTACAGGGAGAGAAACGCTGAAAAATACAAAGGAAAATCCCCGCCTACCTGCACGGTCAGAGCTCCGTTTTCCTGTTTACTCTCACTATACTTCCTTTTCACCAGCAACAGGGAGATTTTGTTGATTTTTTTTTCTTTAAAGGATGAGGAGGGGGCGGGGGGGAAGCCTGTGCTATGCCTGTGACCCCTTCCAGGCTGTAAAATGGTAGACAATGATCCCTCCTTATGCCACACAGGAAGCTTGAGGTTAACACCATGTAAGGGGGGGTGGGTGAGTGGTGAATCACCAAATAAATCCCTCAAAAACCAGCTGGCAAAAATAAATAAATAATAATAATAATGCTACATGCTGCAGGTAGGAAGATGTCGTGGACAGAGGACAGGGTTCCTTGTGAGCGATGGAAAAGAGAGGGAAGGATGATATTATTATGCCAACAATAAAATCCAGTCCCTGCTCCTTTGCTGTGACACGGGCCCGGTGCCCTCCCTGTGCTGAGGATGCTCAGATCAAGGGGGTGGCTACAGGGTTGTTACCTGTTGTCACCCACACAGGCATCTCCTCCTTGCTGCGATGTCCTGTAGCTAAACTACACCGCGAATTCCCCTCCTCTATCCTTTGCCTTTTTCCCCTTGAAATAACATGTCGCATACACTGAGTGATCAGAAATGGTGGTACTCAAGGAAAAAAACAAGCCTTGTGCCTCCTGTGACCAGAGTGGATTTGGAAGGAAAGTTTGCTTGGGACAATGTAAAAAAATAATACCTTTGAGTGGGGATGTGGGGTCGGAGAGTGAAGCAGATGATGGACAGGGAAGAGGTGGATGGATGGATAGATCTATGGATACATGGATGGATGAATATGTTGTGGGAACACCGTGTTTGTTGACTGTATGGATACATTTTCAAACATGCGTCAAGGGGGAGGGATGTCACTTTTCTCGCCTAAATCACTCACTATCATTTGAACCACTAGAATCATTTCTAGTCACCAGTACAGATCAGAAGGATACAGAATTAGCAGGCCACGACTTGGTGTAACCTCAACACCATCACACGCCTCTCCCCACATCCCCCCTGAATGCTCCTAACCCCGTGTAGACAAACAGCCTGTCGTGTTTGTGCAGCTAAATTCGCATTTAAACACCATGCCTTTGAAAGCCCTTTAGGATCCCATAAAATATCTTTATTATCAACTGAAAAACAGGGGTTCAGCTTGCACAGACATCAGGGAGAGACTCCTCAGCATAAAACCCGCCTGATGGATAGGAAAGGCTCCCTGCACCCTGCTTCCCTTCCTCGGTTTTCCCAACGTTTGTGTTTACAGGTTTTCAGAGCAGAGGTTTTTCAGGGTTGCACCCTCTGACTGCTCAAGGGAGAAGCCAGAAGTTCAAATGATGATAGCAAAGATATTAGGAGACACATGGAGCAGGACAGGAAAAACAGCCCGAGGAAGGAAAAGCAATCTCCAAAGGGTGCTAAAGGGGGACATTCTGCTTTGTGTAAAGGAGACGGACATGTGTCCACCAAATGTTGTCTTACCGTCAAAAGGAGGGGAGGGGGGGGAAAGAAACTTGTGACTGTTCCAAATTCTAGAAAAACCCCCATCCCAACCCCCCCGTACCTCAGCTTTGAACTATTTTTTAAATTATTTTCTAAGGAGCGAGGAGGGGGCGGGGGTGGAATAGATGTGAGTTGGTTCAGGTGTGGAAGAAGTGTCCCCCCACCTCTGCTGCAGATGTGGCGACTTGGCTTTCAAAAAAAGCAACCTCTCCAGGGTGGGCTTTTTTTTTTTTCCCTTTATTTTGCTCTATCTGCCCTATTTTGCTCCATTTTGCTCTGGCTGCGTGGCCGCGGAGCCTCGGGCTGGGGCCACCTGCCTGCCCCAACCCGGAGCGAGGGGACACAGCCCCCACCACAGCCCCGAGCCCCCGAGCCATGGCAGGCTCTGCTCCCCTGCACTTCCCCGCTAACATGTTTATTTTCCCAAAGCCAAAGCCCGCTGCCTGCCTTTGCCCCAACGATGTCACCCTGAGAGGGAGAGAAGGAAATCTGTGGGTTCAATACGGTTGAGGGGGGGTCCCGATGCAGACTGCAGCCTCTCTGATTATTTTTCTGTAGCGCTTCAAGACAGGCAGGAGACATAAGAGCGGTCATTCAGTGTCTCCATATGGTAGAAACGAAGTACAGAAATATGAGGACGCTTATTCGTATTTAAAAAAATAATAATTTAAAAAAAAAAAAAAAGAAATTCAAGAGGAAAAAATAATGAAAAAATAATATTTTTTAAAAAGAGCCCTGGGGGGCGGGGGGGGGGAAGAAAAAAGAAAAAGGTCTCTACACAGAGAAAGGAACAACAACAACAAAAAAGTAGACATTTCTTTGGCAAGCAGGTAAAAATAATTAAAATGAAAAGGTGTTAACAACCTGACGAGCAGAGAGAGAACCCAGGTAACAGAAATGCCAAGGGCCCGATCCGTGGCTATTCCCGAGCAGCACAACCCACACCGAACCATTTCCAACAACCCAGCGAGAGCCTTTTCACCCGGCGAAGGAGGAAAACAAACTTTGTCTGAAGTACACACTTCCCCCGGCAAAGACAGGACGGAGTTTGCCTCGGGATGATAATGAGTATCTCTACAGATTCCCTATTTCTCCCGCTTCCACAAAGTTTACTCGCGGGCCTCGAAGCTGTGATGGAAATGTAATGTAATTCCATCTCTCGGGAGGATGAGAATTAGGAACTTCTAAAAGTGAGAAATAAAGCTCTGAAAGAGAGACAGACCTCTTTCCTCCCCGCTCAGCCACAGCAACCCTTTAAAATAGTTTAAGGAGATAATATTTCAGAAGAACTTACTTTCCGGACTCCACTCTATTGGTTCTCTGGACTGAAAACTGGACCCGCAAAACATGTTCCCTGCAATTGCAACGTTTATCTCATCTGGAAAAGTGCTCACCCATTGCTGCCCCTTACAAGCCAAACCAAGCAGTTAAAGTGTCACTTAACATTCTAGAGAATGTGAAATATATTGTACATTGTCAACTCCCCAAAACCATAAAACTAACTTTATGGACCTCACGTGACTTTTGAGAGCCAGTGAGGGGTATCTGTCTGAGGTCTGGGCGATTTTTACGATCTAACTTCTAGATAAAACCCTATCCATTTGACATCTAAATGTCATACCCACTTTTGGTATAGTTTGCTATTGGTAAAAAAAAAAAAAAAGAGGAAAGGGAAAAAAAAAAATATCAAGGGAAGGCGAGCAAATGGTTTGGGATCTGACAGTCCACTTCACATCCCTCTCCAAATCACTTAAGAAGTACCTAAACAGTGGGAGATTAAGTTGGGTAAGTTTTAAGCTCCAACTTTACTTACTACGGAGAGAAAGCCTGAGGTGTGGCGTGGAGGTGGCAGTGGCGGTTTGCCAAACCGAGCGACTTTAAAGCGGAGTAACCTCGTGCCTGCTTAGATTCCCTGGGCAGGGGAATGGCAACGTATGGCATCTTTGATGGTGTTAAATTATCTGCAGCCGAAGCGACTCGTTGTAGTAAAGTGTCAGTAGTTACGGTGCTGCGAGCTGTTATTTACGTGTTGAGACAGAGAGGAGGAGGTAAAAGCAGTTAAAAACAATAAACCGAAGGGGAGAGGGAGTGGGGAGAGTACAGCTGAGCACAGAAATGTTTTATATAGATAGACGTTATATATATATATATATATATATGTATAGTATATCTCTACAAACACACAGATCTGTAATTCTATAGAACGCAGTTTTCCGTGGACGTATATGCGGATATAAATAACTCTCGCGTTTAAAATGTGCCTCTGTATGTTTATACCTGACAATTCCTAAAATGCGCGTAAATCTGCCGGGGGAGCGTATGTACCGCGTTCTTGAAACTTGTAGTAGTTGGAACCAGTTTGTCTGATACGGTGTGGAGTGGGATAGGGGGGCGTTGGTTTTGGGGGGCGTTTGGGGCAGTGTGGAGGGATGCGGTTTATTGCCGTGTGGTGCCAGGAGGGTGTTTAATGGGAATATTTGGTGTTTGGGAGCTGCCCAGGAGGGGCTGCAGCTCTGCGGAGGGCTCCCAGCAGAGCCTCAGCTCCACTCCAGGCATCTCTGCGCCTTCCACATGTGCTGCGAGACCCCGAGGTTGTGTACAAAGTGGGACTGGGAGCCTGGGTGAGTCGGAGAAACGTTTATTTGACTTCGAGTAAAGCTACAAACAAATACAAAAAGCTTATTGGCAAAGTACTAACAGGCAGCTAGACATGACGGATGCCATTTTTACACATAACATTGCATTCACTCTGCCCACTACAACCCGGCTATTAGTCACATCGGAAATATTTCTAGTATTTACAAACATTAGAGCACTCTATTGTTGGTCCGATTTTATACATTTTTGTTGATTTTTTATTTTTTTAATAGTGAAGTTTACCCACGTCTAAGAGTACGTCTCAGAATTAGCCTGGGACTAGAAATCCTGGCCTGAAGTTTGAACTAAACACAGACTGGACAATTTTAAGACAGAAAGATACGAGAGCTTTTTATTTTTATTTTTTTAATAATTTTTCTTTTTTTTCCTTTTCCTTTTTTTTTTTTTACCTTTTTTTTTTTCACATTTTTCCTTGAGTTTTTTTTTTTAGATAGTTTTTTTGTCTGCCACTGTAGTGCAGGAACCCCCGATTTTAGCTTAGGCAGAGAAGAACTCACCCAAAAGCAGTAAACTCAGGAAAAGGGGGGAGAAGGGAGGGGAAGAAAAACCAACCCAACAAATAAACAAACAATCGTTTTCTGTCCTCAATTTATAAATAAGTTATAACATTTATAAAAGGCTCACATAAAACATGCTAGCTTTCCAAGGAAGCATCAAGAGAGCACGGACACATACATTTAGAAGAACAACAAGAGCAGGAAGAGCATCTGGAAATAAAATTTAATTAAAAAAAATAATTAAAAATATTAAACAAACAAAAAAAAATAGATCACGACATGAACTCAGTCCTGGGATCACGGTACCATACGCGTTGTTTTTTTTCGAATACCAACGACATGCCGAAAAGAAGGTGCCTCACTGTAACAGTACTCCGAAAACTACGATCTGCGGCGCTTTATTTATTTATTTAGGGTTATTTCTTTTCCTCGTCGATATTCCTCCTCTAGAATTTATGGCTGAAAGGCGCTGCCCGCCGAGGCTAAGCTCATGCTTTTCAGTTTATTATCCTTCTTCCATTTCATCCTCCTGTTCTGGAACCAGATTTTGATCTGGCGTTCGGAGAGGCAGAGAGCGTGAGCGATCTCTATTCTCCTCCTGCGGGTGAGATATCTATTGAAGTGGAATTCCTTTTCCAACTCCAGGGTCTGGTAGCGAGTGTACGCTGTCCTCGCCCTCTTCCCGTCTGGTCCCGTCATGTCTGAATAACACGGACAACAGCGGGGTTTGGGTTTTTGCTTTCTGCTGGGATTTTTATTATCCTTTTTAAAATTATTATTATTTTTAATACTGAGGTAAAATATTCCCCCTTTTTCACTCAGCTAGAAAACCTGCTTATTCCCCAAATAACATCCCCCCCTCTTCCTCTTTCTCGCACACCCCCAGACACGTGTAAAACCCCCCCACCCTTGGCCCCTCCAGAACCGACATTCGCAACTCAATATTCATAATTTAACGGGAGAAGCGAGATCTTGAAATCTCCCCCCCACCCCCCCCCGCCCCCCCCATCCCCTCTGCCTGGGTGTTTCTGGATCTGTTTGCAGGGGAATAAGGTTTAACGCTGCTTTCTTTTCTCCAGAAGAAAACCAGGGCGAGGGCGGAGGGGGGGGGACACACACCACGACACAGGGGACTCTGTTCCCCCCGTATCCCCTCGTAATTTTGGTTTTGTCAAGAGCAGATTGTCACCCAGCAAAATAAGAGTAGGAAAGGACTGAGAGACCCATCTGTGCATATAATGCCATTTTAATGGTCAATTCTTCCCTCACCACCCCCCCCCAAGGAACACCCCCTTCCCTCAATTTTTAAATTACCTTCTCCCACCATCCACGCAGAGCTAAGAGCTCGAAATAAGCGCACATTTCGCGGGGAGAATAGCGAAAGTAAAATAAAATCGCTTTATACCCCCCACATACACCCCCCCCAGGCGCCAGAGGCAGCTTTAAAGCAGCGAGAAATACAAAAGCAATAAATAGCTGCGTTTCTGATCAAAGCGCCTCCACCGAATAAAGGGAAGGAGAGGGGGGGGAAAAAAAGAGAGTGTGGGGGGGTGGGTAGGGGGAAAAAAAAGGGGGGAAAAATAAAAGAGAGAGGAAAAAGAGAGGGGGGTGGGAAAATAAACAACAACAACGACAAGGAGGGGGAAAAAAAGAAGTAGCTGTACCATGGCTAATGTGAAGTTTCCTCATCCAGGGGAATATCTGAGGTGTCTGCCCTTCTGCTGCCGCGGTGGAGGTGGCGATGGGCTCTGCCTGCGCTCGGGGGATGCTGCTGCTTATTGGAGTGCCCTCGTCGGCTCCCGAGGACGCGCTGGTCTCGTCTAGTTCTGTGAAATTTGTGTTGGTGGTGCTGGCAGAAGTAGCTTGGTCGGAGGGGGACGGGGCGGGTTTGCTTCCATGGCTCTCGGTGTTGGAGCAGGGCAGGGAGTCGGGAGAAGATAAGGAGCAGCTAGACGCCTGTCTAAACCTGCTCTCCTGAGCTGGAGAAGGGAAACCGCGGGAGCTCTCCCCAAAGTGAGTGGAGGAGGCTGAGCGGTTGATGCTAAGGTCCATCCCATTGTAGTTGTAGCCATAAGAGCTGGAATGCATGGTGCTTGGATCTCTGTAAGAACCGTTCATGGAACTGCCGGTCCCATAATTTAGTAACTGATAGTCGGGGCCATTTGGGTAGCGCCCTGCGAACGAGTTTACAAAGTAAGAGCTCATTTGGGTTATTTTGGAGGGCTTGATTTGTGGCTCGTGGTCGTTATAACCCCTGTGCTTGACGATTTATGATGTATTAATGAATTATAGCAATGCACTGTACTTCGTTTTTGCTATGTATGCGGCCAAATATGGGGGGAGGGGGGGGGCGCGTTTGGGAATCACGTGCTTTTGTTGACCAGTCGTAAATTCTCACTGATGACCTCAAGAGGTAATTCATGCTCTATGGTTACAAATAATGACGATCGCGGAGTCGTTTAGGCCCAAGTCGGTGCGCGGCGCCCCAAATCCCCGGGCGCGCCGGCGCCGCGCTCGCCCCCCACCTTGGCGGAGCGCGCCACCTGCCGGACACGCGTGGGTGACACACCGCGCGGGGTGGGGTGGGGGGCCCGCGCCCCCACAGCCACCCCCGCACCCCCACTCCTTCTTTTATTTTCCCTTTCCTTCCTAAAAATCAGGGCGGAGGTGATAAAGAGATGGGGGGGGGAGAGGGGAGATGCTGTCGCGGCTCGCGTGTCCGCGCTCCCCGCGTGGGTCTTCTCCCACGGCTCCTTTATTAAACTCTGAATTTCATCCTTTATAAAAGCACCAGGGAAGTTTTATAAACAGCGAGGTATGAGGTGTCGGGTCGTTGTGAGGCCGGGCAGTCTTCTCGTTTAATATCTGAACCGGGGGGTGGCAAAGCGAAGCTGCTGCGGGGTGTGTGAGAGGGGGAGCGTTGCTGCTCGGGTTTATTTCGCGTGGTTATTGTCAGAAAAGTCGAGCTTTCTTGCACGCTGAGCGTGGAGCCAGCGGTGCGGTCGAACCTTAATTCTGGAGGGGGAAAAAAAGGGGGGGGAGGGGAGGAGGAATGGAGAAGGGGGAAGAAATAAAGGAAAAAGGAAAAGGAGGGAAGTGGTTGACAACGTCGCTTTTAGGATATTCTCGTTCCTGAGCGTTTCACGTCCTTTGAACACACCATTGTGCTACGTGGGTTTTTCCTTTCCATTTTCTAACCTGCAAGGAATATTGGGGAGCAAAGCACTCCGAAATTGGTAAAAAAAAAAAAATCGCTGTGAAAGAGCTGGGCTTTGTTAAGGATCACTTTCTTCTTTTTCTTCTTCTTCTCTCTTCTATCTCTCTCCTTTCTTTTTTTTTTTTTTTTTTTTTTTTTTTTTCCGAGGCAGTTTAGGAATTTCATATGCTTGCCTGCAACTCATTGGGAATTATGCGCCATATTGAAAGTGACATATAATTATAATAATTACGGGCAATGAAAAGCGTGGCAATAATAGTAAATGTCCTACAGCTGCGAAGCTTCTGCATGAATTGATTTTAAAAGTGACTGACGTGAAAGCAGCTCGTGGCGTGGGGGAATGCACTCAGAACGGAGGTATTTCTGGTGGGAGGTGATACGGATTCATCACGTTTTCCCCCCGTAGAACTGTAGAAAAAGGTATCCCGAATAGGCTGAGCTGCTCGCTGGCTTCCAGTCCTAAATCCTCAGCAGGGAAAAAAAAAAAGAAAAGCACTTCCTTTCTCGTTTAATTGCCCCGAAACCCAGGAAAAGTTTGCTATTTGCATGCACGAGATTTCTCTGGTACGAAGCAGAAACGTTCCCCATCCCATCCCCAGCAAAGTCAATCTCTCAAAAGGAGACAGTGAAAACGCTTTCAACTGAAAATAAAGATTTAAAAGAACTCATTAGATTGGCTTTACATTTTCCCCACTTTTTTATTTTCTTTTACCTTAAATGGAGGTTATATTCCTGAAGCTGCGAAGCCACTCGTTTCGCAGGACAAATTCCCTTGAAATCTGGACTTATTTTTTTTTGGCAATACACTTCACTTTGATTTGGGGATGTGAAGTAAGGGACCAGATGTTGGAAAGATGCTAGGCAAATGTTAGGTATCTTTGGTAGATAAATGAGAGCATATTTTTCCCCTTTTCCTTGATTTATTATGTAATATGGAGAGCGTTTCGTCATAACTCTTTGTACTGTAACAATAAAAAGGAGAGCGATGCTAAAGCAGAATGTCAGCGAGGAAATGCTATTGGTGAAAGGTCTTCCATTTAAGATTAGACAAAAAGAGGGAAAACCAGATTTATCTCTCCACTGTAACTTCCGTATTCCATGTCCTTGGGAGAGTGTCACACAGAGAGAAACAACTCTCTGCTCCTTAAGAATGGCAAGTTCCCCTGGAAAAGGGAAAGATAATAATAAATAATAATGATGACAGGGTGGTGTGCGTGAGATCGAAGACTTTGTTTTTATTAGAGAATTCCATGTTCATACCTAAGACAAACTCCAAACACAACACGTACAAAAATTAATAAAATATAACTTTTGCGGTTGTTGCTTTTGCATCCTTTTTAGGTAGTACTCGTTCTTTCAGTAGATTTTCCTTTGAAACAAAACAAAACAAAATAAAAACAAACCCCCAAAAAACTAATTACAAAGACCCCAGGGCTTGATTAATTTACAAAAAAAAAAAAAAAAAGTAAAAATGAAAAAAACGCAACCCTATGTCAACCGTGCATGGAACATTTGTACAAAATTAAGACGATAAACACCCCAAATGACATATATTGCAGCACTTCCATTAAATACAAGAGTTAGCAGATTACTAACAGTGACACCAAAGGGTAGAAACACGGGTAGGAGTCCTTTTTTTTTTTTTTTCCCTTTTTTTTTTTTTTAATCTTTTCTCTTTCCCTTTCTTTCTTTCCCCCCTTTCTCTCCCTCTCTCTTCACCTTTTTATAATTATTCTTTCATTTCGGGGAGCGGAGTGCAAGGGGAAGGGAAAAAAAACACCTTTAAAAAACTCAACTAGAAGCCTGATTTTTTTTTTTTTTTTTTTATCCTGGACACGACACAGGGAACACGAGTCCGTGGCATTGGTGGCCCAAACTTTCTGACTGTTGTCGCTGCTGCAGAGGGTTTGTCCCACCAATGTGCAGGTTCTCCCTGTCCTCGCAGCCAGCCCACACCCCCCTCATCCTCTCCACTCTCGCACTCACTCACTCCCTAATTTATTTTTCTCGTGTGTTTTAAATAATACTTTCACTCCGCCGTTTTTTCCTCCTCCTCCTCCGCGCTCAGCTGTGAGGAGTTGAGTAATTTATTCTCTTTTTTCCACTTCATCCTGCGGTTCTGGAACCAGATTTTAATCTGCCTCTCCGTCAGGCAAAGGGAATGGGCGATCTCGATCCTCCGGCGCCGGGTCAGGTAGCGGTTGAAGTGAAATTCCTTCTCCAGCTCCAAGGTCTGGTAGCGGGTGTACGTCTGGCGGCCTCTGCGGCCACTGGGCCCGAAGGAGGAACCTGTGACACCCGCAAAAAAAAAAAAAAAAAAAGAAAAAAAAAAAAGAAAAAAATAGGAAAAGATACAGGGATAAAAAGGAGGAGGGGGATTAAAAGGGGAGGGGGTGGATAAAGGAAAGGAAAAAGAAGGGAAAGCCCTGAGGTTTAGTGGAGCCGCGGAGATGCTGGGTAATCCGCGGGGATGCTACGCCCCGCACCGCGGCTGTGTGCGGAGGGGTGTGTGCCCGCTCCCCTGCCCTCCAAAAGCTTTGGCCAACCCCAAATTAAACCCCACCGCTCTCAGCCCTTCTCTCTGAGCTCAGAGAGGTTCCCTAGTCGGGCCGCACCCGCGGGGGATCCGCAGCCGCGCTGCAGGCAGCAGAGCAGAAGGGTTAATGCTGAAGTTGCCAGAGTGCAGGCAAGGCTGGGGGAGAGAGGGCAAAGATCTATCTTATTCCGGGATGAAAAATCGCAAGGTGTTCTCTCCCCCCCCCCATAACCCCCTCCCCCCCCCCCCCCGCTATTTTCCACCCTACCGGCAGCTGTAATAGATCTGAGCATTTAAGCAATAATGAAGTGAATCGATCTGCCCAAACTCTGCATTAAAGAGGACACAACACTTTATGTTCCTGCGCTAATGGACATCAATTTGGAACTTAAAAGACAACAAATGCATCTAAACATGCGAAGGAGGGTGGGTGAATCTCGATTATTTTTCTTTCCCCCCCCCCCCCTCCTTCCCTTTATTTTTTTCTGATTGAGGAAACAGCACTTAAAGAAGTCATATATCACCGGGGGAGGGGGGGGAAAGTCTCCCCAGGCAGACTTTTCATTATGTGCGAGTTTCATTAAAAATGTAGCCCTCTCCTTTCAAATATTTAAACACTTTTCTATTATTTAACTCCAGATCGGGCAGCCAGCGAGAGAGGGAGCTGCGGGAGGGGGGGACGTGGGGGAGTGCGGGTCCGTGCGTGTGTAAAGTCATCCCGATCTGATTTAGAAAAGATATCTCCCTGTGCGTGTGGAGGGAAAGACAGAGACAAATCGTTGTAGCTGAGTGACACGCAAAGTGGAATGTGAAAAAAAAAAAAAAAAAAAAAGGGAGGGGGGGGTTGTGGAGAAATACTGTCTTGGGGTTTAACAAACTTTTTATCTTGGGGGGGGGCGTGAAGTTTTGGTGCAAGCTGGAGCCTCTCGTGTCGCCAAACTTCCCCGCTGGAAGTTTGGGCTCTAAAGTGAATCTTATTCTGCATCCCTCGCTCGCTCGCGCTCTCTCTCTGGCGGTAACAAATAAGAAAGGGGGGGAGGAGATTGATGTATTTATTTCTGTAAAAGAGTAAACTCACTATTGCAAGAGTTCATCCGCTGCATCCAGGGGTAAACCGGGGCGGAACACTTTTGCTCCTCGCTCTCTCCGAACACAGTTTTGCTCTGCGCGCAGTCCGACTTGCGCGGATCGGGGGCGAAGGGCACCTCGTCCAGGTTGGGGGGGGCGCAGGAGGGGTCCTTCTCCCTGAAAAACCCGCCGGCCCCATAGTCACAGGCGGAGCTGCGGCTGTAGGCTCCGTTGCTTTGCTGGTAGTATGGAGAGGAGGTATAGCCCTTCTCCTGGACGCCCGTGGCTCCATAGGTGGTGGGGTAGTGCCTCAAAGGATCCGCATAGCCCGAGGGATAGAGCGGGATCTGTCCCAGGAAGGGCTCCTGCCCCGCCGCCAGACTCACCGGGAAGGTCGAGTTGACAAAATAAGAACTCATTGGAAAGAGCCCTGCCGTCCTTTTCCCCGGCTTTATGATTTGTTGTGTTTTATAGTCCAAGTGGTTTAGCTATTAGTAGTATATCGGAGATTGGGTTTTAGCTGAAGGGAGATGGCGTGGTGCCAGCGAGGGACACAAGGAAATACAACCATCTGATCATGGGCTGACCAATAGCAGGCGCCTGAGGTTGCAAAATAGCACCCATGAGGAGCTGAGATTGCACCAGGGACCCCCAAGAACAAACCATCCACCCCCTTTTTCCCTCCCTTTTAAACAACAGAAATGCACCCCCTTTAACCAAATATATAATATCTGCCGAAAGAAACATTCCCGGCGCGCTCGGAAGCTTCATAAATAAATAAACCCCGTCCCCCGTCCCCCCCCCTCGTCCCCCGGAGCTCAGCGCGGGGGTGTGCGAGAGCCCGTCTGCGCGGACGGCGGGGTGCGCGACTATATATATTTACACACATAAAATGTATACAAATGCGGGCTGTAAGTGGGGGGGTAGGGGTGGGGTGGGGGGAAAAAAAAGTTAATTATTCGCATTCGGAAAACTTTAACCCCTGTTGTTTGCAAATCGTCCTGAAATGGTACTTTGCTACAGTTAAAGCAAAGGGAAAAAAAATATATTAAAAAAGGGGGGAAAAGTTTTTTGGGGTGTGTGTGAAGTTCGGGAGGAGGAAATCCCTTCGAATTATCGGTTTTGACAACTTCGTTTCATGTTTGTCTAATTACCATAGATTAGCATTCCCCGCTCAGGAAAGCTGCGCTCGCTTGAACCAAACCTTCGCTTTCCATACATTGCATCTTTTTTCCCTTTCTTTTCACCGCAAAAGATTCGTATTCGTGAGATAAATGGAAAATCGAAGTTATTTCCTTTATCCCTTTGCTAAAACCCGATCTCTTCCCGAGTCCGGTACCACATTGTGCCCTCTTGCGTTTTTTTGTTAATACCAAATCTATGCCCAACCTTTTATGGCTTAAAATGAAGCTTTGGGTTGGGGTCAAAAGCTGAGTTTATTGATTGTTACCGATCGAGATGGGTTGGGTTGTTTTTAACGAAGGGAAAGCTGGCGGTGTGATGAGGCTGCTGCCCGGGAGGTGCGCAGAGACCCCTCGCGTTTGCATCTCCCCCCACTTTTTGATCCCGTCCCCACTGAAAAATACCTATTTTTGCAAAGTTAAAAGGCTGGCAAAGATAATTGCGAAAGTCTCGAGCAGTCACCCAAAAAGCTGCACTTTGCTTGGGCTTTGCCTCTCCCGGTGTTGACCAAGATGGGTTCTGCTCTACCTGGTGCATTCCCCCCCCTTCCCGCTCAGATCCCTGTTTGCTCAAGGTAGAGTTGGGTCTCTAATCGCTGCCTTCCTTTTTTTTTCCTAGTGGGAAAACCAGAGCCATCTCACAGGGAAAAAATAAAATAAAATAAAAAATAAATAAATAAAACCCCCCACTAAATTAAACCCAGGTCTGTCCCCCGATCATTCGCCTTTTATCAGGGATTTGTTTCCTGTCCGAATTTGTAGCCATCTGTCTGTCGGGTCTTATATGCAATGAAATGACACGCCTTACACTACACACTCCCCTGAAAATCTGTGAATGTGTGTGCCGCAAATCTAGAATTACATATATTACGCGGTGACTGTAGAGCTGCCAATGCAGACCTTTAAGCATCTACGAAACTCGTATCTTATTACGAGCTAATTTATTTTAAACATCATGTTTACAGCAGCAAAGCCAAGATTGTTTCATGCCACGGCTGCAATGGACATTGCGACTGAAATGTAATCCTTATAATTCAAGGAAATAACATGCAAAGGAAGTAGTTTTCCACCCTCCACCCCCTCTCTGACTGATATCTCTTATATTTGTTCTTGCAGAGTTTCCCTTTGTGTATGGAAAGGACCCAAACTTACGTAGATCGGCTTTATTGGTATGCAAGAAAAAAAAAAATATGTGAGATTGAAAGGGAACGATGACTAGAGAAGAAAAAAAAAGCGCAAAGATGGGATGAGAGCCCGAAGTTAACTGCTTTGCAGGAACCGAACAGCTCATACATCTGATTAGAGAGTTACGCAATATTTGTAGCTCTGCAAAACCAGCGATTATCTGGCACGACCAGCTCCGCATGCAAATTTTGGGGCTAAGAAATGGGATGTCCTGATAATTCACCGCGTGAGTACATCTGCTGAAAATGTTTGCTCGGATATTTTCTCTCACTTCTCGGGATTGCTCTGCAAATAAATCCCTCGGAATTGTCTGGGGGGAAAAAAAATCCCCCCCTCCTCCCAAGTTTTACCGTATTAAAATACTGCGAGTACCTTTGGGGCTGAAACAGAGGTTTTATGGAGTTTGAAGGTCGACATTTTAAAAGAAAATAAAACCACACTAATTGAAGCTGGCTGCTTGCTAATTGCTTATTGCTGACATTTTAGACACGATATAGATAAAAAAATAATGCGTCTTGCCTCTTAGAAGAAGGATGAGACTATAGGTGGTTGTGTGAGGGAGGAAAAGAAAAGGAGAGAACTTGGGTTCCAATGTGGAAAAAAAACCCAATGCTTGTCATAGTTTTCATCTTCCGGAGGGTCAGGCCGGCGGTCTAATTGATTTGCCACCTCTAATAGATGTAAATCCGAGCAGAGGTCTTAAACCGCACTAAATCTCAGAGAAATGAATGTTCAGCACCGAGGTGGTTTCTATTCCCACTCCAATAGCTTTACAGAAAGGAAAAAAAATAAAATAAAATATTGGGGTATTAGTGTAGCTATTTCAGAGACGCTAAAATCCGACGGTAAACCTGAGAGGGATTTTGTGAATATATTTTCTTTGGACGCCTCCAGCGCCAGCTCAGGCGGGGGTGGGGGGGAGATGGCCAGAGCGACAGCGGCTGCAGAAGGTGGTTTATACATCAGCTCTGAAGTTAGACCCATCTTTGAGGGCACCGATGGGCACATCTTTATTCAGCCTTTGGCCTCATCTCCTTCAAAACAGGCGCAGGGTTTGCTAAGAAGGAGCAATAAAGGGTGGGAGGGGGGGAAGTTGTGAGAGACACCAGAAGGTGGTATAACACATTTAACCGCGTTGGGAAACCGTCTGTCCGCTCCTGACAGACCTCACTCAATGGCAGGGAATAAATAAAGATAAAGAGAAGTATTTACAGTATGTACAAGCCCAGCTCTCCGCTCAGGAAGGTCCCACTTTTATTTTTTTGTGGCTTTGCTTTTCTGGCCAGCAAACGTCAGTCGTCCCCCCCCCCCCCCGCTCCCCCAAGCAGAGCCAGGCAGATAGATGAGGGGATTAAAACACCACCCAAATATTTCCAAACAGAACAGAGCATTGCTTGTGTGAAAGCTAAACCCGCTCAGAACTTGGTAGAAAGTTCAGTGCAGTTGGTTCCAATAAAAAATGAAACTCTCCTTTTTTTTTTTTTTTTTTCATGTGGAGCTGGAATTCCCGATCCTTCTGAAGTGAGAACACAGCGGGGGTTTCCCTACCGAGGGACTTATTGCAGCCATAAAGTCAAGCCAACACCACGAAAACACTTGAAATAACCCCTTGTTCCTGGAGTCAGACACAGAAAAAGCATTGGCAGCAAAGCAGCTCATGCACACCCAAAATCACATCGGGGAAAAAAAAACCAACAACCCCGCCAGAACGCTGTAGAGCTCTAGGGTTGGAATATTTAAAACAATAATCCCTGAAGGTGTAAAAAAAAAATACCCCCTCTTCCCCCGCATAACCGCCTGAAACTTAATTTCTAGCAATTTAAGTTTAATTTACCTGACTTCCCGTGCAGTGCATAATAACCTTGTTAATGGGATCTTTGAAAAGAAGCAATAATAATCTACCATTGTTCCATTAAAGAGTGCAGCTAATTATTAACAAAAAAAAAAAAAAAAAAAAAAGGAGGGGGGGCGAGGAGGGAGAGGAGGAGAGGGAAAAGGGAGAAAGGGGCGTTTGGAGAGTCAAAATGCATCCAGAGAGAAGTATTTCCATGAAAGCAAGTCCTGGAAAGCGGGAAAGGGGGGGTTTTGGGGTGGGGGAAAGGGGGGATCCTGGGAAGAGGGAAAGAGGGTGTGTTGGGAAGGGGGAAAAGGGGGTGTTGGTCAAATACCATGGGGGAAAGCAGGGAGAAGGAGAAGGCGAGACGGATCCTGTAGTGTGGAAGGCGAGTGCTGGGGGTGTTGGGAATTACAGCATGGAACAAGTTAATCATGGCTGTTGCTGGTCAAAAGAGAGAAAGTTTGGTGGTTTTTCAGTTCTCTTTTTTTTAAACACAGTCCCTGGGCATCCCACTTTCTTGGAGAAAATATCCCTCGCCCAGACGTAAACAGTTGCCAGGAAACTGTGTGGCAGAAGGAGAAAACGAGAGGCAGAAAGCGAGAGGGAGGGAGGGTGAGAGAGGGAGAAACCTTTTAAAATAACAGACGTGCATTGTCCCTCCAAAGCCTACAGTAACTTCAGAGCGATTTCCTCGTCTCCCTTTTCTCCTGCCCCAGCAACCACCTCAGCCCCGCGGACTATGACAGCTCTTTGCCCCCCCTCACCGCAATGACCACTCAGAGCAATAAATAAAGAGGAGCTCCTCTGCCCTTTAGGATGGACTGAAATTCCCACACCCCCCCCCGGCCGTACGTCACGATTGCATCGCATTTTACCTCTCCGCTCAGCCCCCAACCTTCCACCTTCCCTGTGCATATAGATAGATATGAGCCTATATACGCGCGTGCACCTATAGATTTCCACACACATGGCCCGCACCTATGCGTATGGGCGTAGGTCGGGGGATGTAGAGCCCAGCACGCGCATATTGGGTGTCCATAGCTCATGTGAGTGCACATATACGTGCGAGTGCATCCTATATATGTACATACAGACGCTTTAAGGTTAGGTATACAAGCACATCCATCGCTTGCAAATCACAGCGGGGCCCCCAGAGCCATGCGCATCCCATGCGGGCTCTGCCGGGGGGTGCTGCGGTCCTTGGCACCGCCGTCCGGCTGGGTAGATGGGAGGGCAGTCGGGGCAAGGCCCCCCCACCGGCGGGGTACCGGCTGCGGGGAGCCCCCCGGGAGCCGCCGGCCGCCGCCGCCGACGGTAGATGGCAGCAGACGGCGGGGAATGGGCGATCCCGCGGCGCGGCGGCGGCGGCACCGGGGGGGACGACGCGGCGGGGGGCTGCCCCCGCTTTATACCCTTTTATTTTATTTTCTTAAATAAACAACCAAGGGAGGATGCCAGGACCGGGGTCCAGCCGGGAGAAGCGTGAACACCCCCCCACACACACACACACAGACGGGGTTACACCGGGGTTTCTCGTTCATCCCACACCAGACCGGGGTGAAACGGTTCAAAAGACCCGCCCGCACCGAGGTGGGGAGTTTCCACAAGTGGTTGCCCGCAGGGTTTGGAAGAATCGGCATAAAACCTTTTTGAAGTAAGATTTCTAAATTAATTTTTTATATATATATATTTTTTTTATCTTACGAAAAGCAGAAAAAACGGTCACGGAGAGACTCAGGGAAAAGGGAGAACATTGAACCAACATTAATTTCCTCCTCCCTCCCCCCCCCCCCCCCCCGGTGTCCCTCCCCGTGATTTATGAAAAATGTAACAGGTTCGGGACGAAATAGCTTTTAAAAATGACTTTCTGTTTATTATTTCCACCGCTTGCCATCATTGACTCTTCCCCACACAATATTCCGCCACAGTCAGTTTAGCTGAGATAAATCGTCACGTCATAAAAACGGTTTATGCTTAAGTAATGAATCTCTCCTTACTCCATCTCGCTTCACACACACAGGCTCTTACATTATCTTATTTAAAAACCACCTCGTAACAGTAGCAATTAGTATTATATTTCAACCGACCCTCTTGAAATCTTTTTTTTTTTTTAAAAAAAGACATTTAAAATGACAACAATCTCCAGATAAATATTTTCCTAAAGGCGAAGGGTGGGGGACAGGGAGAGGAGAGGGAGGATTTGCACATAACCTGCTGTGGGAAAGCACAGACACACCGTGGGGTTGAACCCCGGACCGACATTCCGGTCGGGATAAGGCATAAAATCCTCATTAGCGCAATTAAATACGAGGAGGTTTATTACATCGCAACGTCAGCTTCATTTGGGAGTTTCGCGAGAGGGGGAAAAAAAAAAAAAAGATAACACAATGAGAGCGCTACGCTCTGGGTTGGCATCATTCTTATTCTCCTTTTTTTCCTCTTTTTTTTTTTCCCGTCCCCCTCCTTTTATTTATTTATTTATCTATTTATCTATTTTTAACTAATTTCCAGAGCCTTATTCCCCAGGATTACCGCGAACTGCCCTCTCTCCGTAGAAACCACCCACATCCTAATGACCCTGGAGAGCAGCGCAAAAAACCCCAACACACCAACTCCGCCAAATGACGGGGGTTTCGCCTGAAGACACCAAACTGGCGAGAGGGGGGGGGGAACATAATAAACCACCACAACTACCCACAAAGGGTTTGGTATTTTTTTAAAGGCAGTGTCTAAAAGCCTCCGCCACCGAGCTACTGCAAATCCTTCATCTCTACTATCTCCAGGTGACCTTCCAGGCTTTATTTTTCCTTCCTATTCCGTTATTTGAGTTTTCTTTCTCTTTCTCATTTCTTTTCTTATTTTCCTCCTCTGATATTTTCTCACTTTCTCCCCTTTCTTATATTTTTTTTCCATTTTCTCTATTTCTTTCATTCCTTCTCTCAATTTCTTCCTTTACCTTTTTTTTTTTTTTTTTTCCCCCATTCTTCTTTCTCGCTTTTTTTCCTCACCTCTACGATACACTTTTTTTTCTGGGAGGAAGGGGGGGGGGGGAATTGTCACTTAAACAGATTTCCACCACCCCTGATTTCTTCCAGTGCCTTAATCACCCCACCCTTTTTTATTTTCTTTCCCCCCGCCCCACCCCCCCCCCTTCTCGTGGGTAAAGGGGAGATAGGGAATGAAACAGAAAAATCAACTTGACAAATGCATTTTCTCAAAGAAAAATAATAATAAATAAATGAAGAAAAACAGATATTATTCCCTTACCTTTTGATGTCCATTTCTGTGGTGTAAGTGAAATATATAGGGAGAGGGAGACAGCGTTTGCTTATCTGTTAGCTGACAAATATTGTCCCAACCTGATAGCCGTCGATTGCCTCTCTGACTTGTGAGAGCTTCTTGTATTTCTCTCATTGGCATAGAAAATGGAGTAACTTCCCTCTTGGAAAAATGATAGCCTCCACTCCATCCAGAATCTCCTCTGCCCCTCCATTACTACCGAGATCCCAAATCAGCAGGAAAATGAACAGATTAAAAAAATAATAATAATAAAAATAATAATAAATAATTGTATAAGTCTTTTGGTGTGTGCGTGTGAGCGGAGGTGGGTGTCTCTGTGTGGAGTGTGGATGTGTGGATAGGTGTGCCCCCCCCCGCCCCTCTTCCCTGTTTTAGCCCTATCGAGCTTATACACAAAAGTAAAAAAATATAAAGAGGCGAGAGCCCTATAGAGGACACTGATCCGACCCAAGGTGCAGCGGACAGAAGAATGGTGCAATATAACCACATGGGAAATAATAAAAAGTTCATGTTCACGGTTAGCAGTCCACATGACCGGCTCTGGCCAATCCCAGAACCCAGCCACTCATAAAGTTCTATCACAAAGTTGTAAATTTTCATAAAACAACAAGGAATTTATTGCATTTCTTCATGACCGGTTTAACAGCAGTCTTTTTCTTAGCCGCCATCTTTCTTTTTTTTATTATTTTTTTAAACAAAAATAAAGATAAAATGAAAAGGGGGTTCAGGGGTTTTAATTTTTTTTCAACCCCCCCCGTCGTCGGTTACATGTGGGGGGGTGATGGAGAGAAATAACCGAATAACACCTCACACGTTAGGCTATGAACAATAACCCCCCCTCCAGAATAAAGATTGGCTTTGAAATGGGGCAAAGCGCAGTAAAACAGTGGGGTTCGGGTGGGATATTTTTTTTACGCAACTGGGATCCTTTCTGCTGAAAGGGGCAATTAGCAGATTGCAGGGGGGGGTTGGAGGGGGGAGGGATGAGGCAAATAAAGGCAATAAAAGCGTGGCCGGGGTGCCTATGCCCCAGGCAGAGCCGACCTGGAGGGCTTGGGTGACTCCCAAGGAGCCACCGGGACCCCCCCCGTGTCCCCTACAGCCCCCGCTATAGCGCGGAGTGGGGGGGGATGCTCCGGTAAGGTGGGTCACCCCCCCCCGGTAAATCTCTATCCAGGCTTTAAAACCCCCATTAAACCCTCGGTGTGACTTGCTTTGCCTTTATTTTTTTTTCCACGGAATTCTCCACAATTCCTTCTTGCCCCCCAGCCGCAGAGCTCCGTGCCGGGGTAGGGGGGAGGGCGAGGAGAAATTTCTGGAACCGCTGCCTTTTTAATTTTTTATTTTTTTTTAATTTCCCCATCCGCACTCCTGCAGAGTGATCGCACCGAGGGATTTCAGCGAGGAAAAGGGAAGATTTCCTTCTCTTATCCCTTCCCTTCCATTGGGAATGTCACTAGGCAAAGCCATAGTAGCTGCTGCCTTTAATAATGGGTTTTCCATAATTAGTATATGCAGAATACGCTGCAAATCTGTATGATAAACGTGGGCGAGCAGATGCTTGAGGTGGCACCTTATTTTCGCTAAAACCTCCTCAAGGATGATGCCCTCACTCAGAAGTAATCTGCGGTGGTGGGTGGCAGAGAGACAGAGGGACAGCGAGGGAAGGACGGGAAGAAGGTGGAGAGCTCCATCACCAAATCCTTCCAAAGATCCCTACGTTTCTCTTATTTATTTAATTTTTTCCCTCTCCTCTCCGTGCATCTTGCGCAATTGTGGGGTAAATTACGTGGAGGCTCCGCGGGAGGAATCCGCGGCTTTACTGCAGTGTAAATAAACAGGCAAGGGCGGGAGGGGGGAGAGGGCTGCAGAGGATGCTCCCCCGCGCAAAGTGCTGAAATTTACTCCTCTTTTGTTTTGCGTTGTTGATTTTATTTATATATATATATATATAATTTTTTTTTACCCTTGCGTTTAATTGCTTTAATTTATTTTATGCGCTCTTTGATGCTAAACATTATTTGGGGCTAATGAAAGAGTCCCAGTCCGGAGTAAAGTGATTGAAGGGTGGAGGGAGAATCTATTTTAAAAATACACATCTACTAAAGGCACAAATAGGACTTTAATTTCCTGCAAATTAGTTAGAAGAAGAAGAGAATTACAAGAAGGGGCGAACAGACATTTCAGGGTGATTCCGGCTGCTTTGCGTTCCTCCTCTCACCTACTTCAGTAACAGCCTCAGCGCTATCGCAGAGGGAAAGAGAGCAAAGGGACGCGTCTGCCTATCGAGACCCTCGAATAGCAAATATATATCTCGGTATATTCGCCAAATCTATTCAAAAATGATTTTTTAAAGGAGTGACTGTCCTAAAAAGAGAGAGCAGTTCAGGATAATAGGTGAGGGCATGTATTAATCTAAAAGGATCTTTTACTATATTTATTTTACATGGGAAAAAACAATTCTGAGCGCACATGTGTTATTTTTAATGAGAAAAAAAGAGGAACGAACCCAACGCGATGGTAGATTATTGGAGATTTCCTTTTTATTTCGAAGAATAATAATCACAGACAAAGGGATAAAATAATAATAATAATAATTAAAAAAAAAAAGCAACGCGTCGCCATTAAATAATTTGCTACTTTGATATACAACAATTTACGTAGCACAATATTAATTCCTTTCCTTTTTTTTTTCGTAGAGACTTGAAGAAGGAAGAAATCCGGATGAAAATATACACAGATGGAAGAGTATAGCAAGGAGAAAAGAATGTCAGAGGTTTACAGGGAGAAGTTGTAATCATTCATGTTATGTACAGGATTCTATAGGTTAAGTATAATTTGCATTCAGACTTTCAGGTCACATTTTATCTAAATTAAAGGTGCTAAACACGACCACGTTACTTCAGACCAAAAAAACCCCCAAAGTTACACGGCGAGGTACAAACGGAGATTTACAAATGACTTGTACTATAGGAGTGCTCACATAGAAAAAATGTGTCTATTCTGCCTCTAAAGCCACATTGAATAGGTAGAGAGTCATTCTATTGTACAAAAACAACCCCAAAAACTTCAATATAGGTAGTATTTTTTTCAGTGTTGGGAAATACAACGTATCATTCCTAAGGTTTTTAATTATTTCTGCGCTTATCCTTTCTCTATTTTCATATATAGTCTTTTTCTGTACGTTTCCCCCCCCCTTTTCTTCTCACATGGGTTTCCACGCTCCCTGCATCCACCTCTCGCCCCTTTCATTCCTCCTCCTCATCCTCCACCTCTGGTTTTTCCTGGCTGTTGGAACCGGAGCAGGCAGTTTTATTTTCTTTTTTCCACTTCATGCGCCTGTTCTGGAACCAGATTTTGATCTGTCTCTCCGTTAGACACAGTGCGTGAGCGATCTCGATGCGTCTCCTCCTCGTCAGGTAGCGGTTGTAGTGGAACTCTTTCTCCAGCTCCAGGGTTTGGTACCTGGTGTAGGTCTGGCGGCCGCGTTTTCTGTCGGTGCCTGGGAAATAAATGCAGATTTAGGTCAGGTAGAGATTGAGGGAGGAGGGGGATGTTTTGGGGGCTGCTGGTTTGGTTTGCTCTCTGGTTTTTGCCTTTGAGCGCGGCCTAGCAAGCACCCATCCACCACAGTCCCACGGGGGAGACAAAATCTTTGAGGATCCGTACAACCTGGGTCAGACCTTCTTTTTACATGCAAGATCAACTCTTTCAGCTCAATATTTTAATTAAAAAATCAATTTTAACCCCCACAGCTTTAATTTCCCTTCATCCTGGAAGACTGTGGTGCTTTTTTGATATGCCTGAGTGTGTCTTCAAGTAGTCGACAAACTTCAAAAAGTTTCCTGCCCTTGTAGCACCACTGAGACTCTGAGTTCCTGCTTTAATTTTCATGCAGACACCCAAAAGTTCGGATGATTTGGGAAAAGATACAGAAATATATCCGAGCAGTGTGAGAGCAGCATCTGCTACCTACGCAAATCCAACTATTTGTCCCCTCTTAAAGCTGTCATCAGGGCTCCTGCTTGGAAGGTGTGTGATGGTCTGAATTATTTCGGGGGATATTTGAGGCACAGTGGTGGTTTCTGGGGCTGACAGGGGTGCTGCTACCCTCAGGCAGGTCTTGTGGGGGTGTGCACAGATGAAAAGCACCTCAACACTTATTCCAGGCTCCCTGTCACCCTCCAGCTGCCTGTGAGTGGGGTTTGGAAAAGGCCCAGCTCCTGATTCTCCCTTCCACCCGACATTTCCTGCAGTCAGATTGGAAATAACTCTACAATATGGTGTTTGTGATCCTGACTCTATTTTCTATGTTAATGTTATGTATATCTATAGTAGAACGTATTCTTTCCCAGAGCAGTGGGGATGGGGAACAGCAGTCCTCAGCCTCTCCTCCACACATTCCACCGGACTCCTCTTCTTCCTTTTTTTTTCCCCCCCCCCACCCCTCTTTCTTTTTGAAAGAAGAAAAGATCCAGTCATTAAAAGCAGAGAGGGAAAAAAAAAAAAAGGGGGCAAAATAGCCAGGCGAGCTGTAAAGTAAAAATGTGCAGGTCGTGGAATGTGGGTTGTAAAATCCGCTGAGGGGAGAGCCATAAACTGCTGCTGAATAGGGATGACAACTCTATCTCTGCTCACTGATGAAATTCCACAAGCGCGATTGCACAGTGGGCATGAGGCACCGGGGGTAACACGGGGGGACACACGGGGGGACGCCCCGCTTTTATGACCGAGGTCTAGTTTCCCTGGTTTTAGGCTCATAAGATCCCAAAGTATCCTTTCATTTTTTTTCTTTTTGAGCCTTTGCCCCATTTCCAAACCCTCTCTAATATTGATCCTCGCAGCGTCACAGCCTAAAAGGGCAGGTCAGTGGGTATGGGTTTTTTTTTTCCTTAAATCTAAAGTCAGATAAAAGCAGAGATGAAGTGTTTATGAGCAGAAATATTTGGTCTTTGATAAATCAACTGTAAAAAGGGGATGAATTATGGAGCAGGTAATGGAAAGAACCGACCACCAAATAAGTGTGAGGGTGACTCCTGCCTTTATCAGGTGCTGTGCATCGGCTGGTTCGCCGTTTTCTTTTTCCTCTCCCTCGCAGGGAGGGTGTCCCGCACTCCCCTCGTCCCCGAGGGTTACTCACAAGATCCTTTCCGAATATTTGACCTCGGAGGGATGCTCTCAAGTTGCACGGCAGAGGTGAAGCCGAGGCGGCTGGAAAATGAGCTCACACCTTCCCCTCCGCCCCCAGCCGGGACAGCAGCACCTTTCCCCCCCACTCAAGAATACATGAGTGTAAACACCACCACGCGTGCACACGGACACGGACCGGGCTGCTCCGAGCGGGGTCTCGGAGCGCTCAGCCCGGCCCCGGAGCGCTGCGTGCAACCGGGGAGCGCCGGGACCGCTCCCACGCGAGGGAATGGATATTTATTAAATGTTAATTGACATCGATACCCTGAGACGGAGCGCGTTAGGGACCGAAGGCAGCGCGGCCGCCCGGCTTTCAGTGTTTGAGACACATGTGCGGGGGCAGCGTGTGTGGAGCATCCCCCGCTCCGCCCGTGCGTGTGTGCGGAGCACTGAGCGGCCTTCCGCGGAGCTGCGCTGCCCGGCACCGCGCCAGAGTTCCGGGGGACCCCCCAGCCCCACAACAGGGTCATACTGAGCACCCCACAGTCCCCAAAGATCCCTCCCCAACCTGCGGAGCACCCCGCACTCCTCCGCGGTGATGTTTTCCGGGGGGTGACACAGATAAGCGTGCTCCCCCCGCTATATCCGTCCCTCCATCCCTCCATTCATCCATCCTCCATCCATCCATCCCTCCATCCATCCGGATTCCGGCGGGAGTGTCACCGTTTTGAGAGCGGGGTTTTTAATTCCGCCGGGAATGATGTGTTGCTGTTTGTGATGGCAACACGCTACGCTTAATTGCGGTGTGTGGGACATGGGGGTGAGGGGTTGGCAAATGAAGGCTTTGCCATCTACCAGAAAACAAACCAAGCTTGTAAGCACCTCCCAGAAATAGTTTCCTTCTGAATCTATATCTATATCTACACGGGGTTAGCACGATCTCAATCCTGTAAATATAGGGGAAGAAGAGGTTGGCCATTATTTCCGCAGCTCTGTCTGTCCCCTCTAAGACAAACTGCCTTTTGCACGGCACATACACAGCGCCAGCACCACCAATAAATATTTAAAGCTAAAAGGATGGCTTTATGGCGGGGAGGGAGGGGGGGATGCTCGCTCTCTCCCTCTCTCTTTTGAAGATGCATTTTCGGTGAAACGTCATGAAAGGAGTTGGGGACAATTCCCCCCCTCCCCCTCTCCCCGCCGCCCCCCACGCACGCCATCAAATAATTTACACTCCCCCCACCCCCCATCACCCCGAGCTCCTTTCTTTAGGGAGGATGGGGCTTACCTGTGCTCCTCATCCAGGGGTAGATACGGAAGTTACTGTCGCTTTGCAAATCTGTGTCCCTCTGGTCCGTTTTGCTGCAATTCTGCTTGGAAGCATCTCCCGGGCACATCATGGAGAGGTTTTGCTCAAAAGGGGAACAGTGCATGTTGAAGGAACCGGGCTCCAGGCCGTAACCGGAGGAATACATGCTGGGGGGTTGGGGGTGCACGGCGCTGCCACTGGTGTAGAGCCCGGGCATGGAGGGGGCGAAGGGAGGCGTGGATCCGGCCCCATACCCCGCTCGTTGGGTGTTGGAGGCGAAAGCGCAAGAAGTTTGCTCGGGAAAGACTCCGGATGGGAAAACCGAACTTGCGGCTTGATATTTAGAAAATAAAGCATTCGCATAATACAATGAACTCATAATTTGGCCGGGTGATTTGTAGGTCGGGACGTTTTAGTGTCGGTTTTACGAGGTACCGTGATATATTACGGAATTAGAGTCCAGATTTACACCAAAAAAGAGCCCCTTTTTCCTCCCGGCCCATGTGACGCGCGGGCACGTGGCTCCGGCGGCGCCAATCGCCGCCCGCCCCCTCCTCGGGGGCAAAAAAATGGTACTGCTGCTGGATTTATAAAATATGATAAATAATTGATGCGATATAAAACCCTCCAAGATCTATGCTGGAAGGGGTGAAATTGTGCTGGAGTCGATAAGCAACCTGTAATCAGTTTTCAGCACAGACCGAGGGAGAAAGAGAAAAGGGGGGGGGGGCGGGTAAAAGCACGTTGCTGATAAACCAGCGTCTCCCTCTCGGCCTCTCTCTGCTGGAGGAAAAGGAAGGGAGTTCTATTTATCCCTTTATTGATCCCGTCTAAAATTCCCTCCTTCGCATCATTTCCTCGGCTCCGAGGTACTTTTTCACAGGACTGTACATAATCCCCTCCCTCCATTGACCCTTTCCCCCTCCCCGACCCCCCCCCCCCCAAAAAAAAAAAAAAGACAAATGTCTCATTGATACCTAATAGTTCCAGGGTTCTTTTTTTTATCCCCCAAAAATGCCATTCAGCTCTATATGTAATTTATTCCAGTGCCACGGGCTTTGAGCTCCGGATTGAGCTTGCATTGGCTTTTCTTGTTGCGAAAAATAAAGAGTGTTCAGATCCCTTGTTCGAGCGTGTCAGCGGTTCTGCGGGACTCAATTACAGGCAGGAGTAAAACCTCCCCAGCTGCCTGGTTTTGCTTAAAGCTGGAAAAGCAGAGAGACCATCCAAAATGTGATTCACCTCATTATTTTTTTTTTTTTAAAGGGGGGGGATGTTGGAAGAAAGCAAGTGTTAGAGGCAGGAAAAGCAGCCCAGACAATGGGTGTCCATCTCGGGTTTGTGCTGTGTCTCCTTCCCCAAGGTTATGGGTGTGCATCCACGCACTCCTCTATTGCCATGGCAGGGCAGCTCGGCAGGGGAAGGAGCAGAGACCAGCGGAGTGATTGACCATTTATTTTTTTTTCTCCGGGAGATGAGTGGGAGGAAGGGAAGGGAGACCCAGAGCTGGGGTTCATCTTGTGGGGCCGGTGGGGTGGGCTCGGAGGGAGGGAGAGAAGAGGAAAGAGAAAGGGAAAATAAAAAAACAACACACATTACCTTCAGGAAGGATTTCCACACTGCCTCCCAACCTGTCACCACCCAGGAACTGTTAGAAACAACAAGAAGAGCAGAAGCCACGGCAGTTACCCAGGTCCCCCCCTCCCCACGACTCCCCAGCCCCTGCCTCCTCCCGGCCCAGCACCGCTCCGGCCCAGCACCGCTCCGGCCCTCCAGCATCTCTCTCCAGGCAAAGGCGGCTTTGAGGGCCAGGGCTGCAGCTCCCACACAATTGACTTTTATTTCCTTTCTATCAAAGTGGTCCTGGAGGAAATGGAGCAGGGTAAAAGAATGATGTCACGGAATTCTCGCTTGTAAACTTTATTGTAACTTTCTTCCGCTGCTTCCAGGTTTAGACAATAGAACAAAGTGATGAAAGAACAACAAAATATATCATTAGTTCCCCCAATAAAGTAATTCACGTATACAGTATACATTCTTTTTCACAGTTAACCTAAAGATCACTTTACAACTTGCTTCACTGTGCGCATGCTAACTAAAGGAGAGAAAAAGGCTTTTTTTTTCTTGTATTTTTTTTCTTTTTTTCCCTTTATTTTTGGAAGAGACATTTAAAAATTGAAAAAAAAAAAATTAAAAAAATCCCGAACCAAAGAAAAGAAGTAAGGAAAAGTAAAGAGAGAAAGAGAGAGATAACTATAGCATAAATAGGCAGTTTCATGTTGTTGGGATGTTTGTCTCAATAGCTACCTCCAGTACATACAGATAAACCACAACAAAACAAACAAAAAAAAAAGGTGGGAAAATGAAAATAAAATAAAAGTGCACAAATGTAATTTCACGTAACTCCTATAGCGTTGAAAGCTATGTTAACCAACCCCCCACCCTCCCCCAACCCCCCCAGGAAAGAAGAGAGAGACAGAGAGAAAGACAGAGAGAGAGAGAGAGAATTTCACAGTCATGTTTTACATAAGCTATTGCGTTACACTACCACTAGTTAATAACTGGCAAAAGGCAGGAGAGACCTCCGGACCACTTTTGCATACTGTTCATTGTATCAAAGGATAATCAGGAAAGTGGTGCTTACAGCTATATTGTTTTACAGCAATAAAAGGGGTTTCCCCCCCCCCCCCCCTTTCTCTTTTCTATGCATTGTTGTTTTTTCCCCCCACCCCTCCCTTACATTAACTGCCATTAACGGGGGGCTGGGGGGCTCTTCCACCCCAGCAGCGCTTGCCTTTCAGTCCTTAAAAATCCTTTTATTTCTTGTCCGCCTTCTGTGCTTCCCCTTCCTCGTCCACCTCCTGGGCTCTTTCCATTTTCTGTTTTTCCAGTTCTTCCTGCTCGCATTTGCTGCTGGGAAACTTGTCTTTGTTGTTTTCCTTTTTCCATTTCATCCTCCTGTTCTGGAACCAGATTTTGACCTGCCTTTCTGTCAATCCCAGGGCATGCGAGACCTCGATCCTCCGTTTGCGGGTCAGGTAGGGATTAAATAGAAATTCCTTCTCCAGTTCCAGGGTCTGGTAGCGGCTGTAGGTTTGCCTCCCCCTCCTCCGTCCAGCGGCTGCTGGGGAATTGCAAAGGTTGGGTGGAAGAGGGGAAGAAGAGAAGGAGGTTGAAAGATACATAAACCAGGCTCGGGAATAGGCACACACAGGCTTACACACACTCACACACACTCACACACACACACACACACACACACACAGAGGCACGGGAGGGGAGAGGAAGAAAGGACTCGCAAGAGCAAAAGCAAACAGAGAGAGGGAAAAGGCTCCTGTAGAATATTATACAAGGGAAGATGGTTATAAAGGAAAGGGGTGATGGTGGCAGGGGAAAGACGGGGGGAGGGGGGTCACCCACCAGCCCACTCGAGCTAAAGCCTGCACTTGCACACTTATTATTACCCACAACAACAACAGACTCCGGCTCTTGGGCATCCCGCAAAAGAGAAATTAAAAAAAAAAAATAAATAAAAAGACTGCAGCTCGGGGAGAGGAAGGAGCAGCACCGAAATCCCAAATCAAACGCAAAACAACAAAAAAAATGAAGGGGCTTTTTAAGGCTATAAAAGTGCCATAAACTTTAAGGACGCTTCCTTCCACAGAAAGCCCGGCTCGCTCAGCCCCCAGAAGAAAAGGTCTCCTTCAGGGTAATTAAACTATAAAGCAATTTACAAGTGCAAAAGTTTACCCCCATAAAGCAGTAAAATACAGTCACCGGGGAAGAAAAAGGGAGAGAAAGCAAGCAAGCAAGCAAGAGGGGCAGAAAGAAAGGAAGAGGGGCAAGAAAGAAAGCAAGAGGGCTACTTTATGGGCTCGGGAAATGCCTCCTCGCTGTCCTTTCCATCTCGCCTCACCTTGTGGTCGCATCCAAGGGAAAAGCTGGGTGGGAGAAGGGCTCTGCTCCGAGCTCTCCGCCTCCTCTCCAAGGCCGCTGGCAGCGAGCTTGCAGTCCGTGTACTGCACCAAGTCCGACTCCTGGGCGCTGAAGAGGCTCTGCCTTTGCAAAGGGTCGTAGCCATAGAAGTTGCCGGGGTCCCCATGGCACGCCACGGCGCAGGGATTCTGTTGGTAAGGGGAGCTGGAGAGTGAGGACGCTCCGTGGTAAAACTCCTGGATTTGGGTGGGGTGCTGGAAGGTGCCCCCCGTGCTGGGTCCGTACACCACCGTGGGTCTGCCCCCAAGATCCTGAGCGAACCCACAGTCATAGTAATTGGGACGTAAGGAGTCCCCGGTTTTGTATTTGGAGAAGAGTGAGTTGACAAAATAAGAGCTCATTTTAATTTAAATAAGAATATTTGTTTTGGAGGACGAAGAAGAGGGGAGGAAAAAAAAAAAAAAAAAAAAAAAAAAAAGCCAACCAGAACCAAACCACGGGAATCTATTAGCAAAAAAAGAAAGCGCTAAGATGCTAAGCAACGACAGTTTGTGATTTCCAGGAATATAAAAGGAGGATATAATCAAAACTCTAAGCCTGCATGATATTGAATTCTTTCCTCCCCCCCCACCCCTTAAAAAAAAAAAAAAAAAAAAAAAAATCGCCACTTAAAGAGTTCTCGCTTTACATTTCCAAGAAGAGATGCCAGTTCATAAACAGTTTTCAGTGATTTACTTCAGCGCAAATGAGTTGTTTCATATTTTGCAGTGTCTTTTCATGATCATTTGCATCTATTACCAAAACCTCATCCTATTGGCTTCTCCTTACTCCACACGGACTCTGCACCGCATGATTGTGAAAGGAAGAGTGTGAGAGAATAAAGAAGGAAAAGCAAGCGAGGGGGAGCGAGAGAGAGAGAGAGAGGGGAAGGGAGAAGGAGGTGGGGTGAATATAGGGATTAAATATGTTTAACTACCTACATTAATGAGATATCGCTCGCCTCACAACAAATCACATACCTAGACCACCCCAAAGATTGATTTTTGGGGAGTGTTGGAAAATTAAAGAGAAGCGCTGGCAGTCGTTAATTTCAAAATTTTAACGAGGCAGTTTTAGCCTTTTTAAATGTCAGGGTCGCTTTGGAAAACTGTAAAAGAACACGATTTAATTGCTACCAGTTTTAAAAGGTCCTATAAATGTAATTGGTATTTTAATACAAGTTATCAAATCATACAGCTTCTTACCCTAAACATATTTTAAAACAAACGAGGTAGTCATATTTAACATTTTAATGATCAATTTCCTTATTATTGATAAAGGTTTAACTATCGCATGAAGGGAATTGCGTTTGTAATAGCCCCCCAAAAAAGGCTGTAAACTGTTTAACAAACTATAAAACGCCATAAAGCCGAGGATGTTGTTGTTGTTTATACCGCACTCCATAAAAGCCGTTAGGATTTTACGAGTTCGTTCCTCCACCGCTATAAACCAGAGGTTTCGATTGGACCCCTCCGCATTACGGCGAGATGTCGAGGTGTCGATATTGAATTAAAATGATTATAGTTTTTCATATATAACATTGACTTTTGGTGTCTCTCCCGCAGCACACACCCCCTCCCCCACCTCACCCCACCACCACCACCACCTCTCCCCCGCCGAGGACTTGTTCAAGATGTGGTCGGGGATGATTGCGAACTAAAAGTATTGTGTCGCTTATCATCTCCAGAACAGAACCTTTATGGTCAGGAACTGATGGCTCTTCTCCTCCTCAATATCTGCCATTTATTTATTCGTTATTTTTTTTATTTGCATGATACTCCTGATGAAAACCGGGGAGCAGAGGGGGATGGGGTCAGGAGGAGAGGAGAAAGCTTTTCGTCTTTTATTGGCATTTGGTAACAACGGAGCAAACTTACCCCGAAGATGCCAACGCTGCAATTTTCCACCATCTAAACACACAGGGGGTAGATTTGGAAATTCATTTATCGCAGTCAGCAAATATTACCGAGACGTATTTCAGTTAATAACGATTGCAAAACCCTCCCAACCCTAATGCTGCCTCGCACCCACGATGCCCCTGCAAGCCCCTCGCAATGCCAGATCCCCCCAACATCTCCTTCAATAGGAGTTAAAGATAGCCTTTTAAACCTCTATTTTTAATTAATTTTTTTTCCCCTTTGCCCTGGGTAGATTTCTGCTTCTTCCCTCTGCGCGGTTTGGACACGAGAAAGGTGAATTAACGACGGTTTGTTTCACTCTGCCTTCAACTGAGGGATAATTTTCAACCTCCACAACATGAAAAAGAGGAAAAAGTTGAAATGTTTTGGTTAGTCTTACCAGGGCTTGGGTAAAAAAAAAAATACTTGAATTAAAATTGGCAAAGGGAATGGAGAAAGGAGGGAAGAAAGAGAGAGAGAAAGCAACCTAACAAAGATAGTAACTGAATAAAACTTTAAAACCATCCTTAGAGAAATAATTTAAGTAAATACGTTTCCTTTATTTTGCGTAGGGATAATTTCAGCCGAGTCTAAGAGCCTTTTCAAGTAATTATTGCTGTTGGAGCACTTGCAGTGGTATAATTAAGGCTTTCCCCCCCCCCCTCCTTTAAAAAGACAAGTTAACATTTTATTTTTCTCCGCACTTTTATTGTCGATTGAGGAAGATTTTGGTTTCATCTTTGAACATAAAACCCCAGAAATGGTGCAGAGAAGTAAATAGAGCTTTGCAGCCTGGCGTGGGGATGCTGGATGCTAGAAAGGAAAAAGAAAAATAATTGAACCGAGTAAAGTATTTTTAGAAAAAAAGTTATCTTCTCTTTGTATTTACAGCATTGAAGTCTCTAAAGTCAAAAATAGGAGGAATTCCCGTTCGTACGTGGACCCCAAGAAGGAAGGAGTGAAGTTGTTCTTGGAAGTTAACATTTTTATCAAGTGCAGTCGAATTTTATGGTCATGATGTGATGGTAACTCATCGATGCACCAGAAATCAATGGCTGATCTTAAATCATTCATATATACTGTACTCGGATTCCTGATGAAAGGCAAATGTTTCTATTATAAGAAAAAAACAAGTGGGGATGTGTGTGTGTGTGAGAGAGGAGATAATTTATAAAGACCCAGTGGAGGAAAGATTTATTAGGAATTCACAAGGAAAAAAAAAAAGAACTCCAAACCGTTTTTTTAGGTAAACCTTAACTTTTCACTACTCTGCGTTTTTCTGCATGCACCAGGGCAGGATTTTCCATTTATTTTCCCTCATCTGTTTCTGTTTACATTTTTTTATTTAATTTTATAGCATTTAAAGAGTCTTGAGATGCTTAAACTTTGGGTTTTTTAAACAATATCGCTCATCCTCTTCTGTTGGGTCTATCGCTGTAATTTGTTCCATTCTTCCCCAAAATGGAAAAGGAGCATTTTCTGGTGTAACTTCCGAGAAACATTTACACACAAAATAGCTGTTTATAACAATTTGAAAGAAATATAGTGAAATTATCTCCCCCATTCCTTTCTATGTTATTTGTAGCTGAAGGACTGAATAATTTTCCTCTTGTAATTTTGAAGAAACAAAGGCCAAAATAAAAGTGAACTTACGGAGTTAAAAGTTCACATATTTGACGCTCCTGCACCAGTGGGGTATCTGTATGTGTCACAAAACGGGGTAAGTCTACAGCATTTGTGGTTAATTGACTATTTTGCAGCATATAAAAAATATTTCCCAATATATTAAGTGAAGATTTTAGGTAAAGAGCTGCAGCATGACCAAAAGACGGAGGAATTATTAAAAATGACCGGTTTAACTTCTAAAAAGCAACTATTGGTTGGTTCGTTGGGTTTGGGGGGAGTTATTTTTGGTGATGGCTCTGAATCTGAAACATATAAAATAAAGAGTGGAAGAAGCGCGGATCATCCCAAGGACTGAGGGGAAGAGCCAGGGGAAAACGTCCTCACTCTGTGTGTGCCTTTCTCCCCCAGATCTTGGAATCACTCTCTTTTCCACTCCTAAAAATGTAAATCTGCGGTTTCGGGGTAATTAAGCTATTTCCCCCACCTCCATCCGCAGTAGCACCAGACAAAAAAAAAAATCATTTTTTGATCATTTTTTTATCCCCTTTAAATGAAAATAGATGCCTGTCCCACCTCTCATCGCATCATCCCAACGCAGATTAACTCTTTTTTTTTTATTAACCCCACGTAATTTACCTTCGCAGGGAAAAAAAAATAGATGTCTAAAATGGGCAAAAATCGCTATAATTAACCTTATATTTTATGCCTCGGGATTATTCATGCAAATAGCCCTCGTTGGTTGCCGTTAATGCAATCAAGGTGTTACGCGGAGCACCGCGGGCGAGCGCGGGAGGCGCGCGTCTATCGTGGAGCAATAGCGCCACCTCGCGGTGCGGCGGGGACCTGCAGGCGGTGGGGGGATATGAATTGGGATGGGGGTTAGGAAAAGGAAGGGTGCCCGCTCGAACGTGGGGAAATAAAGCCAAAAAAAGAGGGAGGAGATGAGGCAAGAAAAAAAGAGGAAGAAAAAGGTAAATTGAGTTGTTCCTCCTCTCCCCGCGGCGCTGAAGTTTTACGCGCAGAAGTGGCTTTTACCCGGCAATAAAAGAAGCAAAATGGGTTTGCTTTTGAAAACCACTATTGTTTCAAATTCCGAGACTAAACAATTGGTCATTCTGCTCTGGAGGGGGGAAGGCCAGAGCTGTAAACCGATAAAGAGCTTCCAAGCCCAGACGTCTCGCCAAGAACTTCGAGTGGGGGGAGTGGTGGGTGTGCGTGGCTCAGCATTCTGGCGGCCTGGGATGGCTTTAAAGGGAAAAAGAGGGGAGAAAAAAAGAGGGGGGACGGGGGGGTGGAAGGAGAAGAAGACGAAGAAGAAAAAGAAAAAAGAACAAAAGGAATCATCCAGAGCGCTGTTTTTCCACGGCATCTGCAAGAGAAGAATAAATTAGCAAAAGTCACTCCCCACCTTTTCTCTCCCTCTCTTCTCCGCCCCCCCCTTTATTTTTTAACTCCCCCCTACCTTAGAGAAAAAGTAAAAAATAAAGAGAAGAATTTTGTATGTGGCTGAAACAGAAATAAGAGCATTTCCACGTTGGGTTTCCCCACATTCCCAAGTCGTTGTAGTAATTTAGGAGTTCCTGAAAGTTTTCTTGCACTGTTTGCTTTACAGCCGTTTAGTTCCTTAACCTTCAGAAATTTATACCCTATAAAGTTTTATAGCGGTCATATTCTTTTATTGCAGCACACTGCACTGAATTTTCCTTTTTTTTTTCCTTTTTATGACAAGTTCCTTCCCTTTCTCACTCTTCCTTCACTAAGCTCCGAATATCTCTCTTCTTCTTTTGTTTTCTTTTCAGAGCTGCACCAAAGAAAGGATTTTTTTAAAAAAGAAGTGAAATATTGCCCTTTAGAGCACCCATTATGTTAAAAATTAGTGGGAAGAGATTCTTGGTTATATTTCTCCCTACCTGCTCCCCGCAGGGCTTCGGGTTTGTTTGTTTTTTAAATATAGGGATAGAAACACTTTCCGAGCGGTTGTGTTTCTTCATGAGCAATAAAACGTCAAACGAATTTAGAGGCGGAATTATAGGAAGCGCTCATGGAGCCCTTGGAAAAAGGAACCGCGTGTCAAATCCGAGGTGATGCCAAGCGGGGAGAGCGGGGTGGGGTTTTCTCCCACTTTGGTTCGGGTTTCTAATTTTTCTTTTGCAATTTTTTCCTTGGGCTGTCAGGGAATAAACCAAAAGAAATCATCAAATAGAAGCAGTCCACTCCACTCCTTCACATCTGGTCCCCAAAGGCTGAATGAGGAATGCAAAGATTAAACCCTCAAAACCAAACAGATAAACAAGCAACCACCCACCCACCGGTAAATGCAACCAGGGATTAAAGATCTCCAATTTAACGATAAAAAATATTTATAAACGCAGCAAGTTTGCACGGGACCGAGTAAGCACTTGCTACACCGGAGAAGAATTATTCCCATTTGCCTCTGGACATTTTTTTTTTTAAACCTAAGCAAAAATTGATTCTTATAATACACTTAACGAGCCACTAAAGAACACAGGAAAACGCCGTGAAAATATTTCTGAAATTTTAGATGAAGCAGTATAACACAATGACATATCGGTGCTGTTGTTCTAAAATCGATTTTTATTCTGGAGCATTAAACAATCTCTGGAAAATACATCCGGGCTGATGCTACAGAAGACTGTTTTTCCAACATTATTTTTAAGTAAGCATATCTCCTAATAAAATGAACTAACATTTTAAATTCTATTTAAAAAGAACCTTGTATCGTCTTAAAAATAGCCGCTCTTTACCACAATTCTAAGGAAAGTGAAAAACGTTTCTAAATCCCAGTGGCCGATGGGCTGCAAACATCAATTAAGTCACGGATACGCTTCTGAAAAATATAGTAATGAGGATTGAGGCAAGTCCATACTCAGTTCGAGGTGTGAGGAATATATCAATTCAGCAGGAAGCAGGTTTGAAATCCATCCATCCTTGAGAAGAATCAAAGAAAACTGAAAAATTCGACTGCCCAGCCAAAACACAGCTAAATCATCTTTCCCCACCCACTGTATTTTTTTAATAAATCCGGATTTAGAGAAATGATCCCACTACCACCACTTTTTTTCTTTTTTTTTTTTTTTTCCCCCCCCACTCCCCCCTCAGCTCAGAATGTCTCCGAAACAGCTTTTCTTAATTGAGTTTCGAGGAAGGAGATTAGGGGCTTTGACGTAGGGTGAAGTTTGGTTACATTTAACTCCCTCCGGCAACAGAACAGTTAAATTTTGAAGCCCTCAAGGAGCTACTTCAGGATGGAAAGTTTTCCATGTGAAAGTCTAGGCATTAAAAAAAAAACAAACCAAACCAAACAACCAACCAAAAAACTTTCTGAGGAATGGTCTTAAACCCTTAAGGTCTGGTTTCTGGTCGAGTGGAAGGTTATTTATTTATTTTACCATTTTCAAGAGGAATTATTGAAGTGGTGGGAATTTCAGTGCACTGAGGCGCTGCTACTTGAGCCTTATCTATGGATCATGGCTGGAGGGGGAGAGGGGGGAAGAAGCAGGAACACTTTGCAAAAAAAACCCACCCAAATCTGCCTATCGCTTCCTCCCAGAGCATTCTCTGTTCAGCAGATACAAAAACTGACGCTGAGGATACACAAATTAGTGCTTCTGCAAACAGATTTGCACTACTTCGTTCAGATATACAGCAGAAATAAAGGTCTTTTCTCTTTTTTTTGCTGCTTTCCACCACCCCCACCACCCCGCCTCTAATAAAACAAACCACCTTACACTCGCCTTTCTCCTAGAAAGCCTCCTGGCAGCTAAATAGATAAATTTTGCACACGAAGAAAACGAGAGAGGTTTATTTCGATATTTTCCATCCACTATCAACTGCAGAACTCTTCGCATACTTTAAAAAAAAGCCACATCAGAAACAGAAAACGAGCTTCAACATTCACAGAAACACAACCACAACACAGTTTACAATACCCACCATATAATCAACTGATACTAAACCCCCCCCGCCCCGTACCCCACCCCACCTCCCACACACCCTCCCCAAAACAAAGTTAAGTCTTACAGAGATAAAGGGAAACAGGTCCCGCATGGGCGGGATGGAGAAACCTCCAGTGGATCTGTCAGAGGAGAAATCAGCTCCGGCCGACACGACAGGAGACCGGCGAGGGTTATATTTGTAAATCTAAAGGGTTCTTCGGGATGAGGATGAGGATGGGGAGAGGCAGCGCGGAGCTGCCGCATCCCCCGGTGTCACCCGCAGGATGAAGCTCCTTCCCCGGGGAGGCGGTGGGTCCCGACCCCGGTGTGGCACCGGGCCCCGGAGGGAGAGCGGGTGGCAATGGGAAAACTCGCTTCAGGCGGGAAAAAAAAAAACCCAACAAAACAAAACAAACCCACAAAAAACAAAACCCCAAACCCACCCCACCCTAACAAAACCCCACCGACATTCAAGTATTAAAAGCGTCTCAGCGAACAGGAGAGGGAAGAAATACACACAGGCTACGGGTTGGCACTTCATCTCTGCAACAGCCTAAAAAGTCAATTCACAATAAATTATAAATACGCTAGCGCTAAGAACACAACCTTCCCCTCCCTTACAGCTCTACTAAGGTAGTTTTTTAACTAGAAAATCCCATTCTTCCTCTCCTCTAAAAGTTAGGAATAAGTTGGCAGGGGTTCTTCCGCCCCTTTTTCTCCTAAATAATTTACAATGCGGCTCTGAGAGTGCCCCCCACGCACTCTCTCGCCTCCCTCCCCGTCTTTTCTCCTCTTCCAAGTGACCCAGTATAAAACTACCAGATGAGGAGGTTCGGCTGTAAAAATCGTACTCAACTTTCAGGTCAAAGTCACATATCTGCCATGGCACACTTCAAATAAAAATCCTGCATTTAAAAAATAAACTAAAAGGAAAAAGAAAAGGGAAGGGGGAGGGGAAATTAAAAAAAGGAAACCCCGCGCGGTTGGGAGTTGGGCTGTCATTAACCGAGTACCCCGGTATAAAGTTGGCGAATTGCAAATGATTTGTTGGGTGCAATTAAACGCAAGTCTTAACGAATGTGTCTGTCCTGCAGTAGTTTAATTAAATCGTCTGAGTGCTTGGTGTGCGAGGGTGAGTGTGTGAGTGTGAATGTGAGTGTGTCTCTGCCGGGGTGTTGTGAATGTTATAGAGAATCATTGTCCTTACGTGGATAAAGGCAGCGAGGTTTAGGGGGGGGGTTTGGGTTGTTTGTGGCCGTCTTTGCTTTCCGCGGAGAAAATGAGAGCGGAGAAAGCTGCTGCTCAGACAGGAGCCCGTGTCTGTGTTACACTGCGGGGAGAGGGAAAGAAAAAGGGGAGGGGGGGGGGAGAGAGGAAATAAAGACAAGAGAAGAGAAACAAAACCCAGCATGTGTCCCCAAAAAGGAGCTGCAGTTTGGGCTGAGCTGTAATGTGGCAATACTAAGATTTTAAAAAATAATCGTGAAAAAGGATAATAAGCAACATCTCACATGCAAAGGTGGAGATGGGAAACGAGGGGGGGTGTCCCCTCGTGTTTGGGGGATTTGGCAGCACTACAGAGGGGTTGCGCGGCCGCGGAGGCTGAGGGGGGAATGGGGCGGGGGGGGGGGTATGCTGCTTTTCTGGGTATTTTTTTTTCATTCTTTGCCCTGTTCCTTGTTCATTTTCTTCATTTTCATCCTTCGGTTCTGAAACCAGATTTTGACTTGTCTCTCGCTCAGGTTGAGGAGTCTGGCCACTTCGTGTCTACGGTCCCTCGTCAGGTACATATTGAATAAAAACTCCTTCTCGAGTTCCAGGGTCTGGTATTTGGTGTAAGGGCATCGTTTTTTCCTGGAGGAACGGGCGTGAAGCCAGCTGGCAGCTGGGGCGGCTGAAAGAAAAGCAGCGAGATCAATACTGTGCTCCCCCGAAGGTTTTAATCATGCCATCAAATATGGAGATTATACAGATAGGAAGATGGGGTGCGCTCCCGGGGTGGGAAGTGCTCCCTGGCATAGGAGGCAGCAGCAGAGGCCGCAGGGAAACCATAGGGGATTGTCGGGCTGCTCAGATGGGGGTGCGTGGGGGTCCCGAAAGATCGCCAACACGCACCCCATCCCTCCCGAATGGGGGGACAGGGACCCCCGGGAACGCGGGTCTGTGATGTCTGTGCGTACAGAGTTCTGTCTGTGCACACCCACGCCTCTGCACACCCGTTTCCATGCACACCCGTTTCCATGCACACACATGTTCCCATGCACACACATGTTCCCATGCACACCCGTGTCTCTGCAAACACGTTTTCATGCACACACGTGTCTCTGCACACGCATGTTCCCATGCACACCCATCCCTGTGCACACCCATTTCCACGCACACACGTCTCTGCACACACGTTCCCATGCACACACACGTTCCCATGATCACCATGTCTCTGCACACACATGTCCCCAGGCACACCCGTGTCTCTGCACACACCAATTTCCATGCACACACATGTCTCTGCACACACGTGTTCCCATGCACAGCGTGTCTCTGCACACCCATTTCCGTGCAACACCCGTGTCTGTGAGCACACGTATGTTTGGGTGCACACGTGCCACTGGCAGAGCTCCCCCCACTTTCCCCCAGGTCCATCTGTCCCAGGTAAACACTTACACATTTGCATAACGCCCATCACACACGTTATATACCAAGAATCCAACGCAAAAATTTACATATATTATATTTTTTTTCCCCGGTTACGTTTTCCCACGTGTCTACAGATTTACTCCTATAGACTTATCGTGCAGGGAAAGAGCAGAGAGAGGAGATCTGGGGAAACCTTTCATAAATCCTGGCTTATTTCTTTTTTTTTGCTATATGGCAAGAAACGGTCTCGGTACAATAAACATCCTCTGAGGGCTGCGGATGGACTCCGCTGCTGGAGATCTGGACAGTGTTACCCAGAGACATGGACATTTGCAGGGCCAAAAATAAATAACGGCCTGCCCGTCCCCCTCGCGTGTGGGAGAAGTTACGTGGGAATCTGTTGGGAAAAAAAAAAAAAAAAAAAAAAAAAAGATAAAAAAAGGGGCATTTCAGGAATTAGCCTATTCAAGGGGTGAGAAAAGGGGACAAAACCTCATTTGGGGAGCAGAACCCCCAGGCCCCACAGTGGTGAGGGTGGCACCCAAAGGTGAAGTGGGTTTTTAGGGGAAATAGTCGAACGTTTACTAATCACATGCAAATATTAGCTGAGCGTTGGGGAACTGAGGAAAGAGTAAAACGAAGGGTTATAGACAGACCACGTATTTCTATTTTATCTCCTTCCCTCCTCTGAAATTATGACCGAAGCCATAAACCTTTACACCAATTAAATGGACCATTATAAATATATACATACACACACGCGCACGCCATCAGAACGTTTCCTCCGCGTACAATGAAATATATTGAATATTTTTATATAAAATCTTCCCCTGTAAGTACCCGCCTCTTACAAATTTGCACGGCTATTTCCTTAATGTAATTGACTTGCTCTAATATGCAGAATTAAATATTAAAGAGGAAGAAAGCTGTTAATAATTGATACTGTTAATCCTGCTTCCCCAGCCTTTAATGGCAACGCAGGGCTCTGCATCATAACAGATTTTTATACGGTTTGGGTTTATTTTTTTTGGTCGTATCTCGGATGGTTAAAATATATTTGAAAGGCCAGTGTTGCTTATCTGTTCACTGTACACAAATCCCTAAGCAGGAAAGCGGATGGGAAGAGGTTCTGGCACGTCTTTTCTTTAAAATCCAGGAAATAAATTAGCAGATTCCCTGTGCCATACACAGGGCGGGGATTCATTATTGCGAAATACTTTCCAAAATGGAAAGAGTTAGGGAAATTGGTGGGAGTACTTTCTGCAAACCAGCTCCGTCCTCCAGCCCTGGCAAGCTCTCAACATCAGCCCCAAATTAAACTCTTATTTAAAACAAAATAACGCCTCGTAACCACACGCCATAGAAACCACACAGCATCCTCTTAGCGCCGGGTCCCTGCACCGACTTAATAAATTCAATAACGTTTTCTTGGACCAAGATTTTTAGATATTCAATTTCAGGGACATTGAGCACAGAACCTGGCTATTTAATTCTCTCAACTCATTCACCTCACGGTTGCAGTTTGTTCTGGATCTCTGCCCAGTACAATAGAATCGGAGTTTCTTTTTGTGTGTGTGTGAGAGTGTGTGTGTGTGTGTGTGTGTGTGTCCGTCTGTCTCTGTACAAGTTAAACGAGAGGAAAAAAAAATAATATGTCACCATAACATCCTGCACAGGGAAGGGAGGAAATCATGAGGGGTTCATGAGAATATACTGGATTTTTAATCGTATGGCTGCAATGGCAATCTCTGTGCTGCTCCACTTTGGGGAGGGGGGGCGGAAATAGAAGTTAATTCAAGGGGAAACAGAATGACTGTCAGTGTGTCCTGCACAGACTCGGAGGAGTTCTGTCCTCGGCGGGGGCTGTTCCGAGGAGAAACTGCGGCTTTCACTGCAAAATATTTACCAAGTTTCTCCCTTTGCCTCCTGCTTCGGCTCCGGTTTACCGGTCAGATGGAAACCAGGTACCCACCAGATCGGCACGGGGTGAAGATACCAGTCCTTTCTTACTCAAACGCCATTGCGTTATGACTATTATTATAATCATAATAATGTATGTTATTATTATTAATAATAGTATTATTAATAGCGTTATGGACAGTAATATTATCTATTTTCAAAGCGAATGACCATATTCCAGGGCAAAAAAAGACAAGCCAGCTTAGGGAAAAAGCAGATGCTGAAGTTTAACCGTTCCCCCAGTCTGGCTGCATTACAAATAAAAGCCAATTAAGTTGGAAGCACACACACCAAACCCCCTCCCCCCCTTTTTTTTTTCCTAGGAAGGAGCGTGGCTGTGAAATATTCATACCCTGAACCGTTGCGTTTAATAAACAATTTTTTTTAAAAAAACAACCCAAATAAACAAATAAACATGAGGAATTAAAACCAAGACACCCCCAAAGCCACGAGAAGAGCTGGGGGGGGGGAGCACCCATCCCCACATCTGCCGCCGCGCACCGGAGCGGCGGGCGCGGAGAAGCCCCCGCTGGTCTGTACTTCCCCCACGTGAACTTTTCCTCCGCGATTTCTCCTCTTTCCCCCCTTTTCCTTCTCCTTCTCCCACCCCACCCCCCTGCCGCCCCCCGCTCCCCTTTCCCTGCCTTTCTCCCCGACATTCGCCGGCTCCCCCCGTCCCTTCCCGTCCCCACCGCCCGCACCCGCGCAGATTTGCTCCCGCTTACTGGAGTGCTCTCTGCCGCCGGAGCCAGCGCTCGGTAGGAAGGAGGATGACCCGCTCCAGCTTTTGTCCGCTCTCTGGACTCTGTTTCAGCTCAGAGTCGAGGCTCTTTATTTTTATTTTTATTTTTTATTTACCGGCAGAGACAATGCCACCCCTCTCCCCTCCCCACCTCCTCCCTTAGGTTGGCATCAACCAGCTGAGACTTTTCTTTCAGCCCTGATTTTAAACTTTACGCAGCATTGTCCCCTTTTATTGCACCTCCTCCAGCTTTTATACTGTTTACTTCCTCACTTTTATAACTTACTTTGATCTGTTCTGTCTTTGTCTTCGCTTCCTTCACAAACTTTATTGTCCTCGAAGCTGGGCCTTTGATTGGAAACGATCCCTTCCCTTGCAGCAGAAGTTTCTAAATTGTACTCCTGTGTTCCCTGTTTATGGACATCCCCGGGACGGCCCAGCAGCGGCTCTGCCTTAACAGATCCCTGCCCGGGGAGGTTCTCTGCTCTGGGTACTGGATCCAGCCAGCTCCGGAGGTACCTGCTCTCAGATGGGACGCTTTGATGTTGAATATATGGATGGTAGACGGCAGGAAGGGTACCAGAAGAATGTGGATTCAAAGGAGTCCAGGAGGCGCTGAAAACTGGAGGTTTTGGCTGGAAACTACAGGAGGGGAATTCTAGATGCTCATTGTGCCCCGCTTGCCTGGAACTCGTATATTGCCCAGATGAAAATTTAGCTGAAGGCGAGTCTTCACTTTCATGACTTATAATAGAGTCGACATAATAATTGCTAAGAGTCCCAGAAATGGACATTCTCAGACATCATACAAAGCACAGTTCAATGACGGGAAAAAAAATAATAAAAATAAATATATATATATATATATAGGACAGCTCTAGATTTGTACTCTACCCCCTTCTCCAACTTCCCAGCCAACAAAGTACAGTTGGGCTGCTGTGTTGTGAGCTCCCAGCAAAATGATTGGTCAAACTTTTTTCGTGTGCCTGATAAAGCGTCAGTCTCGGCGTAAATCAATCGAGGCCGAGGGGGCTGCGCTGCGCTGTCATCCGCCCTTGCATTCCATATCAAGGATGGATTGTTTTATGTTTATGCAATGTTGCAAAACGTCAGGAGTTTCGAAAAGCCACCAAACGGGCAGAGCTGGGGCTAATATCCCTTCCTAGATTTGCTTCTGAAATATTATTGGGGGGGGGGTCCGGAAAGAGGAGACGGGGGGGGGCATTTTTTTTTTTTTTTTTTTTTTTTTTTTAAAGAAAGATGCTGATGTGCTCGCTTTGCCTTTAATAACCATCATGGGAGAACAGAGATAAAAGCTATTCTTTGCCATTTGGGCTCCAGAGTACGATAGCAAAAAAATAGAGAATAAGGACAAACCACCCCCCCGTGATTTCATATCCATAGATATATGTGCGAGCATGACGGGTATATATACATTAATGTACACATATGTGCGTTTTTGTAAAGAAAAAGATGGAGCTAGGTAACAGGAGCAGTGGGGAGGGTGTTATAAATAATTAACCAGCTGGGATGGGGAAAGGGATTGTTAACATGATAAAATAATGTGGGTAAATATGAAATTTTAAATGTCACTGGCATGGACGTGGCATTGCCACTTCGAGCAGCAAGCCGCTGAACCGCAACCCCTGTGTGCATCCAAAGCTTGCCTTAGGCTTTATGCTTATATATATATATGTAATATCCAAAAAATAGCTCTGCATATGAAGATATGTTTCGCGGCACCATCTCAAGGTTGCTTTGCTCGGGTTAAAATAGTTCCCCACATTGCCGAAATCAGAAGCCTTCATTTAACTTTACAAGGCCAGTAAAACCCAGCGCGCCACTGATCCGGCTTTGTTACGGAATGCCTTAAACTTGTGATGGTTAAATAGTTTAATAAAACTTACATTAGCTTTCTTTGATTTTTATAGCCTTGAATTTATTGCCTGTGGAAAAGAAAGGGGGCAAAGAAAAAAAAAAAAAAAAGGAATCCCTCACGTTTTCAGTCACTGTGCCCCCCCCCCGCGCACACCTCACATGTATGTGCCCACGGTGCGTGTCAAACAACACCCCCAAACCACTCCCGCTTCCATTTTCCGTGTGTTTTCGAAAATCCGACGTTTTCGGGGTAGTTTTTTTTTGTTGTTGTTCCTTCCAGCCAAGAGAATGATTGACGCGGGGTTGGAGCGCGGTGCTGGGATACCCAAATGCTGCGGGGGAACCGGGTCACTTTTCCCAAGTTATGATGATAAATCCCTTTATTACACGATGGCCGGTGGCGTCGTAAATGTTGGTTAAAGGAAAAGGTGCTCTCCACGATCACGGCAAAAGTGTTCCTCTGGACTTCAGCTGTAACAGTCTGGATCAATTTGCCCTCTTTAATCTATTACCCCATCCGCCCTTCTTCCTCTCACCCCAACACTGAAAGATATTTAAAGTGAAGGGCAAAGAGATATCTAGGAATGATAAATCATCGCGAATCCTTCCTGAAGTACATAGGGATGGAAGTCTGTATTAGCAGGCTAATAATAATAACACGAAGGGGTACTAATAGCCTCCTGAAATGAAGGAAAAACATATTTCGCCTTTCTCTCTGGATGACAATGTACGTGTGTGTGTCCGTATGTCCGTGCCTACACGAAACGGACGTGGAAAATGACTATCAGAGGTGTTGTACTGATGGTGGAAGATTATGAAGGTGCTTAAAAACTTACACTCAAAGCCTTAGAATTTCCCTTATTCCTATAAACGGTGCTTTTCCATGAGCATCTGCCCTGCAGCCCGATGGAGGGATGCGTTTCCCCATGTCCAGCAGCAGAGCGCCTCTAAAAGAGACTCTATTAAGAAGCTGTCCATTTTAATTTAAAAAAGAATAAAAATCGAGAGGGTTGAGAAGATGGGCAAAGAGAGCCGGGGTTTAATGCCGCAGGTCGGGTTTATTTTCAATTTTTACATCTGTCAGGGTAGCAGGAGCCCCCCAACCAGCTCAAAACCCTCCCTGTGCTGAAAAAGCAGAGTCAGTCTGCGGGCTCCAGCCAAGGTGAGGGTTGAGGAGAGGTTGGGGAGCCTCCTCCAGCCCCCGCTTCTCAGACCTTGCCAAGCCAACCAGGGGAGAAATGTCACCAGGTGAGTCCTCCCCACTGCCCTGACAGCTCTTCGCTCCTTTCCAGGGGGGGTTAATCCAAAGTAACTCCGCTTCACTCCTTCCGCATTTAAACCGGGGGAGGAAGAGACATCCTCTAGCAGTGAGCAGCGTGGGGCAGGAGCGCTGCTCTCTCCAGTGCCTCTCACACGAACTGAGGGTTGTGTTAATCGAGGAAGGGGGCGAATTCCTGCTTTTTTCCAACTTTTCCCATTTCTATCTCCTTTTTTTCCCCTCTTCTTTTAACTTCCTTAAGAGTTGGGAAGGTTTTGAAAAGACCCTGTGTCATCAGTCATGAAATACGAGCTGGTTCCTCACATTGTCATATTTCTCGGCTTTATTGCCTTTCAGAAATGATTTTTTTAAAATCAGACTATTTCACCAGAGATTCGGAGGGGCTCTACAAATGTTATGAGAGCTTGGGAGAGGCAAGGGCTGATTTAAACGCGTTGTGGAGATTAAACTCGCTTGGCGCATGGCGATGTGTTTATACAAGTGATGGATAAACAGCCGTGTTGGTAGCAGGGTGTTGAATAAGTATAGATGAAATTATTGAACGTTAATTGAAGTAAAACACCTGTTCTCTGTTTGCTAGATAGATTGGCCATGTCTTACCTGTAATAAATATATTCTTGGAAAAAATCCTGGTGCGCCTCCTATAAATAATGATGAACTATGTCAGCGTGTGAGTATATAATTTTCTGTAGTATATAAATTTAAACCAAGAAGACTCTTAGGAGTGTGGCTGTGAGGCAGAAACGAAGGGTTTCCAGATCCCTAGTGAACAGAAACCTCACAAGAAGATCTGCAAAACCCATTTGCTTTTGCTCCTCTGGAGGTTTCCGTTTGTTCAGTAGTTTATTTTTTATACATATCCCCATAGCTCATCTCTTTGTAGCTTTTTCTGAGGGGTTCTTAAAGCAAAGGACAGCTTCATCCCAGGTCTGCCCGCTTGGAGAAACCACGTCTTGTGCTGCTGCCTGCTTTGCGTGACCCTCTATAGGCGTCTTTATCTTAAAACCCCAAATGGAGCCCATCAGAAATTACATGAAAAGCTCTTCTGTTTGCAAAAAAATCTTGGAGAAGGAAAAGTCAAGGAGAAAGTGACCTCAGAGCAGAGTTTGAGAGTCTAAAAGGATGAATCTTTGGGAGAGAGGAGGCAGGATGTGCGAGCTTTGCTGGGTTCGCAAACTAGATTAATTTTAGATATGCGATTGTTGTGAGCTGGTAAAGGGAAGTGGAACTGGAAATAGTTATTAAAAATAATAATAATTTTTTAAAAAGTCTGAAGTGGAAACTTTTTCCTGCTTTCAAATCCACGCCAAGTGTGTTTGGCTGTGAGGAAATATTCGGAGTATTGTCAGCTCGCAATGGAAAGCCAGAGGCTCCTGAACTCAGATACTCTTTATAAATAATCTTTATTTTTCGTGGAGAGAAGGAATAATTTCCAAATCGTGCTTTGAAACACACAACTGCCAAAAATCCATCCTGAACAAGCACCTCTTTGGGTTGGCATTTCTAAGCTGAAAACAACCAAATATAAAATATTTTAAGGTTTGAAGGCTGCGCAATTGCCATCTGCTTTGTAAATTTGGGCATAAGAAAGAAAAAAGTGTGGATGAGCCATTTCTTACTGGAAATATATTTAACCACTTTTCAAAGACAATTTAATAGAACTGGCACCTTTTTTTCCAGTTGATTTTGCCTCTTTATCTCTGGTGTGGAGAAGGTAGAGGAGACTTTGGGGTGCGGAGCTTCCCCCCATCCTGCCGTGTCCCTGCATCGGGTGGGGGGGTGTTCCCCCAGGATCTTCACACCAAGAGGCCGACTCGGGGTGTAACCTGCGTTACTTCAGGAATATTTATATCTTCGGTTGGGGTGTGGAAGTCGATAAGGAGAAGCTGAGAGAGGGTAAAAGCTGAGAGTGAACTTCATGGCTATGGAGGGTCTGGAGAGGAGATCGTGGGATAACCCAGGGCTGAGCATTTATTTTAGGCGATATAAACCATTCCCAAATTATAATAATAATAATAATAATAATAGCGATAATCACAACAACAAGCGAATGGCGCTTCTCTCTCTCTCTCTCTCTTTTTTTTTTTTTTTTTTTTTTTAAGAGCCAGGAAACAGAAATAAAACCTCAGCATAAAGCAAACATCATTCATGAATGATACATTTAGGCAGGTCTAAGAGGTTATGAAAGAAACTTCAGTCACGGACCTCTCCAAACGCACGAACGCGCAACGGAAAAAAAAAAATAATCCCTCCTGAAGAGTAAAACCTTAAAAAAAAATTTTTTTTTAAGAAGAGTGAAATAAGTTTCTGTAGCCCCAAAGCCGAAGGATCTACCTTTGCCATTTCCTGTGCTAGCTCTCAGTTTGAATGCTGCCGTCTGTTAAAAACCCCTAAGTGGTGAAGAGGGAGGGAGAAGGAGGAGGGGGGGGGAGGAATTCCTTGTCTGAAGAGAAGCAAAAACAAGTTGCACATGTGGGCAATTTTCCAAGGACCGTAAGTATACTTTGGCTTAAAAAAAACCCAACCAAAAACCTAGTTCCAAATGAGGTTTGTAATCTCTGCAGTTAATAAAGCATTTCCATCCCCTGTAAAGTAAAAGCGTATGTGCATGTGAAAAGGGAAAGCTGGAAGGAGAGAAAGTTGAAATAAAGTTTGATTGTTGTTCGGGAACCCACATTCTGGCTACTATACTAATCCCACCCCCCCCTCTTCCCCTCGCCTCCCTGCTTGAAATAATATTCAACTCCTATGGAATAGCTGAGTGCTGCCCCAGATTTAACACCCCGGGACCTGCAGTGGGTTCCTCTGATTTGGGGTCACCACCATGGAACTGGAGTGGGGTGTCCCCCCCAAAAAAACCCCCATCGCATCAGTCTGGGAGGAGGGGAAGTAACAGCCCGTGGTGGTGAGAAATCTGTCGCTCCCACTCAAGGCAAGGAAAGAGGGTGGGAAAACACACGCACAGGTACAAGAATGAAGTTTCTTTTCCTAAAACCCCTGGCGTGAGCCCAGTAAAAAGCTTTTCATTTTTCTTTCAGACAAGCTATTTTGCCCGTAATTAAAACTCATCCCGGGGCGGGGGATGACCAGGCTGGACCTTGGCAGGGACCAACTTGGGGGAAATTTGTTGCATTAACCGCAGTTGCTCGTTGTGAGCTCAGAAATGTGCAGTTTGTCTCAATCCAGGCAGTTACCAGGCGGAGGATAATTTTTTTTTAGCCATCCCCACACAGCTCCTTCTCCAGGTAAGGTCGCTTTTATCTTTCGAATTTGGAAAAGAAGAGAAAGAAACCTTTCCGTGCCGGTGGGACATGCGGGACCCGCTTCCCACTGCACCCTCTCTTCCCCGCTCCTGCCTTCTCTGTGGAAATGAGCCCAAATCCCCATTTTCAGGCAGCAATACAGACCCCCCTGGGCCTGATTCTGATCTGTCCCCAGCTCTGTGTCCCCCCCCTCCGCCCCCATCCTCCTCCCTGGCCCCCTGTTTCCTGTATTTACGTGGGTAGGGGGGAGATCAAAATCAGGAGCCCCAGACATTTACAAGGTAGGTTGGTGGTTGCCTATGGGGACATTATTACCGAAGAGTTTATGATTAACTTTCCCAGATTGTCCTTTTCCGTTTAAGGGCTTTGAGTCAGGGCACAAGCAACATGTTGTTTGTAAGGAAGGAGTCACAGGGCTTGTGAGTGAGGTAGGAAAATAAGTTATTTTACGCTGTTTGACTTTCCTTCTCCTCCCCTTGAGCGGCTGTTTGTTTTATAGGCGCGATGCCTTCAAGAATCACCAGTTTCGGGAATAAAGCACGCAGCGGTTTCAAATCCCAAATCAATTGTTTGTTTGTTTTCGTTTTCTTTTAACACTCAAAAACCTCCCAGACGCACCCCCCCCCCCCCCAAAAAAAACAACAACCCAACTCAAAATGAAATCCAAGTCATCCCCACGGCCACAAAATTTGCAGCAGATGGTGGTTCAGACCCAGGATATGGTATCAAAGTTTAATTCTTCAAACCTCGGAGGGAGATCCAGTCCCAGGCTCATTCAGCTGTAGCCTGGCTCATGTGAAACATGGTTTTATGCGTATTTGGAACACCAGTGCGGGGAAAATCGCTGCCATGAGCTGACTGCTCACACACACACAACTCTGCGGGCTCCCAGTGTGCAGAAAGTGGAAGGGGTGGACAACCCAAGTACACACTCTGACACGCAGAGCTCTCCACTCTCTTTCTCACACGGATTATTTTTTTTTTAATGTATATATTTTTAAAATTACCACGTTCCCACGCGAAACACATTGAGATATGGAGGAAGGATGTGGTGAAATTGTTGTGGGCATTTCTGACACCACCTAAACCTTTTTGTTTCGTCAACTTCCCAGCCGTGCTCCTCGCTCAGATTTGCCTGAATATGTTATATAGGATGAATTTATAGACCAATGCCCATCAGATCAATGCCCGTCAGATCAATGCCCAGCGACGACCATCAGCCGCACATGCCTACAGACCGCGGGTTGGCGTTTATCAGTCTCTAAAGATGGGGACATGTTTCCTACGAGATGCAGGAGTTCCTCGGTGATTAAATATTCCATATCCAGCCCGTATGGCTGAGCCCGGCATATTTACCCCTATAGAGACCCGGTCCCTATAGACACTGCCAGCCAAACGCCAAATGTGAAGGGCTGCGGGGACGTGCATCAGGGCCTTTAAACAACTTATTTTATCAATGGGGATGATGAAACTCATGAGCTGGGCACAGTTGCTATCCCTACACCTACGTTTTACCCTTTCCACGGAGGTGTAGAGCACAGCTGCTGAAATAGGACACACTTAAATGTCTTTATATATTTATAGGTATATATTTCTATGCGAGACCTCAACTTTATTGCGCATACAGAGGGGTTTGCTAACGCGGGGCTGCCTGTCTTTGGGAAGGGGGGGGATTTTAGCCTCTAAGAGGCGCCGCAGCCTAATTAGACCTTTAATAAGCTCTTGATGATTCAGGGCGTGACAGCGTTGTCTCGCAAAAGGTCCCTGAAACGGGGATTTAAACAAAGAAACCATCACCCCTGCCTCGGCTGTGCCCGGTGCTGGGGGCGGCTGGGGGGCGGAACCTGGACCCCGTGGCTCCGCTCCCGGTGCCGGTGAGGTCCAGGGGATGGAGGGGTGGGGAGGGGGATACAGGGATGTCACCCCATCCTTCCCAGAAGCAACTGCTCTCAGCAAACCAAACCGAGGAGGATAACTGGAGTAAATCAGGTAGTTTGATGTTCTTGTGTTTAAAATTAAAAGCCCCAACAACATGAAACTACCTAATTCACAGAGCAGTTCTAGTTCAGCCTTGGGTCAAAGGCTAAAATTCCCAAGAAAGGCGCCTGGGCGGCCATTTTGTTTGACATCATCTGCAATCTGAACTTTTATAATAGAAAACAGTTGCTAAGAAACAAAAGCAACAAAAGGATCTTTTCAGAGACGGCATAAAACCCCTCGGATTGCACGAAATAACTATTCAAATGATTTCCTATGTACAGTGTCTGGAGCGGATCCCTCCTGCAGGACTTTACAAATAGTTTACAAATAGACCAGAGGAAACAGTAAAATGCTTTTGACTTTGAGAAACAAGCGATTACCGCAGCTATTAAAAAAAAAAAAAAAGAGCAAAAATTCCTAAAGTTCTAGCCGCACCTCCTTTGAAAAGCTGATTTAAAGGAGAGTTTCTGATATGAAGATGATTTATCAAGATTTCGTATTAAAACACTATTACAATATAATTTTTAAATCTAAATCCGCCAGTTTTGATAACTTTCTGCAGAGAATGAAATAAAATCTATGAGTTCCGGGGGGGAAAATAACCAAATTAATTCATTTTCTCCTCCTCTGAAAGCAAATGTAATGTGATTCATTTAGAGAAAAAAGGAAAAAAGCTCAGCAAAGAACATATAAATTCATTAAAGAAAGAGCAAAAAGCGTCATTGTGACTATTTTATAGGTGTACATAGCAACATAGAGTAACTGATTGTGTCCTTTCCTTCCTACAACGCGGTCCCCGAGCTGGAAAAGTGTTATAAAATAATGACTGTGTGGTGATAAAAGGGAGAATTAAAGCCGAGGAGAGGGGCAGGGAGGCTGACAGGCCCCGGGGGCTTTGCAGAACTGCGAGTAACTTCCGCGGGGGAAGTTCGGCAGGGAAAAAAACACCAAAAGCTCTAAAAAAAATTAATAATATGGGCCATACATCCCCAGTCCATCGGGTGAGGTCACAAATCATTTTTATATTTATATATATGGAATGGAAAGTCAAAGTCTTACCTTGTAAGCGAGGGCTTTGTCCTCAAGTGGATTAAATAACTCAAAAGGGGTGAGGAAAAGAAATAATAAAGGCGGACAGAGCCCTGTCCCGAAAGGGCAACTTTAGGGGAGTTTAAAATAAATCCTCTGAGTTCAAGAGATGTACGGAAGAGCCAGAAACTTGACTATAATTTAACTTCATTTCGTGCGAAAACTCTTTAAAAAGCCTGGACGGGGCGGTATATAAATCTATTGTACCGGAAATACAATAAAACTTAGCCATGTTGTTGAACTTCAAACAGTTTACACCAGGTCGGGCGGGGAGAAGGGGCGGAATTCACAAACAAACAAACAAACCCCCAAAGATCAACCACCCCCACCCGAAAACCATTGAACACCCATGGGAAAGGGGATAGAAGGGGAGGGGGGGAGCCTTTTTTTTAGGGGGGGCGGCCAATATTGGCACCCTGGGGGGTTGTGTATTTATTTTGTGCTAGGTTGGAGCTCTGTATGTGTAAGGAGGGAGGAAAACACTGTCTGATTCTGTATCTTGCATACAAACTATAACTTGAAATTAATACAGATTTTTCTATTATCTTACAATTCATCGTTTCTCTCCTTTTTCTCCTTTTTGATATACAAATAGACGTTCAAGTTTAAATCAAACCTGCAAAGGGAAAGAACTTAAAGTTTACTATAAACCCTCAATTACATTGACACATGAGGGACCTATAGCAGTCCATACCTTTAGTACGTACGTACGACGTGCATTTGCAGACATGCACCCAACCTTCTCTACTCACATGTACCACACCCATTATAAAGTTAAAAATTGTCATTTTTCCCCCTATTTCCTACAAAGAGGATTAAAACCCCCCCTCTAAACCCATTGCTTTAAAATTTGTAAAACAAAAGTCATGGTCATGCTTGAACTTGTCTTACTAAAAGCTCTTTTTTTTTTCCCCGCCCAAATATATTTAAGAGGAATATATTTTACCAGAGCTTTTACTGCTGTAGCTTGGAAATGAAGCACACACCTCCTTCACCCCTTCTAAATTGCAGATTGAAAAGATAAATAAGGAAAAGCACTCAGGATAAGCGTGAAAAACAAAACTGTGTGTGCCATTTAATATCATGATCAGGGTTAAAATAAATAAAAATAAGGGGAAGAAAAGAGAGAGAGAAAAAAAAGAAGCCCAAATCTAAGTAGGTGATGGATTAGGTTTAATTCTTGGGCTGGAAGAACATTTTAAGGTAATGGGATTTCCCCCCTCCCCTCTTCTGGCTGTTGCTAAAGTTTTAAAAGACATTTTAAATTCAGATGTCAAAGGCGAGTTAGAGCTCTTGGGCAGTAAATGGATGTCTTGGCTATAAGATAACTTCCACTTGTCAGGGGAATAAGTGCTACAATAATTAATCGGCTGGGATGGGAGGGATTTCAAGTGTGTGCGTGAGCATCTATCAGTGAATGTATAGATGTGTACGTATCCATTACACACACACACTTCCATAATGGAAGGATCTATTACAGATCATCCTAGGGAAATTGCACCCAATCTCGAGATCTCATTACGGGTTTCTTTGTGACTTACTTAGATCTTCACAAAGCAGTATTTTAACTAAAATATGGTTATAGCCGCTGGTTTTCACAGCCCCCATCCATCAGCATGAGCCTTTGGGAGTATTTGGTGTCCGCTCCTTAGGAGTGATGCGGATATTCCCGAGAAGAATACGTTACCAACGGGAGGTGCTTGGCGCATTTTATTTAAAAGTAAAAATAAATTAAAGAGTTGGCTTTAAACCCTCCTCCTTCCCTCCCCCTCCACAGGGCTGTGCCTGGATGTGAGTGGGACACAGCTCGGGGTGGGCTCTCCCACCCATCCATCAGGGCAAAGGACACAGCGGCAACGCACAAAACCCCATCGCAAATATATATATATTTTATGTGAACGCTTAAATCATTACAGCTCCGGTAATAATAATACTAAAAGAGGAATAAATAATAAATACTGCTCCTCCGCTGACTGGAGCTCTGTTTAAGCAGTGGTGCCCGGGAGGAGCCGTCTGGGAGCGCCGGTGGCTCCGGGCGGCGGAGGGGCTGATGGCCTCGGGGCGGCGCTCGCCAGCCGGGACCGGAGCGCCCTCGGCCCGGCCACGCTCCGCAGAGCCGGCTGCCAGCTCGGGGACAGCTTTTGTTTCTCTGCCAAGGAGAAAACAAACATTTTCACTGTTTCTTTTTTGTTCGTGGGTTGGTTTTTTGTTTGTTTGGGGTTTTTTATGGGTTTTTGTGTGTGTGTGTGTGGTGTGTTTTTTTTTTAAGAGAAAGGAGGGGAAAGCAAAGTGAGAAAAGAGCTTTGGACTAAAAATTAAATTAAACTTCCTTAAGGAAAGATGCATTGAAATAATAATAGTCGTAATAATAGTCTTACTAATAATAGGGATATCACAGCCCCGAGCAAGGGAAACCGGAGGGGGATCCCCCCACGGCGATGGGCAGGCACAGGGGAGGGTAGAGAAGCCCCCGAGGAGGGGTGTCCTCCCTCGATATGAGGGGCAAGGTCGCCACGTGGGCCTCCTGAACCGCGGCCAAACCCCTCGCGGGCTCGAGGGGGATCCTCCGGCGGGGGGGGGGAAGCAGAGCCCCGAGGGCAGCATCGCCCCGGCTACTTGTTGCTGTGAAATAAAAGTTATTCTTCGGGGCAAGACACGAGTGGGGTGAAACAGGGGCCTGAGGGAGCCCCTCGGCCCGGCCTCATGCCCTCCCCGTCGGGGCTGGGCTGGAGGATTTGCTTTCCCATCGTCGGGTTCTCCCCGCCACCCCCGAAATCACGGTGCACAGCAGCCCGCGCTCCTCCTGCGTTCAGGAAGAGACGAACCCCCTGATTTTATGGACTGAACCCTCAATTAGACGGAGTCATTAGTCCTGAGCAGGAAAACCCAAGGAATGGCCCCCGCGTGTTCCCGCAGCGCGCCTTCCCCTGCACACCCACTTCCCGAGGAGATAGGGGAAAGTAAACTGCAAAACCCCAGCCTTAAAAGCAGAATTTAGGCAAAAAAAAAAAAATAATTAAAAATCCACGTTCTCTTCTCTTCTCTGCTCCAATTAATTAGAAAACTCCAATTAATAGGAAGGGGAAGGCAGCGGGAGCTCCTGCTCCTCGTAGTAACTCCCTGTTTCTTTGATGGGCGAAATAGAAACCTGGAAAGTGCGGAGAACCAAAGTGAAACACATCTCGGTAGCGGGGAAGCACAAAATCATCTCCCCCCAGCAGCCGAATTTAATTTGGGGTGTCCGGGGCTGCCAGAGGTGCCTTTGCAGGCTCAGCCCCGGCCCGACCCCACCGCGGGGTTCGGGACCCATCGAACCCGGGAGAGAGGGAGAGCCGCTTCCCTGGGAAACAAAATTAATTAGTCACCGAAGTTCCCGAGTCAGTCAAATGAGGCCTCCTTTAATTAGCGACAGAGGCTTTGGGCGGAGGGGTTAGGCCTTAAAAAGTATTTTTTACAGGTACAAAAGAATTAGAAACGTTATGTTGGCTGTCATTAAATAAAATAAATTAGCAAAATATTTCCTACAAGCCGACGGTCAGACAAGAAATCGCTCAAGCGCATTTAACTTTCCTGAATTAAACCTCTTGCTTTGCCAAAACCCTTCTCGATCCCACAACTCGTGCCGGAATTTATTTTTTGCCCCGTATATTCGCCAAATCTTCCTAAAATCTCCCTTCCTATAATTTTCAGGACAGGTTTTTTTGTTGTTTCTTTTTTAGGAATTCTTTCAGTTGTGATATTTTGAATTACACTTAAATCTTTGCAAGAGTTCTCCACTGAAAAAGAAAAAAAAAAAACAACAAACCCAAAAGAAGAAGAATATTGATAAAAATTCTATGGAAATTAGCAATAAAAATCTACCCAGCACCGGGCTGACCCTTAATCAAACTCTTACTCCATTTGTTCCTATTCCATTTGTTGGGAAATTCGAAGAAGCTTGGTTACCTTTAATTATTTACAGAAGCCCTCTGTCCCGGAGACTTTAAGAGTTTTCTTCTCTGGTTTTCAGTATTAAAAATCCATAAATAGTCAGGAAATTAAATTTAAAAGTACCTCATTATGGCACAACTGCTTTCCCAGCTCTGCACCGCTGCGGATGGACGCGAATTTATGGAGACGGAGAGAAACACACAGCGACCTGGAAAGGCTGAGTCCGAGTGGACTTGGCAATCCTTTCGAAATGACCTTTTAGTCTCAAGTCTACCAAAACATCCTTCCTCCTCATCCCACCGGTGGGCTCGGGGGGTCAGCGGAGAGAGAGGGGAAAAAATAGAGGAAGAAAGGAAAATGGTGGAAAGAGCCACAGAAACAGAAAGCGTGAGTTGGATTGTTATTAGTATTTTTTTCAACTGGGGAGAGGTTGAAATGAGGGGGATTTATTCCAGAAGGTTTTCCCAGCCTTGGAGCCAAGTGGGAGTTGAGTTGGAGCTGCGGTGGGTTGAGTTGGGTCCATGATGCGGGTTTGTGGGTTTAGTCAAACCGAGAACTAAATGAGTGATGATGGTAATGATGAAGAGTCGGATGAAGGATTAAAAAATAAATAGTCAAAGCTGGCAGCGGAGAAAGAGGCGGGTGGAGAGAGGGGGTACGGACAACGCGGCTTTGCCCCTAATTTCTTCTTTAAAAGAGAGGTAGAGGAATTTCAGAAGACGGAATATGAAATTCTCATGGAAAAATAAAGAAGAGGGGAGGGAAGCAGTTCTGCTCGCCCCTCCGGGCAGCGGTTTTCCACCCGGCAGCCGCTGGGGAGGATAAGGAATTCTCGGGGAAGCTACACGTGGGAAATGAGAAAAAACCCAACACTTTCCCCAAACCTGCCCCCCTCTCCGATCTCCCGCACCCAGCACTCACTCACCTGTCCGCGCCTTCCCTCTCTCTCTGTTCTTTCTTTCTTTATTCTGTTTTATTTATTTTTTAACTGAGCAAATGCTTCCCCTCCCACTTAAAAATACCAGGGAAATAAATACCTCCCGCAGAACCGTCCTTCCACCACTTGTTACAGCCGAACAAACCTTCCCCGGCCCCGGCTGAGTTTATTTTAATTAGTTTTAAGCTTTTTTCTAAATTTTGAATCCCAGGGACTTCTCCTGGTTGAAGTCTGCCTTGAGAGCCAGAGTGCTTTAAATTAATTTTTAACCAAAGGGCCATTGTGTTAGCAAAGGGAAAAATAAACCCCACCGCCTTCCCTCCCCCTGTCTAGACCGAATCACTGTTTTGACGGCAAACTGCAGCCCCCCCCTTCCCACCTCCTCCCCGATTCCTTCTTGTTTGCCGCCTTCTGCTATAAAGCAGGGGAGGGGGGGTTAATTTTTATTGATTTGGTTTACCCACCTTCGACTTCTCGTGCTGTTTTAGCATCTTTAGACCTGTCTAAAGATGGAGCTTCCCGACGCAAAAAAAAATTTAAAAAAAAATAAAAAAAGGACTTTATCTTCTCTTTTACTTCCCCCCGGTCCATAATCAGGCTCCAAATCCCCCTCGGAGATTCCCGGGAAGAGGCGGCCGCAGCCGGGGGGGTGTCGAAAGGCACCCGAGAACCTGCGAGGTGGGTGGGTAAAGCGGGGAGCGCTTTCCGGCGTGGGCCCCCCAACCGGGGGGGTGGCAGGGGGTTCCCAGCCTCCCTTCCCAAGCGGGACTCCTCATCTGTGCCCATGGGGGGACACACAGGGGTGTGGGTAGGGTTCTTCTGGGATGCTCGGGGTGCTGCCCGCTCATTTCCATCCCCACAGAAAGTGCGGGGTGGGGGGTGACGGGGACCCCTCTTCCCCCCCCCACGCTTTGCAATAGAGGGGGTGGCAGGGAGGGAGGGGAGGCGGCTGGGGGACAGGGTCGCTGCCCGCGGCTGCCAGGGGAAGAAGCTTTGCAAAAAAAAAAAAAAAAAAGCGATTTTGGGGTAAGTGGGGGGGGGGAGGTCTCTGACGATTGAATTATCTGTGAGAAAACGCGTCTGCGGGCGGGCTCACCAATCGGGGGCGGCGGAGGCTGCCGAGACCATCCCCCGGTGTCGGCTTTAATGGGAAACTTCACCTCTTTGCAGAGTGGGGGGATGTATTTTTTAATATAAAGACCGTCAGCCACCGCCGGTTTCCCCCCGCCCCTTCTCGCTCGCTCCGCTCCTGAGTTTGCTCACACCTCTATTTCCAACCTCCCCATTTGGGGAGTGGGGGTTATTTTTGGGAGGTGAAGCGGGAGTCTGTGGCTGTGCCAAAGCGTGAAAACTCATCCCCAAAAATAAAATACAGAGAGGAGAGAGAGCCCAGAGGAGAGCTGGTGTCCATCTCCCCCCAGTCAGCCCGGCCTTTGCAAGCTGGGATCGAAGCCTTTCCCTCCCTGCACCTTGTCTGCGGGCTGCACACAGCTACGTGCAGGGGGAGCAAATATTATATATTAAATATTGCGTATTAAATGTAAAAAGGCCGTGGCATTTTTAGGGAAGGGACTGATTTTTCCCACCCGCTCCCGCAGGAATTCAAGTTCTTGGCTGTTGGACGAATGGGGACCCTCTTCCTGCGCTGGCAAAACCGGGGCTGAGGGGGGGTACCCCAATTTGGGGTTACTTGGGGGCATGGCAAGCACAGAGTAGAGCCGGGGTTCCCAGGAGGATGATGCCCAGCCCGCTTGGTCTCTCTTCAGAATGGATTTATACTCAGGATTAATTTCCCGGACGCATCGGACAGTTTAACGATCAGCGTGAATTAATTCTGACTCTGTCTTGAAGGAAAAACGATGGTTTGTGGCACAGTCCTCCACAGGGCTATCACTGCCAAGAGGAAAAGAAACCAAACCCCAACATCACTGGCGGGTTTCCCATCCCTGGAGGCACCGCTTCCAAAACGGCTTGGACTAATAGCGTGGAGAAAAAAAAGGGAAATAAGAGGAAATTTGGCTCTTCGGGAGAATCTATTTATCCAGTTTCTTCACTTTTCCTTCTGGGAATGGCACTGCGGGGACGCCGTGCTGTTGGAAACCTCTTAAAGCTTACACCGGTAGGAGATGTTTTGCAGTTGTATCCGCCACACGTTCTCAAAAATATAAAAATATGCCGATTTGAATAGCTAATAATGGGCAATAATGGGGGAGGGGGAAGGAAAAAAAATAAAAAGAAAAATAAGGTATGGGATTTAACGGATTTTGCAAGCCATAAGAATAAACTAAAACTTCATACAGAAAAAATAAAGACCCCAAATCAAACCCAACAAGAGCTCTGCTCTAAAACAACCGAGGGAGGAAGAGCGGAGGAACATTTCCGAGAGGTCGGAGCCCCTGCGGGTATCTGCTCCCCCGCTCCAGTCGCCTCCAGTCCCGACGGTCCTCTCCGTCCCCCGGCCCGGGACTGACATGGGGCAGCGCACAGGACCCCTCCCTGCACTTCGAGCTGCAACCGTGAGCTGTGAAATTGGGTTTTTTTAACCCATTTCATCCTCTGCTTCCCATCTCCTATCCCAGCCCGTTCCCCACTTGCTCTCACAACGGACACAGTGACCTTAATTAAAAAAACCAAACACCTTCTTTCTCCTCCGGGGTCTGATTCTGCACCGCGGTCCCTCGGGGGGGGGACACACACTTTTCCCTTCACCCCCTCCTCTTCCCCAAGGGACCAAAGTCCAGACCCACTTCGCACACTGATCCTGCTGTCCAAAGGACAGCCCGTGGCTGCTTCCAGTGAGTCGGGGGACAAAACCAGCGTGTGCCCGAGGGGGACTGGCAGTGACCACCCCCCCCGACTGCCAGGCCTGCTGCAGCCCGGGCCCTGCTCCGTGCACTTGGTCCCTTGTCAATACCCATCACCGGGAGCCATCGGGGAAGTTGGGGAGGGAGGAACGGGAAGGATAAACGGGAGCAGGGCTCTTAAGGGAAAACTCCACGACTGAGGTTTTAGACTGTCTTGGCTAAAAGGAGTGAAGATCTGCTTTTATTTCCCTTTTGTTTTTTAATAAAAATATGTGGTTTGTCAGAAAAGCAGAAAGGAAAAGGCAGTTGGACCCCACAGACTGCGCTCCTTGCAGGGGAGAGAGCAGGGGATGCAATCAGCCCTTGGAAAGGACCCTCAGCCCACTCGAGAGGTTTTCTTCTGGAAATACTCGAAGGATGAGAAATGGAAGGGCTGGAGAGGGCTCAGGGCAATATCACCCGAAGGGCCTGGACTGAATACACACTGTTAAGACAATCGATCGTGAGGGGTTGGGGTGGTGGGTGCCGAGGGTGGGGGACAAGCAGTGAATTTTGCCACATGATGCAAATCACATGAGAAACACCCCATACCACTGTGTCCCTAAATTTGCTGGGGGCCATCAGCCCTGGGCTGAGCATCCCGGTCCCGGTCTGATGGAGCACGGTGCACCCCCAGCAACAGCCTTTGTACCCCCAGTTTATAAAACCCCCTCCCTTGTAAAAGTCACTTCACATCTCCTGAGCCTGGAAATTATCAGGTAACAACTTTTTACGACCCAACTCCCAGGACACAATTTCATTTCATTCCTTAACTCAACTCTCCGTCCCTTTCTCTCCTGGCTGCGTTTCCCAGCAAGAGACCCCTCCAGGTTTAGCATGAATTTAAACACTCAAACCTTGCAATGAGAGCTGATTCACAGCCTGGCCTTAAACCGCAGGATTTTCAGACCATCTGGAGTTGAACTCGAATTCCAGCCTGGGGGATTTTCAGCTTTTTAAAAGTCCCTGGGATCCCCATGCCGGTAGGGAGAGCCCCTCCACCAGCAGCAGCTCCGGTCTCTGCAGAAAGGTGCTGGGGCTGCTTTGTCCCCAGGGTTTCCCAGCCCTAACACATCCCAAGGGCCACTCCACTCACTTGTAGACCCAGAATGAAAAATCCCAACCAAATCCCAGCCTGAAGCAGCTGGAGAAGCTCCACAGACGCGATACTTTGCTGTTCTTGTTGGTTTTTCTTCTAATTCTGGAGATGGAAGCAAGAGCTTGGTGGGGAGAGAAGGAGGTGAAAAGGAGGGAAAGTGGCACTGGAAATCCAGTCAGGGAAAAAACACAAGAGCAAATCCATGGCTTAACTCCCCCTGAAAGTGGATGGATGTGAGTACTCCTTCTCTCTCTCTTGCCCCCCTGGTCCAGGGACCTTTGTCTCTGGGGTTTATGGTTCTCCTCTGTGTAGTGTCAGCGTTTCATGGCCTTGATGACACAGCCTCCCTTCCTCCAGTCCCTCTGAAGATTTGGATCCCAAATACAGCCAAAAAATCCCCGACTTCTTCAGCTCTGTGACTGTTCTCAGTGCTTGGGGGCTGGCACCATCCTGAAACTATTTAACTCACATCCATGGGAGATGGGGGCCTTTTAAGGTCTCTTCTCCCTACCCCACCCCCAGAGCCACTACCCCTCATATATTATTTTTACTAATGTAGTGGGATATTTTTTTTTTTTTTTACTTTCTTAGAGGAGGAGGGATTTGTGTAGCCAGATCCAAGGAATTTGGAAAGAGAGAGTGAGAGAGAGAGAGGGAGAGATCCCCCTGTTGACTAGAGAGATGTTGTTCTTGCAATTAGAGACGTCTGACCTTGAAGGTCGCAGGTCACGGTCTTGAATAAGGAGCAGGAGTGCAGGGATGGGATTGAAACTTGAGGTGTGTCTGCTGGAGATCACAGGGAAAAGTCTTCCAAACAAAGAGGAATGTCTTGGTCGGGGTGAGAAACGACAACTTCCCTGAGAATTATGGGCTCCTTCTGGATAGTCACATACCTGCAGACCTCCCAAAAGATGAGCTGTAGCTGAGGAAGGGAAGCAAGGAGGGGGAAAATGAGGGGAGAAAGGAGGGGCAGGATGGCTGGAGCCAGAAGGCCCCATTATTTATTACTATTTGCATTCTGGGCAGCCCAGAGGCCCTGACGCTGGTGGTTTTACAGAGATAGGTGGAAAACAATAGAAAGAGCATCCCATCATGGGGGAAGCCTTGAGGTGGAGGGTAGGGAGCAAGGAGGCAGCCCAGAAGCACCTTTGCAGGAAGGGAAGAGAGGAAGAGATCCCCACCAGGGGCAGGGAAGTAACAGAGGAATAGCAGGAGACTGGATCTCAAATCTGGGTCCAACACAACAACTATGAAAGTCTCTGTGAGGTCGTGTGAAGCTCTAGGGAGTTGGTCACAGCTGTGTGCCTCAGTTTCCCCCCAGGAATACCAATCACAGCAGCAAAGAGTGCTTCAAGCCTTATTTCAGGACAGTGAGGGTAGAACAGACTGCATAAATCTTATTTCTCTGCTGGGGTCTCCATTCAAATGAAGAAAGTAACATATTTAGTGGTCCAGAGACACCAGGCTTGTGCCTATGGACCCCGCAGATGGAGGTTTGTGTGTGCCTGCTTCTGAGTACCTGTGCATGGGCTGTGCCCTGCTCTGTCAGGGGGATGAAATTCCATCGGTAGTGTGAGCAGGATCACGACACAACCCTGCCGATGTCCCGTGCTGAAGGCCTGCACATCCACCCAGAGCCAGCCAGTACCACGCATTGCAGCCCACAGATCCTTTGGCTGTTCAACACGACATTGAAGTCCATGTTCCAATGTATGCAGGTCAATCCCCTGGGCCTAGAGGAATGAAGAACACAGGAAAATGCCTGAAGACCCAGGACCTTCAGCACAACCCCAGCCCACCTCCCTGGAGCCCCAACATTTGAACAAGCTCAGCTCCAGATCCTCTGGCAGAGCCAATATGCCCTAAATGACCTCAAGGATGAAAAGCCCTGACTCTATTTGAACATTTTTGATGGGAGCAATGAGGACCTCATCATATCATCCGTGCAAACCACGCACAGAAAGATCTGCAGTTAAACTCCACAGTCCAGGTCTTGCTGCGATGCTCAAGTCCATCCTTAAGGTCTTTTCCTCTCCCACTTTCGAGCCCATCCTTAAGGTCTTTTCCTCTCCCACTTTCGAGCCCATCCTTAAGGTCTTTTCCTCTCCCACTCTCGAGCCCGGTGGTCCGGAACGGAAAGGAGAGGGTCAGGGTGAGAGCAGCCCCCGGCCCCAGGAGCAGCACCCAGCGACGCTAGAGGGAGCCCCGGGCTCAATTAATTAACGAGCGAGAATTAACCGGATGGGAAAAACATTGGAGCTGGGAGGTGAAGTGAGAATTAATTCACCTGTGCTATTATTGGCATTTCAAGATTTATTTATGTCGATATATATTAAATAATCCTTACGTGCATAGCAGCGAGATGACACTAAACCGAAATGCAGGAAAAGAAATGGCTTTGTGCGTTTGTGATCTGATTCGGGGCAATTGGGGCTCTAATTGATTTAAACGGCTGTCAGACCCACTTTCCCCTCTGCCTAGGTATTTATTCTTCACTTTGAAGCATTTGAGGGAAAACAGAAGGCATCAATCTGTCTCCAAAATGCCTTTTTTATGCCAGTATTGATTCTTGAAGTGTCTCTGGAGGAAGGGGAAATGTAATGAATAAATGTTAAGGAGTTCAAGGTTTCCCAGCCTGGCCCAGCCATAAGCTCACGTGTAGGGAGGCCAGAGCAGAGCTGCTGTGGGGAGTCCCCAGGCCTGATTCAGAGCCTGCCAAACACAGTGGGACCACAGCCAAGATGCCCAAGAGGGTTGCAGAGGCTAGAGGCACCCTTGGGTACCAGCTGAGAGGTTGCAGCAGGTTTTTGGGGTGGTTTTAGGGTGCTGCCTGCATGCAGGAGGGTCTGCAGACCCATCCACAGCCCCAGCCTCAGTTTCCCCCTCACCTTCCTCCCTCTGCAGCCTTTCCTGCACGATGCAGAGTTCTGCTGAAGGTCTGAAGCTTCCTGAAGGCAATGAGGGGGTTTCAGGGGTTGTAGCAGATTTAAGCAGAGCTCCTGCAGGTAGGGAAAGGGGAAAGCAGCCCCAAAACAGGTCTCCATGGCGTGGTGGATGGGCTGGAGCTGTGTGGTGGATGAACTCAGGCTTAAGTCTGAGCAAAACTGAACCAAAAGGGAGCTTAGCAGAAATGTAGCAATAAAAGCTGCTGCTGGACTTATTTATTATCATTTCAATCTGATTAGCATCCCATTCAGTGGCTCTTTGGAGAATAAAACACTGATATTGTGTATTTATCTTGACAGAAACCAACCAACCTTAATAAAAATGAATCACTTGATAAAGTATAAAAAAGGGGAATCAGACGTTTCTGAAGTTTTATGTTGTCTTTTTAATTAATTGTTCTAATATTGCCTAAGTATGTAGGAGGGGGAAAAGTAGAAAGTAGCAGAGATTATGTAAAGGGTTTACTGTATCCTATGTCCTAGGTGTAAATAATGTTCCTGTTAATTTAAAACCAAGGCTGCCAGTTTTTATGACTTCACTGCACTCCCATTAGCTCTATCTTTATACACTGTCATGGGTGCAAATAGATTGGGTTGAAAACTTCCCCCAGAGCCGCTTTAAAGTGACTTCTAATCTTTCCCTTTAGTGGTGTTAATTCAACTTCACAAGAGTGTTTGAAGCACCATTAGGCAGAGAAATGGACCTTCTCTCCTGCTGGTGCCCTTATCCAAATAGCAACGTTACAAAAAAAAATCTGTTTCATATCAGGCCAAGTCTCTGGGGCTCCAGAGAGCAGCTGAAGGAGACGTGGGCTTCCTTTTTATGAGACTTAAATACATAAAGAATTTATGCTTTGCATTTCTGTATCACCGCCCTGTGGAGGTCTCCAAGCACCTTGGAAACCTCCTGCCTCATAGCATGCAAGACACGTGGCTGCAACTGCTGGAAATGGGGACAGAGCTGGGGACACAGCCAGGGGAAGAAAAGGGTCCACGTAACCTGGGTTGGCTACAAGGCAACGTGCTGTTGGGGTGGGTTTTTTTTGGACTCCAAGGAAGGGTGGAAAGTGAGGTGCTGGGAAGCCCCACAAGTTTTGTGGTAGGTCACAGTCATGTCTATAGGCCTGTCACAAATGGGTGATGGGGGTGAGCAAAAGCCATGGTGTTATCTGTTATTAGTGGGAATGTGGCTGGGATTAGTAAGAAGGTAGTGTTACCAAAGCTGAGAGACCCAGAAGCATCAGTGGAGTGAGGTTTGTCGCATGCATCAGCCCAGAACATCATCCACCCCCACTTCCAGTTCCAAATCTGGCTTCCAACGGGGCCCAGGAGCAGATACATAGGGGAAAAGGAGTGCACAGAGTGCTCCTTTGCTGAGGATAATGTCCCAGCCTCCAGCAAAGAGCAGGGTAAGAAACTTTTTGACCTGGTGGCTCTTCCTGGGCCCTAGTGATTGACAGCCAAAGTTGGATTGTCCCTCAGTAATTTATTGGATCCCTTTTTCACCCTCATTTACAATTTTGGCTTCTACACCCTCCAGCAGCAGTGAGTTCCACAGTGTAAGTGCACATTTTATGAGAGACCATGCTCTGAGAATATATTATTCCCCTGGACCCTTCCCTTCATCTTGCAGGCTGGCACAGACCTCTGTCATCCCTCATCTCAATCATCCTTCTGCTCCTGGCAGCTTAGTCAGCAATGGGTGGTGTGTTTACCCCGAGTTTTGGTGGAGGAATTATTTTATTACAGGACAGTCTGTCCCAGAAGAGCCACATTGCCCCCGAGGTCTGGCAGGTGCAGGGATTACAGCCCAAGAGGAAGGACTGCAAGGTCGTGGGATGAGACTTTCTCCTGTCCTCCAGGAGAGGGCAATCCCTGGCTGGAACTGAACTGAGAAAAGCTGCTTAAAAAGAGACACTTGGGAGGATTTTCCTCTTTGGCTGCTCCCTCCAAGCAAAAGCTCAAATTACTGTGATGGAGGAAGGCTGTAAAATGGGAAACACAGATGGGGGAACTTAGAGGGAGTGTGGGGTCGGGGTGGTCTGTGTTTCTTTTCACAGTGGCATTCATTGATACAAACTGGCTCTACTCACGACAAGGAAAAAGCAGAATTCAAAATAAAATGGGGTTTCTTTTGAATCAGTGGAACTTTATGCTGCATGATCCAATTCCACCATTTATTTCCATCAGGCTTGTGTTTAATTCTTCTTCTTTAATCTTCTTTCTTTTTAAAGACCCAGACAGAAGATGCAGGTGTATGTTGGGCAAAACAAGCTGATCTATACGCAGCCTCTTGCTCAACCTCCTCCAAATCCTTGATTTCCACCACATACATTCTTTTATTCATGCAATGCATCCCCACGCTAGCAGAGGTGTTCTTGACCTGCCCTGTGGAGATGGGCTGGTGAGCAAGACCCTGGCAAAAGCTTATTCCAAGTTTTATTCTATATTACTGTGTGACACAGATCAAATAACTCAGTCTCTTCTCTGTCTCAGTTTCCCCATCGGCAAAATAAGGAACACAAAACTGTAATGTTTTGCAAGATGCCACGTGGCAGAATCCATGAATTAAACATAATTTTCTTCAGATGTCCTCTTTCCTAAGAGGGCAGTGAAGATCCAAGCCAGTATTTCAAATATGTTTTATTATGCATGTGAGAGGTGTCCCCTGCACTTCAGTGATGCCATTTTGAGCATGGCCTTAACTTTGCACTTGAAGGTGTCCAGGAGCTGGTGGGAGGGGAGGATGGAGAGAGGAAAGGTGGGCAAAATGCTTCTGAGTAAAGAAACCCCCCACTCAAGGAAGGCTGCTCAACACCTCAATGATTTCCCAACTACTTCCCAGGAGAAGGTTTGGACAACCTAACATACAAGTATCAGGAGGGAAGTGGGCATCCCACCAGGCTGCTTCATCCTGGTGAAGGTGTGTGGCTCAGAGAAAAAATATCTGGAAAATAAATGAACAAAACCTTGTTAAAATAGTCCTTGGACCATCCCATCTCTTGCTAACTGTTAACTACAGAAAAGGCAGGAGTGAGAAAAAAAGCACTCAAGCCTGGGAGAACTGGAATGTGGAGCTTCTTGGCACAAGCTGAGCAGAAGTTTCCAGAAGAAACAACATGAGTGAGAGGATTATTACGAAAGGCCAGAGTGTCAGATCTGTGCTGGGAGTTAAAAGAGGCCCATAAAATCCACTCACCAGAAATGGAGCCAGAGCAAGGTCTGGAGTTAACTCCTTAAAGTCTACAAAAGAGTGATAACCATCAGGAGTGACTTTCTTTCTGTGAGGTGCAGAGTCTGGGCAAAGTCCCACCTTAGCCATCACCCAGAAAGCTATAAAGAGGAAAAAGGCAAATCAAGTAGGTTGATGAGTGGTTTATGCAATGCAATAAATCCAATACCCCGAGCAGCTCTCTAATTTAAACTATTTCATAGCCATTTATAATGATTCTTTCAAAAATAAAAGATAATCATAACAATATAACCCAGTTATATTATAACAACACAATCCACATGCACCTAATTTTACCATCATTATTAATAAAGATTATTGCCCTGCAGTAGCTGTGTTAGGCCAAAACCTATGGAGTACTTGCAAACTGAGTAGGAAAAAAAAGAAATTCCAATGGTTTTAATTTTTTTTTCCCTATTCCAACCCTTTGCAAACGCTGAGCAGCGAATCTCTGCAGGTTACACAGCAATTTTTCCTCTTCTGTATAAATGCAATGAGTTCTTCCAGTTATTTGGAGACTTATTAGTCTAAAGTAGTGTCTGAAGAGAAATTTCAGAGCATTGCCTAAATAATATGTGGAAGTGGGGGCAAAACTGGAGTGTATTATGTTCTTCACTTTCATTGTGGACAGGGTAAGACATGATGGGTTTAGATCACAGCTAAGAAGGTTTTATATTACATATTTTCAGAGATTTTATATTTGCAAGGAACAGAAAGGATGGATTTGGAGTTGGATGGTAGTGGGGGATCCCCAGCTTTGGGTGGACACATGTCACAGTGATAACAGGGTAAAACTGAGATCATGTGGCAAGCTGAGACTGGGACTCCAACCTTCCACAGAGAGTGTGAGACTCATTCTTACAGCTCTCACCTCCTCCTTTCCTTGCAGGATGCCTTTATTGGCCTCTTATCCCATAAGCCAGGAGCAGCTGATTAGTAGATTATAGACCAGCCCCAACCTGTCCCCACTTCCCCTTCTTCTTCTGGCCTTTGGATCCCGGTACTGCTCTCCAAATGTACATAAGGAAACCTGTCTGGAGGGAGTGGGAGGCAGGACCTGGCTGCACGAGTCCCACCCTCCATGCACAGCTTTGGCTCATCCATGTAAATCAGGGAAATGGGAGAAGAAGGAGGGCATAGGAGATCATGATAAGTTAACTTGAGAGTTGCTCCTAATTGAGTCCTGTTTGGATCGTTGGTGTTCAGAGATGTTTTGGGAGAAGGAAGAAAGCACGTGGCCAACATTTGCAAAAGATTTGGTGTGCTCCCCTTGAATGGTAGGTGCTCAGCCAGGAGAAGTTACTGCAGTTTAACACACACCAGAACAAATATCGTGTCTCCAACTCTGAGGGGCAGAGCTTAAAAGGACATTCAAAGTGAGATGCTTTGAAAAGACAGAAACAAGTGTAACACGGAAGCAAAGGCAAACTAATGAAAGTCAGAATGAATTTATGAGGCACCTTAATGAAACACGTGGACACGCAGAAGATGAATCCATGATGTTTAAGCTTTTAAGTCTGCAGATAGTATGGAACTCACATGATTGGGAAGGCAATAAATTTCCTAGCAAATGGACAAGATCATATTTGCACAGAGAAAAACCTTTGCCCAAAGCAAGCCGTGTGGTTAGTGAAAGATTCAATTAGGCTATTTAACGCCAGTTGCACAACTGTCTTGTTCAAAGGCTTGTACTATGTTCTGTCAAAGGTTGCACCCCTTAAATGGGAACATTTACGGATTAAAGTCGAGCAGCTTTGCTCTGCCCGACAGATGGGTCTTGTTCCTTTGATGAGAAAGATCACAGAGAAAATGATAAACAAATCATGTACGACTCCATACCCATAGTGACAGAACATATATAATAAATGTTACTTTTTACTTAATTGCCCAGAAAATGTTCACACAATACACGGGGACACGGAACCACTGAGCAATGATCAGAAGCTGTCAGTATTTATTAGCTGTCCTGCAGCAGCACCCCTGCCCAGATGTGGATCAGAAACCAAGACCCCACACCAGTGTCAATGGGGACTGCCATACTGGGGAGCCCTCTCGTACACACAGTGGGCTCAGTGGCCACAGAACCCCCAGTGCTCTTGGGGCCCACGCTTGAACCCAGGGCCAGCAGCACCGTGGAGAGCTCCACGCCCCCTGCCCAGACAAGTGCTCGGACTTTGGGAAACACCTGGGGATCCATGTATAGATACACCAATATACACACATATATAGATATATGGAAGCATCATTCCATCTGGGCACTGACACCCACAGATCTTCTCAATGGGAGTTTGGATGCGGCCGTGTTGGCTCATGGCAAAGTTCAACCTGTCCATCAAGCACAGCTTGGCTTCACCCTTTCCCATGAGGTTTGGGGCTTCTTTTCCAAATCAACCCTTCAAAATGAGTCCCTAGGGAGGGTCTGACCCTCCTCTCTCTGACAGGTAGTGACCGCTAACGATGGGTATGTCCAGCAAGAGCTGTACTGGTGGTGAGTCCCCATCAGCCCAGAACTGGGAAGGGTCGTCCCTGCTCCAGGTATGGCCACGCTCTCCTGAAGCAATGCAGACGTTCACTAAGCCTGGTTATTTGGGCTGGTACTTTGCTTTTCTTCCCTGCATTTAATGATTTGCAGCTATGCATGCAGCTGCATAAAGTCACCATGCAATGAGACAAAACCTTTCAATTACAGGAGGAAAGTAACGCTGCCAGCTTCAAGTACAAAAGTATATTAATAGTAATAGTAGTAGTAGTAGCAGCAGCAGCAGCAGCAATAATAGTAGTAGTAATAGCAATAATAATAGCAATAACAATAGTAATAACAATAGTAATAATAGCAATAACAATAGTAATAATAGCAATAACAATAGCAATAACAATAGCAATAACAATAGCAATAACAACGGTTATAACAATAGTTATAACAATAGTAATAACAATAGTAATAATAATAGTAATAACAATTGTAATAACAACAGTAATAACAATAGCAATAATAGCAATAACAATAGTAATAATAGCAATAACAATAGCAATAACAATGGCTATAACAATAGTAATAACAATAGTAATAATAATAGTAATAATAATAGCAATAGCAAGTGGTAATGTTAATGTTAATGTTAATGATAATAATGATAATAATAGAAGAAGAAGAAGAAGAAGAAGAAGAAGAAGTAGAAGATTCGCTCACCTTAAGCGAGATTTGACACAGGGGGACAGAAAGAATAACTTATTCCCCCAGAGGGGAAAAAATCTGGAAGATAGATGGCAAAAATAAAGGTATCAGAGTGGTGTGATGTGTTTGTGCTTTCTATAAACTGATCGGATGTATCTGTAAATATGCAGGACAAAGGAACTGCTGCATGGGGAGACCCCGCGTGTCCGCTCCCCTGTACTGTGCTGAGAATATTTTCTTGCAACCAAGAGTCAAACGATTGTGAGTGTCTCTTTTTTTTTGCAAGCCAGACAGATACTCAAGGAAAATTACCAATTAAACAGTGGGTTTGTGCAGGGAAAAAAAGGCGTTGTGTGTCTCGTTTTGTTTTCCCAAGCTATAACCACAACTTTCTGCAAAATAGAAATTGATGCAAAGTGACAGCATAAGGAGCAGCATAAGGAGAATTCAGATCTTTACCTTTCGCTCACCATCGGCGAAAGTGAATTTCTCTTCGCTTTTCCTTGAGAAACTTGGAGCTGCGGGACCCTTCTTATCTTCAGTGATAACTTTCCATTGTTATTTAACTGTCTGTATCCGATTCACTTTCCTCTTCTTCAGGCGGGCAGCGAGCAAAGGAAAACCTCACACACACGGTATGGATCATTTAATTGACTTGCGGGAAGTGCAACTGCAAATAGACATAAATAATAGTTTGTAGCCTAAAAATTCGGTTTCTAGATGGAGAGAGAGGTTAATTTCTGATTAAATGTGAGTGTGAATGAGTGCAATATTTTCTACAGCGTATATGGTTAATACGAGCATTAATATTTTTATATAAATATTCCAAATGTTGAAACATGCGTTTTGTGAAATCATTACCCCTGCGAGAGAGATACATCTCCCATATTACTTTAAAAAATATTTTAAAAATTAATATAAAATTATTCCTTACTATTTTCTATATGTGCGCATTAAAAAATACCCAAAGAGAACGAAAATATCCAAACCTGAGAGACTTTTACGGGGCTTTGGCAAACGTGTGATCGCGGCAGGGCCACAAGAGCCAAGACCCGCGGGGGGGTCCAGCCTGCAGGCAGCTCCGGGGCACGGATTTGGAGGGTTTGCCATCAAAATGACAGGTGGAACTTTGAGCTATGTTTTTTGAGTGACAGGGGTTATATATTGTAGAGCTGTCGTTGTCCAGAATAAGTTAAAATCCGCATAATCTGCGAGTTTCGCTGTTATAATAAATTAGGATATTTTTTCGCTGCCTTTATTAGCTTCTTTTCTTCGAAAAGCAAAATAAATCGGGTAATTCCTGAGCTTCTAAACGTCCCCACCAGCAGTTCCCCGGGTGGTTTCGGCGGTGGGAGAAGGCTCGGACCTGTTTGCTCGGTGACCTCCACCCGCTGCCGGACCCACGGGAAACTCGTGTCCCTAAAGCAGGAAAAGAGCCCATCACCCCGCTCCGGTACCGGTCCCTCCGGGGCTGCACCCAAAGTCTTTCCCCGTCCCTTCTGCCTGTCCGAGCCCCTCAGCCACCTCCCTGAAGCTTTTTTTTTTAGGTCCTTTCGGCGTGTGAGTGTGGTGCATGGACGGGCACCCCCCTGCACCCCTGCCCGTCGGTGCGGGGATGTGGCTTTGCCATCGGGGACACCCAACCGGGTGACAAAACCTGGGATTTACCGGGAATACCCGGGATATCAAACCCGGGGGGGGTCCGGTGCACCCAGCGGCAAACCGGGCTGCACCCACGGCGGTCGGGGGGGGAGGTGGGGGTGGCATTATTTAATTTATTAACTGATCATCCTCAGCCCCTCTCCCTCTCCTTGGCTCCTTTCACGGAAAGGTCTCCCCGGGGTTTTCCTTTCCGCATTTTCCCTGCGCGGCCGCGGAGCGCGGAGCCGCGGGGATGGGGTGGGATTTAACGATCCGTCCCGCTGGACACCGAAGCACCGGGATTTACTGTAAAACATCCCGGAGGCCTTTCCCGGAGGGGATTTAAGGAAAGAAGGTCTAAGAATGTCACTTAGCCAGAGTTTGTCACCAAAAAGACGTGCTCTTGTTTGGGCGGCGGTGAATTTCACCTCTAGCACGGAGCAAATTGAACCGCGGCGAGGGGGAAGCTCCGGGAAGGGCTCGTTGCTACAGCCCCCTGATTCTCTGCAGTTTTACCCCGGGGGTCAGATCCAGACCCTCCCCCCAATTATCTCCCCCACGTATAGGGTTGCTGTGAACCCCCCCAGTCCCTGCACACACACGCTCTCTGATGGAGAAGGGATCCTGATTTATACCCAAAGCATTACTGGATTGAATTATGCTTCCTAAGAGGTGGAAAGGGTCAGACCCACACAAGCATCCCCACCAGAGCCTGGAACAGGGCACAGGCCTTTGGTGTGGGCTTGGGTGGACTCAGCCCCACGCATCATCCTGAGGCTCCATCATGTAGAGGAGCCTGGAGCCTCCTGCTCTCAGTGGGGGATTCGATGGTGAAGTGAGAACAAGAGAAATGCTCCAGCACAGGAGAAATTTGCAGGAACATGAGAGGGGAGAGCAGAGAAACTGGTATCCACAGATTCCCTCAAAGAATTTTAGTATCTCACTTCTCGTCCTGCTTGCATTTGAAATTTGCAACAAAGGGAAAAGAAAAAATAAAGAAAAATAAGGAAGAAAAGCGATAACTCTCACTGATTGTGGTCTGTGCTTCTATTTTTTTAAAACCAATCAGGGAAACAAGAGAAAAAGACCCCAATAGATCTGGCTGAGCAGCAATCCCTAATTAATACCTCCTTCCTGCCATACAGGGCTATTCTAGCAGGTGGTCAGACATAGGGGTGGAGCTGTGGAGCCCCCAAGGAGCTGGAGGTTGGGGCTGGCAGACCCATACCCACCATCTCTGCACTGCTCAGCACACCTATGCAGCTCTGCTCAGGGCAAGGGCTGCAGGGAGCAAAGCCAGAGGCACTCCTGCCCTAATTCCCGCAGCAGAGGTGGGAATAAAGTGTGTTTCTCATGGAGCCTATGTCTAGAAATACTACTTATTAAATTAGTCCTCCTGTGGGGTTTTGCTGAGGTCTGTGGTTGCTGCTCAGGCATTGGCAACCTTGTCCCACTTCAGCCTGGTGAGCCAAGAAGAGCCACTGCCAAATTGGCCTTTTCCTCTTGAATTCCGAGAGAGGAGGGTTTGAGAAAGCTGGGTTTGGGAGAGTTGTTGAAGGGCACAATTAAAACAGATTTACATTCTGGAAGAGAGCAGCCCTCCAAGGTGGATGGTCCTTGAGGCTCTCAATGGCCTGGTTCATCATGCTGCCATTCTTCATGCTCCATCAGCGTGACCAAAATGCCTCCTGTTCACACAGCGTCTCTTCAGCCTTTTCCCAAACTCTGCTGCTGGCCAGGCTGGAAGACCTCACAGGTTTGCCATAGTTCACAGTGCTTCTGGCCTGAAAAAGGTGGAAATAAAATAAGAGATGATGGCAAAGCCAGAAGTACAACTCACACCTCTCAAGACCCAGGGTAGCACCCCAGTCACCAGGCTCTTGGGTCTTCTGAAATACGTTAATTCCTTTACAGCAGAAGCCATAAACCAAATGCAAACAAAATCATGGGGTTTTTATCCAAAGCACTCGGTCTTGGGCTTTGCATTCATGCTGAGAATGGAGACAAGCCAAAATTTATTTTTGTGTTTGAGAAATCCTAGTCCTGAATGTTCCCCTTTTCTTCTGAAATTTGGGTGGGGAAGGGGAAGAACCAGCTTGATTCTGGGAAGCATTTTGATAAAGAAAAGCTACAGTCAAATTCAAAACCTCAAATTATTTTGTTAAGGGGATTTTCTAATTCAACTCTTTTACCTCTTTGTGGAATTTTAAGATGTGGAAGGTGGTGGCAGTGGTGGGATGTGACAAATACCCAAAGCCTTCAGTGCTTTTCCAGTTCTACTCCATACATATCACGTTGTTTCATGCGTTTGTGTAACCCAAAGTTTAGTGGAATGTGCCTGAATGATGGTTGAGCACAGATGTAGGAAAAGACTGCCAAAAGCACTCCAAGAAAGGACATGGAACTGGCAATAAAGCGAGCTGCATCAGCAGGAATGGAGGCTATGAGCCCTGGAATCTCGTTCCAGATTTCACATCCTCTACAGGCTTGATGATGATGGGGAACTTGGGAGAGGGAAAGGAAACTGAGTGGCTGGTGTCTCCACACCAGCAGCTCCAGCACAGGCTCAGCATTGGATTTAGCAACAAAAAAAAGAGCAAGTGGGAAATCAGAAGTAAAAAAAAAATGAAGGTGGTTCAATGATTTGTGTTGAAAAATATTATCTCCACTGATTTACGCTGACGGGGGCTTGGCCCAGGGCATGGAAAGCACCATGCAGATGGGCTAGGAGAGCTGCAATTCCCAGATGCCAGTTGTCCACAGTGCAGCCGTATTCACACTGAGGGGGTAAAGAAGAATAAGTGTAACCGTATGGTGAAGTGCTCTCACACTTCACCATATCCAGACTCAGGGGTGGAGAAGGGCTTGTGCTTGACTCTCCCTTTCCCCTCAGGACTGTGCACGGCTGTAGGAATGAGCTTTGTCCTTTTTTTCCATTTGCACTGAGCTGAGTCATTGTGGAGGAATAGCCCATTTGTTAATGAGAACAAAGTGATAAGGTTGAGACCAGAATCACTCTGGTTGCCAGTTAAAAACACACACTGATTTCTCTGAGGTCCCTCTAAAAGCCCCAGCTGAGATTCCCAGTGCTGGAGGGGGTCATCAGTCCCCTCCTCACCCGCCAGGAGCAGAGGGCAGCTTGGGTCCAACTATGCCCAGCCCATCAGGACAGCCTGGGTCTCTCAGGCTTCCCCTGGCAGTGCAATGGACTGTGTAGGGCTGTGCAGGGTGCACATAAACACCCCCTGTCTCACATCACCTGCCCAGACCGCAGACAGAGCCATAAGGTACCATAAAGCTTAAGGTGTGTGTTTTTTATGTAAACATTTATTTAGATGCCAGTTCTTTGGTCTGCTCAGGAGACTCCATACCTGGGGCATGTTTGCAGCTGAGTACAAACTTTCACATTTCTGTGAAAAGCCTCCTAAGTCACGGGGCACTTGGGAAGGAGTGAGGGAGTTCGTGAAAATAGGAATAGCAAAACAAGATTCTTTATCAGAGACGGCAACATACATTAAACAGGGATTCCCATAAAAATACCACTGATCTTCCTTTGCTTGTGAAAACCTGATGTCTGAGGAGCTGCAACACCACAGTGCTTGGTTCCCCATTTACACAAAAGCACTTTCTCTTTTGACATTGGTGGGGAGGAAGGTCCCAGGGCTGGACAAGGAAGGTCCTAGGGATGGGCAACGAAGGGCTCAGGGCTGAGCAAACACGCTGCTGTGAAGGGCTGGAGATGCAAAAATTGGCTCTGGAAAAATACACTGAACCTCTCTCAGTGCTAAATGCCAGTGCCTGACTTCTTGGAGGGAGAAATAAGAATTAACTAATTGTTTAGGGTCAGCTATATAAGGACCAGATCTTTTCAGGGTAACAATCTGAGATCTGGGATAAGCTGATACATTTAAAGAGAAGAAAAATGTCATTATTCAAAAGCATATTCAAGAATTACAGAGTTGTTAAGCAGTATTTTATAATCCTGGGGGAGAGAGATGGTTGATGCCAAAAGGGTAAGCCTTCAAATGACAGGAAACTCACCCCAACCTGCCATGTAATTCAGCAGAGGAATTTTAACAAGAAGCACCTGCCTGTCTCTTCTAGCTCAGCACTGGCCTTTATGGCTTTACACACACTGTTAAATTTAATCAAGCACATCAGTTTACATATTATTTCTAATGATTAAACTCTCTATGGCTGTTTTTTCACATAGAGGTGAAGGTGCTAAGGTATTCAAAACTATAAAAATGTATCAACCAGCCAAAAACTCTGCAGGCTGTTTGTGTTCCATGCCCTGAATCAGGAACTTGTATATTCTCAGCATCCAAGAGTTCACTCAGACTCTTGAGGAATATCATAGGCAAGAGATGATGAGATGGTAAAGGTATTCGACTTAACGACCAGCTTGGTGTCTGTGTGACGCCTGTAGAAGCATTAGCCCAACAAATGGTCCCCATGGGTAGCCCAGCTCAACCATTCACGCTGCTGGAGGACCAGCACACAGCAGATCACAACATGTTTGCCACGATGAATTTCAAATTCAGAGGTGAGGAAAGATTCTGTACTAACAAATGCTCTCCGAGGTTAAAAAATGAGCATCTTAAAAATGGGAGGGAGTCAGTGATGGAGGGAGGAGTGGAAGCATGGAAAATCCCCAGCACAAAAAGGAGGTCATGGACCACCCAGCATGTCTGAGGGCACTGGGCTTGTCACCTGTGTCCTCTGCATAGAGCTGGCTCGTGTGCAGCAATTCCCAGCATATCCCAAATGCATCAGACTCACTGACCTCCATGGAGTTTATCTATTCCTACTTTCCTTTGATACGTATTCCTCTTCTTCCATCAAGGCAAAATTTCTTGGTGGATAAAGAGAATGAGTCATGAAGCCATGAATTCCCACTTCTTTCCTAACTCTCTGCCTCAGCCTCACCTTCCCAGGCCCACGGGAACCACTTCTGGGTGCACACACGAAGGAACACACGAGCACACGCTACAGCAGCTATTGCAGGTTATGAGTCTTATCAAGCCACTGCTTGGACAGGACAGATGGAGAGAAGAGACAGAGAAATCCACTGTCAGGGAAGGAATCTCAGTTGTGGGAGGAAGCAGCAGCTTCATCCCCAGCGGATCCTCAGCATGGGGTCGGTGTTTTGACAGTGTCGACAGGGATATCGTGGAGGGACAAATAGGAGAGGCCATAATAAGGTGATGGAAAATAATGGCTTGTGCTGTAGGAAGGTTCTGTTTCATTCCTTGCAAATGTCCATGAAATGATGGTCCCAGTCTCCTCCGCACTAAACTGGAGGAGATAGCTTTGAACTTTAACGAATGCAATCCTGTATAATTTTGCTGGGGCACTTTAGGGAATTGCTATTGATTTATACCAACATAAACCTAGGAGCTGAAGAGAGCGATGGGGAGAGGTGGTGGCTCAGGCATCCCTGCAGAAGGAAAGAATCATCCTCATCCTTGGGGCCACACGTGCTCAGCACAGCCAGATGAGCTGCACCCCAACACAGCTCCCAGCTTCTCAGTGCTTATTTACATCTTCTGCCCTGGATAAAAGCTGGAAGCTGCTGCTCCTGGAGACACTGACTGAGCCCTTCTGCTTTCAAGCATCACACAGCACGGGGAAAAATGGCATTTAACATAATTTCTTTACATTCCATGTCCTGCCTCTCCTGTTTCATGGGGTAAACTGCCAAAAGACAAAGCATGTGAGAAAAGAGTATGGTTATTTTTTTTTCCCACTGTCATAGTTATGCTTCTGATAAACTGAATAAAAAGTCTGTTCCTGGCTTTGTGTGCAGATGGGAATGTGTATGCAGTACCTGAGCTGGTGACTGCTAGAGCAAAAGGAAATATATATCACTTTTATATATATCACTTTTATATCACTTCATTAATTCAGGGGCAGGGGGCAAGATGAAGGTATACAGCTATTTTAAGAGATTAAAGATATTTTTTTTTTCAGGAAGAGATTTCTCCCAACAAACCTTTTCCTGATGGGATTTTCCAAGCCAGAAATATTTTCCTCCTTTCCCTTATCTGCTAACAGCCCTCCAGGTGAGCAGTGACTGTCCCAACAACCTCGTTTATTTACACCCCAGCTACCGTGACCATTGTGGCTGCATGTGGTGCTGGGGGACACCTTTAGAACCCCCATGCCCCACAGAGTGGGAAGCTGCCTGGTTTTAGGATGGATTAAGCTCCCATGTCTCATTCACCTGCTTAAAGCAGTCACTGAAGTATCTGACTAAAAGTTTTAATGAGGAAATGAAGTCGTGAGTCCAGCTTACTTTTTAAAAATCAATTATCAAAGGCTGCTGAATTACATGCATGCAAACACAGACCTGTCTCTGCTTCCATCCCTCCCATTTCCACCCTCTCCAGCATTTTAGGGCAGTTCAGTGGGAAGCAGACAGGAAAGCCCACACTCCTGGTTCCCATTTTCAGCAGTTTGGTGTTGCTGTAAGCTCCGTATCAGCTCCTTTTGCACAGGTCGGGTCTGTCCCTGATATTTCCACACCTCATTCCGTTTCGTTTTTGATATTCTTGACAGGACCTGGTTTCTGGTTTGCAAACCCAGGATGGGTCCCTGATGGTTTCAGGGCTCTGAGAAGGTGAGGTGGAGTTGGAGGTGAATTTTGAATTTTTCACCCTCATAAATGGTCCCTGAAAGGTGACGCAGTTGGGATCTGGGTTTCTTCTGGCCAGCACATACACTAAGTGTCCTGTCCCTCAGTGCATCAAGCCCTTTCACTAGCCTCCTACCTATGCATCAATCAGGAATTAATGGCATTAGGAAGCAACAGATCCTTTAATTCGATAGTTTTTGTTGTTTTGTGTAACTAAAGATAATCCACCACCGGGATTTTCTTTCCCTTCTCCGTGCAAAAAAAACATAGTCTCACAATAACCGATGCACTCATTTCCATGTATTTTTAATTCACTTGATAGTACCCTTCCTGTGGCCGTATTTTTTTCTTATAAAAATTAAAAGCGAGTGGGTGTATCAAAAAGAAAAAAACTAAAAGTATCTTTGGGGTGTTTAGGAAAAAAACCAACCCTACAGGTACAGTAAAAAATATAGCAGGCTGCAAATTATTGAAGGAGACAGGAGACACGTGCGAGGTGAGCTCGGGTGCAGCCAGGACTTTTCTCTTTCTGGGTAAAATCGTGCTTTAAAAGTGATTTTCCCCCTCCCGCAGCCCGTCCCCGGAGCCGCAGCCGTTGCCGGTGGCGGAGGCGGGGATGTAGTCTGGGACGGTGCAAACGTTTGCGGGACCGAAAATCGGGGTTTTTCCTCTCATTTCTCTGCCAGGCTCTGGTTTCTCCTCCTGCCCGGCCGGGAGCAGGAGGAATCGCCTCTTTCCTGCATTTTTCTTGCACGTAAATGGATGCCGAAGGGGGTGATGGAGGCTGAGGGATGCGGCGAAATGCAAATGGACAGCGTCGGGTGGTTCATTTATCGTCGTTTAAAACAAAAAAATAAAATAAAATAAGTGTTTAGCCATCAGAATAGAAGCAAAACGGTGCTTGGAAGGACTCGAAAAGAGCCCCTTCCCCTTTTCCTGTCTTTCGGTCGCAGCAGCACGCGGCACAGGGCTGTGTAGTGCGGAGAATTCACAGCCTTACAGTGGCCATTAACATTCAGCACACGGTTCTCTGCAGCGGGAACGGAATGGGTTTGAGTGCAAATGAATAAAAACCCATTAGAAAACCGAGGCTGTATTAAATTTCAGTTCGGAAAATTGAAATATTCCTCACTTGGACGCTTATTTCTGTAAGATCAGAGCGAAAAAAAAAACCATGAAAAGAGGGCTTTAGTTGTTTAGGGAATATTTCATCCCAATGGCACTTCCAGAATGGCGTGAGAGCCATCACTGCGCCTCTGCTTCCAAACAATAAATCTGTTTTATCTTTTAAAAACGTATTTTTTAATTTTCTGTAAAGCAATTAAATCATCTAGGAGAGAAAGATAACAATTCCCGTGGAAAATTGATTCTATTTTGCCTTTGTAGGGAGTGTAACACTGTAGTATATGGAAGAGGCATTTCCTTGGCAGTGCTTTAGAGTAACGAATTTCAGGTTAAATTTATGGGATGTAACTCCAATGAGGAGTTTTCCTGTTTTGTTTGCAGGTCTAAAATTACGCAGGGATGTAGAGCAGCACATAGAGAGGTCGCATCATCTTAGGGTTAAAAAAATAATAATTAAGATTTAAAAAGAAAGGGAGAGGCAGAGCTTCCTTTTATATTGTATTTTATTTTATTTTGGGGCTCAGATTGGGAAACAAATGGAGCTAGGATGTAAAAAAAAATGTACCTTTGATTGAGCTGAGGGAGAAGCGGGGAAAGACAGAGCAGTCTGAGGTCCCTGTTAATGACATCCCGTCAAGATGCTTGTAAGACCCAAGAATGTTTACAACGTGGGCTCAAGTTCAATGACAAAATCCTTTGAAGGGAAAAGGGGAAGGGAAGGGGAAAAAAAAAAAAAAAAGCAGCCCAGACACTTTGTGCAATGGGCATGAACTTGAACAAAAGAAAGGAGTGAAAGGCTGGGGAGGGGGGAGGCGTGAGAGGTGCTACCACCGCGGTTCTCGGCCTTCCCTGAGTTTGTAGGTAGATCTTTGGTACAATTTAATTTGATTTAGGGGAAAAGTAAAGGAGGGAGAGTAGAGTAGAGTAGAGTAGAGTAGAGTAGAGTAGAGTAGAGTAGAGTAGAGTAGAGTAGAGTAGAGTAGAGTAGAGTAGAGTAGAGTAGAGTAGAGTAGAGTGGCAGGGAAGGGCAGGGCAGGGAAGGGAAGGGAGGAGAGGAGCGAAGGGAGAAGAGAAGAGAAGAGAAGAGAAGAGAAGAGAAGAGAAGAGAAGAGAAGAGAAGAGAAGAGAAGAGAAGAGAAGAGAAGAGAAGAGAAGAGAAGAGAAGAGAAGAGAAGAGAAGAGAAGAGAAGAGAAGAGAAGAGAAGAGAAGAGAAGAGAAGAGAAGAGAAGAGAGTCCATGTGGTGTGTGCCCACCTCGGGGCAGGGTGGAAGGCAATGAAGGTGTCCCTACAGTGACATGTTTTTAAACGCAATTTTTTAACTAAAATCACCCCAGAGCCCCACCACCCCACCCTACAGGCCCCCCAGGGCTGCTCTGCCCTACATTTTAGGCTACTTTGCCCCAGGTTTTGGGCTGTTCTGCCCCAGTTTCAGGCTGCTCTGCCCCACGTTTTGGGGCTGCTCTGCCCCAGGTTTTCTGAGTTTCAAGTTCAACGGCAAAGGGAGGGGGAGGGAGCCTTCACCTGGCCCGGCGGCCCCCGGCAGCGGCTCCTTCCCGGCGTTTTACGAGGATGTCGGGCCTTTCTCGCCCTTTGCTGAGGCCGCCGTGTAAAGGTTTTACAGCTCTCCCCGAGACTCTCCTCCTCCCTTTCCCATCGGTATTTTCCGCCCCGGATTCGGGGCTGGAGCTGAGGACAGGAATTGGCGGCGGGAGGGGGCACGACTCCCGATTTCACCCAGTTTCCCAGTGGGAATGGGGGGGTATCCTGACTGGGCTGGATGTGTCTGGGCTTTTCCAGCTGTTCCAGTGTGGATTTCGAGACATCGGGGAAAGATCCTTAGATGGAAGGGGGGGAAGGACGGGAATAAGAGACATCTCACTAAAAGGATTAACCCATTATGTGTCAGAGAGGTTGGAGAGGAGCATCCCTTTCCAAACCCAGGTTTATTTTGAAGTCGGGCTTAGATACAGTCTAGATTTCTTTTGTTTTATTGTATTTCTTTGATTTTATTGGATTATTTCTTTTCTTTTATTGGATTTCTTTGGGGGACATCCGAGGGCTTCCTCCTGTTGGGTAAAGCCACTTCTGTTCTGCGGCCTCTACACAGAAATCGGAGTATGTTCATTATTTGCAACAGCAAGGGGGAAAGAAAAGCGGATTTTGAGTTTTTCATCCATCCTCCCCTTCGGGAAAACCAGACAAAGATTTCCAGGGGCTTTCCAGAGCTGGAGGAACAGTGGGTCCAGCCAGTATCACCAGGACTCAGAGCCGGGATCTTCCCTGCGGGACAGAAATCAAGAAAATAAACCCGAATTGGTTCAAAGCGGAGTAATTCAGAGAAGGATCCGGAGTGGGGAAGAGTAAAGTGTAACCGGTCCCTGCGCTGTCACTGAGCGCTCCAGGACTCATCACCACTGCCAGGGGCTGGAGGAGCGCTATAAGGGAGCACTTAGAGCACTTAGAGCCACGCAGGGTCCGCACACGCGGAGCCACGCGGTTCCCTACGCACCTCTGCGCTCACTCTCTCCATATCGCCCCTTTTCCCCCTATTTTTTAGTTTTTAAAATTTTTTTGGACGTGATTTATTGCGTCTGCCCCCCTGACGTCACCGCTCAGCCCGAGCTATTGGCTGTTCCTCTCCTGAGGTTCTGACGTCAGGCGTGACATCACGGGATGAGTGACACCCCCCCCCCCCCGAAAAGCTGCACCCCGGGGTACCGCCCGCAAAACGCAGGGCGAAAATATGAGGGGAAAACGGGAAAATAAAGGGGAAACGGTGCCTGGGGTTGCCCCACTCCCCACGGGGAACCAGCTGGAAGGCAGAGCCTGCCCAAAGCCCCAGATATTTAATAAATACCTTATGAAACAAGAACCAAATCGCTATTTAAAATTGCCATTATTTCTGGAGCACTGCGGTTTAAAGCTTCGAATTTCTAAAAGAAAAAAAAAAACACGCAGATTTTTGGTTATGGAAATGGTGTTTTGGAGTTTATGAGAAGTTTTTTTAGGGGGGGGTTAGGGGCAGCTGCTGCGGGGACACTCCTTAAACCAGCGAGATATCAAACAAAGAAATTACATCCGTGGAGTTTACGCTTCCCTGAAGCTGTAAATAACCCGAAAAGAGCAGGAAAAAAAAAAAAATATATGGAATATATGGACTTTCACCCCTATTTATTCGGTTGAAAATGATGACGACGGTTTTTTTAATATTAACCAAAACCATTTAGGATTACACGGGGATGATCTCAGCACACGCTAGGAAACGCATCGCTATCATTCTGTACTAGTAGGAGGAAAAGATGTGTACAAATACACGTACGTCAGCACAAACGAAAGCGCCTATGGAATTACACAAAGCGCATTTACGTGTCTCAAAATATAGGCATGACCATACACAGAAGTACGTCTATATGTACGTATATACACCTTTATCTGAGTATATTTTTATATCCACATATCCAGTACTATATTGAATGTATACGTGCATACGTTTGGGTAGTTGGGTATGTATATATTTCAACACACGAACACAAATATCGTATATGAGAAAAGGTAAAATAATGCGTGTTGCTAAAGACGTGCATGTGCGTACATGTATGTATATTTTATATATAACCGAGCCAAAAAAACCACCCCAAACACGTAGTCCGTGCGTTCATAAATGTGTGCCTACGGGTACATATATATCACACGTGTATACTGTACATTCCCGCAACCCCACGCGTTAATGCATACAATCCACGCGTGTTTCTATATCACACACCCGGATCATATTTATTCTCGTTTAGAAGCGTATTTTGAGCCTTTTGCCTGAATTAAGGAGATTTTGTTTGCTGCTAGAAAAACGGCTTTTCGTTTCCGAAGACCAAATTCCCTGTGACCCAACCACCTCCCCCGCACTCCCGCACAGCCCCGCTCCCACCGCACGCAGGCGAGCTGGGAATTGCGTTTTGGGGCTTAGTTAATGCAATTAGAGAGTTGTTTGGGGAATTTTGGGTGGGTTTTTTTTTTTTTAAGCGCTCTGAGGATGCGGCTCAAACCAAAGCGGGGTTGGGGGGTGGGGGCACGACGTGGCGGCGGAGTTGTAAGGCAAAATCAAACTGTACAGAGTCCTCTGGGTGCAAAGCGGGCGGGGATGGGGCACCTTCCTCAGTCTCCCCTCTTTGCGGGGGTGTCTCACCCCACTTTGCGGAGGGGTCTCACCCCGCGGGAGCAGGCGGCGGGGACACTGCTCAGCGTGGCTCCCGCCGCTGATGGGACCGGAGAACCCCTCCCGACAGACAAGGACCCCTTCGAGGGCTTTGGGGATATCGGTGTCCTCACGGGGTGGTACTGCTGCTGTTGCTGCTGCTGCTTTTGATTTTAGCGACGACTTTTTTCTCCTTCACCCGCCTGTTCTGGAACCAGATGGTGATCTGTCGCTCCGTGAGGTTGGTGGCGGCGGAGATCTTCCTCCTCTTGTCGCGGGTGATGAATTTGCTGGTGGCGTATTCCTTCTCCAGCTCCTTCAGCTGCCCCTTGCTGTACGGGACCCTCTTCTTGCGGCCCCGCCGGAAGGAGCAGCCGTCGGGGGGCAACTGCCCGGTGGAGTCTGGAGAGGGGGGGAGAGATGGGGCTGAGAGGGACCGGGGGGGTCCCCATCCACCCACCCTGCACCCACCTTCCAGCACCCTTTTCCCCTTCCCTCCACCCTTCGATAATATTTAAAGATATTCAAATATATTCTCCCTATTGATATTTAAATATTGGGCTTTTTTCCCCCTGAATATATTATTGGAAAAATGGGTGAGATCCGCACCGATTCCCGCGTACCCGCTCCGCGGTTTCAGCGCGGTCGTTGAGCGGTCGAGCAGGGCCGGGGGGGGTGAGTTCAACCCCACTGCCGTGGGGATGCGTGGGAAGGGTCCCCCCCTTCACAGTACTGCACGGGATCGTGTCTGAACCCCGATAGCATCACCACCCGAACCCCGATAGTATCAACATCTGCCTCCCTGCTTCGGAGGGCAATGAGTTAATGCTTGTTAATTTAAATCATTATTTTGCGAAACCTCTCTACTGCCTAATTCGGGGCTACCTCGCCCGCAAATTTTACCGGACGGCGAGAGGAGCTCCCCAGCAGGTTATGGTCCCAACCCGCCCCCCCCAGCACGATGCCCTCGCCCCTCCATCCCCCCCAACACAGGGGTTTTACCTGCGAAGGCGGATTTCAGGAGGTACCCGGCCTGCCCCTGCTCTTTGGGGCAGCACATCTGGCTGCTCCAGCCGCCGCCCAGAGCCCACGGCTGATGGTAACCGTCCACCGGCAGCAGAGTCTCATGCCGGGTCTCCCCCGGACCCCCCAACCCCGGTACCACCGATACGTCCAGGTAACCGGTGACGGGTTGGTAAGGGGTCCCGTAGCCGGGGTAAAAGGCGAACTCGGCGGGGCGGCTCTGAAAGTCCTCGCTGCCCGTGGGGGGGTCCAGGTATTTCTCGGTGGGGAAGGGTCCCTGTCCCGGGGGGGCTTTCAAGGCGCTGCGGGCGACGCGGCAGGAGTAATAACCGCTGCCGAAGTATCCGTAGGGCAGCGGGGCGGTGGGACCCGGGGGGGCGGCCGGGGGGGGGCGGCGGTGGCGGGGCGGCGGGGCACGGCTTGGGCGGCTCGGCCGGTCCCTCCGCCGGGTACCCGGGATTCATCCCGGGAGGGGGTGAAGGGCCACCGAGGGCCGGGAGGGGAGGCGGCAGCAGCCCCCTGCCCTGGCCGCCTGCGAAGCCGCCGGCTGCCAGGAGCCCCTCGAGGGCCGGGGGGCCGCGGGGCTCCGGGGGCTGCATGGGGGGCGGCGCGGGGGCCAGGGCATGGGGAGAGCCTGTTCGGCAGCACCCGGGTACTGCCCGAGGGGGGTCCCCGGATCTTTTTAAAAGGCTGAGAGCTGCTAAGAGCTGCCTTTCCCCGCCGGGCTGCCCTGACGCAACGCTCGGGGGCTGCCTCATTGGCTGCGGCTCGGGGGGAAAAGGATGGAGAAGGAGGGAAAAAAACCCAACCCCCCACAAAAAAAAACCCCAACCTCAATAAACCCTGGCTGCAGAAATTGCGAAAATACTTTTATTGCGACGGGAGGAAAGGGGGGGGGACCCTCCCGCACGTGACAGGCGGGTACACGGGAGGCGCCTCTGGAGCTGCAAAAAAAAAAGGGGGGGCAGAAGTGGGGGGAGGAATGAAGGAAACGAGGGGAGGGAGGGGAAGGGGAGGGAGGATCACGTACGGCGCGGAGGAGCAGTACCCGGTGGAAAAATCCGGGCTCAGATTAAAACCACCTTTTTTTTTGCTATGTGACCCCTTCTTCTCACGCGGGTCTGGGGGCTTCTGCCCCGGGACAGACCCGGCCCAGCCCAAGGAAAGCCGAGACCCCCTCCTCTGCCCAGGGTAGATGAACCCTGGGGGATTCCCGGCCCTGCTCTCTGCCCCTCCGCGGGGGCTTTATCCCACGCACACCCCCACTTTCGGCTTCAAAAGGCTGAAACCTGTATCCCTGGGGAGAAGGAAAGGACATGGCCCTGAGAGCAAGGAGAGAGGGGAAAGGGATGTCCTTGGCACCCCTAAAAAATAGCTGGGAGGGAGAACAATCTGCTTGCAGGGAGCTATTGCCACGCAAGGCGCTGGGCTGGGTCTGCAGGTCAGCGTGGAAGAAGCATCCCAAAGGGAAAGAGTTTGGAAAAGAGGGATGGGAAAATAATACTGAGAGCGCCTTTGGGGCCCAGGAACAGCAGGCAGGTGGAGAGAGACAGAGAAGGGAAAGACAGACGGACGTGGGGATGAGAGGTTACACTGGCCTGGAAAAGTTTTGGGTAAACGCACCGAGGCCTGTGTGTGTGCTAATAAATTATTTAGGTGCGATTTTAGTCATCTGTGCACATGGTACAAACACAGAGTGGTGTTTCTCGCTCCTTTTTCTCTCTATTTTTCCCCTAAAGTTTTTATCCGAGGGAAAGTCTTGTCCGGAATTCCCCCAAAGGCACCTCCAGCTCCTGCCATGTTTCCTTCGTGCAAAGCAATCGAGAGATTTCAGCTTTCTGCCTCTCAAACGGCAACCAGAACCTCTCCTTCTGCCACATCTTTGGGCCACTAAAACACCGACCGCTCCGTCCAGGGGGTGACACGCGGCGACAGAAATCCCGGTGGAAAAGAGGGGTCAGTGACGACTGCAGAGCTCACCCAGGCGGGGAAAAAAAATGGTTTGCTGCGGGAGGGGGAGCGCACAGAGCTCCCCCCGCAACACGGCTCCTTCCCCCTCCCTCAGTGCCGCGCTGTCTCGGTGAGATCCGCTCCCGCATCCCGTCCTCTCTCTCGGGGAGAGAAAGAAACCGCATCGTGAAGCTGCATCTGAGCTCCTTTTCCTCCGCTAAAAATCGCGGGGTTCCACCGAAACCGAGATTTTATTTTCCTGGAGAAAAAAAAAAATAATTATATATATATATATATATATATATTTTAAATCCCTGTGTTTTTAGCCTTCACCTTTCTCATTTCAAAGCTTCTTTCTTCCCTTTCCGTAGTTTAACGACTACACTCCTTCTTTGATGCCCTTTATTCTCCCCTGCTTCTGCCCTCTCCGCGTTCGCTTTGAACCACCCCATACCCGGGGTGCTGGGCCACGCGTGTTTGCCCACGGGGCCGCAGCTTCCCCCGCCTCTCACCCCTGGGAAAGGTCGGGCTCAATCCGGAGGTCAAGGCCAAGTTGAAAGTTAAGAGCTTGTTGACTTCGGAGCTTCGCTCTGGCGGCGGCCGATGAGGCTGCTCCGGCCCCACCGCCCCACGGAGCCCCCACGGAGCCCCCCACGGGAGAGCGCGGTCCCCACGGCGGCTTTGGAGGGAGAAGCTTCAGAGATATCCCGGGTTGAGGTTGGATTTGGAGTGGGATCCGCCAACAGAGCGACTTGCTGCAGATTTGTCTGGTAGTTTGTGTCCCTTTATTTCATCATCATCATCATCATCATCATCATCATCATCATCATCATCATCATCATCATCATCATCATCATCATCATCATTATTATTATTATTAATATTATTATTATTGCGGGGAAAAAAAAAGGGAGAGGGAGATTGGGATCCCCCGGCACAGACACCCTGATAAACCCGGCTACGAAACCACCGATTTATGGAAAATTCATGGAAATGGGATTTTATTCCCTTTCCCAAAGACCCCACGGGCAGACGGGGTGCGCGGGCGCGGACAGGCGGCTCAGCCCCTCCGCCCCTCTCCGCCTCCCGCGGATGCCGTCCCGGCGGGAGCAGCGTTGGGGAGGAATTCACCTTTTTCACCTCTAAAAACCCCTCCATTTCGGTTAATTTCTTTAGAGGCATTAATATTTTCCCAATTTGCAGCGTTCCTCCTGCTTTTAGGACCGCGCTTCGGTTCATCTTCTTTGCAGCGTGTTCGGGAAATCGGGATTTGGCGTGGAAACAGTTTAAAATGCGGCTCCTAAATTGGTATTAATATTTCCGATGTTTGACAATTTTACGGAGAAAACTCAGTGTAATATTTAATATTAATATTTGCATTTAATAATAATATTTAAAGGAAATAGAAATCTTTTACCAGTTCCTCCCTCCTCTCGATGATCAGGCTTTAAATTATCAAATGTACACATTAGTTTTCAACTATTATTTTATTATAGTCTCCATATCATCTATTTAATATTTATCCCATCCGGAACCTGTAAAAAAAGCGTTAGAATAACTTCTTACCAGTCTGTGATATTTTTTTTAAAGCAATTATATATTATAAAATGAACAGAAATAATATAATATAAATACTAGGGAAAAAAAAAAAAACAACTCAAAACCAACCCAAACCCCAGTTTGAAAGGGAAAATAAATAAATAAATACATGGAATTACTTAAAGATTTAACGTTTGGAAATAATCAATTGTTGGAAAATTGAATTCTGGGTCTGGAAAGGAGCCTGGCTCCTTGGTTTCTGATTTTTGGCAATATTTCTAGGAAGAAAAAAAACAAACCAAAAAACAAACAAATAAAGGCAAACGTTTTGATCTTTTATTTCTTTTTTTCTTCCTTCCCTGCCGCCCCCCCCCTTTCCCACCCCACAGACATCCCCGGAAGCCCCGGGGTGGGGGGGTGTAGGTGCGAATATTTCTCCCCCTGATGCCTGGAGGGACAGAATCTGTCCTTTACAGCGGATTTCTCGTGGATCCTTTGAACAAATCAGCTGGCATGGGAACAGAGAGCCCGGCCCCACTCTTCTCTGTGCTTTTTATCCCCGTTCTGCACTGAAACCTCGGCGCCGCAATCACTGCAGAGCACTTCTGACCGCTTCCACACCCCCCTCTGCTATTCGGGGTGAAATGTGAGGTGATTTCAAACTCGGGGTGTTTTGTTTAATTTAGTTCTCACCATCCCTGCTCCTCCCAGGTTTCCTCTCCGCTCCCTGGCCTGGGCTGGAGGCTCCCACCTCACCATTCACTTTGTTATTGAGGAACCAGGAGGGACGAGCTCCACCTCGTCCTGCTGCTCTGCTCCTCCCGGGTCGATCCAACCTGAAACCTCCACTTTGATTCTCTCCCTCTTATTCACCAAAATGGAAAATGGAACTCTGCGGTGGCTCCCCAAAGGCCACAGCTGACAGTGCCCCCCACTCCCATCCCCAAACCTCCATAAATATCCCTCCATGAGCCCCCTTCCCACCTCCTGCGTCCTTCTCTCCATCCTCAGCCTCCCCCAGCCCCAGTTCCTCTTCCAGGGAGGCTGAAACCTCAAAGGGCTCCAACACTGACCCTGCTCCTGTCTTCGGGAGGGGAAGAAGCACGGTGGGAGTCCATGATGGCTTTGCCCATGGAGCAGAAGCCTGGGGGAAATGGAGGGGATGTGGCCTGGGTGCAGCTCCTGCCCTGGAGCAGAGAGACAAAATACACCGTGTTTATGTTTTATCTCTCCATCTTCTGCAGAGAGAGACATTTGCACATCCTCAACTTGGAAACCGCCACACAAATGCAGCTGGGTGCCCCTGCTCTGTGTACAATCCAGCTCTTCCGATGCCCTTTCCTTAAATATGGCAACACGTGCATCTCTGCACACCCCCTCCACATCCCCCTATATGTGCATATGTGCATCCCATCCATCCCACCCAGCCTGAGCAGCCCTTTCGCCTCTGTGTGCCCATCACCGCACGCACCAGGGTCTCTCGCTCTGTGTTCCCCAAGTTCCTCCTCAGCTCAAGCAATTTATTTCAGCTGTTGCGGGAGATGAAGGGGAGTCGCTTTGTGCTTGGCTTTTAAACCCTGCTTCTGATCTTTAATTCCTTAGGAGCCATCCTTAGGAGCCCTTCCCTGCTGCTCCCTCCCCTGCAGCTGGCTGTGGGTCCCGCAGGCAGCCTGGGAGGGGGTACGGCTTGACCACATGCATGGAGGGGCTGGAGGTGAGCCATATTTTTTGTGCAATCAGGAAAATTTTGAGGTCTATTCTCAAAAAAGTGTCCTGCAGGAGGTCAATCCAGTGGTATCCAACCAGGGCAGGAGCAGGTCTCCCATACCAGGCATGTCACTGCTGGGTACCTAGGGCATGGGGCAGCCTGGAGGTGGGAACCAGAGGAATCCCCTTCCCTTGTATTATAAATCTATAGGCAAACCTATAAGCTGGACCGTGCCTCTGCCCCAGCACGGCTCCGCTGCACTGGATGGGTTGTTGTCTTTTCTGGTCTCTCTGGTAGATCAGAGATTTCTCCCTAGGGCAGAAATTCAAACATGAGACCTTTGTCTTTTGGACCATGCCATTGATACGGTGATGGACACCAAGGGCCAGGCCCTAACTCACGTGTCTGGTGTGACACACACTCAGGGAAGTCTCGCTGAGCTCAGTAGGATGAATCATAAATCACAGCAAGATGAGCAATGGCTGCTCCAGACCGAGGCTGGGCACGGCAGTGATCAGGATGGTGACTGACATCCCCAGGGGTCTGGTGGCCACTGTGATGGAAATGATGCCTCCTCCTATTCATGGCAAAACATCCCCAGGCCTTTGGGGCTAAGGTCTTCAGAGCAGGTACCTGCGAGTGTGTTGGGAGACTTTGTGATTAATAGGTGGCCAAGAGATTACTAAAACCGCTGGGAAACAGTCAATATATTGCCCTCACCACTGCCATGGCCATGGCCAATGCCAGGCCAAGCCTGAAGGGGACTCTCCTGCCTTCCCTGCAGTTGGCAGGGGTGATTCCCAGTGAGAACAGAAGGATGCAGCCTGGAAAGGCACCAAGCATCATGCCTGGACCAGCCTAGAGCCCTGGTGCACCCTGGGCTGCAGCATTGTGGGGCACAGGGAGAGACATCCCTGTCCTGGTGGGCTTTGATACTTTTAAAAATATTTTTACCTATTCAGTAGCTCAAGGGTTGAGAGCAGGGTCTGCTGTTTCCCCTTACAGCTCTTGAATCCAGTTTGAGATCCCAGTATGGGGTAGGAATAGCAATGGGGAAGGACTGGGAGCACACTACCAGATGTGCATCGCTGGAAACACTTGGGGTCCACAGAGCTCCTCTTCCTTGCTGCTGCTGTGGTGTCCTCCGCCTCCCCATCGGTAAAGCCCCGCGGTCCATCAGCGAAGTCCCCCCAGAGCATCCCCCCGGCCTCTGCTTCCCACCACTCTCCACCGTTTGCACCTTGTACCTTGCTCCTCTCCCCAGAGCCCACGGGTGGGTCACGGAGGGCAGGGAGCCCGGTGGGTGCCCCCGGCTCTGCCCGCCCCCCCCCCCCCCGGGGTGGCCCTGAGGGCCGGGTGTGGGCGGGTGCCCCGGGGGGGGGGGGCGAACCGAGAAGAGGGTTTCAAAGGTCGCCCGTTCCCCCCTCTCTGTTCCCTTCCTTATTGCAGGGGCGGCGGCCGGGGCCGCCCGGTGCGGGGGAGGTGGCGGGGGGGAAGGAGGGAGGGAAAGAAGCGGCGGGGGGGAGACACGCAGCCATCTCCCACCTCTGTCCCCGGGATGTAGCCGGGTCTCGGGGGCTCCGGCGGCTCGGGGGGTCTCCGGGGACTCCAGGAGCTCGGGAGGCTCCGGGTATCCGGGGACCTAAATACTTTTTTAGCCTTAAAGAGAAGCCGATACCTAAATCCACGTATTTCCCGGCATTTTCAGCGCTGGATTCCCCGTTTCTCCCCAAGCTGATGGTGAATTGATTCGGTCTGGGGAATAAATGCGTTGCTACGAATCAATGGAACACCCAAAAAAATAATTCCAAGTGTAAGGCGAGTGAATTGTCTGTTCTCAAGAAGTGCCACACAACATTAACTCCTACGTGTGAACACAGTGGCAGGACTGTCGGTTTACGAGAAAAACAGAGTCGCATGCTTTGTAGAAACATAATTTCATCCTTTTTCCAAAGGGGAAAACACAGGGAGACCATCTTCCCCCAGTCCGACCATTGCAACGGCTTGTCCTCCCATTTCCGTCTACACTTCTGAGTTAAATCACTCCGGATTCAGCACTCTGGATGTAGTGGATCACGCACTGGATCCGGCACAGGAATCCACATCCCCATCACCCCCCAGCAGGATAAAGGTTTTAATACTCACCGCTCTTCACGTCCGGCGGCAGAGCAGCAAAGGACGCCGCACGGCTCAGACCTCATCCCAAAATCTTTATTTATTTTATTTTTTTGACCCCATACCTTTTTTTTCACCTCGTGCCGGATGGATTCACACCGGTCCAGACCCCCTCTCCGAGCCCCATTCCCACCCCCCTGGCTTCCTTTCCCTGCACTTGCTGCTTTTCCTTTGCTTGGGACACGGGATAAAGCAGGGAGCTTCCCCAGGGAGGAAACCCTCTGCCTTCCACTTCCTATGCATATAGAATAATTAAGATCCTCTAATTATAATCAAGACCTGATATCTGAGAGCTTCCCCGAGAGGTTTAAGTAACCGAAGCGCATTTATCAATATTTATTATAAGTATAGGAATAAATATTAACATCAATCATTAAATTAGTATTGTTAATATCGACACAGTAATAATTATATCTATAAATATTATAATATTAATTCGTCATATGCATAATAATAATTATTATTAACAAGATATCATCCCGACAATCTTTTTATTTAACACCTGTACCCGCGTATGAGCATTTACAAAGCAGAGCGTGGAAAGACGCCGTCGGGGCAGCAGCTCTGAAAGCAGCGTGTTCCTAAAGGCTTTAAACATGAATAAACATTTATATATTTACCACAAATAATCGTTTTCTCTGTTGCAGGGATAGGAAAGATTTCTTTCCTTCCCTTAGATTATCAGTGCGTGTCAAAATGCAAAAAAAAACCCCCAAACAAACAAAAAAAACCCCACAGAGGCACTGAAATATCACTGGAAAACAGGGAAATAATTATAAAATCGGTGAAAATTTGTTTTTTTAAACTTTTTTTATCACTTGCTCGAATTATCTTCATTTCCCCCCAACGGGAGAGGAGGTTTCCCTTCCTCCCTCGCTGTAATATTACAGCATTACCTGGGGCTTTTTTTAGCTGTCTTTGGAAAACGGCTGCTTTTTCCTCTCTCGTTTTGGTGCCACCGACTTTGGAGCTCCTGGGAAGCCCGGCTGGGTTTTGGGAGGTGCCTTCATCCCCCCCAATCCTACCCCGGGAGGGCTCTGCCGGTGCCCGCTAATAACCAACTCCTCTCCTCCCTCCTGGGGCTGAGAAAGTCATCGAGTTCCCACCCGCGAAGGTAACTGCTTGGTTTTACCTTAATTATCCGGATTATTAAAAATGAGCCAAACCCCAAGGTGCCCCAAAAGGCGCCAATACAGCCGTTAATTTAAGGAATTTAAGGTTTGTGAATGCCTGAGCCGGGATCACCTCCATGGTTAAACTGTGGTTTATTTCGGTTTCATTTTCTTCCCTTTTTCTTCTTCCCGTGGGATTAAATCCCGGGGGAAACAGGGGACAGAGCCTTGGGTCTGGCTGGAAAAACTCCACGGAAATGAAATAACACATCTTGCAGTAACCTTTCCTCACCCGATTTATACCTTTCCACATCTTCATTTCCAGGCGATCTCTACGGCTTCTGGTCCTCCAGCAAGGAGAAGTAATTTTCTTTCTTAATTATCAAATAATCAGGATGTAAAAAACGAAACAGATTACAGCACAGCCATAAATAAAAAATAAACCACTCGTGTATGTGTTTATAGGAAAGCTATATGCAAAGTAGACATTTTTTTTTACCATTTATTTCTGTCTGCGCTAAATTATTTGCTGTTCTTCCCACTGACTGGAACGATTCTCTTTCCCAGAGACTGTATCTCTGTTTATGCACTGCATGGAGCTTTCTACAGGTGATGATTTCTGCTCAAAAATCCCTCATTTTCAGAATTGTATATTTTTTTTTAGCTTGCATGGTATTCTTAAAAGTTTAGATATTGCAACACCCAGTGTCAACATCCCTGAAGGAGCTGTGGGTGGGATATCCTCAGCTCCAAGCACACACCTGAGCTGCTCCCACCTCCCTGCAGTGATATCTCACAGCCTCCCTGGGGAACCTATCTGGAGCATTTTGGTGGTCACAGACCACGCTCTCCCTTCTCATTTTAGCACCATTTTAGCTTCCTGCTCATTGGTCAGCACCCATCCTCACTGCTGATCAATGCAGTTGGGGAATAACTCGGATTTCCAAAGCATAATATAGGGAAAAAAATAATTCACAATGCGAGTTATTAGCTGCCACTCTAGAAAGTCCTTCCAAAAAATCTTCAGCCATTCCCTTTGGCAAATGCCCTTCCAACATCATCCAGACCAGCTCCTTTCTAGCAGAAGCGTTGGCATACACCTGCACACCCACACAGCAGGACACCGTATCCAGCCAGTCACACTCTTCCCATTGCCAAGGTAGCCAGGACGTTCGAATACCTGTGCCCACATCATTTTATATTCACCAGAAGGAGAGGCAGATCTGGCTTCTCCCTCCTCACGCAGCGTGTACACCACATGAGAGCACTTCCAAAGCACCCATCTGACAGATGGCTCGCGACTAACGCTGCCTTTCCACCCTCGTTATGTACAACTTCTCCTGCTGACTAGTCACGTACCGCAAGACATCAGGCGGCGCCTCATCATTTGATGAATGCCAGGGCCAATAAATGCTGCTTGCTGGTCCTCGGTGGTTGTGAGCAATGTTACCACCCGTGTGACTTAATGTAATCACGTATTTCTGCACCCAGGCCCCAACTGTTAAAAGCAGGGTGTGTGACTTTGCCACTGGCAGCTTCACATTTTCCATTCGTTACCGAACACGTGTCAGAAACGCTATCGTTGTTGCTTAAGAAAAGAGATTAAGAAGTAAATATTGTTTCCTCCTGGCTGGCTTACTGTAATCTCTTGAGCTCCCCCTTTTTTACTGCTTATAGGGAAGACATTTTCCTTACATCGTAATGTCTGGTATCTTTTCCAAAGGGAGAGGGGTTTTATTGTGGATATTCTAAAAAATCTGTATTGGCTCCCTCTGATCCCTACACTTCTTGGCTATAATAACCCAGGGATTTCAGACACAACGCCTCTTCTGGCTGTGTCACGGGGAAGGAAAACTAGAACAGTTTCAGCAGAAAGGAGTCAAAGCACTCCACAAGCTACACCCCTCCCTGTCTCTGCTAGAATATAAAACTTTGGATATATGTTGTAATGAAAGAAGCCATCCCATATGCACTGGATCTAATTAAACCCCAATCACATTCCCAACAGAGGGGATGTGCCCTGGGAGCAGCCCAGCTCCTCCACGCACACAAGTGGAGACTTGCACCTTCCTACACAGGCTGGTAGCTGGAATTACTGGAAGATGCTGAGCAAATGTTTTGGCTCCTGACCTGTGTCAAGCTTCTGTCTGTTCTGGTTTTGCTCCTATTGTGACTTGTACTAAAGCTGGGCTGCTACAACTCGCATTTCTATTTATTACGTGGGTATATCCACATAGCTTCTGCTGGACTGCCACACCTTATGGCTATGATAGGACTGTATTAAAACTGAATTAACTGATGGTGACTTGTAGGATGGAGGAGGACCGACTGTCAGCACCTTAACCTTAGCAGAGCACTTGTCTAAGAAGGGGGTCTCCAAACTGAGTCCAAAAAATGCCCTCAATGTACCATTCCTTTCAAGGAAGAAGCTGTGCACCAGCTCTTGAAATGAAGCTGTCAGAGGATGAGTATTATCTACACCAGCTGAAAAGCAATATGAGTTGAAACTGATGCAATTTTCACATGCAGATAAACCCTTTAATCTCATTTTGCATAATTGTATTGTTGCAAAGGGATTATGCACTATTGAAGCTACAGATATCATCTAGCCTAGATAATTTCTCAGAGCCTTTCGCTGACAGCATTGCTGTATATAATAATTATAGCTTATGATCATCTTACTTCACCCAGCTGTTATTGATATAACTCATGAGCCAGACGTTGTTTTAAAAACATACTACTAATAAACAGCGCTGAAACCTGCGTGCATACAAAACATGATGGAGTGAAAAATAATAAACCTGTTACAGTAAATGATCAGAACAAAGCAACAGTCACACACAGTGAGACCTGAAAGCCTCCAAGGCAGAGACATTTACTGGAATTGCTTCCAAAATACACCATTCAAAGTGGGCAGAACAAAGGGGGTTTGGTTTATCTCAGCAAGGAGCCAATTTATACCAGAGAAATCAAGATGGTATTTGATATTTGTACCCAATGGCATATTTGAGCTGTATCAGCCATTCACACCTCCTCAGCCTCTGAGCTCAACCAGCAGCAAAGGAGGGGTGAGAATATCTCTGTGCTTTATAATAGGTGAAGCTGCCAGCCTGTTCTAGTAAGGACCTTCCCTACAGAAACACCCTTTTTTTCCTATCTTTTCTATAACCCCTCTTTGGTCGCTCCCATTTCATAGGAGTTAAAATGAAAAACTGCTATTAGCTTCCTTCTGCCAATTTGGCTTTTAAGGAAAAAGTCAGCACTGTCCTGCCTCCCCCCCTTGGGAAGTGGCTCATGTACAAGCTCAGATATTGTAAAACATTTCTCCCTGGCCAAATGAAGTGAAGACAACTGAACCTGTGCTTGCCCTTAGCTGAAGGGCAGTGTCAAAACTTCATTTTCTTTTTGATTAACTCTCCGATTAAGTAATTTAAAGGGAAGCAAAGTGATCCTGCTGAGTGACACTAATTTCAGTCTGATTCATTTTACAGTGTTGTAAAAACAATTATGTGCCTGGCACCCTCCAGAACATTGAACACTGTTCAATAACCATCAGATCTACTGAGATGAAACTGATACAGCTTGTTAGAGCATAAACTTATTGAAAATGTGCTTTGCAGCCAGACCAAGCGGACAGTGGCTTTTTTTTTTTTTGGTAATATGAGCTTGGTTGGTTTTCCTTAACTTCAATAAAAAGCTGTAGCTGCTATAGTCTTTTTTTTTAAGTAGTCTAATCCTCATTTGGGCACTTAATTGGATTACTCTGATTTTTCAGAGGTATTAACAATCCGTGGGATTATGGGTTAGGGGCTTCCAAAGAACTACATCTTTGTAACAGCTTGGAACAAGGAGTTCTTAATTTCTAGTAAAACTTCTATTAAAATATATGAAAATACTATTATTTTATTGATGCCCTACATTGGAATTATCTTCCTTAATGCAGACACATCTGTCTCACAAGGCTAAATAGCTTGTATCAGGAGCTGATACAAAATCAGATTGATGGTATGGACTAAATTCATTCTTGGTGCAACATTGCTGAGGTCAGTGAAATGCAGGGCATCAGCTCAGTCTATGCTACAAAATTGACTACTGCTAAAAAATGAGCTTGAAAGGAGTGAGGATGAGGCACTGGTTACCTTTTAATTTTGTTTCATGTTGCTATTTGGCTGGGGCAGAGGTTTTCATCCCTTGCTCAGTCAGCTGCCCATTCCCCACCTTCCCTCAGCGACTGCCCACTTTGAACTAAAATAATTGAACAGAAAACAGTTGAGCAGCGCTTGTAGCTACCTCTGCAGCAGATCTGGAAAGTGCTTTTGTTAAAAATCACAACAAAACAACAGTATTTTTCTAATGTAATTCCATGGGTGGTTCGAAGTATGAGTGCTGAACATGGAACTGGAGAATTAACAGCACTAGGCTCTGGATCAAGGATGAAGATGAGGCAGAATGAGGCACTGGATTATATTTGTTCTGTTGCTGGTAGAGAAAACATGAAGCAATAGCCTCAAATCCTTCTTTTATCAGGGCAGATATCATGAGTGCCTTGGACAGGGACAGTGCCTCTTTATCTACAGTTTTGTTAATATGTAGTAAATAAATGTACGTTTTCTGAAACTGAGCTGGAAAAAGAAATCACCTTACCCATTGAAGCAATTTGTCAGATACAGGAGGTCTTTTTGCCTCTAATCAGATGAAAACTAGGCCAAGGAAGGGCATATCTGTGAGCAGTTGAGTGCTCTCTTAACAGGGTTAAGTGCAAAATGAATGACTCTCACTGGAGCAATATAAACAAAAAGCCCTGCCAAACCCCTGGACTTACAAGATCACAGTTGGTGTTCCTCATTTTGGCCTCTTCCATCCTTTACTCTTCAGGAGCCTGAGAAGTGAGACTCCACTATGTCACATTAATGTATTTATTTTTATACTCTTTACCACCTTATGAAGAGTCATAAATGCACAGGTCTGTTTTAAACACATATTGCCTGTTCAGCTGAACTGCAGCACAGGGAACTTTTTTTTTCCTTGTGTTCCACTGAGCAGATCAGACCCTGCACTGTCATTCTTAGCAAAGGATTTCATTGAGCAAAACAGGAGCTGGCAGCAATCAGATACCACCACAGCAAGCACAAAAGGGTTTTGTCAGTTCCTGATGAACATTGTCTACAGAAGAGAGGATCTCTCTGATTTGGGGAGACAAACAATTTTGGGAGTTTGCTCAAGCCCCATAAGGAAGGAAATACAATAATTAGCAGATTAATGGTATGTCCAGACTCTATGCTGAAGCTTTAAATGACCTAGTTTGGATTCGGGAAGTGGTATAGCTAAGGCAGATATGCATGTGCATTGTCAATTCTCAGTGAAGTGAATTAAAGGTAGGTCAGACATTGCTTCACCAGGGGGTGTCCAAATCAGCTTGCTCCTCTGTGCTACAAACCTGCGTGCAGAGAACTCACTTATAATTTTAAGCAACATATGTGTATTGCTCATAAAGACATCACAGTTTGAGGCCAGCTACTCTGTACTACCACTGTAAGACTGCAGAACAGATACACGCTCTGGAAATGGACTGAAATCATAAAATGAAGGAAAGCACATCCTTCCCCACCAGCTTGTGACACTCCTCCCACAGATTCTATTAAACCCGTGCTGAAGAACTTGCAAAACAGACCCAGAAAATCCTCCTCCTGGCAGTATATTTGTCCTGTATTGTCTCCAGTAATGGCAATGACATGATGGTCAAAGTGAAGGCAGCAGAAGATAGCACCTTCAAGGTTTTCTTTTCTAACTATAGCTTCTACCAAGTCAATGCATCATTTCTGAGACAGTTATCATACGCTGAATATTGCTGATTAATCATCTAGCACGCAAAGCAAATCGGTTCCCCTCTTAGCAGTGTTCTATCCTTCATTCCTAAATCACTGTATAGTTAAAACTAGGAATCTTTTGCTCTTTCAGTGCTTTGCCTTAACTTCTATGCTGAGTATACAATGCTGAGTCAGAGGAAGAAAAATCACCTGCTGAGTAACCCACACTTCTCCTTACTCCAGTGTGAAGTCAAACCTAGCGAGGGATGGGGCCCACTGCAATGCCCCATTTCTCACTGAATGCAGTTCACTCCTGGCTGGCCAGCACCCACTATTTGCAGAATTCTTCTGGAAAGGGATAATTCTTGGCCAGATAGATATTACTATCTAGTTTCTCCTCCTCCTCTTCCTTTGTCCTCAAATGTATTTGTAGCTTCTGCTGTTGGTGACTTAGGACACACTATGCTATTCTTTGCTTTAAATAGCTAGTGTGCTGCTGCCACAAGATGTGCAGTATTTCCACAGATTAAGGTTTTAGAGGTCTGGAATTAGAAAACAGAAAAAAAGATACTGTGAATACAGTCCCCTGAGTGTTTTTTACTTGCTAATCTGACTCTGATCTGTTGCAGGGTGATGACTGTGTACTGCACCATCTCTTGGGTCTGGATTGGAGTTGTAACCATCCAGTGGCTCTAAATCATACTTGACATTTGCTAAAAATCACATCCAGTCTGGAGCAACAGAGGCAATATCATTCAGCATATCTGAGCTCACAGGCGGGCTGAAGGGATGAGTCCATACCACATCCTACTTGTAATCTCAAGCATCCATATGTGCCTAGGGTTGAGCTGTGTTTGTATTGTGTGGCTCCAGGAAATGCTAAAGGAGAAACTGTGAGCTCAGCCTATCCCTTTGCATGGAATTTTTTGCAGAGCTCACAAACTGGGTTTTGTCTCTGACCCTGCTGCCTTTATTACTAGGACTGATAAGACACAATAACTGTTCTTGGTAGAGTGATGCCAGCTGGTTTTTATATATATTGCAAAGAGGAAGATAAATGAGTAACACAGGCTGAAATTAAAGCCTCAGGTTGAACACAGAGCTGATACCAATCTAGTACGTGCTGGTTGTAAAAGAGGAGGAACCAGCACTGATTTGCTGTCCTCTGAGTTTGTCCCTTCCTTTACCAAGTAACTTCCACCGAGGATAATGGATAACTCTGAAATACTTCTGGATGCAAAGAACCGGAGCGAAGCTGGCCACAAAGGTGAGGACTCCTGCAGGCATGTGTCCGGGAGCACAATCATCGTTTCCCCACCGATTCGGTGTAGTCGATCCCCCTCTGCCGGCCACCCACCAGCCAGCGGCTGCGGGAACCCTGCAGGAGACCTGCAAAGAGCCAAACCAATCCCAAACTGGTGGGAGCAGAGAGGCCGATGATAGCAACCAACACGCTGAAAAAGAAATAAAAAGACCAATTAATATATGATGATGTTTCAGGATCAAGGAGAGACTTTTATCAGGGTTCCTCAGGCAACTAGGACTTGGATTTGTGACTCAAGATAATATTAAAGCCGTGTTTTTCAAAGTGGGTGCTGCCCTGGTGTAACTGTGGGAGCAGATCTGATAGTTACGATTCATAATAGCATGTGCTGATATCCATGTTTTAATAATAACATCTGTTTAGGCAGCCACATCTGGCTGGTATCACAGCCACATTTCTGCATAGAGTTACTAAAAGTTGACAGTTTCCTATAAAGGCTGGAATATTGGAAATTTTGATAACACAAATGCAGCTGAACTGGTGTGTTTCTACCCTAATATTGCAATAGGTCAATCTCTGTACTGCTTTACACAATTATAACTGCATTTATGCCTAGAAACTTCTATTGCTCAAACTATTACTGCGTTAGAGCAATCCTATTTCCTGGTACAGGAAAGGATTTAGGGAGCAAAATGTAAAGAAATGTATCCTCCTGGATTACCTTATAAGAGTTATGCCTTGCACAGTCACAGCACTGCAGCTGCTTTATTTACAAAGAAAGAACACAGGAGGAACATTGCAAGAGAAATGCTTGCAATAGGAAAAAACACGTCTAGGTAAATGGATATAAAATTGCATATCACAGCTGACAAAGATAAATACAGTGAAGATGTGGGATTGTTGCAGCATGATGATCTAACATCACAAGCAAAGTTTGGAAGGAGTGGTAACATCTTGTTAGACAAATCAGTGTACTTAGGAAAAGCAGGCAAGTGTTTAATCTCAAGACAAAAATGGAAGCAAATCCAACGTACGCTGCCAAGATGGAGCACAAACTTCTCTCTTTGGAGTATTCTTCCCCATTTTGGTGTTCAATTCTGTTACTCATCTGAGTTTCTTCACTTGATTTATTCAACAGCAAAACATAGCACGCATTGGGGAAACACAAGAGATGCTTTGAAGACTTATGTCAAGCATACGAAGAAGTACAAGAAAAGGTAAACACTTCCCCCTCTGGGAGTAGCCTAGAAATGTTCTCTCCTTTATACCTCTTACTACCAGTGTCTTTTTCTCTGGCAGAATTAACTCTGTTCTTGTTAATGGAATAATTTGTCAGATGCATGCATACATTATCCTGTAAATGAATGAACAAGATGCAGGGTTAGAAAGGTATTAGCCTCCTCCCTTCTTCTCCACATGATCCTGGTCACACTGCATAATGTACAAAGCATCTTAATTAAGCACAGAAGATTTAATGGCACTAAATATGATCAGCCCTATACTGATCCCATTACTCTAAAGAACCCAATAAATGAGGCTCAACAGTTTCAATTTCACTTCACTGCAATCTCATCAGCATTCCAATTCCATCACTTCTGAGAAATCAGCAGTTTCAATGGAAGATAACCCTCTTTCTCAGTCAGGCCCCATTCTACAACCACTTATTAGTAGAGTTAATTCTGTGTTGGAATGATCCAGAACTGCACAGCAGAACCTTTTCCAGCCATCAGCTAAGCCACGACTTCTTTTCATAAAGAAGTAAACCAAACTATCTTAGTATTTTTTAGGACTTTTTTTCCTTCTAAGATTTCTTTTTCTTATAACTACCTTCTTTTCACAGTAATGTGTCATGAAAAACAGTACTAGAATAATACAGGAAGTTAATTAGGTGTGGTACTTACAGAAGTACTAACCATACCAAAACTTGTATGCAGCACTGATCTGGATAATATAACACATGCTGTATTCTACTGCAGAATCTGTTCAAATACTTCATGCATCATTTTATTTATGGCACTCAGATACTACAAAGATTAATTACTGATGTTTATGAAGTGCTTAGAGATTCTCAAGAGAAACATGCTTCGGATAGTCGAACCATTATGATTTCTCTGTACCTCTGGTTGCTCTGTATCGAACTGTCGTTAACTTCTGCTTGTTTAGTCACCAAACTATTATGCAAAAAGTCAGAGGATGCTGAAGTAGTTAAATGTGTAAGGCCCTCATTATAGAGAAATACCCTCAGAGGGTCACAGGATGTCACCAGTACATAGATACTCAGATCAAACTTAAATCTACCAAAGATTTGGATCTTTGGATCTACCAAAGATCAACAAAAGACTGAGAAGGAGAACATGAAGCTGATTTGCCTCTAAACTTGCTTGAAACACAAGAACAACACTGCTAGCTCATTAATCACTATAGCAAAGGTGGTAAGCCCAGCTGATGTCCCTGCTGAACTCTTTCCCATGCCAGATGTACTTCTACCAGAGTCTAGCCTGGTGCTGAGCTGGGAAAGATACTGTAAATAACTCTTACTGGGGTGTATGTCCCCAGCACTGGTCAAACTAGAGCTTGAGTCTGCTCTACACCAAGTGTTTGCAGGTTCTCCACCTAACATAAAGCCATAGCTGGTCTTCATACAGCTCAGCAAGTGTTTGAAGTTCACTTCAAGCACGAAAGTTTGAAGGACTGAAACATTAACAACAGAAAAGGAGCCTGTGGGTCATCTTCTGCTCAAGAGGATCTGATTTCCTACTTTTTCTCCAAGCCAGAGGCTCCATGTGTCCTCCCTTCCATTCCTTAGTATTTTTTCCAGACATTCATAGACTTTCGTTCTTCCCTTGGAACATTCCCTAAAAAAGAACAATGAGGTCAGTGCAAAGTCAGAGAAATTTAGCCCATAAAATAAACTGTGTCCAAAGGTCAACAAGAAACCAAAGCAATTAAAGGTTTTGCTCCTTAAATTATAGGAAGTCCAAACAACTGGAAGCCTACTGAAGTTTTTATATTAGACTTCATTAGGGACATGATTTAAAAGTGTCAATCCAAAACACTTTGGTGAGACACTTGTTTGGAACAGGACGATAGGGCTTCATGGGATTAATGAAAAATTAGTATCTTTTAAGTGCTCATTCACTGATGAGGGATAAAGTTTTCCTCATTCAATTCATCTCTCTGGAATGTCCTGAATTCTTGTCAAGGTGTTTCCATCTCAAAGTCATTTCTGAACAAGAGTTTACAGAATAACATGCAAAGTAGACATTTTTCTTTTGACAGCGATGAATTCTTTTGACAGTGATGAATCCGAAGAAAATGACCAGTCAATGCTATTTATGGCTGACTGACCACCTCAAGGCAAGGCTAAACTGGATATTAAAACACCAGCTCAGTGACAAAGCAGCAATCTTGAAACGTGGGATGGAAGGATTACCCTTGAGATGTAGAACTGGCAGAACACATCCTGTCCAGGTTTTATGTCCTTCTCAGATCCAGTGATGAAGATGCCTCTGCCCTGACAGCCAGAGTCCAGTTTGCAGAGGTAAGTCTTATGTTTCCTTCATCAGCTATTGGGCTACAAAATGTCATAATTCTGAGGAGAGAAACAGAACAGAGGGACGAGTTATGAAATAATTGCATTAAAGCTGCTTTCTCATGTAGATTTTCTAGGTCTAGGTTTTCAAACCATTGCAAGAATTTTGCAGAAGTGTAAATTTAACTTAAAAATATTGTCAGATTAAAGAATTGGGACTAGTTTCCTTCAGTCCTCTGCACTTAAAATTAAGTGATAATCACTTATTTTTCCTGATTTCTTTTCCAGCACTGATTTCAGAGAAAACTATTTGCTTTCCTCTAGCCCAGCGAAATAATCTTTGCCTCGTATTCAGGAGAGGCTTCTATTATGCTGGAAGTTAGCCCCTTCTGATCTGCAAATAATAAAATTTAAATCTGATAGCCAAAAAATAATGGTGTCAAGAAGAAATTCAGGCTTTAAAGAAGGGTTTATGCTGCAGGAAGACACTGAGAAAGAAGCTGAATTATTCTGGGAAGAGCTTTAGCACCCTGCTCATGTTCCCAGCCAGCAAATATTTCCTACAGATCTCACTTCTTCCAGGGAAGCAGCTCTTTTCTGGGGAAAGAAGCCCAGGGGAAAAAAAAAAAGCATAAACAAGTATTTTGATCTTCACCTTTTTGTTTGCAAAAAAAACCCAATAAAGGGATTGTCATATGCCTACAGTCTAACCACCTCACATGCATAAGCACTTACATTAAATTTCTGTTAATTGATCTGCTGAGATGGTATAATCTATCCAGCATGCCATTCACTTCTCATTATGGGGAGTTGGGGGTGTTCAGCCTGGAGAAGAGAAGGCTCCAGGGAGACCTTAGAGCAGCTTCCAGTGCCTGGGGGGACCTACAAGAAAGATGGAGAAGGACTTTTGACAGGGGCATGGAGTGATAGGATGAGGGGTAATGACTTTAAACTGGAAGAGAGGAGATTTAGATGAGATCTTAGGCAGGAATTGTTGGCTGTGAGGGTGGTGAGACACTGGTCCAGAGAAGCTGTGGTTGCCCCCTCCTTGGCAGTGTTCCAGGCCAGGTTGGATGGGGCTTGGAGCAACCTGGGCTGGTGGGAGGTGTCCCTGCCATGGCAGGGGGGTTGGAACCAGATGAGCTTTGAGGTCCCTTCACACCCAAACCCTTCTATCATTCTATAACCTCTTCCTCCTCAAAAGCCATCCCCACAAGCAGCTCCACACACTGCAGTGCAGGGCAGAAGCAGCTTCAAGAGCACAAAGATGTGTCATTACAAACCCTCTGTTCAGACTTGGAGAGAGATGCAGAATCACCCTTCAATCAGACGTCAGCAATCCATCAAGGTGGATCGCTTTCCCTCACTGTGGATGTATTATTTCCAAGCTGCCTGCAATCTGGGCAATTAGTCATAAGTGACTACCAAACAAACTGACAGTTTCTTACTGTTTCAGAAGCTTCATACTAGCCAGCAATAACTGCTAGAACAAACACTTCCTTTGATATTGCTGATGAGTGGTGAAAAACAAAGATTCCTGGAATACAGCTTTGAATAACGCTTTATTTGGGTTGGGAGCGGAGCCATTTACAGTGTAGTTCTCTCAAGGCACGAATCCAGCAAATTCTGGCAAGAGCTCACAGACATATTAAGTTTTGACTTCTTGCCTAACTTCAGTCATTATGAGAGAAATATGTATAATGAACACAAGCTCGTAGTTCAGCGAGATTAAACACTGGGGAGAGTACATCCTCGCAAAGAGCAAGTGTTAGAACAACAGGGGACATTCTGGGGCCAATAAATAAATACTCTGACCGACGAGCGGCGGCACATGTCCAAAGTCATCCGCGTCAGTGGGGGGATTCTGGCAGAGGCTGCCAAACTTCGTGCAGAATAAGATGCGCGGACATTAAAGCTGTCGATTCCTAACAATTCGAGTGACGTGTTAAACTAACTCCGGGAGCCCTGTGCCACTGGAAATCCACACAAGTCCTTTAGGAATCGACTACACCACAGGGTGCCCAGGGGAAGCTGTGGCTGCCCCCTCCCTGGCAGTGTTCCAGGCCAGGTTGGATGGGGCTTGGAGCAACCTGGGCTGGTGGGAGGTGTCCCTGCCATGGCAGGGGGGTTGGGACAAGATGAGCTTTGAGGTCCCTTCCAACCCAAACCATTCTGTGATTCTATGATATGATTCTGTTTTGGCTTCCCCATCCGAGAGATGACAGAAACGCTTTCCCAACGCTCCATCCTTGTGCCAGGACCGGATTCCACAACCCCACAGAGAAAAATCACCACCTACAGCCACAGCGCAGCTTTTCAGGCACTTTTTAACCAAGGTTCCACCCCTGCACTTTGTCACACGGGACCTGGCGTTAACTCAACCCCCGCAGGAGCCTCCCCGGGAGCGCCCTTACAGACACCACCATCCCCCATAACCGCTGAGGCACCCCTGGGCTCGCGGCAAGGGGAGTTCGCACCCCGCGGGACCGGGGTGGGACCCCCCGGCCTACCCGGAGGCACCGGCAGGGCCGAGCCGGCAGCGCAGGTACCTCCGCGGGGCCGGCAGGCAGCGCGACCCCCGCTGCGCTGAGGGAAAACGCCGGGCCGAGCCCCGCGGCTGAGGGGAGCAAACCCCGGCCCTTTCTCGCCTTCTGATTGGGCAGCAAGCCCTGCGCAGCCCCGCTTACGCCCCGCCCCTTCATTAACATATTGCCGCTCCATTGGGCCGAGCGGCCACAAGGGTCTCTGATTGGGTAAAAGCAGTAAGGGGCGGGGGAAGTGTTGTTATGGCAACAAGAGGACGCGCTGGCGTCACGCGCGTGCGCCGGAGTCGCACATGCGCACTGCAGCGCTCCCGCCTCTTCCCGCCCCAAACCAACGGCCCCTAACGGCCGCGCCTCCTCAAGGGGGCGTGGCTTTATTCGAACAGCCGCAGCCAATCACAGCTGTGAGGGCAGGGGTGATTTGAATATTGAGGAGGGGCGGCAGGGCTGCGCGGGGGTGTCTGGGAAGCGCTGTCTGAGGCGGGGCGCTGTGAGGGAGAGGGCGGGAAAGTTTTCCTCACAGCGTTTGTCACCTCTCGTCATGGCCGAGGGGGACCCTGTGGTCGCAAACCCGTCCCCACCTGAGAGCCCTGCCCCCCTTCAGCCTGCAGGCTTCGTGTGGAGGGCTGGCAGTGGGGGGTGCGGCCTTTGGGCTGCTGTGGCCTGTGATTTTTGAGGGGCTGAGAGGAGTCCCTGACAGAGCTGAAGGTTGAGCCCTAAGCAGCAATGGGGTTTTCCCATGAGGAGTTTATTTGTGAGGCAAAAAAGCCCACCTTATGTCTGGATGGGCTTTCCAGCCTTGGCTTTAAACAGCCTGAAGTTTGAAGATGGGTCTGCGCTGCCTCTGTTCGTGCTCCCCGACCTGGTGCGCAGATCCCAGGGCAACCTTGCCTTAAATCTTTAAAACAGCACAAAAATAATCCTAAATCAAGAATGCCAAAATGAAATCACCGGCTTTGGGAAGCTGAAATTAGGCTCCGAAGTCTGTTGGTGCTGCTGACACAATGGGTGGCACCGTTTACATCCTGAATTTGCAGCAGTTGTATGAACTCAGTTCCTGCTGCCATGGAAACGGGCTGAGATGGCTAAAAATGGAGCAGGTTCTAAGCTAATTGTTCCACACACACAAGAAAGCTCAGATTCCTTTATTTTTTTTGGTGATGCTGATTCCTTTAAACTAACCTGCTCCATTTCCGTGGCAGCCAACAGCAGGTTTCCTAAAGTCATTTTAAATTTTTACAATCCTGATATGTATCACGAGGTTAAGAGTTTGCCAACATTTTCTATAGAATTAAAGATCCAGTGAGCTCCTTAGATTTATTCGAGCAATCTGTAGCATACTCAATACAATGCATCCAAGTGATGTATAGGTGTATCTAGCTTCCATATGAAAGCAGCATGTTTTTCTCTTCTGCTGCTTGTAAAGGGTTGGAGCCTTTACTGAGAGTAAAGAAATTTTCATTCAGGATCCTGCAGTCTGCTCTGTCTTCTCTCTCTCCTTGGGCTACGTGTTTTAGGATAAAGTGCAAGAATCTCATGTTTAGGGGTTGTCTTAGAAAAGTTCATTGAGAAATATGATTTAATATCTCTTTCAGAGTTAATATATCTTCCAAAATATGTGTTAGGATTGTAATTCAGTATCTCTTCCTTTAAGAGCAGAGGGGTGTTCTAGTAGGTGGCTTGAGTGTCCTCATTTTGCCTGATTTGTTAAAAACTCTACCAGTATAAAGCAACAATAACACCTTGGCACACTTTCTAGGTACAGTTCTGACAGGGCAGAATACAGGTCTTTAAAATTATCTTCTACTAAAAGAGAAGGAACATCCTGGAGGTGTAAAAACCACTGAAGTACCTAAAAAAACCCTGATGTTCTCTGGTTCATATCCTGAGGAGCCCCTTTTCCAAACCTTCCCTACATTTTGGCTCAGATTTATCCTGACAAAAGCCCTCTTTAAGGAAGGATTGTCAAGTCTAATGACTCCATTAAGGCAAGCGTGGGTTCATATGTACTGCTAGAACCAAGTAATAACTCTTAGGAATTAAAAATCCATATGGCTCTCTCAGCTGTACTACAAAACGTGCAGCAGCTGCGCTCAAAAATATTATAACTGTTATTAAAAAAAGGAATTAACTACCCTGTATGGCTTATGAAACTGCAACTTCTTATTAAATAGAAACAGATTTAGTGTAAAAAATGTTTGGAATCTTCAGACTGACCATCTCTTTTTTTTTTTTTGGTCGTTTTCATTGTCACTGTTTGTTTCTGGTTGCATTTAGATGCCGTAATCACGACCAAGGCCCCAGAGGAATACACGGTATAAAAGCACATGCAATATTCTAGTCTCATCCTGTTACCAGGGAAGGGAAGCAGGCAGGGGATGAGACGTACAGATGTAAGTGCCTCAGGGCTCGAGTTATCAACTCGCTCTCCAAGCAGCTGCTCCCACTGCCGAATCTCTTATGGATCAGTAGAGGAGAAGTAGAGCCTGATGAACCCCACCAGGTTTTTCAGGCTGGGAAAACCATTGGGAAGGGTTAAAAACTCCCTGGAGTCTGAAGGGCACCAATCCCTTTTGGCAGCCATCCATTTATTTTTTTTTTTTTTCCCCTCCATCCTGGCTCACTTCTTGTGCAGTTCAGCTTTTCTCAAAATGAATGTTAAATCTGGCGAGGGAGAGGGGGATTATGCCACAGATTTTCTGAGTGACTTTGGCCAAATTCCTTCATGTCTGCGTAACTGTTGCCCTGTCTGTAACATAGGGGTAGTATTTAATTATGTTATGTAGAGCATAAGTCTCCTAAGGCCTGCTTCTTCAGCGCTTGTCATGTGGGGCTGTAGTGTGAAAGGAGCTATATTTAAAGTAATTAATTTAGGATCTGTGCTGCTCATGGCTTTGCTGTATTTTAGACTCTCGGTGCCAGACAAGTAATTATATAAGACTATAAGCCCTGAGCTAGTAGGAGGTTTGTCATGAGTGTCACTTTTTATTTATATTACATGGTAAGCTGGGATGCAAGCCTACATTTAAGCCTAAACTGACCTTATGTACAAATTTTAATGAGCGCTGGCGCCTCAGAGAGCAGAGTCTCCACATGATCTCTTAAATAGGCCCCTGTGCAGTCCTGGCTGCTTTGTGAGTGGGATGGGCACGAGCATGGCTGTGCCAGTCATAATATATTCCATAATATCATATAGCCAACAGAAAATGGATGAGTGAGCTCAAGTTCCTTCCTAGAAGGCTTTGGTGTTGTATACAGCAGGGTGCTATGATCTGAGCAGCTGAGCTAGAGATATTTGGGGGATGACTAAGTCAAGGGGCACACTTTGGAGTAACCCAGTTTCTGGATCCAGTGAATGACAGAAACATTGCTGTTTGGATCGGGATGCAGTGTCAAATTTTCCCTGACTGGCTAGGAAGGTTAAAAAAATTCATCTTGAAAAGGAAAGCCCTCTTTGCCTAACAGCAAGAAGCAGTCTACGCAGTATCGCTGCCATAGCTGTACCACCTAAATTGTGATCAGAACCTAACAAAACCCTCTACTTGCCGAGATTTACTGCTTCACAGACCAACGGAGCGAAGTGTAAACTGCAATACATCCGTCTTTATTCCACAAGCATCCCTGCTTCTGTTATTCCCCTCTCCAGTCCCCCCGGATGAATAGCCCTTTCCCCTCGCCACGCTGAATAAGCCAGGTGACTCCGAAACCGGCCACCCAGCAGATGCTTCCGCAGTACCAACTGTTCCCAATCCCCCACCCCATCTCCAGCTCTTTTTTTCTCCTTCCTTTCCCCCGTGTCCTACCAATCTAGGCTGCCTGGCACATGCTGCAAGCTGCAGTCCCACTGGAGTGATATTGTGATGGAAATGAGGGAGGGGATGCAGGCAGAACTGCACAGATTTACAGCACTCCAAGGGTTTCCATTAAAATCCTTGACAACTTGTTATTTATGAGTAGACCAACAGCTCTTCTAATATCCAGGGCCTAGACCCCATTCACTTCAATAATGCTGGTTTGGAATAAATGAGCCAGAGGATGGAAACCAGTTCTGTTAGTATAATGGAGGAGGCTAATAGCTGTTTAGAGAAAACAACTGATGTAATTCTGGGACCCAATCCTTTCACCAACAAAACAATAAAGGTTCGATTCTTCAGTGCATTTCACCTAGTGATTTAATTCAGCACAAAGAGGGTGATAAATGGCAGCGTTTGGATTTTGTGCCATTATATACCCACTAAGAACTCTCTATTTGTACTAGTGCACTAGAGATAAAGGGACTCATTGACTCCTGTGCAAGCAGGAATAGGTCAGTCTGGATCTCCACAGCAGAACAAAAAACCCTCTGCGTAAGAGTAATATCTTTATTTTGCAGTCTCACAGGGGCCTGTGAGCATTTCATTCCCTAGATTTTTCTGAGCTGCCTCACCTAAACCAGGGTGGCAGTCTGCCTAAGGCTCATTTTAGAACATTTTTTCCACCATTCCCTTCTCTGCTGTCTTTCCCCTTCTCATCATTGACATGCCAAATAAAGAAGCACCCCCAGTAAGTACAGGACTGCTCCCTGAAATAAGGATTTTGGTGATCAAAACACTTTAAATGTGCATTATGCTGCTGTAAAGAATTATCGATCTCTTCTGCTGTGTCTATACTGACAAGTTGATTGCTGAGTGCAGCCACTCAATTACTGCTTTGTAGGTAGCTTTCCTATTCCTCCTTTGTTCACCTGCATCTTGTCTATTTACATTCCTTTTGTCAGGAATCTTTTTTTTTTATTTCCTTTCAGCTTCCTCTGGTCTCCACAGGAGCCTCATTAAGGTGAAGGGAAGAGAAGCAGCAGCAGCGCTTCCAGACTTGGGGCTGAGGGGCAGGGAGAGGCAGCACTGCCAGATGCACCGTGCTCCGTGCTTCCATCTCCCCCTTGTCCTCACCCCCATCCTCAGCACTGTGGGTCTGGAGGAGACAGATGATGCTGAATGTCCAAATTGTTCTGCAGGAAGAGAAGACATGGGTAGATGAAGAGGAAGCAGGAGGAGAATGGGTGGAGGAATGATGCTGGTCAATTGAGGAAGGAGACTGTGGCTGTACGACTGGGAATCGCTTTCCAAAAGAAGCTGAGCCACCAGTCTGTAATTTCAGCATCCACCAGTCCGTTATTTCAGCATCTTTTCGGATACTCTGACTTTCAGGGCTGAAATAGTTTAAGAATCAAATCTATAACCATCTCCCTTGTAGCCAGTATCTTTCTTTTCTGCATCAAAAATAACTTTTCCCAGGGAAAACAATGGTCTTTGCTACGAAACGACCTGACAGCACTTGGTATTTGATGCCCTCTGCAACTGTAGTTAGCAGCGTGTCGTTGCAGCTGAGAGAAGTTATTGGATCACTCATGGAAACCAAACTGGGCCAGTTCCTAAGCTGCAACGAACTGATAAGCCCTGTAAAGGTTAAAAAAGATATATATTCACAGAGATTTGGCCCACAAAATATGACTTCTTCCTTTTAGACATATTACTAACGAATGCCTGTTCAAATGCTACGTGGGTTTGGGTATAAATTGTGCCAAACCCCTACTGTCCCTTTTGAAAATTTATTTCAAGGTCCTTATCCAAATCATATCAATGTAATATTGGATCTCTTCCAAAGTATAACTATATCTAATTATCAGCCATTTGAGCTACTTCTGTATTAAACCATAAAATTGAGATAGGATTGAAACCCTCTTATGATTCCAAAGGCTAAATGCAGCAGTAACATAAATAATGCTGTAAATTACAAGCAAAATGAAAACTTGGGTCAGAAAATATATGATGTAATTTGTGCTTAGGGGTAAATTGCTCCCTGGCTGCCCGGGATAGGGAAGGTATGACCTACATCAGGCCAAAGTGTATGGCTGGCAGTCTGAATCCGTGTCATTATTATAGAAAACAAATGACATACCTTAAAATACTTCAAAAAACCCAGCATCCTCATGAGATTTATTGCAGTCTGACCCCCTCTGCCGGTCACCCACTCGCTGCCTCTGTCCCAGGGCCAGCACCTCAAAATAGGCTCTGAGGTTTGTGGAAATGAGAGGTGTAAAAGGGACAGAGAGGCATTTTGGGGACACTGACACTTGGCATGGGTAGCTCAAGGACGTAGATAGCATTGTGACATAACTGTAACCCCAGGTGACCGGGTTTAGGTTTAGGATATGAACCACTAAAACCAGTACTAGCAAGTGTGGAAAGGAAAAAGGTCTGATAACTGGCATTTGGGTGAAGTACCAGGGCTTTAATAAAAATTGCTTTTGTGTCTCTCCATGCTTGATCTGCTTCTGTCAAGATGCAAAGCTGTAAAAGGGAGAAAAATGGAATTTAGAGTGAGGACGTATGGGAAAAAAAGTTGGGGGGGGGGGAAAAGCCTTTTCTTGAAAAAACAATGGGACTTTTCCTGAGGAAACAAGTGTTCAGTTAAAAATGAGCCTCGTTTTGATGGAGTGTTTGATTGTCACAATTGGGATAAAGCTATGCCAGGAATGTTGAGGTTTACTACAGTAATCAATAATGTCAAAACAAGTACAATACCAAGTGTTTTTTAAAAATATTTTATTGTTTAGAGTGAGGAGCTTTTCCTCCTAGATTTGAGAAAAAATAAAGCTCCTGTGGCACAGCAGAAATTCAGCCAGCTCTAGGTTTTTAGATCAGCACTGCTGGGAATGGGTCTAAATAAATAGATCGCATACAGCTCATTTTATTTTCCTGATTCTTGTTATCCCACACTATCCCCTGGCCTTCGTGATCTGTTCCCATGCTGTGAGGAGCTGGTGAGGATCAGCCAGTTTCTGTTAAACAGCAACAGCCTCACTACCCGTAGGGATACCACCTTATATGCTAAAACTTATTCAGAGAGGTGCTTAAGTACTTTGTTAGAAGCTTCAGCAAGTAATTGAAAGCCTGCAAATAGCTCCCTTAAGGCTCCATCAATTCCTCCAATTTATTTCTTTAAGAATGAACAGACATAGACATCTTTTTCAAAGATTTTCTCCGTTTAGCTTTTATTTTTGTTTGCTGTCATTTTCTTTTACAGGTTTCTTAAATAATGCTTACCAGTATAGTACAACTCAAGACAGAAATACTCTGTTTAAACCTAGATTGGTAAAAAGTTTGTGTAGGATCAACACAGTAAAACGTTTTAAAGTCTTTGTTACTCTAAATAGCCTTAAAACTCTATGAAAACTTCTTAGGATTTTCTGTTACTTCAGATATTCAGCAGGAAACACAGTCTAATACAGCTGGATAATAAAACTTTATCCATTTGTGTTTGCACAGAAAAATGAACTGTTAATCATAAACTGGAAATCCCAGAGCAGAAATAAAAATAGGAACTGGGTAACCTGTGCACAAAGCTTTCTGATATCCCAAGGCACTTAGTTTTGAGTCACAATGTTTTGGTTTGAGAACAGGCTCTTCTTGGTCAACCAAGAAGGTTTAGAGACATAAAAGAGGAATAATCCAAATGTGTTAATTATTTCCTTTAGATGAGGATGCCCAGGTTCTGACAGACTGTTTATCCTCTGTGCTGCCACAACAACTCAGCTCCTGCTTTTCTATGGGCTCCACACCATCCTGACCTTCCCCATTTCAGACACTTCAGGGCTTCCTCATCCTGGGATGGATGGAGAAAAGAGTGCATGTGCCTCACCCCAGAATAAGCCCTGCTGCCTGCTTTGCTGGAAGGACAGCCCTAAACCTTCAGCTCTCCAAACAGGTATTTGGTTGGTCTCTTTATGAATATGTCTCTTTCACTTGCTTGACAACTGATGGTGAAAGAAGAGATGTATTTTTATTTAGATTTTTTAACTTTTTAATAATTAATGCTGCATTCCAGAAGCTGAGCAGGACTGAAGGTGTGATCATAAAGGACTACAAAATGCTTCTGGTCTTTGGTTAGTAATCACAGTGCTCTATTAAAGAATAAAACCATTATAATAGAGTAGTATTAGCCAAGTACAGAAAACTGCTGTACTACATCCCATCACTTGGATCCCTCCCTGGATGGGCAGTTAAATGGCCAATTCTGTTCTAAAGAACTGGTACCACATTCAATTAAAATACTCATGATAGGATTTGTGACTCGTTTAACAAGCAGATATACTTGATCCGAGACAGGACTTAAGTTTGATGATAGCAATTCAGTTTCAGGATGTGGATGTCTAACTTGATCTACGTGTTGGTCATATGCTGCAGGGAACAGAAAGCTCAGAGTTACAGTACTGGTGGCATAGTCAGTCTTGTCTGGGTGATCTTAGCGTGAATTAAGCCTATACAGTGATTTTGGTCTATTCTAAACTGCAGCCTCTGTCACCTATTCTACAGAGCAGAGAGAAATTCAGAATTATTCCAGGCCATGACAAAAAATATGGTCATCAAACACCTGCTTGTTGGACTTTTCAAAGGCCTCACTGCAGATTGGGCACTCCAGGAGATGGCTCCGCACATGGGCCTCGTACTGACTTGTTTCAACGTCCTCAGGAAATACTTCGTCGCACATGGGGCACTTCCTTATAGAAGCCTGAAGTACAAAGGAAATGCAAATAAAGTCAGTTTAAAAATCTTATCCAAAGAGAAGAAAAAGTTTAGTAGTCAGACATTATCCCTTTTGAACAAGTCTTTCTGGCTTTTACTACTCAAGTTTTCAAATGTCTCCAGGCTTCTCTAGGTAGCACTTAAAAGCCAAGAGCTTCTGAGAGGTGCTCTAACTTTCCATCCTACATAGCACATGTCTCTGTCTCTGATATGAAATAAGGTATTTAGCAGCTGCATGCTGCTCATTCTGACATTAGATGCTACCAAGAACTGGTCCTTAAAGCTTAAGGTCAACAGAGTTTCCTTTTTCCCTTCCTTAAGCCATAAAACTTGTATTAATATTATGAATTAAGCATATGTGGCTCCATTTTGTTGTCTGCTATCTTACCAGGACTAAACCAGCATGTAGACAATTGGCTACAGAGCTGAACTTGGAGCTTTTTATTTCAAATCACTCACTCATGTCCATAAATTACTAATTCATGTCTAGTCGTGTCCACTTTACTTACCACGTCTGCAGCTCCTGCCCTCAGGTTTGCTCCTGCAGCTGGAAAAAGAAGTCAAATTAGCCACCACAAAACGATTAGCAATGTAATGTGCTGATAACTGGTAATTCTTGAAACATGAGGACGTGGCTCTGGATCTAAACCTCTATATTTAGGACTATGGAAACTGGACATAAGCCACAGAACTAGCTGTCTCACAGCTGAATAAACCCGCTAATAGTTGTCTCTCTTGGCAGAAAATGAACAGACAGCTGATCTCGTAAGTCACCTCTTAACAGCTGGCAGCATTTGGCAGCTGCCAAGTCATCTGCACCCAGGCAAAGCTGCACAGAAGTGCTGCGAATAATGTCTTTTCTACAGCATTCAATTCGAGAGGGAGGGTAATTCACCGAGGCTCCAACTGCTGTGTATTTGCAGTTTCAGAGAGAATGCCAAGTAATCTCACCACAGTACGGGTTTCCAAACAGAAGGCCTCCTTCAGGAGCTGGCATTGGAGCTTGAGCTCGTGAAACAACACAGAAAGAAGAAACCTCTTGAGCCTGGGAGAGATGCTTCAGGAGTCTGTCATGCTCTTCTCTTAGTTTCTGCAAAGGGACACAAGGGCAGAATGAATTTCCAGAAGCTCAGGAGATCATTTCAGAGAAAAGTCATCCTTTGCACTAACAGAGATCCTCTTATATCAGAATCAAAATTGCTCTGAACTTCTTTTAGGTAGCTCAGTGTTACTCCTGGTTGACTGAATGGGAAAGTGAGCTAAGGAAGGACATGGATGTCGTCTGGCCTGCTCAGAAAGGCAGACAAGATGATCACAACAGAGTAACACACTTTAAAAGATAGAAGACTATCCTAAAGTCAGGCAGAGTAAGCAGCAAAACCGAGCAGTCCTTGCTTAGAGTGGACAAAAAGACTATGTCCATTTAAACGAGTAAGCCCGTTCATTTCAGTGGCATCAGAATTAAGCTAACATTAGGAGTTTTTGAAAATCCCCAGGCTATTACGGGTAAACCAGTTTATTCTGTGGTGGGGGAAGAGGGTACAAGTTTTTGGACCCTTTCTCTCAGGCTCTACAGATGTGGCAGCAACAACATATTGCGAGTGTACGCACACGGTCGTTTGTATGTGCACAGACAGCCTGGCTTTAGGTGATGGTCCACCTGCAGGCACAATTAATGACACATTTGCTAGAAGGGTTAATGAACTGAACCCTACCTAGCCTGAGAGATCAGTGTCATATTCAATACAGGAGAAAGGTGAGGGTGTTGTGCCAAGTTCTCACCTGATTTTCCTCATCAGCTTCAGTCTTTTTTGCCTGCAGAATCTGAAACAAATGCTTCTGCTCCTCAAGTTCTTTCATTAAGTCGTGGTTTTGTTGCTATGAAGGAAGAGTGTTATTTGGTAAATCATGGGAAACTGGCAAATAAAACAGTGACAGTGGAGCTGTCATATACTATCTGCCTCATGCTGCGTTTATTACCAACAAATAACCTTTCACTTTCAATAAGAGTCTTACCAGTTCACAGTTTGTCACCTGGGCTATCTCCATGGCACCACTCACGCTCTGGATTTTCATCACAACATGTGAGATGACACATGACCTCTGAAGGGGCCATGGGATGGGTCAAACTGAGAGGGAGGCTGAAGAAAAGGAACTCAGACAGCTGAAAAATCCACCCTGGCAGTGAGAGTTATCCAAGTCTGCCAGGTTTCCTGGTGCTGTGAGACTTGCACTGATGCCAGCACATCCTTAGGAATTAAACCTTGTAGCTGATTCTTGAATTAAATCAATAAATTAGATAAGCTAGGATACTTGGGGATTCTGCAGTCACTCTCAAAGTATCACTGAACCCTGAACATTTGGCATCACAGTGGAGGTAATCACATCATCTATTTTAGGTATCTATCCCCTTCCTTCCAGAGCACAGATTTCTTGAGGTCAAATTGATTTGACCTGGAGGTCAGATCATATCCAAGATTGACATTTTCCTAAAGAACCCATGTAATCAGAAAAGAAACTCATACACCACGGATTTGCTCAAGACCACTCAGCTGTCTGTCAGAGGCAAAGCAAAGCAAAAAGAGGGCAGCTATATGTTTGCTACCTGCAGCTGGTCCAGGTTCTCCAGGGCTGGTTTCAGTCTGGTTTCCAGGCGTTTGTTGTTAGAGGTCACATTCTGAATTTTCTCTTTGAGTCTACTCAGAACAAATCAAAACACACCATACTTTCACAGATGGAAGTGTAATCCATAAAGGCAAGGTGCTTACATGAAATCCTGTTTTGAGATATGCTGTAAATACACTTACTGCTGCAGTTCTGCCTCTCTGCAGTCATCCAGCTCCTTTAGATGTTTATTTTCCTTTTTCAGGGAATTCAGCTCCAGCTCCAGTTTCTCTGTGTTGCTCCTTAGAGACTCTAAACTGTTCTGCAGCTCCTGAAAATCACAGTGAGGTTGACAGGAGGTAAATGGGACCCAAGCTATAGTCCTGCTCTGCACTGGAACTGCAAAATCCCTCAAATGCAGCATTTCCAGGCAGCCCACCTGAAGGAGTGAAATCCCTCCTTTGTATCCTGGCTACTCTTTCAGACCCTCTTTAATTTATATTAAGCCCTGAGCAAAACTGAAGGAGGAAAAGATAATGATATTGTAATTTTGGGACAGCCTACACAACTTTTTTGAATGCTCCCCTTCCCATCAGTTCCTGACTCCTGGGTCTGAAGAGTGGGAGGTGTCCCTGCCCACGGCAGGGGAGTTGGAACTAGATGATCTTTGAGGTCCTTTCCAACCCAAACCAGTCTGTGATTCTGTCTCTTGTTCATCATTATTGTTCTCATCACAGTAAAGGTGTTGTATGATTTGCTAAAGGATTAAACAGGTAATATGGGGAGAAACCTCTTTAATTTTCTCCTGGAAGGATACAGTGGAACAAGACCTCACTCAGTCCCTCTTAATCTTTCAGACTTAAAGCTTCTGACTTAATATATTAACTTTTTTTGTGTTTACCTGTGCCTTGTTGACCTCTTCCTGCAGATGGATGTTTTGTTTCTGGAGACTTGCACAGTTTGCTTTCAGCTCCTCGTTTTCTTTATGCAAATTTTTGTTTTGCAGTTCAATCTCTTCCACTTCTCCCTAGCAAGCAACAAAGTTCTTTGGTCATAACAGAAGCAGTGAAAAGCTACATCCCAAACAGCACAGTGCAAAGAGCAAAGAAAGATGAGCTCTGCAAAAGGGAACACTGTGTACCTCCCTGTGCTCTCACTACTAGCATAGACCAGACTGCTACTTCCCTCTCCCCAGTCTCTCAAAAGCTGATCATCAACCCAAATCTTGAATGCTAATCATGTACTACCCTTGATTTTTGGAGATTCAATGCCCTCTGTGTCCGCAGGAATCAGCAGAGGCAAAGGTTTGGGGCTTTTTGCAGTTTGTTAGATCAGGACCATGCGTGCAGTGTAGTCATTACCAAAAGGGCTGCACCCAACACACTGCAAAATGAGAGTGCTTGGCTTCACAGGACCTCTGTGATTGTCCATGTGCATGCTCTTACCCCCATCTAATGGCAGGCTGTTTCCATGAAAATGACATTTTCATTTTAAAATATTCAAAATGCCCCAAAACAACAGTATTAAGTCGTCCCCCATTACAAAGAGCTCACAATCTAAGGAAACTGGTCTGATAAAGGGCAGGTAGAGAAACAAAGGCTGCCCAAATTTGTGTGACAGATCAGTAGCGAAGTCAAGAACAGACTCCAACTCTGCAAAGTTCTAGCTTGGCATCCAATTTACCAGATCACTCCATGCTGGCAGTGAGCATAGAATCCTTTTGGTTGGAAAAGACTTTAAGATCATCAAGTCCAACCAGCACTGCCAAGTCCAGATGTCATTCGAATCCCTCCAGGGATGGTGACTTAACCACTTCCCTGGGCAGCCCATTCCAAGCATAGGCAAATAAAAGCAGGGGAAGAGAGGACACATACCTGTGTGGTAACCACCAGGATATCATCCTCAGTCTCTGCTCTGAACTGGAAAGGCACACTGGCTCCCCGGACCACACGATCCTGGTCAACGTAGCAGAACTGGTAGTATTCATCATCTTTTGGTAGGTAGTAAGCTTCAGACAAACACAACAACCCCATCATATGCAGCTTCTAATTATTCAAGTCTCTTAACTATCTAGCACAGAAAGTGAGAACCTCAGAAAACAGAGACACCCTGGTTCAGTATTGTTCCTGCACCGTTAGTAATTCCTTGTTGCAGTCATAAGAATGCAAACAATATCACTCAGTCAGGATGGTAGAATTTAGGAGATTTTAAATTTTGTGATTTATGAGGGAATTTGAAATAAGTCCCCCAAAGCATGGTCCTACAGATATTCTGTAATTCCAAACGTAGTGATCATTGGTGGGAGCAAAGTGGGAGCCTGTGTGTGCAAGTGCACGTACATCCCCCTGTAACACTCACCTTTGAACTGGATCTGTTGCTGCACAGCAGTACCACTGTGGTTGTCACTGGGCAGAGGAGCCCACATGAATGTGTAATATTCCCGGGTTGTTTTCCATCCCACCTGCAACAGCAGAATTGTTACATGGCATCACACAGTTCGTGTTTATCCTATGGGAAGGGGACTATATTTCCACATGGATTAGTTACTGGGAGGGTTTTTGCATTGATAGTCTGACTTCTAAAGGTTGTGGTCTACGCATGAAAGGATAATCAGAGTGTTTGATTAGCCTGGAAGCTGTTCAGGTCACAACAGATCTGGCACTTTGTCCCTAGGCACAATAAAGATGTCCCATTAAAACAAGGTTATTACTGAAAAAAAAAACCAACCCAGCCCTGTTCTATCAAAGCCCAAGCTGTCTGTTTCTGCCTGCTTCTGCTTTCTCATACTTGGCACATCTGGTTTCACAGTATTTCCTTACCCGGAAGATTCCCACCCAGTCCTTCCCACGAGGGACGATGTTCTGTGTGAGGGTGTAATAACACGTTACGTCTCCCCCGGGAATATAAAACTTCTCCACGTTGTTAAAGACGACCTGGGAGAAGTGGCAGTTGTCTAAGAGGACGGCAGAAGTTGGAGGCTTGTCTGAGGTCTCATCCATCATGGAAGTCTACAAGAGGAAAGAATAAGGGGATTACCTCATCTTCAGATGCTGCCAACATAGGTGTGTCCATGAAGGGTATGAAGAGGTACAGCTTGGGAATGACACAGCTGTGAGGTCCAAAACTCCCTACACACACCCCCAAGCTTTCTTGGTGTCGAGGTTTGGACTGTCCCACGCTTGAAGACCCTGCAGGAACATCAGCTGTCCCCACATGCAGCCTCACATCATGTTTTTCACGTGGATTTAACACTCCAGGTACATCCCCACTGTGTGTGGTTAATGTGGGGGTGCATCAGCTCTTCTGAAATCTGGACAGTAGCACACTGCTTGAGAACAGGGGTGTTGCTGCATCAGTGAAATGCTCCAACAGTAGTACAAGACAAAAATAGCAGCTTACAATCATGCTAGGAGCTCCAAGACTTGTGCAGTCTCAGCTCTAACACACTCCACCTTCACAGGCTGACATGGTGTGACACATAGGACTCAACAGCCTCCCCATCTTCTGCATTCAAATCCAACACAATGGCTCGACCTCCAAATAGAGCATCTTTCACCTTCAGGTTCCTGGCTCCAAGGGAAGAGAAGTACCTTGCTAAGCTCAGCTCCCATGGAAGAGCACAAACAGAGGAGATCCTGGCTAAGCAGGTCGTTGTAGTTCTGTCTCACAAGCCTGTGTGATGAGGCTGTTACAGCCTCGCTACTCGTGACTGCTGTGCTGAAACTGCAAGATGATTCTCAGTATCGAAACGAACACGTTGCATGACAGCAGGGTCAACAAATAGCATTAAAGCTTTTGCACGAGTTATCTGTACAGAAAACTTGTACAGTTGTGACGCTACAAATTACACAACGTTACGCACGACAACATAAATCTGGAGTGGGTGCATCGATCAAAACAGGATCCAAACTGCCAGGAGCGTAGGCAGGACTGGAAACAGAACACTCAATCACCCTCTTTGCCACTTTGTCTCGCAGGCAGCCAGGCTTCAGCCCTGGCAATCTGTCAGCAGGGCAGATCACGGCTGAGAAAACCCTGCCGCCAGTTCCCGACAACTCAATTCCAGGAATCCAAAGCAGAACCTTCTAAGCTGATCTCAGTGACAGCAGCAGTGAGCAAGGATTGACCTGAGAACGGAGGCAAAGTTCATCATGATCAACCATCCCACTGGAGCACTTCAGGTCATCTCCAATCCAGAAGTTACACGTGGAAATGAACTCTCTGGAGCCCTAGGGGTGTTTTTTGGCATCACCCAGAAAAGAATCTGTTTTCTGTGCCAAAGAACAGCCTGAAAATCAGGCAGAAATTCAGATGGGGACTGGGGGAGCTGTGCTGGGAAAGGAAAAGGTATCCATAGCTGGAAAGAGCAGTGATAACTGCACTGACACAGGCTGCCTTGGGAGGATTTCCAGAATTCCTCCTGCTGGGAGGAACCCTCCAGGACATCCAGGACTGCAGTTTCACTTTTAGTTATCCCAGTAAAGCAGAGGAAATGGCATGCCATTCACCTAAGCCTCTGTCTTTATCTGGCTAACATCAATCTTTCCTGCCCTGATGTGCTTTTATGATTTGCAGTTCCTAACCAGCAGGGACCTCTTGACAGCCACCAGATAGAAAGAAAATAAAAGAAGAAAATAAATCTAAGGACAGCACCTTAATCATGTTACTGCACTGCTTCAGGACAGGGCACGAGCCATTGCTTATGTCTACGGTTAGCCAGTACTCAGGGCTAAAACGTAGCAGTTAGTATATCACCCAAGGCTCCCTCCCCAGATGGGAAGGAGAACTGGGGGAAAAAAAAAAAAGGGCCTGTGAGTTGAAGTACAGACAGATTTAATAAAATAACAAACCAGAAACAACAACCAAGACAAAGCACAAAGGGTTCTACTCAGCCTGCTGACGGCAGGAACAGAACCACCAACAAGAAGCCTCAGGGAGAAGAGGAGAAACTCCAGCCTCACTGAGCTCCCTCCTTTTATAATAAGCATGAGGAGGTGGTGTGGGGTACACCTGTGAGTCAGCTCACCTGACTGGAACTCTCAGCTGACTCGGGGCTACTCATGGTCTGCCTGCATTGCTGGCCCGTGGGGCTGTGCCTGGGGAGCCAGGACAGCTGCCACAAGGGTTAAAAGTAACGTGCAAAGAACATGAAGAGTCAGTGCCTGGGTGCAGCAAAAAAAATGCATTCTGCTACAAACAAAAAAGACATTGGTTTTGGTGAAAATAAGTGTGATCTTGAAAGAAACCAAACCCAGAGGCCGTGCAGAGCGTGCTGATGGCAGTCTGCCATCAGGAAAAGATGACAGGAAATAGAGGGGGACTTGATGATCTTAGAGGTCTTTTCCAACCAAGGCTATTCTGTGATTCTGTGATATTTTATTAATACCCAGATTTTTGTTAGGCCAACAGCTCGTACTTACGAGCCACCAGCAAAGGCAGAGGAGGCCCTGGGAGGCTGCTGCCACCCCAGGGGACGGGGACAGCCACACCTTCGGGGTGTTAATGGCAGTGCCAGCCCGAGGCCGAGCTAATGAGATGTCATTACAGCTCACACAGCGAGGGTGGAATTAATAACGCTTCCTCTGGTGCTCACGGCCCAGCATCTCTCCGGGGACTTTGGGTTTTTTCCTTTTCTTTTTCCATTTCTGTTTACTTTTTTCATTAACCTGCAGCGCCCCGAAGATGCGGAAAAACGCGGATTCCCCTTCCCAAGCGAGACCGATGCCACCACTGGACACCAGGACACGGATGCTCCGGGCAGCCCCTCGCCACCGGGTGCTACGGGGTGTGTGTGTGTGTGTGGGTGTGGGTGTGTGTGTGTGTGGGTGGGTGGGTGTCCCGGCTCCGGTCCCCACCAGCATCCCCGCGCCTGGGGCCCGACCGAGAGCGGGGAGCGGACCGGGCTGCCCCCCCTGACCCCGGGTCGGACACCCCCAGCTCCGCCGTCGGGAAACGAAAGTGAAAGTGTCGCCACCGCTTCGCAGCGGGGCACCCCCACCCCCCCGGGCTTCCCGTACGGTCCCCGCGGGGGGGGGGGATCAGACTCACGGAGACGGGACCCCGCCACCACCGCCCCCTCTCACTCACCGAGCGGCACGGCTGGAACCCTCCGGGACTGCGAGGAGGAGGTGAAGGACCGGGAAAAGGCGGATCCCGCCCGGGATACCTCCCCCTGGGCGGCCCCGGCCGCGCTGCTGGGACTTGTAGTTCGGTGCAGCGGTGCCCGTAGCGCCCTTCCGTGCAGGCGGCCCGGTGGCAGGGTGGGGAGAGACCGGGGACATCGGTGCCGGTGGTCCTGGGCCGCCAGGCTCGCGATGGGGGATAAGAGCTCAGGGAGTTTAGCAGAACGGGCGTTTAAAGCCCCGGTAACGAGCTACGACCCTGGGGAAGCCCCTCCGACGTTAGGCCACGGCGCACACAGCGGCCCCGGGGCTGAACAGGGCACTGTAACAAATCACGGGAAAACGTTTACATGTTCAAAATTATCTTTTAGGAAAGAATGGCAACGGGGGCGGGAGCTGGGTCGGGCGCAGCAGCCGCCAGTGCACCGGACAAGGCAACCGGACCGGTCCGCGGCCGCCGCCATCACCACCTCGTCTCTATGGTAACCTCTATGGTGCGAGGAGCAGTCGCGCCGGCCTCATGGTCCTCTGGAGGACCTCGAGGCCGCCAGCCAATCAGCAAGCACGCAGAGAAAATAACCAACCAGTGATGACCCACGTGGCGACACCGCCCTCCCGCCCCTTTTCGTTGTCCCGGATGCTGGTGGGAGGTGCTCGCTCGCTCTCAGCCAATGGGGAGCGCGGATGTTGTCCCAGGATGCCGCGCGCCGTGCGCGGCCGCAGCCAATGAGCGGGGAGGACGCGGGGGGACACGGCAAGGTGAGCGGGCCGGGGGTGCCGCGCTTCTTCCACAGCTGCCGCCGCCGCAGCCCTGAGCCGGCCCCGCGCAGGTGGGCCCCGCGCTCGGCCCCGCTGCCTCCCTCCGGGCACCGTGCGCCCCCCGCCGGCAGCAGGGAGGGCTCCGCCAGCCGCGGGACAGCGCTGGGCCCGGGCGGCCAGGGGGACGGCGCCCAGCCGTGCTGTGCCCTTCGCTGGGAGGCGACAGCCGCAGAGGGCGCTGGAATAGGCGGCCCCTCCGCTGTCCCCACGCACCCTCTGGGGCTCGGGCGGGCTCAGCTGGTCCTTGGCGGGGGCTTCGACTGAGTCAGGGAAGGGAAGAGCGCGCGGCTCTGGGTCTGCCCTGAACAGGCCCCAAAGGCGGATTAACGGGGGGAGGGCGGCGGGGGCACCCGGAGCGGTGCGTGGGGACGGTGGGGAACAGCCTCGGGCAAAGATGTGTGGATAGATGTGTGTCAGCCCCCAGAGCGGGGTGTTGGCTGTGGCAGTGGCATTGGGATTCCAAATTCCTTTTTCTAACTTTTCCCTCTCTTTGTTTGCATTAGATCAAGCAAAATGCAGACTCCTTTGGCTCTCCTCAGCTCTCCAGCGCTGGTAAATCAGTTTTTTTCAGATGAGTATTATAATAATAGTGACAATATATGGTTATGAAGCTTTTCTCTGTAGTGCTTGGTTCAAAACGCTGTCCTGGATGCTCTCAGCTGAGGTGGGATCGTGTGGGGTTTTTTTCACTGTGGACTTAATAAGGAGAGGAAACAAGGTGACCTCTGGGGACTGGAGGGTGATACCTACCATCGTAGATGTGCAATGAACTGCAGGCCCAAGGGCTTATCTAAAGATAAGCTAACTGATTGTCATGTACTCACCCAGTTACTTCTTTCTTTCAAGGTATGAATTATGCAAAAATTATATGAAATTGTAATAATGACTGAGCTGATGTAGCAGATACACCTCTCATTGTGTCACAGTGTATGGTCTGTGGTAATGTTGCTCATGGACTTAACCCAACTGGCTCAAATAGAAGTATCATTTTTTAGATGCTCTTAAAAAATCTAACAGAGTTCTTCATAAAATAACTGTTCTGAGCATTAGTATGGAAGCATCCAATTAACTCCTATAATTGTCTCTGTTTTGTTTCAGTTCCGGTGCTCTTCCAGGGCTCTGGCCAGACCAGTTTCAGTGTCTGTTTTCAACAGGCCTGAGGCTCAGACTGTACAGGTAAGACTCTTATGTGGTAAACTGGGTCCTGTATTTCTGTGCTCGCTGCCTGTGATGCAAGATATTTCCTCCTGAGGTGGAGGAATAATTTTGTATATCAAGAAAGTGGCTAGTATGGGCACAGAGCTTCTAGCCCAGATTGGTGATGGCTCAGGAAGCTTGGCTGATCTTGCTTTGCCTTGAGTAGAGGAAAAATGGTGATCATGTAAATATAATAAAGCCTTTACATTAATGATTAAAAGTGTGTCTTAGCATGTTTCTTCTCCTGTATCCCACAGCCAGCTGGTGTTTCCTATTCACAGCTGACCCGCCGTGAGTTCCAAACCAGTGCTGTTTCCAGGGATATTGACACTGCTGCTAAGTTCATTGGTGCTGGTGCTGCCACAGTTGGTGTGGCTGGTTCTGGAGCGGGTATTGGGACGGTGTTTGGCAGCTTGATCATTGGCTATGCCAGGTAAGAAAAGTGCTAGGCTGGCTTGAATTTATCCCCTTCTCTCAGCAGAAAGTTTAATGTAGAGCTTTCTAGGGGGTTCTATATATGTAGTGTATATAAGCAGATAATGCATTTAGTTGAAGCAGTCCTCCTTGGAATATAAAATAGTTGTTATAATCTGTTATTCTATTAAAATAAATAATGGGTGAATTGTTTGAATCCACCCTACACTTCTAAACAGTGCAGCTGCTCAGTGGAGCTCTGCCTGCCTCAAGGAGAAAATAAGCAGGAGCTGTTAGCAGGAACTGTTGCTTGGTGCCACCAGGGCAGGTGAAACTAGCCTTCAGGGTTCAACATGTCCACATCACAAAAACCAGGGGAAAATCATGGCAGTCTCATTCCAGCTGGTGGCTGCCTGCCATATAACTGATTTGTGCTCCAAAACTTGTTGTCTGTGTGACTTAATCCTGGTTTTCTGTGATATGGGCTCTGGTGTAGGTGTTGTTTTGGTTTTTTTTTCTCACTGTGGATTTTTTTTTTCCCCCTTTTTCTCTCTGGTTTGTTCCCCTTCTTATACAACATCCAGGAATCCATCTCTCAAGCAGCAGCTCTTCTCCTATGCCATCCTGGGCTTTGCCCTGTCTGAGGCCATGGGTCTCTTCTGTTTGATGGTGGCATTCCTTATCCTCTTTGCTATGTGACAACTTCTGGTCCTGGCTGCGGTTTCCATCACTCTGTCCTCTGCGGTTTGAGTCTGCTTCCATCAGAGCGTTCCAGACTTACAATTAAAGAAAAGATTTCTCTAAATAAACTGGTGGCTTTATTTTTTTTTCTTTATTTTTATTATTATTTCTTATGTTCTGGTCCAATGGTGGGGAAGTACTTGGGGAAATCGGTGTGTTGATTGAAGAGGGAAACGGCCCAGGTACAGGAGTGTACCCACTGATAAAGGAGAAGGGGAATATGAAATGGTGATGGGAGTGGATGAAAACAAATATGAAGGCAGCTAGATAAGAGAGGATGTCCTTCAACAGCTCAAATCAATGCAAAAATCCCAACACGCATTGCCCTAGTAAAGCAAATACTTCTAAATGAGCTGACAAAGCATTGTTTTCCCAATTACCATTGTTGAAAATGCTATGCTGCTTTTTTTTTAAAAAATCTGAAAGACAGTAGGTAGAAAAGGTGAGTATACTTAGAAATGTATTAATAGCATTTGCCTAACTAAATTACCAGTAAGTACACAAGGGTACATGCTGCTATATCACCTGAATTTTCTTTCACAAAGAGCTAGTTTCAAGGTCTCACTATTCATGTGCCTCCTCAAAACATCAGTTTACACAAAGGACCACAGCTGAGTTATGTTTATTTTTCCCTCCCCAACAGTTACATGCTTCACCTGTTGTAGAGATTGGAGTATACTAGGGAGGAGCAATTCTAAAATCTAACCTGAATCTTGGACCTTGTGGTAAGAGAGCTGTGCCTTTCAGGAAGGTGAGCACAGGGGGAGCTTGTCTGGTTATCTGCTTTAGGTAATTGAATTAACATAGTGACTCTGTGTGCTTAAAGCCTCTGAAGCATGGCTGTGACCTCGCTGGGGAGATGAATGTGTTCTGTCCCTTCATTTAGGGGGAAATAAGGAGAATTTGACTCAAAAAAACCTGTTCCTGAGACTTCTTGGAGAAACATGGCTCTGAAACCAAAAACTTGAGGGAGATGTGCTGGCTGAAGTAGGAGAAATGTTCCCTCTGCAGCCAGGCTGGTTCCTGGGGACAAAGGTGTAGCCCTGCAGCAGGAATGCTGTGCTGTGGGAACCTGCTGTTGCCAGGTGCTCAGGAAAACAACACTGTTGCCTGCATCTAAGCTCGTTACATTTTTTCTCCCTGACACATATGAAATTGATAATAAATAACTTTTGTTGTATCCCTGACAAAGTGACCTTGGCACTACGAGCTGTTACTGTAAGTAACCGAGTGCTTCTGGGTGGCTCTGGCGGGTGTTGTAGGGGTGAGATGGGCCTTGTAAGCCAGAGGCAGAGCTGCTGCTTTCCTCTGAGCTGGAAGAACACCTTTTCCCTTCAATTTTGCCTCCTAATCCTTCCCTGGGGCTGATGAGGTGAGGCTGTGCACCCTGGGGAGGGCTCTAGGTGCTGCCTGGGCCGTGGCTCCCCAGGCTGAGGCCTGCTGATACCGAATCTGTTGTAGCAGCCGCTTCACAACAGCTTTTTCCACCCAAAAAAGCCCCAAACTGGTGTTTCTGCGGCCTCCAGCCCGGGAAGCCGCCGCCGCAGCAGGGGGCGCTCTGCTCCCAGTACACTCTAGCCTGCCGTCCGCCGTCTCTGTGGAAAGGGCGCTCTGGCCTCAGAGGGAGACTCTATGGTGGCGGGGGGGAGTTTGCGCCGTTAGTGGGAGGGGGGAACGGGGGAGGCGCCGCTCTGGCCGGCGATCGGTGGTGGAGGTGCGAGGCGGGGGCCGCTCTGGCCGGCGGACTCGCTGGTGCGGAGTCCCGGAAGCGGCGTTCCCCGAGTCCGGGCGCGGAATGGCGGAGAGTCCGGCCGCCGAGGAGGCGGCCCCGGCCGCGGTGCTGGCGGCGGCGGGCAGCGGTGGTGCCTCGGCCAGCCCGGGCGGCGGCGCGGGGAGCCCTGGAGTCTTCATTCCCGCCGAACTATGGGCGGCGGCGGGCTTTGGCGCTGCGACGCCGGGCGCCGGCGTCGCCCCGGGGAGCGGTGGGGCCCCTATCGCGGCGGCGGCGGCGGCCGCGGGGGCCGCGCTCCTCACGCACTCCGCCTTCTGGGACCCTACGGTCAGCGGCGACTGGGACAGCGAGCGGCCGAGCGCGGCCTGCCTCCTGCGGATCAAACGGTGAGAGAGCCGCCCTGCCCGGCAGCGGCCGAGCCTCCCGGGCCTGCTGCCGGTGCCGGCTCCCATAACGGCCTTGGGGGTGGCCCCGGGGCCTAGCGACCTGTGGGGCGGGGAACCCCAGCCGCCCTGCCCCGCTGTCTGGGGGGGGGGGCTGCCCGGGCGGAAAACGGGCACGGAGCCGAGGCTCGTAAGGCTTGGCTGGTCCCCGGTCCCCTCGAGGCGGTAACTGTCCCCTGGGCCTCACCGTCCCCGCGCCAGCAGCCCCGGAGATAGGCCCCAGGGCTCTCCTGGGGACAGGGCCCGGTCCCTGGGGCGTTCCTGGAGACACGCTCGGTCCCCACCATGCCCGGGGACTCTCCTTGCTCAGGTGCTTGAGCACGGATAGAGCCTCACACTGCCCTGGAGCTGTGGAACCCTTTACTGCCATGCAGGGTCTCTTTCTCTCTCTGAGAGAGCAGATGGAGATCTTTTTCCATCTCCCCGAGGCCTTTGGCAGCAGAGCTCCTTGGCTCCCGGCTCTGATCCTGCCCTCGGCATCACCGGCTGCTCCTCGGAGGTGCAGCTGGATGAGGAGGGGAGCAGGCTCCTCAGTCCCCATCAACCATCCAATTAAGCTGTTTATCCTAAACATCCTCCTTCCTGCCAGTGCCCACCCCGTTTGGCTGCTCTGACTGTTCAAAGGACCACGGGGTTAGCCCTGGCGTGTCGATGGCCTTTGCTAAAACGAGCAATGTGCTCTCGTGGTGTTAGAAATGCTGGCGCTGTTTCAACAAGTTCTTCCTCTTCCTTCGGAGCGAGCGTCGCTGCCTGCCAGGCTCTTGCTCATCCTTGTTCTAGAGCTTGTATAACAGCTCCATAAAGATGGCACCAGATATTTGGGCGCTCTCCAATCCAAACGCCAAAAGCACTGACTTCGTACCAGTAGGTGGGAAGGAGAGGCTCTCCTTGTTCTCACCCTGAAACCTCGCTGAGCTCTCTGGTTCCTTCCCAAAATGGGGAGGTTGAGTGGGAGCTTGTCCTGGAGCTCTGCTATGGGATGAAGGGTTTTGGTGATGAAAAGTAATGGGTGCCATTTGGCTGATGTGTAAACTGCACAGAGCTGTAGGTGATGTGTTACTTTTTGGTTCCTTTAGTCCATGTTCCTCAGAAAATGAGACCATTGTGATCAAGTCCTGTAGGGAAAACGGGGAGGGAAAGTCATCCCTTAAACACCAAACTTCACCTAAGAGAATTTTTAGGTGCCAACCTTAGGGGGGAGGTTTATGGTTGAAGTTTTACGTGCTGGAGCTGATCTGTGGTAGGATAGGAGGTGACAGGTAGTCAGGGTGTGCTTGGTCTGCTGCCTCGTGCGTCGATTCATGGAATGCTGCTTGTGCTCTTGAAATGCCTCAACTATTTTTGGGGATAAGTTGAAAGAGCTTGGCCAGAAAACAGACAGAGGCAGAAGAAAAATGCCTGGCTCTTTACGAGTTGTAAGTTTCCATCCCTTTGCATCCGTGCACAGATTTGTCATCTAGAACGTTCCGTGCCTCGAGGGCTGATGAACGCCAGGGGAGATCTTGACTAATTCCTGTTTCCTTTGTTCAGGGATATCATGTCCATTTACAAGGAACCGCCCCCAGGAATGTTTGTTGTGCCTGATCCCCATGACATGACCAAGGTAAGAGAAGCTTTGGAGCTGGTTCAGCTTTCTGTTTCTCTGTATGTTGCTCTTGATGGCTGCTTTAAGGGATTTGCCCAAGTGGAGTATCACAGGATCACAGTATTCCCTTAGTGTGTGGAGAGAAGTCAGGGTGAGTCTTGCAAGAGCATAATGAGGCTCCAGTTTGCTTGGTGACATTGAGATAGGCTGCATTTAAAATGGGAGGAGGCTCTCAAGGAAACTGGCTCTGTGGAGAGATACCATCACAGGGATCTGAGGAGCTTCCACAGATACAACCAGCTCTGCTTTAGTCGCCCTGTGAAGCAGTGGGGTGCTGGTCCAGCTGGTTTTATCCTACTGATGCTTGGAAACCATCAATAGAGCATCTTAAAGAAGTGAGAGCTCCGTGGAAAGCTCTTGGCCCCGAGTGGCCTCTCAGAGAGGCTAGAAATGAGACACATCCATTAGCCACAAGCAGTGCTGGAGTGTCCCTAATCCACGTGTGGAAACTGGAGATGTTTAATTGTTGTGAGCTGGCAGCGAGATGTGTCCCAGTGGAGCTGCCCGCCAGGTTCTCAGAGGTACCAGGGTGACACGCAGGTCTGACCCACGCAGTCGTTCCCACCACACCACCTCCAGCAGACCTGACGTGGCTACGGCCTCTCCTGCCCCACTTCTTCCCCTCGTGGTTTTCCAGAACAGGGGATTTCCAGTCCTGGCAGAGAGTGGGGAGGCAGAGGTTGCTCAGATCCAGCGTGGTTCTTGTCTGGTGCTGCCCTTTCTCCAGCCAGCATCACCTGGTCTGGCTGTGCTGGTTTCTGAGAGCTGTGTGTGTGTGAGGTTGCTTTGTTTTTCCCTCTGCTGCGCACCTCTCCCACCCCCCTGACAAACGTTGCATCCCTCAGATTCCTCCAAATTCCCCCCCATGTGAGTGCCTGCCTTGACTTAAGGCCCCCTGGGTTTTTGGAGGTAGCACAAAGGGAAGTGTCTCTGCACAGCCAGCTCCCACCTGAGGCACTGAGCTGCAGCTCTGGCTTCTCTGCTGGTGGCTGAAAGTGCCAAAATGCCCTTCAAGGGGAACGTGGGTTTGTAGAACACCAGCCTTGGGGCTTTTAACTGCAATCCTGAGGAGGTAAGAGGAGCATTAAAGGAGGCTGCTTGGATCACTGGGGGAGTAAGCTTCCTTAATAGCCCGAAGGGAGCAGATTTCCTGGTATCCGATTGGGATCTTGGAGGGTAATTAGCATGGAGAGAATAGGGTCTTAATTTCAGATCCTGGCAGAGGAAATTGAGTGATTGGTTTTAATAAGACCAAATCAGCATGAGACCAGAAAATTGAGGAATGCTGTAGTTTTGGCAGAAATTCTGATTTTATTTTTTTAATATATTTTTTTCTCCCTTTCTAAAATTAGATATTTATTTTTTTTTTCATATTTGAAATTCTGATTTTTGATTTTTTTATTTATTTTTTTTTTAAAAGCAGAGCTTACCAGCTGAACTGTGATTCAGTCTGGTTTGGGCTGCACAGAGAGATGTATGAGAGGCAGCTGCTGTGGATCCTGGCCAAACTTTGCTTTGGAAACCTGCTTTGCACATTGGAGTGTGTGTGGCAGAGGGGAGAGAAGTGCGCAGCAGCGGCTCTGGCTGAAGGAGGAAAGGAGGGGAGGGGTACGTGTGACCTGCTTGTGACAGACACTGCTGCCTGGGTGGAGGTTTCTTGCCCTTCGGTCGGTTTTGTTGAGGATTTGAGGGATGCTGCACAATTTTGAAGTGGTGCGCAAGACGGGCTTTTGTTTTCCAGATTCATGCATTGATCACAGGCCCATTTGACACGCCTTATGAAGGGGGTTTCTTCTTGTTCCTGTTTCGCTGTCCTCCAGATTATCCCATCCACCCACCAAGGGTCAAACTGATGACAACGGGAAATAACACAGTGAGGTTTAACCCCAACTTCTACCGCAATGGGAAAGTCTGCCTGAGTATTCTAGGGTAAGAGGAGACTTTGGCTGTTTTGGTGGGATATCAGGAGGTGGCTGCAGGCTGTGTTCTGCCTCACTCATCCTTCTTGGGCGTGTTGTGCCCTCATCTTGCCCCAGACGTGCTTGGATGCACCTTTGTGCTTCTGTGGAGTCGTGTACAGAATCAGTCGTAAAGCAGCACCAGTTCCTCTGCTGGAATAAGAGTCTGCCTTGTCTTTAAAAGCCCCTGAGAAGGGAGCAGGGGAAGCATAAAGTCCAAGTGGACACTGCTGCTTTTCTCCTGCCTCTCCTTGCAAAGCCTCAGACCCAAGCACTGCATTTCTTCCTCTTTCACACTTTGCAGCCTGATCCTTAATGTTGTTTGAATGTCGGGTTTTGTGGTTTTAATTTCCTCTCTCCGTGTGTGGGTTTCAAAAGAAATAAATAACATTAAAAGCCGCTAAGAACTTCCTTGAGAGCCATTTGACTGCTCTGGGCTTCCACCTACACGTAGTGTGTGGGGCTGGGTGATGGGTGTAATGATTTACAAGCGCTGCTCCCATGCTGCCTGTTCAAACAGGCTCCACTGCTGCAAATCCTTGTTGGATTTATAAACCTGGAAGTCTTGGTTGATTGAGTGGCTCTGCCAGAGGAACCTTGGCTGTGGTGTGATATTCCCAACCCCAGCTGTGACAGTTTCACTCACCAGTAAAGAAAGGTGTTTGCTGAGACTCCAGACTGGTGCAGGTGAGGTGTTAGTACACAGTTCCTTCTGCTGCAGAGGGGTTGTAACAGCAGCCAGATGAGGAAGGGGCAGTGTTGAATTGCTGTAGGGATTTGATCAACCAGCATAAGTCTGAGCACTGATATGGCTATAAGACTTGCCTTTGCTGGGGTGGTTTCAGCAGTGTGCCACTTAACACCAGACCTGATCCAAGTAACTGATACCCAGCACCTTCCTCAGCGCAGGAGTCTTCCTGATCCAGTGAGCTGCATGCCAATGCCTGCAAAGCACTGAGGTGTGCAGGGCATGTCTGTACCTCAGGGGTCTGAAAGTCCAGCAGCTCTCCCATGTGAGCTGCCTTGTTGCTCTTGCAACTGTAGCCTTGGCATGGAAGTTAAATTATTGAAGCGTGAACAAAGAGCCTCGGCCTTAGCAGAAATGGGAAGCGCAGAGGGAGCGGCGAATGAAAGGATTTAGGAAGAGCCTATGTGGGTCAGCACATCCTTGTTCAGCTCACAGGGAGACAGGTCTGTATCTGGAACTAGGATATTAAGGGCAAGCAGCAGAAAAGCTTTTTGTGCTTCTGTTGTTCTGGGCAAAGGGTTTTTTTGCTACTCTGCGTGTGTGAAACGAGCACCTTGTTCCTAGAGCAGAGCATCCGTTCGTGCCTTTGATGGCAGGCCTTGTGCTGAGTGTCTGGGTTACAGGCTGCACAAGTGGTGGCCTCGTTTGAGTCTTGAAAATCAGATTTCAGTTCTTAAGAGTTGTTTTTTTCTTATGGTAGTGCTGGTAGCTTGTGTGACTCCAGGCTGCTGTGTGAGGTGATGGGCATAGATTTAAATTGCCTTGTAAAACGCTCAGGAATGTTGCTTTTCCTCAGTTCACGTGTGATGCCCTGTGTGTGTCAGCAGTGGAGTGAAGTTCAGCAGCCTCTCTTGTCTTGCACTCACTTGGTTGAGAGAATAAACTACTTTGACCCTGAAAACTTTCTCGGCATCCAATCCTTTCTCTCTCTGTAGCAGCTGTTTCCTCTCCTGTCGCATTTCTGCAAGGTGTGGATGCAGTTTCCCAGGGTTTCTGATCTCTGGTAGTTGGAGGGATGGTGATCACTGGGCCACTCCTGCGTTGTTAATTGATGCTTTTCTGTTTTAACACCTCAGCACTTGGACCGGGCCTGCGTGGAGCCCAGCACAGAGTATCTCTTCAGTCCTCATCTCCATCCAGTCTCTGATGACTGAGAACCCCTATCACAACGAACCGGGCTTTGAGCAGGTGAGAGCTTGAGGTGGCTCATCTCTGGTTCTGCAGCTATTTGTCTCTTCCCTCCATACCTTGCTCCTGGTGGCAAATCCCATTCTGGAAATGGGGATAAAAGTAGGTTATGTCACTTAGCTCTTCTCCAGCTTGCTCTGCCTCTAAGTCAGAGCTTGAGGGGGAGTTGCAAGGCAGCTCTGAACCAGAGGCTCATGTATGTGTAAGGTAACAGAAGAACAAGAAGCACTCAAGAAGTTGCTGGGTAGATGGAATAGCTCTTCATTTCCCTGCTGCATGACTCCTGAGATGGCTTCCTTGGGATATAGTGTCACTCAGGACCCAAACTGCTCAGGTTTTCATGGTCTCCAGCATTTCAGAGAGAGACAGGTTTCCGTGCTAACTTTATCAGTTGACCTGTCTCCACAGCTCCGTGAGTCTGAGGCTCTGGAGACGTGTAAAATCTTGACAGCTTTTCATTTGCAGTATAAATTATCTCAGCACACATAGAACAAAGCCATAGTGGGTTCATGCACCAGTGAAATTCATCAGGCCCAGGAGGGAGAGACGAAGAGCCATTGCAGTTGCGTGGACTCACTGGCCCAAATTCTATTTCCAGGAGAGGCACCCTGGGGACAGCAAGAACTATAACGAGTGCATTCGGCATGAGACCATCCGGGTAGCAGTGTGTGACATGCTGGAAGGAAAGTGTCCCTGTCCTGAGCCGTTACGGTATGCAAAGGAGGCATGGAGGGAGCATGAGAAAGGGGGTGTGGGGAAGCAGAATGAACTTCTCTGGCTGCTCTTCCTGAAATCTTGAGAGTTGCTTCAGGGAAGAGCAAATCTTTAACTCTCCCTGGGTCATTTTGGTTCCCCTGAGGTGGATGGCTGTGTCTGTGTGGTGCCCAGGAGCTGGGCATTGACAAAGGCTGTGTTAATGTGCACAACGGCTGCATCCTCTGGCTTGTGTCTGAGAATAAATGGGCCTTGTCTTACGGGGAAAAAAAATATCTTGGAGGGAGGGGAGCACAGCTGTTGTGGAAACACGTGCAAAATCTCTTCAGCTGCAGTGATGCTGCAGTTGGTTTTGCTCTGTGTCCGGCCTCGCTGTACCCCGTTATTTGTCTGGGACACCCTGTATGGGTGACCACAGGGACTGGAGTTCAGTGGGATGGGGTGGCCCTGGGTGGTGTGACTGTTGTCATGTGTTGTTTGCTCTCTCGTTGTGTTCAGGGGCGTAATGGAGAAATCCTTCATGGAATACTACGACTTCTATGAAGGGGTGTGTAAAGAGAGACTTTATCTCCAAGGACAGACGATGCAGGTGGGTGGCAGACGATTTTCTTCTTGATATAACACACTGCCTTAGGTAAGGGGGTGTGGTTAGTGATGAGATGGATCTGGATCTTTTCTATGAATGGTGTATTCCAAGTTTGAGTCATGAAACGGAGACCTGAGGCGTTCCTGTGGATAAAACACTACCTGCCCCAAGTTCAGAGTGTGCACACAGTGTTCTCAAGGCTGTTAGACTTCTCAGAGGGCTGGACCCGAGCCACTCCAGGCAAGCAGGTACTTCTTTCAGCAGTGGGACTGGGACAGTTTGCTTTCATGTGGATTTAGCGTTAAGCAGGGAGGGCACGTGCTGGTTACCCAGTGCTGGTGGCACCTGAACTCCTTGGCAGTATGTTCCTGTTGGGTCTCTGCTAGAGTTTCCCTCTTTCTGCGGTTCCTTTGCTCATACAGCAGATAGAAACTGTCCTCTGGTGCTCCTTGTTCTGCCAAATGAAATTGAAAGTGGCTGACTGAGACAAAAGTTTCCTGGAGGAGGAAGAGGTGGGGGAAGAGTGACAACACAGCAGGCACATCTAGACAGGCTGAATGCAGGAGCTGCTTTCTGCAGGGAAGCAGACTTTAAAGAATAGATTGCTAAGCTATTTGCATACTAACAGATGTGTCTTCCTCCCTCGTCAGCCACCTCTTGTCTGACTCATTGAGAAATTCCACTGCTAAGAAAAGATGGAGGTGGTTGATTTTATGATCTTGTGTCTGTGAAACCTTTTTTCCTGTCGGTGCCTTCACTGGCTGTGTAATTCATAAATTGAAAGCACTCCCAAAGCAGGGGAGTTGATGTCTGGAGTGAGGAATTCCCATGAGGAGGGTCTGTGTCTGCAGATAGTGCTGAACTGAAGGCTCTGTGGTGAAGTCTGGTGACATCAGAGGATTGTCAGGTGTGGCATGCTCTTCTTCCTTCAAGGAGCCAGGGCTCAGTTGCTTTCTCGGTGGGTTTATGGGCTGTAGCCTGGGACTGTGTTGTGTTCTGCTCCCAGAGGCAGTGACTCTGGTGGTCTGTTCTCTGCTCACTTGTAAATAGTAGCGCAGGAAGCATGAACACCACGTGCTGGAGAGATGGCATTGTTGTTTTCATCACCCTGTATTGAAAATGAAGCCACTCCAGGCTCAGTATCAGTTGTGTGCTTGCCAGATGTGCTGTCTCGTTCACTCTGGGGCCACATGTTGGCTTATACCAAAGATTCCCATCAGATAGGAGAGCATAAACTCCACCACCACCTTACACAGCCCTGGCAGTGCCTCTTCAACCTTGGGCAGGGATAAAAGCAGCAAATGGGAAATCACCTCCAAAGACTTTCTGCTTCTCACTTGGCTACGTCTCAGCTTGGGGCCTTGATTTAGGATGAGAATAGTGATGCTTTCACTTGGAAAGGGTCTGTAGCAGTTATATAAAGTGGGGTCAAGTCTTTGGCCTCTGGATTTTGGGGGCTTTCATTTGTAGTGTTTTCCCTGCCTCCTTGGGGCGGGCCTGAGACCAAATCTGTGAAATAGTTTACTTCCTCAGCCGTGTCTGCCTGGCCTTTCAGCTCCCTTTGAAGTTTACTTGGGTTTGTAAGGTTTTCCAAAGAGACACCAAAGAGAAATTATCTTCAGTCTTCAACCTCTGCCACGACAGTGGGAAGTTTAGGGGCCTCTCTATGATAAGGTGGGATTTAACCCTTAAGTCTTTGACCATTTGTTGCCCGATTACTACGCTGCTTTTTTTCCTTTCTTCCTCTCGCTGGCAGGATAATGGTCTGTATTAATGGATTTATCTCTGGTTTTCTTCCAGGATCCTTTTGGTGAAAAACGAGGCCACTTTGACTATCAGTCCCTATTAGTGCGTTTGCAAGGAATTCGGCAGAAGGTGCAAGAGAAACACCAGCAGGAGACTACAGAAATAGACTCTGAGAGCAGCTCCTCCGAGACAGAGACAGACACTCAGGGTTGCTCTAAAGCTTAGAGCTGTGTTACCCAGTGGAAAGGCCAAGCCGTGGGGATGTTCTGTCTTCACCACTCTAGAGTACCCCTGACAGACTCGACAACCAAACCGATGCCAGAGCGGAGAAAACTATGGGATGTCGCCCGTCTCCTTTTGCTGCTCTGGTGGAGAACGCTGACGGAGAAGACTTCATGCTAGACAAAGCCAAGCTTGTGACAGGCTACTCTTAAAAGGTACTATGCTAGAAAGCCAGAGCATGTGGCATCAGGTTATTTTTTTTTTTTTTTTTTTGGAAACACCTACACTGGTTGTTTTTCTTTTTTTTTTTTTTTTTTCCCCTCTCCATTTGATTAAAGAATGAGATCCAGACTGCGAATCCTCTTTACAGCTTTTCTGTTCCTTAGACCAGTGAGCCCTTCCCTGGGTTCATGCTGAACGTGGAGCTGGAGCTGTGGGAGCACTTTGAGGCCAGGGTATGACAGGACCCACGCATCGTGCGCCCGGGCAAAACCTTTTTTTTTTGTGTGGGTTGGGAGAGATGGAGCCTCTCTGCTCTGTGGAGCCCATCTACCTGATGTCTTTCTTCTAGACCTTGTTCTAGACAGACCAAAGATAAAGAGCAGTGGTGGAATCTGGGCTCCTGGCTGAAAGCTTTACTCGAGCCCTGGGTGACTTCGTCCGCTGAGACTTGAGGTGCAAAGGGGCGGATGAAACGTGGAATGAATCCCTAAATGGAGTGCTGGTGTGTTCATCCTGGCGTTATTTGGAGAAGGGAGGGTGAGAAAATCATCAAGCAGAGATGGGGGGGGGAGCACTTAAAAATAAATCTAGTTTGTGTATTATTAATTTTTTTTTTTAAGGTGTTGATTTGAATTCAGCATTCTAGAAATATTTTATTCCGGCTGCTCTGAATGGAGCTGTTTTGTTTTTCTTAACTGAAGTATTCTTTGCTTTCCACCTCTCTACTCAGTGCAGTAGTTTATTTTCCTCCCTTCTTCCTCCTGCCACCTCACTCCCTGCTGCTACCTTGATCCATCAAACGCTAGAACGAGGGGCAGTTCTAGCTAAGGGAGCCACTGTTTTGGCGTGGAGCTCTTCAGAGGTGTATGCCTTGTGACTGACAAATTCCTTTGCCAACCTTGGCTGAGCACAAGCTAGCCGAGTGTCCTAAAGTTTAACCCTTCAGTGCTTTGAACGTTTTAAACAGCAGCTTTTTACTAGGAGAGAAGGAGAGGTGTCTGCTGGCTGCGAGTGCCATTGCATCAAAGGTGTGTTCAGTGTAACTTCGGTGGAGGTGAAACACACAGTTTCTCCAGGTAAATGAGCCTGGTGGTGGTTGATTGATTGGAGCAGTGTAATATTTTGTTGATAAAGAGCTTAATCTACTTTTTTTTTTTTTTTTTAATTATTATTAATTATTTTAATGGGAGCTTTGATAGAAAGCTAAGCACAAAGTTGCACATTGTCCTGGGCTCTCTCCCAGTTTCCTTAAACACCTTCCCACCAGCTTGGCCCTGTTTCAAACTCCTGATGGTGGTGGGAGAACTTCCAACGCAGTCATCTTTGTTCTAAAAAAAAAAGAGCAGCCAAAAGACCCCTGGCTGCACAGACAGGCAATGCCCCATGCGTCACTCAATTATTTTCACTCTCTGATTGATTGATACCAACTCTTGCAGAACTCAGGAGCCTGCATGCTGCTGCTTAAGCAGCTCTGAAAGGTGGGAACATTTCTGAATTGTTAAGGTGCCATTTAACAACTTGGGAACCTTTTTTCCCCCCTTTAGCAAGCAAACTCCCCTGGGTCTGTCGTTGGCTTGATTTAGACTTAAACCCTGTCTTCCCTCGTGGGAAAGCTGAGCTTACATAGGACTCAACACATGCACCAGGTGAGAGTGAATGAAGTGGTGTTCACCTTGAAATGAGGTCTCGGGGAGGCAGAGGTCTCCCCAAGAAGTCATGAGCTGTGTGCTACTTTACCACCTCTTTAATCCCATTGTAAATGTCACGTTGTTTTTTCACCATTCAGTAGCATTGTGGGTAGAGCTGTGCCTCTGCTGCCTTCCCAAGGCAGAGCTGGTTCTGAAATCTGTTTGTGATGCATGTGGCGTTACCATCCACCGATGAGAACAAGAAAATGCCTTATTGTGGACACTATTCACATAACTAGCATGTGGCTGTAAAAGAGAAGTATTAGTTTTATAGCTCTAATGTTGTCTGTCCTACCATTTCTGAATGTTTCCATTTCAAAGTGACAATCCTCAAATGACTGCTCTAGGCAGAGATGTTTTAGCAACAGATTTTTAGACCTAATTGAGTTGAAAAAAAATATATGCACAAGAATCACTCTAAGATACCTTGTTTATATACTATTGTACATAAGATTATTTTTTTTTTTTTTTTTTTTTTTTTGTGCAATAAAGTTTGTTTTGGCAGAATCTAGACTGTGGTACTCCTTAGTGGAACGACGACTCACTTGCAGAGCAGAGAGGACTACAGAACAGTTTCTCAGTGTCACTGCTGGCTCCAGGATTCTTTAGCCAGAGTCGTTTGCATCCTCTGTGACTGCAGTTGCAATAGCAGCTTAAATAATTTTCCTCTTGCTGTAACAAGGTAGTTGTCTGTAATGGTAAGTGGCATTTCCACCCACATAAGAGGAGAGAAGTCAGAGGTAAGCAAGTATGGATTAATCCTACTAAACTTTTCAAGCTAGACACTTGTAACAAAACTTTTATTTCAAGTCCGCTGTCCCTGTGTTTCAGGCCATATGCAAATATCCCCACAAGAATTTTATACAGGCACAGGATGTGTAGCAGTCAAGGGATTGCCTCCTTGGCTTCCTCTGGAGTGATTTCCTGAGAGTACAGCTCTGTAAAGAGAGCAGGCAGCCAGTACTGAGGTTCTCCTGCTGCCTGTGTATCCAGCCAGGCCATTCCTTCCTTCAGCAAGTGTTCCTGTACAGAGAGAGAGTGGAAACTGTGAGTGAAACTTAACTAAGTGGCTGAGAAGCCGTTCACAACAGAGGCCTGACCCCACACATTTACTCTAGCATAAGGGAGGGTGTAGAACTTGGCCTACAATAATTTTTATGCAACTTGACCAGGAGAAATCTAGCTCAGACACCCAGCCATGCACGTTTATATAGGACCCAAGCTAACAAGAGTCAAGTTTAAATGGAGATCAGTGAAACCACAGGAATATCTGCAGCTGCTGAGATTCTGCTCTCCTCAGTGTATGGTTACACAGTGTGTACTCTGCCTTTGGCCCACCAGCTAACATAGGATCCCCTGTGCACACTGTGATAACGTCCCCAGCAAAGCCTCTGCTGTGGGAACAGTCACTCTGCACTGTCACTGAGCTCCACTGTGCACAAGAGACCTTCATACATACCAGCACTTGCTTGGCACGTTCTGTCTCCCACTTCAGACTGGACCTGATCTCACTGACTGTTACATAGCCCTTTTTCTGAAACGAGAGGAAAACCATATGTGCTTGTAATCAAGACTTAAGTCCATCATTAGAAGACTGTGGGCAGTTTTGCCTCCAGATTTGGTCTAACCACGGTTCCCTGTCATGGAAGCAATAAGGTTCTTTCAAGGTGGTTGTATTTTAAAGTGTCCTGCCTCAATACCTCTGCCAGCTGCAAGACGACGGTGTGATCCATGTTCAGTTCAGCTGGGACAGACTGGATCAGATACGTTCCACCGACAGGGATAATCCCAAAGCCATTCCCCAAGACTTTCAGCTTCTTGATTGCACGAAGGAGATCGTCCCTGAGAAGCAGAGGTCAATGCAAGGCTTTAAAGCGAGACCCTCTCAGACTGTGCACACTACATTCTATAAATGAGGAAGATGATGTGCAGAAGCTATCACCAATAATAGTTCCTTGGAGCTTGCTGCAGTTTCAGGTAATCAACAGCTGAAAAAAGCTTTTATAAAGCACTTTGGAATTAGGTTGCACATCTGTGCCCCCTTTCAGAAGTGCAGAGTTGCATTAGAGACATGCTTGTAGCACCTGAGCTGGAAGTGCTACTGATCCTGGGACCTTGTGTCCTAAAATCTGCTGTAATGACACAGGTGAGAAACACTCTTAGGCTCATAACTCTTTATTGGCCCCTTCTTTACAGGGGACCAGAGCAGCTTAGGCAGACTGTGGCAGTGAGAGAGCTGGATTTTGGGGGACTCATTGTCTCCAGCTCTAAGGCTTTATGCCTTAAGGCTCCCAGAGGAAGCACACTGCTGCTTTCTGAAATGGTGAAGTCATTCATCGTGGATCATGTGTAAATAGCTCCATTGCTACAAGTTCAAGTTAGAGCCCAATTAACAGCAGCACCTTCAAGTGCTGCTGAGATGAGACACCCCCTTTTCTTCCCTGAATGCTACTCCATTCCCCTTCCCTGTAATACAGGGACACTCACTGGCTGACGTCCTGAGCAAACTTCCCCCTTCCCTTCAGCACTTGCTGATGAAGTTCCTCCAGTGTTATCAGACCTAGGAGTCAACAAAAGGGGACAGGAAAGCATTATTGCATAGCACCAAAATCACTCCAGCAAGAGCAGCCAAGGGTCCTCTGCCACTGGCTCACCCCTGCCTTCCATTTCACAAGCAGCTGCTCATTGTTCCCAGTATCAAGCCTTGGGTGAGAAGGTGACATCAAGTCACTTCTGTTCCCAGAACATGCAGCACTCAGCTGCTGCCTTCTCCCACAAATGCATCAGACTCAAGTTTCAACTGGCTTTGCTGTAGCCTGTTTCTGGTCTCAAATTGCCCTTCTGGAGTGAAGAACATCTATTGTCTTTTCCTTAGGCACTTGTCACTGATATTCCAACTCACTGGGGTATTGTTCTGATCCTTTAGACACAATCTTACTGCTGGGCTCAAAGCAGTAACTTAAAAGTTGAAGATTGTCACTGATTGTCATCCTGTTCCTTCCCCACGACACTGACTTAGGGTTTTGTTACCTAAACAGAGCAGAATTGGCTGATTTCTACAGAAATCAAAGGAGGTGGGTAATTACCAGTAGCTATAACACGTCACAGAAACAAAGCAAGGCTTTTTGGGGACAATCAAGCCCAAACTGCCATCTCAACCATTTGTGAAATGCAGTCGAGGCCACTACACTGAGCCATGCAACTCATTTTCCACAGGGAAAAGGCATCCTCCCACCTCCTGCATCTCCTGGAAACCAGACACGGTGGGATCCTCACCTCCATTCCTGTGTTTCAGAGCCAGGCAAACTTCAATGATCTGCACACCCAGTTCGTAGTAAAAGTCTCCAACTCCCAGCATCTCCGACCAGAACCCTTTACCAGCTGTGAAGTGAGAAAGGGGAAAGTAATTGGACCACTGGCCAAAATATCCTTCCTGAACAATTATTGATGCAAACCTCACCATGAGGACTTGCACATCTGCAAATGAACTCTCCATTTTGGTTATCTCGACCTGTTTTCCCCCAGTTTTTTTAAGTTAATGACACCCAAAGGTACATCACACCGATTCACAAACCCTGAGGATCAAACCAGCATCAGTTTTCCTCAAGGAAACTTTGAGCTTCACTGCGAGCTGGAAGAGCGAGGTGAATCCTCAGTCATTAACCCAGTGCCTGTTCCTCACATGCCAAAGGATCCACTCCAATTGTGGCACACATGTCCTGGAACTGGACCCGGAACTCGGGGTTTTTACGGATCTCTTGCTTGTGTTTGCTGGCAAACTCTTCTAAGTTGGTCTTAAACATGTCCAGCTGCTTAGACATCTGGAAGAGAATTGCAGAGAAGCGTTTCTGTCCTAATTAATTATCTAATGCAGTTTTTCCATCAGCACAGCCCCCAACAGGCACTACATAAGCAGAGTCCTCAAGAAACACTCAGGTCTCTGACATGCTGCCTACCCAGTGCAGATGGCGCCAGGGGTTTTCAAGGAAGGAAACAAGATAAAAATCACTTGATGGAATCAGAATTCTCCCCATGTCCACTTTGAACACTGACTACAAGCCAGTATCAGTGGAGATAAGGCTGTTCTGAGCCAAGAGACGGGCTCAGGAGGGGGCAGCAGTTGTTTGGTGATGTACACAGGGCAGAAACACTTCTACAGAAAGGAGATACTGCTGCGGGACTGGGAAGGGAGGCAGAGGGGGACCTGCAGCAAACCTCACAGCTCTGGGATGGAAAGGCAGCCTAATGGGTGCCATCATTATCCATGATGACAGTGCTCTGGCCATCAAAGCAGAGGGAGAAATGGAGCTGGTTTGCCCCTGGGCTCACAAACACGGTTATCCCCTGCCAAGGGGGTGGATGTCCCACCTGGGCCAGCTGGTCTTCAGCCAGGACCGTCCCTCGCTCCTTGTACTTCGCCTGCAGGAGGAACAGGGGATGATGATGGAGACAGTGCTGAAGGGCAGATGGACCAGAAACCACCCCTGGCTGAGGGAGCTGCTCCTTAACGATGGATGAACCAGGAGGACCCAGAGCCCTGGACAAGCAGGGAGGCTGGCTGGGATGGCTCCACACTGAACCTGGCACCCCCTCACACGACACCGAGGGACCCTGGCAGCGCCCCCCCCCCCCCCCCGGTGGGGTCTGGCACCTCTGCGGGGCTTGGCATCCCCCACACGGGCCCGGTGGGGCCCGGTGACCCTCGCACGGGCCTGACACCCCCCGCACCCGGCCCAGCCGCACCCCAGGAGCCTTCCCCCTCCCTCCCCAGCGGGGTCCGGGTCCCCTTTTACCTCCGCGAGCTTCTTCTTGGCGATAGCGCCCGCGCCCACCCCCCGCCGGTGCATCCCGGCGCCGCCGCCCGTCGCGCCCCGCCTGACGTCATTTCCCCGCGCCGGGCGGTGTGACCGCGGCAGGGGGCGTGGTGCCCCCCCCCCGCCCCATCCCGGGCATCCCCTGGGCACCCCCCGAGGGTCTGGGGGGGCACTGAGGGCTTTAGGCCCCGGGGGGGGGGGTCGTGTGTGTGTGTAGGGGAGGGGGGGAGACCCCCCGGGGTGGGGGAGAGGCCCTGTTTGGGGGTTGGGACCCCCCGAGGTGGGGGGTTGGGACCCCCCGAGGTGGGGGGTGACCCCGCTGGAGGGGGTTCCAGTCTCCCCCCCCGCTGTGGGTAAGGGTGACCCCCTCAGATGGAGGTAAGGGCCCTGTTTGGGGGGTTGGGGCTTTGGGGGGAGGTGTCTCCCCCACAGGGTGCGGTGCACCCTCGGTTTGGGGGGGTCAGGAGGGGTCCTCAGGACCCCTTTGGGGGGGCAGGCTGGCTCTGGGGTGGGTTTCAGCAGGGCCAACCCTCGGTCTCTGCAGCCCGAGCTGAACTTCACCACCCACAGCCGATGCCAACATCGTTTTTTAAGTCATCAGCCAGGTCCTAAGGTCCTGGAAGCTTGCAGTGGGGTCCTGTCATGTTCCACCAGCTCACTGAAGCACAGTCCATCCCCAAATCAAGCCTTATCTGAATCTTATTTCAGCTTCAGACTAAACTTTATTGCTCCCATTAGTGAAACAGACAATGTGCACTGAACAGAGGGTGTAAGACATCCTCCTCCTCCTCACACGTCCTGGTGGGATGGCGAGGGGGCTCCTCAGGATGGGTCCTGGCCTTACACAGTCCTAACAAAGCAGAAGTGGGAGAGAAAAACATAAATTCCCGCGGAACTGCACTTAACCCTTTTTCATTTGGTTCCTGTAGGAAACGAGGCGTAAGCTGCTGCCTTCTCTGCCCTCCAGCCCCCTCTCAGACCTTCAAATCCAGTTTGATAGCGCGACGTGCACCCAAGTTAGTACCTAACAGTGCCTACAAGTTCTGAGGGAAAATCCAGGAGTGGTTAGAGGGGAGAGATGCAAATCAGTGTTTCCCCGCAGGAAAGGCAGCAGTTTGAGCCCAACTCGTTTTCTCTGCCCTGCTGGCTGCTGGGCTCACATCGTCCGACCGAGCTGCGCGGAGCTGTCTGTAGCACAGAGCTGCCTCTTATTTCCAACCTACATTTATTCAGGGCCACTTCGTCCCTTTCTGCTCTTGTGCCAACTTTTGCTGTTAGCATAAACAGCTCTTTTCTCACTCTGTTTTTTTTGTAGGTGGCGACTTTGTGCCTCTCAGCCTTCATTTTCCTCAACTAAGCATAGGATGGGCTCACCAGTCCCTTGAGCCTCCTCTGAGCCCTCTCCTGCACCTTTTGCAGCCCAATTTCTCTCTAAATGCCTTTCATAATGTACAACACACAGAAAAAAAATAGTGCTGTAAGTGGTCTGAAAAACACACCTCCTTTTCCTATCCACAATGGGAGAAGGAGTTACTGCTTCCCTTCCCTAGCCAGTAATTTCTTGACATTTGTCTTCCTCCCTATGTTGGTTGTATCAGTGACCTGAAAATACTTTTGCAGAACTAAACTCTGGCCAGAACTCTTAACTCTCCAGTCAAATGCAGCCACGTAAGCACTAAGTGATGGCTTAGGATCTCAAAAAATCCTCAATTCGTGGCTTCATCACTGCAGGAGAGCGAGTACCTTCGGGGACAAGGGCTGGGAAAGGATCTGTAGGGATGCTTGGAACAGCAGGGAGAGGTAGGACAACCACTCACGTTGGTCTGCAGAGATCAGTCGACATCAGCCACGTCAGAAACTCCTGGTTCAAAGCATCCTTCAAACTTTTGGAACCTTCTGGAGAAGCAAAACTGCGAGGAACATGCCAGAAGACAGAGGAGGGGTGACAATCTGGTGTAAACCACCCTCACATCCCACTCCCCCCCCAAGTTCACACAGAATAAATTTTATTTTCCTTGTCTTCTGATATCTTTGTCTTGGATAAACCCAGCTTTAACCTCTTTTTGCCGCGGTGAGCTCCTCGCACACGAGAACACGCCTGTGAGGCTCGGGGGGATGCGAAGGAATGGTGCAGTGGGCCCCCCCCCTGCACCCCACCTCCTCTTAGACCCAGCAGGCATCAAAACAAAGGCAGAGCGTGGGTGAAGCAGCATCCACGCTCCAAACTCACAAAGGAAAGCCTTTGTTTCCCAGAAGGACAAGTGGCATTTTTTTATTTGCAATTAAGGCGATTAAGGGAGACACTAGAAAATGTGTTGTTTTTTTTTTTTTTAAAAAAAAAAATGAAGTTAATCACGCTGATTAATCTCTAGCATCAAAGGTTTCCCTTCCCCCCTGCGCTCCCCTCCCAGAACAGGTTAGACAAACATCTGTCAGGAGCAGTTTGGGGCGCGTTGATCCTGCCTCGGAGCAGAGGTCAGACTCAGTGACCTCGGCAGATCCCTCAAAGCCCTCATTTCTTTGATTTTGTATTTTCTGTATGACTGGCAAATTCTCGGTGTCTGATTTGCTGAGTGCTTGGCCCTGAGACACCTCTGTGAACCACAACTGGGCTCATTTCCCCCCACCCCCGGGTCATCCCCCACACCCTGGTTTCTAAAGCAGTTGTCATGCAAAGGCTGTAAAAGACAACAAATGCCCTCAGATTCTTGTTCTGGGTGACTGTCCCATGACTCCCTGTACTTAGAAATTCCCTATTTTTTTGGCCAGAAGACACTAGGATTGGGCCTGAAGGGTGTGAGCTGTGTGTGGTAAGTGATTTTTTTTTTTTTCCCCCCCCTTCTCGCCACCATTTTAGGACTAAGCAGCAGCAGCAACCTGTTAGGTTTTATAAAATCCCTTCGTGTTAAAGAAATGTATCCCTCATTTGTTGCTGTTGTTTCTTTAAATATAGGAAGTCCCTGAGAACAGATTTTTTTTCCCTTTGGATTCGTGTGTCTAATTTGCTTTTTTGAACATTTTTGACCCAAGCTAAGATTGAGGGGGGGGGGAGGTGAAACAGGCTATTGACAGGCTGTGGATATGCTGACACAGCACAAAGCGGCGCCGTGCTGAGATGCACCAGCGTGCTCTGAGCCAGATGGCCTCGGAAACGAAGGCAGGGGCTGCAGGAGCAGAGAGTGTGGACTCGGTTACCTTGGCCAGAGGGACCTGCTCCCAGCGAGCTCCTCTCGCCATCATTAAAGATTTTAAAATTATCAAATCTTAAATAAAATAAAAAAAGCTTTGCCCTTTACTGGGGACACTCAGAAATAAACAGGGAGATTCCTCCTGGGTCAGGCAGGCACCTCTGCGTGGTTCCACCTTTACATGATGGGGTTTTCGTAATAAGAACTGTTTTGTTTCCTTTTTTTTTTAAAAAAAAAAAATCAACTGGTCATCATGCTGACAGTGAACGAGTGGGGGTTGGGTTTTTGTTTGTTTTCTGACCTGATCAAAGCGTTTGGATGAGGCTGTGCCGACATTTGCAAAACAAAAGGAGACCCCGCTCATCTAGATATTTTTTTTTTAGTTTGTATTTTGTGAGAAATTTAAAAATTGGAGAGGTTTGGGTGGTTTTTTTTTCCCCAGTCTCTGTTCATTTCCACGCAGAATTGCAAAATGGGAAATTTCCTTTTGAAATTCAAATCCTCTCGTTTTCCTGTGTGAAGGAATATAGGAATTCCTTCCTAGAGAAGGAATCCTTTACCACAGATCTATTACCACATATTCCTGGCCTAAAATACTCCTTATAAAGTCAAACACTTGGACACCTCATCCCCCCCTGCCAGCAGGTTTTCTGTTCTCCCATCTCACCTCTGTTTTTTCTGGGCTTTCAGAAGCCAGGCGAAGAAGTCTTTGGCTTCCTGGCTGCCCAGCTCCAACCTTTGACCATTGGGGGCTGATGCTTGGGGCTCAGCTTCCCTCTTGTAGGGCTCGATGATGTTGCTGGGAAGGCGAAATAGGGAAGAGATCAGCCCGAGGTGCCGCAAGAGGGTGCCAAAATGCTGTTTTTTCCCCAAACCCCAGCTCCCTCCCAGTCCATCTACCAGCAGCCAGAGAAGGCGGAGGTCTTGGAGAGGGAGAAGGATAGTTGTGCTGTGTGCCGACAGACCAGAAACATTTCTAGAACTTAGCAAAATAAAAGGAAAAAAAAAAAACAAACAAAGAAAACCAACTCCCACGAGAAGCACTGCTGCAATCCAAGAAAAATATCCTCATCTCTACATTTCTCGTGGAGCCATCGGCTGGCTGGCGACAGCCGCGAGCTTGGACCGCGGGAGCGTTGGAAATCCGCGCGCTTACTCGCTTTTCTTCTCCCGTCTGGCTAGCAACCATTCCACAAAGTTCTTCTTCAGCATGCTGTCCATCGTGCGGCTGTAGTCGCTTGCCAAGGTGGCTTCAGAGTAGCGTCGTTGCACTGGGCTGGCACTGGGAGCCCTCAGGCTGACACTGGGGACACAGAGACAGAGTGAGCCCGGCACGTGCGGAGTTTCGCTTGGGCTGCACGTGGTGGCCCGTGTGGTCCCTGCAGTCAGCAAGGTTTTGGCATAACTCGGTCCAGGTGAACGTTTCTGTGCTGTAAGGTGAGGAGGTGGCCAGAGAAGGGGCCAGTGTGCTCCTCGACCGTTTTGCTGGCTGCTAACACAACTGCAGCTCCGAGGTGAGAGCTCGGGAGGAGATGAGCTCAGGATATTTGCTGACAGCCTGGAGTAAGCGTGGTTTTCCCTGCCATAGCCTGATTCACCTGGACTTTAGCTCCAGGCTAAGGCACCAAGTGTGCTCAGGCTCCCTCCTCCAGCGAGCTGCACACCTAGGGCCAAGGACACCTTCTCCTGGGTGTTTGAGGGGCTCGTGGGTGGATGGCAGGAGGTGAGGGCTGACCCTCACAAGTCCTGATCTGACAGCATAGACATAGTCGGTGGCTACTGAAATTAGCAAAGGATTTGAAGGCTGATCCATTTTTAGTACTGTTATCTGGGATTTCAGCAGCTCCTGATGAGGATTCTTTTGGATATTCTCAGGTGGTAGTTGGACATTTTGTAGCAGGAGTCAGGGAAAGAGAAGGAAAGTTTTTGTTATATCCCTGCTTTCTATAGCTGGTCATATTTTTAGAAGCTTCCAAATACTGGATGCCCCCCTAGCCTCATTCGTGTGAGACAATTACGTCTTGTTTGTAGTTTGCTTCCTGGTTGACTTCCAGCTTGTTCCTCCTAACCCAGAGCCATAAAGTTTATGGGGAAAACTTGGGAGTTGCTGGCTCTGGCTCAAGGGCTCAGGGCTTTGGTTTGATATCTCTCTTATCATTTACTCATCTCTGTACGCTTGGCTGTCTCTGTTATCTGAGATCTACCTCAGGACTTGTGTTCTCACCTCCTTACCCAGATGCCAGTGGAAAGGGTTCATTTGCCTCCAGTGGGGAGCTGGAAAAGGCTCAAAATACACCACGAGCTTTCCAAAACACTTACCCCGAGACGTTCTCTTCCATCAAAACAAAACCCAGAGAAGCGAGAAGCAGAGAGAGAACTTTGAAAGACATCATTTCCTTGGCTGGTTCCTCTGTTCAAAAGCAGAGAGCAATCTGGATGTCCAGCTCCTGTAACACAGGGGACACAGGAGCGACAGGACAGTGAACCCAGAGGGATGTGCGGTGCTTGGGCACGTGCCTGTGCTTGTAAATGTGTTTCTTCACTCCCTGTGCTTGGAGCAGCCTTCTCCACCCTACAAAGCCCTCCTCTGCCCTTCCCAATTAAATTACTTTTGTCAATGCCAATGCTCTTTCCCACCGCGGTGTCTTTTAACTCCGGTTCCTTATACTTTTATTGTAACCATCAAAATTCATTGGGGGTTGCGCATTCCTGGAGGCGAGGGCTTTGTCTTCCTCCGTGTTTACAAGCTGACCCTGTGGGTACCTCATTGTGCTTCAGGGGTCGATTCAAGCTTTGAGTCTGCGAACGGGGACGCAGGCTGGGTGAGGCAGTTCAGAAGCAATGGCATCCTGCTTATCCCACCCCGTGCTCCCGCAGGAGTTAGGAACCTGATCTAATTCCTGGGAGATTTTCTGTTGGGATGGATAATACCTTACGTAGGGACTGGCGCCAGAGTCGGGGAATATCACTTATGAGAAATACCCCATGGACAGTGACAGGATCGGATTCCAAGATTTATTAGTTTCAAGCTGTGCCGAGTCCTCACGTCCACAGTTTGGCTCAGTAACCCTGGGACATCTGAGCTCTTTTAATTACTCTCCCAGCTCTGCAAACTCCGTACAAAAAACGGTTTTGATCACGACTCACAGATATATTTCGTCGTCCCTCACCTCACCTGACTCTTTGTTACAGATATTTCTGGAAACTGCGTTGCAGCGGAGCGCTGCTGGGAACAGGGATCAGGACTCAAGTATCCCATCCTTCAAAACTTTATTCCTTGATAGAACTTTACCCCTTGAAGTAGTTATTTCTGCTCTTACAGCAGCCCAATTATTGTTTTGAAGAGAGGGAGAATTTACAAGTTAGGTTGTTGTTTGTAATTGAGGCATTTTTTATACCTGGGAAAAAAAAAATCCCTAAAATACTTAGAGCTAAAGCAATAAAAGACAAATAGTTACAGTGTGTGTTAACAGCAGAAGTAAATTCCCTTGTACAAAAAGCTGAGGAATATTTTAAATGAGATCAGGAAAAAAAAAAAAAGTGTCATGATTTCCCTCTTATTTGCTTTTCATTTCATATATTGGTGATATAATTGTGGGTACAGCGATGGAGCTGAAAATAGCCAAGTTGTGCATGAATATTGTTCTGCTCAGGGTAATTAATTATGATGCTGGGAGAGGGAATGCATTGTAACCTGAATTTTAAGTCAGGGCAGGACTCCTCCTCTGCAGGATTTACCCCAAGAGGGAGGAAAAGCAGTCCACATCTTCAGAGACTCTTGAAAACACTTTTTTGAGTTAATATCAGCCCCTTTGCCTATGTGGCACTGGTTGAGCTCTGCCAGCCCTGTCTGGCACAGAGTTTGCTGTGATCCTATGATTACACTCCTTCACAAAAGGAGGAGCAACTGGTGGGGTCTTTGCACCATGAAAGCCTTCCAGTCCCCTGTGCAATACTGTTTGCTTCAGAAGAAGCGCGATCCCCGTTTTACTCACAGCTGAGAGGTCACAAAAAGCACCTAGGAACCAATTTCTCCTCATTCTCCCAGATCCTCCTCTGAGATAAAGACCTTTCCCTTTACAACCCAACACGTACATAGCTGAGGTCTTTCTGCTGAAGCTACCCAGAAAATGGCCAATCTTGGACCGACCGCTTTGGGAAAAACTCAACCAAAGGTTCGGGCTGTCCCTGCTCTGCTACGGCCACTGCCCAACACTCAAAACCACTTCACTCCCGCTGTTATCTTAGGAAAAAAAATTAAAAAAAAGTTAAAGAGAGAGACTGACATAGAGCTCCTTACCTTTCTGCTTCTCTGGAGCTTCCTGGAGGATTCCAGCCAGTTCTGGTGCTTGGAGGAGACCCTTCAGGGCTTTTATATCCGTTGGCTGTGCAGGACCAAACCCACTTCCCTGCGGTAAACAGGAAATCAAGCACCTAATCAAAGCAATTCGAACCCACTTAGGACTGCTTCATTAGGTCCATTGACCTACAGAGCAGGAAAATAACCTTTTAAAATATGTTTACATTAATGGCAATTAAGTGGTACTATATCACAAAATCGAGAACGAGCGTGGATTGTGGGCAGGACACATATGGCATCGATCTAGACCTTAATTCCATGTAGCACCTCCTTCTGTAGTAAAAATGTCCTTAATTTCCATCTTTTCTTTTCCATCTTAGAGTGATCCAGTGCTCCTCCTCTTTCTTACAGGAGGAATAACTTTGCTAAAACCAATAGCTCCCACCATGGTTATTTTTGTCACCATCAAGCCTGGGTATCCCAACTGCGGTCTGCAACCCCTTGTGCAAACCCCAAATACTGAAAACAGCATCTACCCCCCCCAAAAAGAGGAGAAAACTTGGGATGGAGAGTGGCAGACAGGGAATTAATAGGAAAAGGTGAGGCAGCATCAGTTGGTGGTGGCACAGTGGCCGCCTGTGTGGGGTGAGGGACACCCTGGGTTAGCCTGGAGCTGAGCACCACTTTGGGCTGTCTCTGCCCCAGGGAGTGATGGAGTGTTTCCCCGTGGCTCTGCAGCTGCTGGGGACGTGGGACAGCGAGGCCACCACCTCCCCCTGCCCTCGCGCAGCTGGGTCCAGCGGGACAGATGTTCTGCAGATGTTAGCGGTGCCATCAGGACACGGAGGGGTAACTCCACTTCCCCTGGCTCTCTCTGGAAGCACCCAACCCATTACATTTTAACAGGTAAATCCTCTTTAGGCACCACTACGAGGTGCATGCCTCCTGCTCTCAGATCCCTGGTGGAGGAGCAGAGCAGGATAACGTTTGTGCCAGCCTGACTCACAAGCTGAGCTCTGCTCACATCGTTACCCCAGCGAAGCAGTGCCCGTGGTGCTGCCTTGCAGAGAGCTCAGTCCCATCCATGGCTCGGCTTCCCCTGAGCAACCTGAACTTTTACAGGAGGTTATCCAAGTTCCAACCTTCCCCTCAGGTCTGCCAGCCCTTTTTTTTTTAAAAAAAAAAATATTTATTTAATTTTGGTGGAGTTCAGCAGAGCTGCTCAGAGCAGGAACCCCGCACACGTGAATGTAGGAGGGATGTGGATGTAGGAGGGATGTGGATGTAGGAGGGATGTGGATGTAGGAGGGATGTGGATGTAGGAGGGATGTGGATGTAGGAGGGATGTGTTTGTATCCTCCCCAGGTTTGTGCTGGCTCAGCTACAGCAGGGATCTGGGTGGGAAAGAAGCAGGATTGCCGGCTGATTGCTGGTTCCGTAGTGGAATTGCAGTAATAATGACAAAAGCGAAGTGTCGGTGGTTTCGGCGTGGGAGAGGGTTTCGCTGTGCTGGCACGGTGCCCCTGATACAGCTTGTCCCAAGCACGTGCAGAAACCCGGCGCGATGAGCTACGTGTGTCTCCACGTAGAGGCAGTTTTGCAGTTCCTTTCTGAAAATGAAGGGGTTTTTCTGCTCTCCTGAGGAGTGCTGCTGGGACACCCTGTCACACACAGGCTGGGTTTAACTGCTGCCTGTATCCCTGCACCAGGAGACCCCAGCCTGGTGCTGGCAGAGCCAAGCCCTGCTTGCTTTAGTTCTATAACCATCCTCTTCAGTAAAAACTCCTGCATCTACATTGCATTAAGATAAAGGCTCAGAAGGACCTTGTTAGGGTGGATGAAGAGTTCAGTGCTATCAGGGGGTAATTACTACTTTCACAGGAACTACTTAACACGTGGCTCAGCCCTTTAGCTCACAGCACACAGGCGTGCCAGGGTCTCCAAAAGCTTTTCACCCATGCAGAAGTGTCGTGCCTGCACTACAATAGTTACAAGGAACCAATTTACACTCCTAGCACAGTTGCTAATCAATAAAATGAAATAGTTTATCCCATATAATACATAATAATAGTTTATTATATGTATTCTGGGTACTTCACTCCCAGCCAACTCGGATATCTCGTTTCTCCAAAGCACAACCTATTTGTTTTCCTCTCATTAAGTGCCTCTGTAGGATGTAAAGTTAATAGAGTGAAATAAATACCCAGCAATATTAAATGTTGACCCAGGGTTTGCAGTTACGGTTATTTCAGGGCTCGTGGCGCAGTTGGGGCAGTAGCATCACTCTAAAATTTCTCATAATCTTTCAAACAAAAAAAGGAAACCCACAATATGCAGAAGTTCCTTCCAAAGATGGGGAGGCACTGTCTGCATTTCGTTCTGTGGGTGTGATATCCACCCATGGATGTCTTTATGCTGACCCCCCCACGCCAGTTCAGGTCTGGGGAGCGCGGAGGTGATGAGTGGATTGCTGACCTAGAGAAGGGTCCTGTGCCCCTATCTCCTTTTTTCCAAGGTAAAAGAAGGGCTAATTAATGATGCAAACCTTTAGCTTCAGCCCATCACAGCCACAGCAGCGCTACCCTGGTACTGGTCTGCTGCCTTGGCGGGTAGCACAGGTCATGAACAAACTGTGTTGAGGTTTGGGCCCCTCATGCCAAGGACATCGAGGGGCTGGAGTGTGTCCAGGGAAGGGAATGGAGCTGGGGAAGGGTCTGGAGCACAGTATGATGGGGAGAGACTGGGGGAACTGGGGGGGTTCAGTGTGGAGCAGAGGAGGCTGAGGGGAGACCTCATTGCTCTCTGCAACCCCCTGACAAGAGGGGCGAGCCAGGGGGGGTCGGTCTCTTCTCCCAGGTGACAGTGACAGGACGAGGGGTGATGGCCTCAAGTTGTGCCAGGGCAGGGTTAGACTGGATATGGGGAACAATTCCTTCCCCCAAAGGGTTCCCCATCCCTGGCCCAGGCTGCCCAGGGCAGTGGGGGAGTCCCCATCCCTGGAGGGATTTCAGAGCCGTGGAGATGTGGTGCTGAGGGACATGGGGCAGTGGGGACTGGGCAGTGCTGGCTTAATGGTTGGACTGGGGGAGCTTAGAGGTCTCTTCCCACCAAGGCTGCTCTGTGATTCTGTGATTCTCTGATTTCACGAGCTTCAGCTGCATCCCAGCTTAGGACAGGGCACACTTCAGCTTGGGTCCCACCCAGCCACGGCGTTCACCTCCCTGCGAATTAACCAGGAGAGCTGGGGCTGCCCTGCTGCGCTCTGCCCTGCCAAGGCAGCACTCAGGGAGTGAGCTCTGCTCCCCTCCGCAGCAGACCTGCCTCGGAGGAGTTGGTGTTTGAGGAATTTGGGAAGGGGTTGGGAAGATCACAGCTGCGTTACTGAAACGGTCCTTCTGCTCCGCTTTGAGACGCCGAAACATCTCAAGGGCAACTTTGATTACAAAGCATTTCAAGTATTGGATGTCTCTGTAATCATGGAAAATAGGGCTTCAAATGACCTTAAGGGGTCATCCATTCCCTCCCCTGCTCCCAGAGAGCCTCTAGTTTAAATCCCTCGGAATGGATGAGGCTGATCCGTTCCCAGAAGTTTTCAGAAATGAAAATGCTGCGAACTGCCCATGAAATTTCTCAGTGCTCAGCCCCAACGTCTCACGCCCCACGGCACAGCTGACCCCTCTCTCCCGTTCCCAGCGGATGCAGTGTGTAAGGTTTTCCCTCTGGAGCAGCGCGCTGGGGTCGCTGTTTCGTGTGGCACCGCTCAGGGCACCTCAGCTCTGCCACAGACCGGTTCCAGGTGTGCCATACCCCAGGTGAAAACACCACTTGCTGCTCTGTTTTGTGTGGAAGCATCAGGCTGATCGGAGATTCCCGATTGTATCCGGCTGCAATTGATCGGGATTGGCGTTTGCTCTACTCCTCGAATCCCTGGAAGAGAGGAAGGAGGGGATTTGAAGTTTTTCACCCCCATGCTCGCCCTGGGCTCACTCGTTCAAACTCCCATCCTGATTCAGGACTGATTCTGTTCTGAACTCAGCCTTGCTGCTGTCACAGGCAGAGGCTCAAAGCTTTCCTTGGGAGCTCGTTTCTCTCCCTCTGGTACCAGCAAAGTCTCGCAGAGGAGGTAACTCTTACATCCTTTATCCTCACTCATCCTTTGCAGAGCACAAGTCCTAAAAATGAGCTTTTATTCCCCCCAAACCCTGACCCCACAGCCTGTGTCCAACTTTCATAGAATCACAGCACAGCCTTGGTTGGAAGAGTCCTCTAGGATCACCCAGTCCAACCATTACCCCAGCACTGCCCAGTCCCCACTGCCCCATGTCCCTCAGCACCACATCTCCACGGCTCTGAAATCCCTCCAGGGATGGGGACTCCCCCACTGCCCTGGGCAGCCTGGGCCAGGGATGGGGAACCCTTGCAGTGATAATTCCTCCTCTCTTCCCGGGATCCTGCTGCCCGCTCACAGCCTCGGCATCTTCCCTGCCTCACGCAGCAAAGGCTGGTGCTGTCAGGAGGGGGTCCTGGGTGCCAGGACTCTGCCAAGGAGGCTCAGGCTTGGCCAAAGCCGCTTTGGCTGCAGCTGAAGGCAGCGAGGGTTTGCCTGGCTCCTCATCCCATCCCTGGTGCTTCACCCTGCTCACGCTGAGCTGCGTGGGGGACCCGAGTGACGGGGCTGGGTGGGTTTACAGAGCATCTTCGGAGCGACAAACTCCTCTTCATCCTCTCTCCTGGGTTCAGACCTGCCTCTCCCCCGCCGCTGCTCGCAGGGACGGAACAGGTTTTTTCACAATGGCAGAATACCAGATATGTTTTTAAAAGCCAATGCTCCCTTTTAACTGCAAACAAACCCTAGGGCCTTTTAAGGCTCCGGTGGTTGTTTTTGATGTGTTCAGCTCACTGGGGTGGCTGTCTCGGAGCCTTCCTGATTGCCAGTTCTTTTTTTTTTTTGGGGAAAAGATAAACCAACCCAAACCAAAAACCCCACACCAACTAAAAATGGGAACTGCAGAACATGGGCAGTAGGGACTGCTCCTCGCTGCACGCTCTGCTTGTTTCCTTCTTGTACCCCCCCTCAGGAGCAGGGACCCCCAGGACAGCAGCAAGCCCCCCACAGCACCTGTAACATCCATGAAGATTTATTTGAACCCCTGAATTGCATATATATAAAATACCTCCCAGCTGCTGCGTTTACCTGTGTGCAGTGAGCACTGTTGCTGCTGCCAGAGGCTGGAGAGGTGATCTGGATGCTCAAGCATTAAAACTACCTATGCTTTACTCTGTTAGTGCCTTACCCTGTCAGTGCTTTAGCAGTGCTTTACCTCGTGGCTGTTATCTCCATGTCAAAACCATCTTCTCTTCCCATTTTGACCAAAGATAGAGCCAGAACCAAGCAGCTGGGGAGCTCAGAGCTGGTGGAGCTGCAGGAAAGGAGAGGAAATAATCAGTCCAGTTAAATCCTAAGTCTGTACCAGCAGGACGAGAAACCAGACAACCCCGGTCCGTGGCAAGGCGCCTGCCCAAGTGGCTGGTTCAGTAACGTGGAATTATTTCCATCTCATGCCCTTGCTGCGCTCCTAACATCACCTCTCCAGCAGCCCAGCGGCGCGGGTGCCCCGGCACGGGCGGTGTGGGGATGGGTCAAGGTTCTCAGTTGGGAAATGACCTTATATTTTTTAAAGGGACCTACAAGGAAAGCGTGGCTGTGAGGTTTCCCCACCTCCCTGGGTACACTTGTTTTGGGGTATAAAGAATCAGGAAAAAAAAAAATAAATGTGGTGGTGGAACTGGCTGAGCCTTTCGTTGCCTTTTGCTACAGGGAGCTTGAAAAGTGGAGGGATGAAAAGCAGTGAGGAGAGCCCACTGTCCTTGGGGGGATTTAAATGGTGACTGGAAATTCGAAGGGTCCCCCAAATTTCCACTCGCAGAGCGTAAATCTGATATAAATAAATGCATTTATTTCAGACCGGAGGAAATCTGATGCAAACACCTACTAATTCATTCTGTTTTCTATGTGCTGCAAACATTTGGAGGGGGGTCTCAGAAGAGCAGCTCCCGCTTGGAATAAGGTCAGGGGGAGTTCAGCAACGGCAGGACTCATCCCCCACCATGCTTTCTCAAGCCACGTTAGTTTAGTTTAGCATTGTACCAAGACCAAAACTTTCCCCCACCGCTCCAGCCATCCGTGGGAGAAATGGCTGCTCTCCGTCCCAGCTGCTCCCGGTGATCTCCCAGGAAGAAAAATTAAATTGACAGGTTAGAAAGTTCTGCTGTAAAGAAGCGGTGGCGTATTCATTTGGGGGAGGAAGGGAGAAAAATTGAAAATTAAAAGGGATTGTGTGAACGGCGCCGTTGCGGGGCTCATTCTGATGAGGGTTTTCCTTTCCTCACGTTGATTCCCCAAAGGGATGGGCAGAAAACCCCCAACTCAACCATTTCCATTGCTGGGGGGGGAAATATAAATCTCTGCAGAGCAGCTTTGGGTGGTGGAAATCCAAGCGTTTCTCTGCGTGTTGGCAAAGCCCGCTGGAGGACTGGGGTTGTTGGTCCAGGAGATCCCGGGCAGTGCATCCAGCCCGGAGCTGAGCTGAGCACCCCGGATGGGAGCTCAGGAGCTGCAGAGCAGAGGAGAAACACATCAGCGTTGTGGGTTTCTCGTGGGTTGGTTGTAAAGAGTTTTTGTAGGACCAGAACTACAGGATTTATTTTTTTTTTATTATTTTTTTCCAGGATGATTTTGAAGCTGGAGTTTATTGCAGAGTTCGCTTGTTGTTTTTTTTTAACTGGATCACTCAAAAGTTGAGGGGACAGACCTTGGAGCAGGTTTTAACCATTTCCATCTGCTGCTGCTGCTGCACCTCCCACCCTTTGGGGAGCAGAGGGGTTTTCCCCTTCCTCAGGGCTGGGGATGCTCCTCCACCCCAACAAAACCTCACAGCAACGCCAGGAGGACGTTTCAAACCCGGGGGTCATTCATAACCTACTGAGAACCTCACTTTTGTTTTGAAGCAAACTGTTGATTCCACAGCAAGTTCGATTCGCAAGAAATTCATCGACGCCAGCTTTAATCGACTGGGTCTTCGATACGAACGACTTTTTCCAGTCATGAATATTTTCCACGTAATAAAAAGGGAACAAAAGGTGGTTTAAACTGGGATTCCACTTAAGGAAAAGGAAATATTTCCCAACTGTGACCCTCGCTCTCTTTATTCTCCCCAGTTCTCACCTATGTTTTCAGGACAGCCTTCCTCCAGAGTCAGATTGTTTCTGCTCCTTGAGATTCGATCGAAATAGATTCCCCGAAAACAAAATTCTCCTTTTTTTCCCCCCTTTATGACCTGTGTATTTTACCCAAAACTTTCAGCCCTTATTTCTTAGATATATATATTTTTTTTTAGATAGTAATTAATACGTATTTTTCAAACTTTCAAAAATGCAGATTTTTTTTTTTTTCAAAGTTTCTGGGGTTTCTAAGTGCATCTTTAATCTCCAAATTAAATACCAGTGATGTCACCAGAGATTTAAAAAAAAAAAAAAAATTAAAAACACCAAATTAAAGAAAGATTCAAGAAAAAATAACAGAATACAATCTCTTCTTGTTTACTGCTAATCTGTCCTTAAAAATTATTTCTATTTAAGAGATGTTCTGCCCCAGAGCAACACCGCTGCAGCAATGCATCAACACCTCTGCCTTTTGTACCAAACCCCCCATTTTGGTGAAATCTTTGCTCCATTATTCACCATCCAACTTCAACTTTCCCCCTTCAGAAATTTCTCTAAACTCCTAAATGGCAACAATAATTATTTGAATCTGTAGAAAAAGTGTAAAAACTCATCAGGATCGTTTCTGCCTGATTCAAAGATTTAAATTTTATTTTTTTTTAAAAAAACAAACCAACTTTTGCCCAAATTGGATTTTATATCTAAAATCAGAAGCAGCTTTAAGTTGATGGGAGAGTGAGGTGGTAAAACTTGTAGATGTTTGTAAACTCAGATGGAAAAAAAATCATTGAATCAACTGCTCAGGGTGATTTTTAAAGTCCAACTCAATTTAAGAGGATTTTGTTTTAGGGGGGGGGAAAGGCCAGAGAGGGTTTTACAAGGAACAGTGCCTGGGTGCAAACTGTTGCTCAGCCCTTCCCTGGCTCCAGAAATCCCCCTGGATTTCTCCTGCAGTTGTTGGTAAGGTTTCAATGCGAAGCATTTCCCTTTGAGGGGGGGTGTTGCAGAGCTGGTTTATACCCTGGCTCAGCCGGGGTGGTTTTTGGGGGGGGGGGGGCAGCTCTGTGTGTCCCCCCCCCAGCAGATCAATGATTTCATCTCTGCTGCTTGCATTCCCTAAATACCTCGCATCTGGAATGCTCCAGCCAGGGGCAGGAGGTGACTGACAGCTTTCCTTCTTCCACATCCAAATTGAAGACTTCCCTCTTTGTTTGGAATTTTTTTTTTTTTTTTTACCCTTTTTAATTAATTAATTAATTTTTTTTTAAAAAGGTCGGTTTCCTCCATGTCATTATCGCAAAGGATTCTGTTCCAGGGATTGGGGGGGGGAAGGCAGTGGGGAAACCAATCAAAGGAACAACAAAAGTATTCTGGTTAAGATGAGAAATAGATGTGAAGCTGAGAGGGGAACATTTATTTCAGCTGTGTTTGAGGAGGGGGGGGACAGCACATCTCAGCAGAGGGGGGGAGATTTAAGTGGACTTTCTGAAGTGTAAGGAATATATTTCCCAGTTTTATCCCTCTTTTTGTCTTTTCACCTGTGAGCTCGGATGACACCCCCGGGAAGGAGCAACACTGCCCCTCCAAAGGCTCCTCTGGATCGTTGGGTACCAAAGGATGAAGGATGGGGACCAAACTCCCCCCCCCACCCCCGTGGTGAGCTGCATCCCAACAAATATCCCGGGATAACAACGGATGGGATACAGGAGGGAAAGAGAAAGGTTTTTTTCCTTCAGATAACCATTTCCCTGGTTTTTTATAATTAATTTGAATGAGTTTCCTGGGAGGTTGCAGCACATCTGCATCAATTTCTTCAGGTTTAGGCAACTTCTGATTCCTGAGTAATCTCACAATTATTTAGTGACAAATTCCCCGCGTGGCTCTTCCTCAGCCGGCAGGAAAAGTCATAATCATCGAAATAGTTGGGTAATTAAATAATAATAATTATTATTTAGCAATAGAACACAGCCCAGCACCGAGGGAACACCCAAAGCTGCCAGCCTGGGGGGGGGGTGGTCCCGGTCACCCCCCTGCCCTCTCCCCCCAGCGCCCGGGGATGAGGATGAGGATGGGGGGGTGCGGTGCGGGTTGCGCACCCGCGTAGGGAGCACGGAGCTGCGCGGGAGAGCTCCTGAGCGAAACCATGGGCAAAAATTCCTCCGTTTGGGATTTTTAAAAAATTTTTTTAAATTTTTTTTTCTTTTTTTTTTTTTTTTTTTTTTTTCCGGGGGAGGGGGCGGTGCGGGAGGCAGCGCGTTCCATGGAGTTGCGGGTGCGGAGGGGGTGGGCCGTGCCTCTACTTGCAGCGATGGGAGAGGGGGGACACCCCCACCCCACAACCGCCCCTCCCCGGCCCCGCAGCATCCCGGGCTGAGCCCCCCGCACACCGGGGCTCCCCCGCCCGCCCCGTCGGAGCGGCAGGAAGGCGGGGGGGGGATGGGGGGTGTGTGTGAGGAGGGCGGGGGTGGGGATGGGGGGGGCTTGCTGCTATTTTCAACCCATCTTGAGCCTAAAAATAAAAGTCTCCAGAAAAGGCAGGCAGGCGGGAGGGAAAGGGTGTGTGTGTGTGTGGGGGGGCTCTGCACACTCTGCTTTACCGACGGGGCGCCCCCACCCCCCCGTTTCCCATCTCAGCCCCGTCGGGGAACGGCCCTCCTCCACCGTGGGGCCCTTTTGTGCTGGGAGGAGCCCCCCCCCCCCACTCGCCACCTTCCCCGAAAGCTTCACATGAAGGGCTTAAAACAATGCCGGGGACAATACCCCCCCCCCCCCCGGGGGGCTCCCCCCAGCCGGGCCGGGCCAGCCCCGGGGCTGCGGGCTGTGTGTGTGTGTGTGTGTCCCCCCCTCTCCATCCCCAATCCCCTGGCGCCAGGGGACCTCCCGGCCCCTTTGATGCCGAAGTTTTTTACACCCAGAAAAATCCCATTGAGGCACCGGGGGGGAAAAAAAAAAAAAAAAAAAAAAAAAAAAAAGGGGGTGGGTGGGGGAGGGGCGCGGTGGGGGGAGGGGCGGGGTGGGGGCGGGGGGCTGCAGCAGATGGGAAAGTGCCTCCGACGGGACGGGGGTGGGCGAAGTGTGTGTGGGGGGAGTGATGAACACCCACGCGGGATGGAGGGGGGGTGGGGGTGAGTGTCCCCCCGCCGCTCGGCAAAGGGGTGTGCGTGGATGTAAATAACGTAGTATTTAAATTAAAATAAATAAATAAGTGGAGGCCGCCCCCCCCCCCCCTCCTCCTCCGTACCGGCCCCTCCCCCCCGGGGGCCGGTCCCTCCCGCATCACCACGTGGCTTCCTCCAGCAAACATTTTCACTCATTTTCCAGGTCGGGTTTTTATTTAGAGGCGGTGCCCGGAGGCGTCCGGTGACACACTCCCGACGACTTGGGCCCCCCCCCCACCCCCCCCTCCCCTCAAGAAAAAAAAAAATAACACAAATCCCCCTTCTCCTTTTTTTACCTCCAGCAGGGTAAAGGAAAAAATAAATTAGCGAAAAAAATAGGAAAAACGACCGAAAAGAGAAAAAAAAAAAAAAAAAAAGAGGGGGGGTTAAATAGATAAAAAAAAAAGGAAAGAAAAAAAGAGCATCCCCCAACGCGGGTGTGGAGCGGCCGGAGCCCGACGGAGCGGGCGGACGGTGGAGCCCCCCCGCCACCCCACCCTGGGAGCTAACCCCCCCCCCCGCCCCCCCAGCACCATGAACAAGCTGTACATCGGGAACCTGACCGAGACGGTGACTCCGGCCGACTTAGAGAAAGTCTTTAACGACCACAAGATCTCCTTCAGCGGGCAGTTCCTCGTCAAGTCCGGCTATGCCTTTGTGGATTGCCCCGACGAGCAGTGGGCCATGAAAGCCATCGAAACTTTCTCGGGTAAGATGTTATTTAACCCCCCCACACCCCCTTTTTTTTTTTCCTTCCCCTCCCCGTATCGTTCCGACCCCCCCTTCCCCGATAACGCGCACCCCGCTCCGCTGCGCCCCGTCGGGGCATCCATCAGCGAGCTGCACCCCCGCTTCCCTCCCACCCCCCCCAAAAAAAAAGCAACGTGGGGGGGGGGAAACTAGCCAACCCCCCCCACACCACCCCATAATATAGGCCGGACCCCCCTCAACCTAAATCCCCCCAGTGCGGGGGTCCCGTGGTGATGCGGGGGGGGGTGCGTGTGTGTGGATGGAGTGTTGGGGGGCTGGGGGGGGGCTGTGTGGGGTAAAGGGGGGTGGGGTGGGACTTTGGCCATTTTGATTTGAAACTGGGTTTCCTGGGGCATGTGATGTGGGGAGTAGCGCGAAGGTCGCCATGCTGCTGGCGGGGAGGGAGAAAACCTCCCCGGGAAGCTGAAAATTTTGAAAATATTTGAGTTTTTATTTCCCCCTCCCCCCCCTTTTTTATCCTTTTTTCCCCCCACCACCACCCCCCGCTGGGCTCTTCCCCTCTTTCCTCCCCCTAAAAATATATATATATATATATATATTAAAAAAAATCATCACCATAACAGCAAAGAAACCCACACCATTTTCAAAAAGAAATCAATTTATCAATTTCTGCCACGGAGTTTTAATTTTTGAGCCTTTTAATTGGGGGGGGGGGGAAAGGTATGTGTGTGTGGAAGGGGGGAAAAAGAAGAAATCTACCCGAAGGAGTTTTTATAAAGATTAAAGAAGGCGGAATTAAATAAAAGCGAAGAATTGGTCTTAAAATATTATACTTCATTTTCTTCCGCTTAAAGCAGGCTGAACTAAGGAATTAAATATTCCTAAGGAACATTGTCAGCGAACTCCCCCCACGCCCCCCCAGTTTAAAGCCACTCTTAATATTTAATAAAACACGCTTGTAAAGGAATGGGGAGAATGTGTTTGTGCGTAGTTGGCCTTAATTCGAATTAAATTCGGGGTGGTTTCACGTGGTGGTGGTGCGTTCCCCCCACTGCCCACTCCACCCAGTTATAAAAACCAGCCACATTTTGTTTTTAGGGAAAGTGGAACTTCATGGAAAACAGCTAGAGATTGAACATTCAGTACCTAAAAAGCAAAGGTAATGCAGTGTTTTATTTTATTTTTTTTTAATTTATTTGTTTTTATTTAAAATTCTGTCGGGGGGGGGGAAAAATAAATATTTAACATACAATAAGAGGTTTTAAATAATTATACCTAAATACGTGCGTGCAAAAATACAAATATTGGTGATTTGGCCTTAGATTTGTTGCCAGCGAGGTGGTTCGGAGGATCAACATTTAAATTCTTTGTTTTTTGTTGTTGTTTTCTTTAATTTAAAAACGAAAACTTCCCTCTGCCAGCAAGTTTTGGTTGGTTTCTTGTTTGTTTGGGTTGGGTTTTTTTTTGTTTAAAAAAAAAAAAAGAAAGAAATGGTTAAACAGTTTGCTGGCCCAAGGTGATGGATGGTTGAGGCTGGTTTGGGTTGGGATTATTCAAACTTGTGGCACTGGAAGAATTTCCCAACCTCAGCTGCAAAATGGGCGAAATCTTTTGTTTTCTAAAAGAAGTCTAAAATTTAAAAAAAAAAAATAATTAAAATTAAATATATATATTTTAAAAAAATTTTACAAGTGGAATTTGTTGAGATTTGATGAGGACTCAAAAAAAAACCCTACCCCACCACGACCCCCCCATGGGGTTTGGTCTCAGTGGGGAGGGATTTAAAACCCATTGAGCGTGGGGCGCTGGCCTAGCTCCTACCCACCGCCAACTTGGATTTTGGGGTAAGAACTGTTGGTTTTTTGTTTTTTTTTGGGGGGGGGGAGCTTTCCATCTACCTACCGAGCAGCTTGGCCACCAGCCTTGCCCAGCCCGTTCCTCTCCATCTTCTCTTACCCCTTTGTTGTTGCGCGCGGGGTTGGCGTGGAGGACGCTGGAGCAGCCCCCCGCTCTCCCCAGCCCCACCAGAGGGGTTACCTATTAAAGACTCATTTTTTTTAATTAGACAAACCACCACCACCCCCCATTTTATCCCCATCCCAGCTCAAGGAGAAGCCCACCCGTGTTAAGGGTGAGTTTGTCCCCAACCCCAAAGAGTCCACGTTGGATCGCGGCAGCCCCAAAACCCGCGTCGGCCACGTGACGAGGCGGTGACTTCAACGGGCGCGGAGGGAGGAGGCGAAGCCAACTCTTCCTCCCCAAACTCTCCCAATTCCTTCATCTTTCCACCAAAAAAAAAACCACCCAAACCCCCCCATCACTTCATTTTTAGGCTTCACCTCCTTGAACCCCCCCAACCCCAACTTCGCATCCCGGTGCGCGTTCCCCTGGCAGCGCCTGAGCCCGAAAGCTAAAGAAATCCAATTATTTCAGAATTTCCTCGCTGAGATAAAGAAATGAAATTATTTAATAATTTCCCCGCGAAGATTTTCGTCTTTATTTGTTGTTTTTTAGCACCTCGTGGCGGGGGGGGAGTTCGTTACAGCGCTGGGGAGGGGGGGACTTAATTATCAATGAGCAATGGGGTGGTGTTGGGAAGGTAATTAATTAAAGGGTAATAGGAATGCTGCAAAAAACTTCTAATTTTGGTTGTTTTTTTTTCTTAGTGCTGGTGGATAATCCGTGGGGGGTGGGGTGGGGAAGGAGAGCTCATCTGGGAGAAATTCCCTGAAAAATGGGAATATTTCCTTGGTGTGTGTGTAATGCAAAGAAATGCGGGGAATGGAGGTGGGGGGGGGATGGTGGTGGTGGGAAACTTTACAATAGGTGGAAGGAAGGTTGGTTTGAGTTTCTCCAGGATCTCTTTCAAACGTCCCGTGCTTTGCTTTTAGCTGCTAAATATTTTTTTTTTGGGGGGGGGGGGGGGGTGTGGTGTTTAAATGACCCCCCCCCCTGCTCCGGGTGCAGGGAGCTGCTTTTGCTGTGGGTCTCTGCGTGGCTGGATGGGATCCGGGGGTGTCCCAGGGATGGGGAGGGTCCCCCCCACCCTCTCAACAACAGCCACTGTTACTTTGTCTCACTTTGGGGAAGTACTTTGTGTTTCTGGGTGGGAAAAAGGCAACTTTTTGGCAGCTGGAGGGTAATTCAGCAGGTTATTCCCCTCCCAAATAAAAAAAAAAAAAAGACGTTTTGGGGGTAATTTGGTGTTTTTTTGCTTTGCTCCCCCCGCCCTTTAGAAGAGTTGAGATGATTTGGGGGGGGGGGGCGCTGCCTGAAAGGGGAATGATTTTTTTTTTTCTTCTTCTTCCCTTTCTGCTTGTTTTTAAGACTGGAATTTCCAGTTTCAAGGCGCAGGGCGCAGGAAATGGTTAATTAAGTGGGAGCAGTGAGGACCAAATCCGATGGGTTTGGTGGGATCTCAACCACCCACCCACCCCCTCCCCCTCTTAAACCTGATACCCTTTTTTTTTTTTTTTTTTTTTCCCCCCCCTATAGAAATGTGGGAAAACAAAAGTCAGGAGCTTTGGTGGCGCTTCCCAGCTAATTTATAAAATAAATTAATTAAAATGAAGTTGGTTGTGTTTTCTTCTCCTCGAAAGTGCAAATAGAAAAAAGCGATTTTTAGCAGTGAGATTGCACGTTGTAAAGAAATCTTTCTTCCTTCTTTAAAAAAAAAAAATCTATTAGATCCCTAAACCCGTCGTAAAAAATAATTTAAAAAAAATTACAAAATGGGTTAATATGGCACCAAAAAAAAAAAAAAAAAAAAAGTGATTGGTTTAACTGCTGCACCAAAACAGCCGAGAAGGAGAAACTGAGTTAGAGCTCTTTAATTACAGCGATTCTTCAAATAACACTTAAAGCTGCAAATTATGTTAATGATGGCGGGGAACCATTTTAACGAAATACTTTAGAAGTATTGGGCTGTAAAGAAAAAGTCAGTGCTGATAAATATGGCGTTTTGTTTAAAAAAAAAAAAAAAGTTTTCAAGTTAGTTTGGATTTGTTTAAAGTTATCTCGTTGTTGTTTGGGAGTTATTTTTTTTTTTGTGATAGTAAAACTTGGGGTGACTTAAGAGTATTTTAAATAATAATCTTTAAAATAATTGTGTGCTTTGTTTTGAAGGTTAAAAAAGATTATTTAAGGGGAAAAAAAAAAAATAATTCAGTTCTAGTTGAGATTAAAGATGGGTTTGGGGGTGGAAAAGGGGGGGTTGGAGCTGCAAAGCACGAAGTTGATGGGGTTGAAAGAATGAATGAATGAAGAGAGGAGGAGGGGTGAGGGTGGGGAAAAAAAAAAAGTGAATCCATCAAGCAGACATTCCAAATATGAGGAATGTGGAAGTGAGTCGAGCAGAGAGAATGAAACCGAGTAATTGAGGGGGGGGAGGAGGGAGTTGGGTTGATAACAGCTCGTGGGTTTACAACTGGGAGTATTTTTAAGTCGTTCACCAACAAGTTGTAGGTTGGGAGGGGTCCCTGTGCTCCTGAGGGGAGCTGGGAATTACCCAACGTTGTTAATGAGCTGAGGATTTAGTAGAAATAATGGAGAAATCTTAAAATTGGCTTATTTTTTTTAAAATCTTTGTCTCAAATGAATGTTTTCACACTGGAAAAATGTTCTTTTTTTTTTTTTTTCCCCCCTGTGCAAATTAATTGTTCGTAACGAAATACTTAAACTTTTTTTGATAAAGGCAAATGTGATTTCTTTGTTTGTCTGTATTAATCCAAAAATGTGCGTTTCTCCCTCCTGATGGCTGAATTGTCTGAAAATTGAACTAAAAACCCTTTTTATTCTTTTCAATTAAAACAAAGATGCTGTCTTGAACGCTGAGAAAAAAAAAAAAAAATATGCTTTTAATCTGGTTTTAAAATCACTTTCTTCCCCCTTAAAACAGGTCTGGTTTCCAAGTTAAGAGTATCATTAAGAAATAATTAGCAACACCCTCGTTTAGAGCAGGGTTTGGAGGTGGAAAGGGTGGAGGCTCCTTTCTATGGAGGTTGAGTTTAATGGGATTTGGTTTGTTAATACTTGTTTGCTTAGCAAAAAAAGGTAAAAATCTGGAGTTGTTATTATTATAATCTGGAGTTATTATTATTATAATCTGGAGTTGTTATTATTGTTATTATTATTATTAATAATAATCTGGAGCACCACTGGAATGGTGCTTTGGTTTTGTGAGTTCCCAACTGGGAGCTGAGAGCTCTCTGCTCCTCATTTTACACCTTTGAGGACTCCACTCGTTTGGGAATAAATAGGTTTTGATGCTTTCCAGCTAGAAAAAACTAGAAATGGTTCGTCATTAAATTAATCGTTAATAATCACTCAGTGAATTTCATCCAGGTTTAAAGCTGAGATCATCTAATCCATTTTAATATACCTGAAAGAATATATTTACCAATTTACAGCCTTTATTTCCCCTTTTCCATATATAACTGGCAAATATGTCCAAAAATAAAATAATAAATCACAATTTAACCATCAGCTTCATAATCTCTAGTTTTGAACCCATAGAAGATGGAGCCCATCCTGTGTAGGTGCCCTTTGTTGGATGACTTTAAAATTCTGAAGAAAAGAATAAATTAAATTCTCCAAAGCAATTGCTGGGGCTGAAGCCCCTTTGCAGGTTACATTTGTTTCTGTGTTTGCTTTTTTAGGTTAAAAAACAAGCAAACAGAGATACGGCCGAGGGAAGTTGGGGTTAAAGTACTCGCTTTGAAAATTGACACCTTTCAGAATTAAAAAGAAATATTAAAAAAAATGGTCATTTCTGACTGTGTGCCCCCCCCCAAGCCCCCAGGGCTGTTAATGTTTGCCAGAGGTACCAGGAGGGTTTGGGGACAATTCTGGGGGCTCAGGGGTTTGCAGGAACCACCTCAGCCCCTGTTCCCTGCTGGGGGCACCAGCTCTGACCCCCCCTTCCCACTGGGTGTAGGAATGGAAGGTGCTTCTGTCAATGCAGGTGGAAAAGTGTGGTTTTGGGTTTTTTTTTTTCCCCTGCTTCTTTTAATGATGGCGGTGGTTTTATAGAGTGGTTTTGATGGGGAGAAGTGGGAGAATAAAGCAAATGCATAGGGAAACCCACAGGGGATGGTGGTGTCACCCCCAAAAAAATTCAGGAGGAAAGTAGAAAACTGAAAACTTGAGGAGCCCAAGAGCTGAAAGTTGCAGGTTTCTTTGAGGGGGAAAAAAAAAAAAAAAGCCTTTCCAAGAGATTTCAGAGCCTTCTGTTTTCTTATGTTCATTAAAGAGGAGCTTTTCCTAAGTTTTAAGTGAAACCCCACTTTCCCTGTGACTGGAGGCATTTAAAAGCTTAAGGGAGGATGTGCACCCCTAAATCCCCCTCCCCAAGCAGCACTGCCAGCCCCCTCTCTGAGTTTGGGGGTGTGGGGGGCTCCCAGCCGCTGGGTGGACCCCCATAAACCACAGCAAAGCAGGGAGAAGTTTGCAGGGTCTGTCCCATGCCCCTCGCTGTAACCCATGGGTTTGAGCCTTTGTGCACCTTTAAACTCTTACTCTGCCCAGTTTGAAGTGTGAAATGATGCTGGGAGGGTCCTGCCCTGAGTACTGGGGGGGTAAAAAATGCACTTGCTCAGCATAGTTTAAAAAAGTGAAGGGAAGAAGTGGGACAGGAGGAAAACATCAGTGATGGGGTGGTGTCCTGCATCGTCCTGCATCCTTGGGGTGGCTTTTAGGAGCGCTGGGGAGGTGGTGATGGAACAGTCTGCTCACCAGGGAAGTTTTTCTTAACCTATTTTTTATGAAATAAGAAGCCCAGACCCATGGTGGGGGGGTTTGCCTGCTCCAGAGATCACAGACCCGTGTGTTTTATCCCAGGTCCTCTGCTCCTCACCACTAAATGCGCAGGGAATTCAGCTGAGCAATCTTTGCTGGGGTTTACCTGAAAATTGTGAGTTTATCCTGGAGGTTGTGGAGCTGGGGGGGGTTGCAGGGCTCTTGGCTGGAAGGTTTGCCTTCTTTCTGCAAGATGTGCTGGGGGAGGTGTGTGTGTGTGTCTGTCCTCATCCTTGTGTTGGCTGGTGGACCGTGAGATGTTCTGCCCGGGTGGCATCATGACCTGTGTCCCTGTAGAGGAGATGGGCTGGGGGAACGTTGGGGTTGGCCATGGTGACCTCAGGAAGTCCTTTCCCACCTGAGTCCTGATGTCTCAGACCAAAGCAGGGTGGAGGTTTTACACCACTTGTTTGGTGGTGGTGCCCTTGGGAAGCTGTGGGATAATTGATGTAAGGTGATGTTTTAAGCTGATTTTCATAAAACCGGTGTGCATTTTCTGCTTCTGATGGAATAACCCTTTGAAGGGGACTGGAAACCAGTTCCCCATTGGTTCATGTCCAGTGTCCATAGGCTGCTCTTGGAGATGCTGCAGCGGTCTTTGTGGTTTTGAGTATATAGATTTAAAATAAAAAGTCATTGTTTAATCGAAACCCACTCGGTTTCGTCCTCTGGACAGAGTTTGCAGTGGATGGGGCTTTCTGGAAAGGTTCTCGTGAGGGTTGAGGTCCTGCAGCCCAGTTCTGGTTCCTGCCAGCCCTTCCCTTGGGGGACACTGCCCGACTCTTGTCCCTACCCCTGGGTTTTGGCTTCATTTTAGGAGCATCTGAAGCAAATTCGGCTGCTTTTCGGTGTCGCTGTGGCTTTGGGGTGCCGGTGCCTGTTTGGAGAGGAGGCTTTGGGGTACCCAGGTGGTCTGTGTGTGTTGGGAAGTGCTCTTAGGAAAGCGTTGTCTCGTCTGGAACCCGCTCCGGCTGCCTTTACAGCCCCGGCACGGGAATTCCCCAAGGAGGTTAATAAAACCCACAGAGCTGGGGACCAGTTTATTGAGGTCCTGGCTGCAGGCACGAGGCCAGGAGCTGGTGGAGCTTCAACGGGAGGGAGTGAGGACATCAGTGGGGGATGGTGTCGGGGATGGGATGGCAGCAGGTGGGAGGGCAGCGGCACAGGGGTGAGAGCATCCTTACTCCGCTGATGTGAAAGAGCAGGAGAGCGCAGCCTTCCCGTCAGAAAAAAAAATAAGATAAAATAAACAAACATTAAAAAAAATCTCGGAGGAGCCCACGCAATCCGTCAGGAAACGGGTCATTTATTTTATTGTAACTGACACTTGGGAGCCCTGACATGGTCAGAGCTGAAATTTCACACTTTTCTGGCTACCGTAATTATCTGCTCCGTACGGAGCGAACCCGTTTTAAGAAAATAAAACCCTTTAATCCTTGGGCATCCCTGACAAACTGAGAGAGATCCACTCTTTATTCTGCAGAGTCACCCACCAGAGATCCACTCTTTATTCTGCAGAGTCACCCACCAGGTTGAGTTTCAGAGGCGACGGACGCGGTCCCGTCCGCTTATAATAAAAAAGCAGCGGCGGGGAAGCGCTGGGAGCTGGCAGGGCTCCACGCGGCGCGCGGCGAGATGCAAATCCCGCACGGTCCGGGGGTATGGCCGTGTGTAAACAGCACTTGAGATTACAGGGAAATGGATTGGCACAAAAAGGAGAAAGTTTTTTTGACTCCCACAAAGATCCGTGTCCCACTCCCTCCCGCTGGAGTTTTCTTTCTAGGGGAACAACCTCCCCTGGACCGGAGTGTAAAAAAAAATAAAAAAGAATTGTGATCTAGAGCCAAATAAAAGGGAAAAGAAGAAAAAAAAAAAAAAGGCTCTCAGGGCCAGATTTTCACCCACAATTGGAGCCAGATTTTTCCAACTCGCATTTAAGCGTCGAAAGAAAAGCTCCGTTTTCCGAAGCGATTAGCGCCCGACGCGCCGGCCACTCTGGCTGTCCCAATTCCTCCTGATTTCTCCAGATTTGGAGCACCCAGCAGGGTTCAGCAGTTACTGACCCTCCTCCCCCCCCCCCCAGGATCCTGCCCCATCACCCCCTGGTGCCCCGAAGCCCCCAAGAAGGATGTGGCTGCTGGGGGGCACAGGCTGGTGGTCCTGTGCTGATCCCCCTAATTCCTAGCTGGGCTGCGTGGAGAAGCGTCGTGTTTGGAGCTTGTGGCAAAGGGTTTGTCAGACTGGGGATTTCGGGAGTGTGTGTGGACGAGGGATGGGGAGCTGAGGGTGAGGTGCAGAGTGAGGGGGCACAGAGGTGCTGCACGGTGAAGTGGGGTCGGAGTGATGCCCGGGATGCTCCGTTCTCCCTTCTAGCTCTGCCTTTTATCCCCTGCAAAGCACTGGCTTGGCTTAAACTCCTGTGCCACCCAAAGCTGTGGGTTCAGACCTTCTGAGCATTGCGTGCAGAGAACTACCTGTGATGAAATATCTGTATGAGGGTAGCAGAAGCAATAATGTTTTCCTGCGAGGTGTCAGGGAATGCCACATCCTTAAAGCATCGCTGCCGGGCTGGGGTGGGCTCTGTGGTTCTGCCTTCTAACCAGGACTATCAGTCTTGACCAGATTATTCCTTGGTTAGTACTGGTCATGTCCAAGCATTGATCACCTGAGTGGGTAGCTGTGTACCAATACACACACCTATATATGTGAGTATACCTATATATATGTGTGTATATATGTATACACACTCATATATGTGTGTGTTTTCTTTGCTATGAAGGCACACCTGTGTGTTCTGTCATCCCCAGTGGTTCAAGCCTCTGCCATAAAACTATTTACAAACAAACTGACCCGTTGAGCAGAGGCAAAGAGAAAAGGGTGATCTCTGGCAGGCAGACGAGCTCGTGGCTGCCGTACGGTTCCTGGAGTTGTTTGTTGGGTGTCATCTCGTGAGCAGCCCCAAAATCTCCTGTAGGTGTGCTTTTAGGCTTGGATTCACAAGGCTCCGAAGGATGTGCTTTTAAAGAGGTCCTTTGGAAGTTAACGGGGCTGATTCCGTGGTAAAATGAGGCACGTGCTGAATTTGAGCCTAAATATCCAACTTTTGATGAACTTTATGGAGCTGTTGTTTAGCATTCAGTTACAGCTGAGCTGATAACGCAGCAGCTTTGACATCTGCAGCCTCTCCTGGCTTACAGCAGAGATGCAAAGTGGCTGTGACTTTTATATGTGATACATATCGGGGCAGGGGAGAGAATATTTGTGACTTTTTTAAAAGCTATGGCTTGAAAGAAATGCTTCCCCCCCCTTCTACCCACCCCGGTGTGCACCCCCCTGCATGCCTGGCACGAATATCTGCACAGCGTGAATTTTATATTTAGTTCCCCCCCAAATCCTTGTTCCTGCAGACTTTGAAAGCTGCTTTCTTGCCACTGTTTGTGCCAGTAAAACTTGGCGATGGGAATGTTTATGGAAGGCAGACAGGAGAGAGGGCACGAACGTGTCTGAGGGGAATTCACTTAGGAAAAAATCCAGATCAGATATTCAGACAGCTTTGGGCTGGATTTCCCTAGCGGTGCGTCGGATTGACTTGGTGTGTGTTTGTCAGGTTGGCTTTTCACATTGCCTGTGCCAAAGTAGTGGTGGGCTTGACGTGGCTTTGGTTCCACACCGCTGTTCGCCCTGTAACGGGTGAATGGCAGTGGGGAGAAAAGCCCCATCTTTGCTCTTTTCCACCTCCTGCCCCGTCCTACCTGAATCATAGAACCACCGAATCACAGCACAGCCTTGGCTGGGAGAGACCTCTAAGCTCCCCCAGTCCAACCATTACCCCAGCACTGCCCAGTGCCCACTGCCCCATGTCCCTCAGCACCACATCTCCACGGCTCTGAAATCCCTCCAGGGATGGGGACTCCCCCACTGCCCTGGGCAGCCTGGGCCAGCGCTGGGGAACCCTTTGGGGGAAGGAATTGTTCCCCATATCCAATCTAACCTCCCCTGGCACAACTTGAGGCCATCACCCCTCGTCCTGTCACTGTCACCTGGGAGAAGAGGCTGATCCCCCTGGCTAACCCCTCCTTTCAGGGAGTTGTAGAGCGCCTCAACCTTTTCCTTTTCTTCTCTTATTCATGACCCCCTTGCTAAAAAATCCCAGTCCCAAACTGAAAAACATAAAACATCTTCCCCTGTCTGGAAACATTACATCTCCTCTGGTGCTGGTCCAGCTCCAGTGGGATGAAGGAAGCACCTGGGGGGTTTAACCCTCTCCCAAACCCAAGAAGATGCCTACAGAGGAGCATCCTCCCGTCTGGAATCCGGGCTGGGATTTATGCCCGACGCCATGGGGGACCAGCGTGCTGCTGGAGCTCTGAACCCCCCTTCCCCACCTCCCCACCCAGACTGGGAGGACTGACAGGTCTGGAGTATCACGGGTTTTAACTTGAGTTTTGGCAAAAAGGGTCTCCACCCTTGAGTTAAGTTTGTGAGATAGTAAAATCCGTGTTGTGACTTCTGGGTTCTCCCCTTACGAGTCCGCTTTGATCTCGGAGGGGTTTGTCTGCCATCGCTGCACTGGTTCAACCTGATTTGGCTTCAGCCACTGGCACAGAGCCCTGCATGGAGACTCTCTTATGTCGTGGTTTGTTTTTTTTTGATCTGGTCTTATCTGACAAATCTGTACCTGCCAGGCACGAGGGTCTGCGGCACCGTGCCCCTCGCTGGCACCGGAACGTCGCGGCAGAGCCGCCCTCAAAGCTGCCGCCTCCTCCTCCTCCCGACAGACCTCAATCACAAAAACCCTCAGAAGTCACAAGCAGTTTTGTTTCCTCTTCCTTTCTCGGTGCTTGTGCATCTGAAGTCATCAGGGCCCTGAATCCTTTGCAGCTCCCCTCACTCTTAACGAATCCCTCTTTATTTTTTCCTGCTCGATGCGCTCGGAGCCGGTGGAGTTTGTCAGATCTCCAGTAAGAGGCTGATACCCCCCAGTCTGGAGGGGCTGGAAATACAGAATAAAAGATGTCCCTGACTACTTTCTGTAGGCAAAATGATATGAAACGTATCTAAGTGACACCTGGTGGGCTGAGACATCTCCTGTCAGTGGCTGATGTCGGAGCTCCTGGAGGCAGGTGGGTGAGTGAGAATCCACACTTAGGACCTTTTCAACCCAAAGGTGGTCCTGATGGGTGAAGGGAGATGCTCTGAAATGTGCAGAATGCACCAAAATGATGAATGTACTTTATCTCATGCATGCTTTAATTGAGGTTTTTATATCAGTGTCAGGGATGGAGCTGTGCAGAGTTGATGGTTCCCTTCGATGCTTTGAGGCTTTGAGATGCTGCCTGAGAGTTTGTTGTGTTGTGCTGTGCTCTGAAGTGATGGTCTTGGAAGTGCTTTGAGGTCCACGGGTAAAAGATGGAGCAAGGAACCAAGTCCCACTTCTTCCACCCCTCCACACGTGATGGTCTGCAAGGGAATTTGCTTTGAAACACGACATCTGTCGGCGTGTTCGTAGTCCAGTTGGTGCCAGCTCAGGGGTCAGGTTTGATTAAGATTAATTTGAGAATTGAGATTTTAGATTTTTCTTAAGGGATGAAAATCTCTCAACGTGTGGGGCCAAGTGGGACTGAGCTGCCCCATGGCTGGAGGGAACTGGGAGGGAACTGGTGTGTTACCTCCTGCCCCTTTGTGTCCCATGGAGGTTTGGGGTTGGGTTTGCTGGTTGTGGGAACCCACCGAGTTTAGCTGAGCTTGGCTTTTGGGGCATGCTCAGAGCATCAGAAAGAGCCTTTCAATACGTGGCAGCTCGCCAGCAAATTAGGATGGGAAGATAATGCAAAATGGGCGCATTGTATGAAACTCATCCATCTTTCTTCTCTATTACTTACTGTTAAACTTGTCCTGTTTGCAGATACTTGATGTATTGACTTTGGCAAGGACCAATGGCAGAAGTCTGGGGGATGATTCGAGTCTTCCTCTGGGCAAGTGGAGGATAAGTGTGTGTGAGATTTCTTGGAGATTTCTTGTGTCTTTGGAAGCACCGAGGTATTGACTCTTGGAGGATGGCACTTGGCTGGGTGGATGTGGCATGTGGTCCATGCAGTCCATCACAAACCTGGGAACAGTGGGGAAAATGAGGAGTGGAGACATAGCACAGCAGTTTGGTAGAGGAGGGAATACAAGGCAGAGTATTTTTCCCAGCTCTGGGCATCAACCAGTCCTTTCCTTCTTCACCTGAAGTGCAGGAGCTCTCCTAAAAACAGGAATGTGTTCTCCCAGGCTTTCAAAGGGATGCTCCTGGACAACTTCTCATTCTCAGCAGCTCCCTGAAAAAAAAACCTCATCAATTATTAGCTGTGATTCTCCATGTACAAAGCGGTTCCGAAAAAGAGCTAATGGGGAGAAACCGATTAGACAGATTTATTAGCCCAAGATCAAATTCTGGTTGCTGAGATGATGGATGGAAAGGATTAATCATGTCATGCTTGCTTGCTGGAGATAACTACTAGCCAAGGCGAGTGGGTCGATGTGAGAGTCTTGTGTGGAGGATGTGTCTGTGTTTCTCCACAAGCCCATGGTCGGTTTGCTGCTGCGTCCCTCCAACTGGAAGAACCCAAATGTCTTTGTTGGCTTGGCTTGATCTCCTCAGGAGGGGCCTCTTGGGTCGTTCCTCTTCAAAGGACAAGCCCCATTTTCTCTCTGCTTTTCTTTCTGCTGCTACTGCTTTAATCTTGTCATTATACATATTTGCATATTTTCTTTCTCAACCTTCTCTTCCTTTTATTTCACCTCCAAATCTCTTTCCTGTTGGCCACCCTGCAGCTCCAGCTTTGCTGTTGCACACGCACAGTTGGAACTCTCTTCTCTTGCCTTGGCCAGGTCTCCCAGTGAACAGCAACCACTGTGGCCACAGAGGCTCTTCACCACTGTGTGGTTTATAGAGAAGTTTTTTTTTTTTGTGAAGGTTTAGGATATGAGGGCAAGCAGGTCACTGGGGTTGAAGGGAAGGAAGACAGCAGCTTGAAACAATGCAAGATGCTTTTAGAAGAAAGAGTGTTGGAGTTTAAGAGTTTATGGCACTGATGACGTTGAGATCTGGTGGGAGAAGGTGTTTTGGAGGCAGGGGGATGGTTCTCTGGGAGACCTTTGCTTTTTCTTTATGGGAGATATGGAAAAGTCATTGTTTAAATTGGTGTTTCCTGAGCAGGCTGCAGGCTGGGTCCTTTTTCAGGACAAGAAAATGGATGCTCTTCTCCCTCCCCTGTTCCATCCCTCCTGGATCCAACTCAATTGTAGCACACCTGGGGGCTTTTTGATAGGGTTCTACCACTTTTTCCCTTGCTTGATGGGACTATACCTGATCTGTCCCAGGTCATAGTCCAAACCCACCTCAATCAGCAGCTTCAGTGGTGAAGCCAGCCTTTGAAGCAAGGGGGCAAGTGGGGGTACAGGGTGATGCTGCAGTGGTGGGACCAGTGATGGGGAGCAGCATGGCCAGGAGAGGGCAGTGATGACCTTAACACTGGCAGAAAAAATAAGTGCTATAATAAATGCCCTTAATTTAGGGCTCACCTCAAAACCTTTAGGACATGCTAGCCCAGATGTGCATTTTTCTACTTCTATGCTCTCCTGGTTTGAATTAGAACCTCAAACCCTGATGTACGCTCATGCTGAATATACTTGATGATGTTTGACATTGCGGCGTTAACGCTCAAAACCAATGCGATGCCCCCAAATCTCTGGTTTGGGCTCTTTGCAAATTCAGGGCAGAACTTTTTGATGGTTCCTTCTCATTCCCACGTTGAAGTTTTTCTTCCACAAAGGCTCTGAAAGTTCAACCTGGACCTGCAGCACCTCCGTGAGGAGCTGGGTCAGGAGGTTTGGAGTTGGAAAGACAATTCAAGTATCTGTCTCTGCTTAAGAGTGACTCAAACCTTAGTAATGCTGCATCTGAAGAAGGAATTGGGATGGCTGGCCTTGCTCAAGCATCATCTGGTGAACTTGATAGGTGTTTTTTTCCTTGCTGATGTGTGTCAGTGCTTCCAGCCTGGACCTCGCGTGCCTGATCCTGCTGGGAAGCCCACATGTTGGTGGATCCAATATTACAACAACCGAGGGGCACGTGGGGAAGCCGAGGGATGTGTTGGCTTGGATGGCAATGTGAAAGATGACAAATCACAGGCGAAGTGGCTGAAGCCTGGAGGCACATCTCATCCGAGCAGGATTGTGCTCGGAGGGGTGGTAGGGATCTCCTCTGGGTTTCCAGCAGGTACCTCCTTTTTATGCTTGTGTTTCCTTGTCAATGAAGGGAGTATAGGGGTAATATTCCTGCTTTGTGGAGATGCTGGTAAATTGAAAGCCTATCAATTTATAAGAGAAAAGCAAGTAATTTCAGCTACAACTTTTCCTCCGAGTCCCCCTGGTAACGTTTGTGTCTTAGCAACCACATTTTCCTATTTAAAAATGTTTAAAACATTAAAAAACAACAACAACAACACATGAAGCACAGGATTAAGTGCTTCCCTGAATCAAAGCCTAACTAGATAAATGAAATGCTGTTAATTGAATCAGGGATGCACTGTGTTTTCAGCCCCCAAATTTGCATAACATTTGCATTTGATTGAAAAGCCATCATTAAGGTTGTTCAGTTCTAGTAGGTCCCCCTATGGCTTTGGCTGTCCTCCTCCTGCCCTGAGGAGCTGCAGGGATGGTTTTGGTAGGAGATGGCTGGGATGGGGTTGGTGCTTGGGGTCAGGGAGAGCCCAGAGGTTGGCTGTACTCTGCCATCAGTGCGTGGTGCTTCAGTGTCTCGGTGTCCTTAGCCACCTCTGCTTAGAGAAATCCGTGGTGGGGGACAGAGAAGGTCCAGGAGGTGCTGGATATAAAAGAGATGCTGTAGGAACATCCCACAGAGAGTGTGTCTGGTGTACGTGTGGCTCTGGTGTGACTGCAGAGCCTGCTGGCAGCCTCACGCAGGGAGGTGGGGAACAGAGGACCAACAGCTCCCACTGGGGTTCTTGGGGCTCACCCTTTCTCTAGCAGAGCTTGACTAAATCCACCCCTTGCTTTGGGACTGAAGAGAAATCAAGTTGTGAGGACACAGCCTGGAGTAGGGAGGGGAAGAGGAAGGAAATCCTCAGGGCTGGCTGTGCTGGGAACAGCCACGTCGTGGGGCTGGTTCATGGGGGTGACTCCTGTGCCCCCCCAGAGATGAGCCTGGCAGAGCATCATGTGCTGGTAACGCAGGGGTTGTGAGTGTCTGAGTGTCTGTGGGTCACAGGGAGTGTTGTTTGGGGCTGAACGCTCCCAAAGCAATAGTTGGGGTGACCTGAGCATCCTGCACCCTCCGTCCTCCTCCCTGCACCCACCACACCGATCCCTCCAGTTGCCTCCCTGCTCCCAGTGATGCTCAGGACTGAATCCTGCTGGGAAATAACCCCAGGCCATGGGGGGAGCCCCTGCCTGTGCCGTGGGGCAGGGGAGGGAGGAGCATCCCAGGGGTGCGATGGGGAGGTGTGGGTTTTATCCCCACCCACACAGCGGCTGTGGGTGTGGAGATGCGATGCTCCGAAGGTCTCTCCAGCTGTTCCACGCTGGTCTTTGTCACAGATGGGACCCGTGGCCAAGGCTTTAGCAGGAGGAGGTGGCAGGGATGCCCCTGTGCTGGCGATGCAGCGAGGAGCAGCTCTGTACCCTGCAAAGCATCACCTCAAAAACTCCACTGGGGGGGGGGCTCCTGCGGAAGAGAGGGGAACCCTGGAGCGAGGACGGGCTGCTCTGACAGCAGCCAGCCCCAGCCTCCCGCTGGCCCCCGGCCAGGCTGCCTGCTCCTAACTAGCTAGTGCCCCTTTCTTGGGTCCCTGCCACCGCCGCCACCGTGCCAGGCCACTCCGGGGAATTACCAGCAGATTCTTAATTAAGTGGGAGGCTCTGGCAACCCTCTCGAAGGTGATCTCTGGGGATGCATCCAGGGGTGAGGGAAGGGGGATGCCGACGGCTGAATCTGCGTTTGGGATGGTTTCCAGGTGGGTTTAAAAATTAAAAACCAAACCAAAAAAAACCCCAAACCTCCCCAAATCCTAATTTGGGATGATTCTGCCTGCCTGGGTGAGCAGGTATCAGTCTGTTCGTGCTGCTGATGTGCCGTGGGTACACAGCTCTGAGGATGCAGCCACTGATGTGGCACTGAGAGCTGGCGATGCTGTGTGGGCTGGGAGGGCTCTGGGTGCCTCAGGGACACAGAGAGGTTCCCAGGTGGCTCTGGAGCTGTCAGAGAGCAGCAGTGGGTGTTTTCTGAATGAACGGAACTTTCCTTTGCTGCCACTTTTCCCTGTTTCACCTCAGTTTCTCCCTTCTGGAGGAGGAGTTCCTCCTGGGGCGCTTTGGGGTTGAGCCACACGGTATCGGCGTGCACGGTGTGAGAGGGTGAGACATCTCCGTGGTACCTGGGTATGGCAGCATCCTCCGTGGCACTTTGCTCTGTCTCTTTGCTTTCCTTCCCCTCAAGATTTAACCTGTTGTGTGTTGAGCTCTTTGAAGAGCTGGCTGATGGACAATCCGAGGAAAGCCTTTGGTGGAGCAGATCTTGGTGCTTCCACTGCTGGGGGGTGACGAGGGACAGACCCAAGATGCTCGTCTGTGGCTCCGTGAGCGCGTCCCATCGCAGCCTCTTGTTACAGTCTGGGTGGTTGATTTCCCAGTGAGCCCAACCCAGGGCTGGAGAGGATCCACTGAGAGTGTGAAGAGGTTTCAAAGGTCTCATTTTGCCTCCTGGTCCTGCAGGAGAGCCAGCAGATCCACACGTTGGCAGGTTTTTGAGGGTTGGAGGATGGATGTAGTGAGGTGCTAAAATCCCGTTTATCCCAAATAGCACCATGAGCACGGAGCAGGAGGAGGACGATGCTGGGATCCCTCCCTGGGACCTGTGGTTCCTCTCCCCTTACGGCCCTGCAGCTCTTCACCTTCCTCTCTCCACCCCCATTTTTTTTTCATTTTAAATAATAATAGAAAAAAGCCACCAGCACATGGGCAGAAACCATCCAGCTCTGCACACAGAGATTTTTTTACCAGTCAGTCAGTCCTCTCTGGCTCATCCCAAGGATCTGGAAGGCTCCTGCTTTTGGCATAAGGTGAGCAGCATCCCTGGGAGCTGTTGCCTCCTCCCATGGGCTGGAGAAACTGAAGCTGGTCCATGGCTCCTGCCCACCTGAGGGGCACGAGGGGACTGGGTGCCACTGTCAGGCGAGTGGAGGATGTGAGGGGGAGGGAGGAGCTCTCGCCTTTGGCACAGCATGAATAAAAAGCCGGGGAATTGCCGTCTGGCAGAGTTATTTATTTGGAGTAAAGCTCTGCTCGGCGTGGAGGTGGGAGCAGAGGAACCGGGCTGTCGCATTCCGAGATGAGGATATCAGTACAGCGAGACCTGCTCTGTGCAAAGCAAATATTGGGGTTTATTTCTTCATGGCTCCCTCTGTAATTCTCACCACAGCCGCTGCCGAGCGCTCGGATGGAGCCCGATTCGAGCAGGGGCTGCTCAAACTCCTGTGGAGCCGGACCTCAGCCAAAGGGTGATGGGGGCAGCCCCAATTCCCCCCTCCCCAGGGCAGGATGGCACAGATGGAGATGGGTCAGGAGTCAGTTATTGGGGCTCATCCCAGGATTTGGCAGGATCCTCACCCAGTTGGGCTGATAAAAGTGTCCCCTCTTCCCCTCCGAGCGTGGCCGCGTGGGGATTTAACATCCATCAGTGGTGGAGGCTGTTAGGAGCAGCAAATAATCCCGGCGGCGTGGTCACCATGGGAGGAATTACCAGTTAATTAACATATTAATAAAGGCACAGTGAGGCACAGAGCATCTCCATCACCGTGCCCGCCCGGCGCGGATGCGGGCAATGCCCTTCCCCGGGCAGGCTCTCTGCTGAGCTCAGCATAGAAGATCCAATTCTTTTTTTTTATTTTTATTTTTTAATTATTTTTTTTTTATATTTTTTCCTCCGATGCCACCAGCAGAATGACGTTGTGAGGGGACATAAATGGCTCTTTTCTCTCCATAGCCCATTCGATTCTGGTCACGTCTGTGCAGAACACATGCTCTGCCCGTGCAGATGCTTGTCGCTCTCTGGAGAAGTTTCCGTGGCAGGGGTGGGCAGTGGGAGACCGACGGGGTTTCCTCTCTCGTTTCCAATCCTTTTGACCCTCCCTGGACTGGGACATTCTTTGCATTCTGAATTTCTTAATCTCTCTCCCCCCCCCCATTCATTTTGGGATGGGGATTAGCATGTAAACGAGAGGTCTGGTTTCAGAGCGTGCTCCCCGCAGACCCCTGCGACACGCTGGGATTTGAAGGGGTGGGGTGGGTTCTTTTTTCCCCCATCCCCGTTCAGTTTACATCTGTAGTAGTGACAAAATTTGGTGTTTTGGAGCCTTCCCAATGGCTGAGTTGGTGGGAGCACTGAAAATCTTACTTTTTATGCTTCATTTTGACTTGTAGAAGGGAGAACAGCTCCAAATGTGACCATCCCATCCCTCTGGTCTGAATATTTGGGGAAATCTTTGATGATTTTGGAAAAGATCAGTTCTGGGTTTGTTTGAAACCAGCTGATTTTGATCCCTGTGTGTGGGTTTGCGTCGGCAGCACGGATCAGAGGGGATGCTCCAGGCGGGTGCTTTTCCCTCCTAGGATGAAGGGGTTGAGGAGGATCCTTACCTGTGTGGCTAAATCATCCCCATGGCTTTGGGCCATTTCATGCTGAGACGATTTCTTCTCGTTGACAAATGAGCCGAGACACCTTCTGAAGTTGTGTAATTAGAAGATAAGGATCGAGAATCTCATTTTCTCTCATTTTTTTGGGGATTATTTCACTCTTTTGTAAATACTTTGAATTTGAAACCCGGGTCTGTGATGAGCAGCTCTGAGGGTATTTACCTGCTATTGTGCTGCTGCCATGGCCATGCAATTTATCCTCATTTAATTTCTGCTTCTTAAAAGTCAGTGGTTTTGGTTATTCCTGAAAAACAGGTGGGGAACACCATCCATGGGGGTTTGCACCCACAAAGCTGCATCCTTCCAAGCCTTGGGCACCTGAAGGTGTCATTGCCTTTAGTTGGGGGTCTCTCAGGGGGGTCCAGCAGCACGTGAGGGTGCTGGCAGCCGTAGCCAGTGTCTGGATGAGCCCACGGCTGCTCTCAGCTGTCTGCAGCAGCTGCAGGGTGAGGGGTGTGTGAGTGGGGGGGACACAGCACCCCCAGGGTAAATTTGGCATCGGAATTATAAAAAGAGTTTCTATTTTGGGAAAAGTGAGGTTAGGAAGAGCCAAAAATATAAGTGGAGGGAGAAGCCTGAGACCATCTCGGGTGGTGGAGCTGGCATTGCCCGTGCCTTGATCTCTGGATGATGCTCCAGCAGATCCCACCAGCGGTTGGTGGCATCCCAAGGGTCATCTCTTGGTGCCTCCAGTGAAAGAGGGTGACACATGAACACACACCTCCCTTTTTTTTTTTTTTTTTTGCTTTCCAATCCTTCTATTTAATCTGGCAAAAGGCTCTGTGAAGGGTCAGGGAGATTTTGGCATCTTGGTGAAGCTCCTGGCAGAAACCCAGCGCCGACTGGGCTGGGTGTAATTAACCAAAAGCCATCAGAAACCTTGGCAGCGTTTGGAAATGCAAAGCTTGATTAGGTACATCGACGTGCAACAGTTCAACGCGAGACAGATGCGGTTTCGGACACCAAATCTGGGGTTTTTTTAATTGTTTTTCGTTTATTTTAGGAGCCGGAAAATTCAAATCCGAAACATCCCCCCCCAGCTGCGATGGGAGGTAAGAAGAGCAAGTGGAGGAGTGTAGATCAGATTTAAGGACTAATTCCTCCCTCTAGGTTTCTATACTTGGGAGTGAAGTTGTTTTCTCCTTTTCTTTATTATTAATTGGGTGTAATTATACTAGACCCTTGCGTCCACGTAGCTTACTCCTCTTCCACTCCAGGAGTAAATTCACCTGGTAGAAGCAATAGAAGCTACACCAACAAAAATCCTCACTAATAACAGAGTTATACGATTGATTTATTGTATAAGGAACAAATATTCCTTTCTTCCTGTTGACTGCCAGGACTTTTCCCCGACTCGTTCCTCCCCTGCCCCAGCTGGCTCCAAGGCCACTTGGTCCTGGGGCAGGCAGGAGCATCCTTCAACTAATTGCTTGTGCAGTCTTAATGACTAAAAAGCTGCCTGTATTGATTGATTGTATTTCCTCTGTTTGTCCTGATAATCCCAGTTTAAAGTGGATTTTATTTTCCCCTCCCTTTTCCAGGTTCTGGATGGTTTGCTAGCCCAGTATGGCACTGTAGAAAACTGTGAGCAAGGTAAGACTGAATAAAGAAGCTGTATTTACGTTATTTTCTGCCCCAGCTATTTTTTTTGGGGGGAGGAAGGTGAGGATGGGCACGTGGTTTTTCCTTTCTCAGCAGAAGCCATGGATAAAGATGTCAGGAGGTCTCATCCTGATCACTGGGGCTTATTTTTTTGTTCCCTGTTGCTAAAAGGCCAGTCCCATGCGGTGGCTTTGGGCAGCACACATGGGTGTCCCCGCATCGGGTGGTGGGTGGCATCATTCCCACTGGTACCATCCAGCAGCTGCTTCAGGGGAAGGTGCAGGATGCCCGCCCTCCCCGAGGCCATCTGAGGACTATCTGTCTCCACTCAGCCCATTTTATCTCAGCCTCTAATGGCGATCAGTTGAGACAGGAGGTTTAATATTGCCCCCGGGATGTTTAATGAGAGTAAAGTTACCAGAACCCTCCTTGAAATGGAAAGGAAGGCTCAGAGGAGCTCCCTGGACCGTCCCTGGGGTCTAGTGAGGGATGGTAGGATGGAGTTGGCTTTGGTGGCTTTGCTGAAGAGCTCAATGGCATATTGAGATCATTTAAATAAGGCAGGACGGTCAGTGGTGCCCAGGAGGAGCCCTTGGACACTTCACCACTGCTGGAGAGCAATGTCTGCAAATCCCTGGGGAGTCCTGGAGGGGACTCCTCCAATGGGGACTTGTCTGAGTGGGGACTCTCTGCTTTTTTAGGGTGTCTTGGCTTGAGGTGTTTGCACTGACTTTCTAATTTCTGCTTCTTTTGCTCGCAGTGAACACGGACAGTGAGACCGCCGTTGTCAATGTCACCTATGCCAACCGGGAGCAGACCAGGCAGTAAGTGCCCCACGTCCCCTGGGAGCCCCTTCCCTGCTTGCAGAAAACAGCATTTCCAGTGCTGGGAGTCAGATTACCCCAGAATTCCTAAATTTTGGCTCAAAATGCCACAAATCTTTGAGGAACCCCCCTATAACTCTGGGGTTTTTCCTCCAGTTGAAAGCCCTTCAGAAGACACCTGTATTTTTAGGCTTTACTGTGGAGTTCATAACTGTTTGCTCAAGGAAAAGTAGAGATTTTCTTGTACTTACATCATTTCAGGAGTTTGGGCTCCAGAAAAAGTCATAATGAAACCAAATATTGTAGGAGCTGGTAGGTGTCAGGCAACACATGTCCCCTCTGGCTGATGGCTGTGTCACTGGGGGACTTGCAGCTCCGTTCCCCATTCTGCCTGGGGAAGATCAGGCTTTGTGTGTGTGGCCGTGGCAAACCTTCATGGGGGAACCACAGTCTTGTTTTACTTTCTGTAATAACACGGAGCAGGGTCCAGCCATGGAGAACCCTCCCAGTTTGTCCTCCTCTTCCAGTCACACCATCCCTGAGCTTTGTACCCCATCCGGGGAAATATTTGGGGTTTCTTCCACTGGGAAGCACCCAGCAAAAGAGTTTTGTGCAAGTAGTTTTCCTCTCAGGTCTTCAGCCCTTCTTCCCCCCTGCGTTTTGCTCCTCCAGGGATGTGTGGGCTTCATGGAGCATCTTTCTCTGATCCCTTCACATCCTTCAGGGATGGGGCTGCTAGCAGGGAAAGTCTCTGTTCAGCCAATTTTAAAGGTTTTTTGGGTGTTTTCTTTTTTTTTTCTTTCAAGAGTTGAGTCACTGACCACTTTCTGGAGACCTGCAGTTTTGGTTTGCTCTGTAGAAAGCCAGGGAGGGTTTGAAGGAGCTGTGGAAAGCAGTGGCCGAAGTCGTGGCTTTGCTCTAGCTACCAGCCCCATCTATCGACAGCTTTCAGCTCTTGCAGCCCCTGAAGTCCCGCCGGGAGAGGGATTTGAAACGTCAGCCAAAAGTCCTAAGGCAGAGTAGATGTGGGAATCACACCCTGCACAATCCTGTCCTCCACCCATCGCTCCCATCCCCTCCCTGGGGTGCTCGGAGAGGTTCCCCTTAAAATACTTTGGCTCATCCAGGCTAGTTGGAAAGTCCTGCCAGGTCCTTGTGGCATCCGTGACATCACCTTTCCCCCTTCCTGGTGCTTCCTCACCGGGTGTTACACCAAGGAGGGCTTGGCATCATCACGCTTGGCCAGTGTGCCAGGAGGGACCCCTACCCCAATCCCTCCTCCTCTTCCAGAGCCATCATGAAGCTGAACGGACACCAACTGGAGAACCACGCTCTGAAGGTCTCCTACATCCCCGATGAACAGTCCATGCCAGGGCCGGAGAACGGGCGGCGGGGCGGCTTCGGGGCACGCGGTGCTCCCAGGCAGGGCTCCCCCGTCACCGCGGGGGCACCGGTCAAGCAGCAGCCGGTGGACATCCCCCTCCGCCTCCTGGTGCCCACCCAGTACGTGGGTGCCATCATTGGCAAGGAAGGGGCCACCATCAGGAACATCACCAAGCAGACGCAGTCCAAGTGAGTCCGTTCTCCCAGGAGCTGCACCTTAGCGAGCCGAGTGGTCCGCAGGGATTTATGAGGATGGATTTTTTGGGGGGAGAAGGGGCTATTTGAAGCTCCTCCAGCTCTCCTGCCATGCATCCAGTGTGTCCAAGAGCCTTCCCATGCCCTGTCCCAGGCAGGCTTTCTTGGCTGTGCTTCCCCACGTGTCTGCCTTTGCTGGGGCTTCCCTGGCTGGGGTGGGACCCAGGCAGGCGTGTGGGGCAGGGGGTGGTCGTTGCTTCACCGGGTCTCATTTAGCATGAACCTGCTGAGCTTCACACGCCTGCTCTGAGCTTGTGTCGGCTACAGCTCTTGTCCCCCGAGGAAGGCTTTATCTAAGCCATGGAGTGATGGACAGCCCAGCCCATCCCCCAGACACGTGCTTGTTCCCACCACTTAATCACTCCAGTTGCTTAAAATAAATAGATGCTGATGCCTTATTTGGATTTCTGTGATTTGAGCTTCTAGCCGCCGCGTCCCTGCCGAGTATCGAGCCCAGAATTAACTCCTCTCTCCTTCCCTGGGAGTGTGAGCTCCAGGCGGTCCATGGGGACATGGGGGGGGGGGAGCAGAGGAGCTGGGAAGCCACCGAGCTGCTCCCCCAGCCCAGCGCCCATCCCGTTCTTGCAGGATCGACGTGCACCGGAAAGAAAACGCGGGAGCCGCAGAAAAAGCCATCAGCATCCACTCCACCCCCGAGGGCTGCTCCGCCGCCTGCAAGATGATTTTGGAGATCATGCAGAAGGAGGCAAAGGACACCAAGACGTAAGGTTTCCCTCTGCATGCGTGTCCCACCCGTGGCTCTGTCCCAGCACCCGGAGCTGGGTGATGCTCTTGTGTGCAGGAGCTTTGACCTGGGGGACCAGGGGGGGAATCAAAGCTTCCCCTGTCCCTCTGTGCCAAATCCCTCCTCTTCTGGCTGCTCTAATCCTTCATGTTGGTTTTTTTACCCATTCCTCTCTCAAGAGCTGATGAAGTGCCTCTGAAAATCTTGGCCCACAACAACTTCGTGGGGCGCCTGATCGGCAAAGAAGGGCGAAACTTGAAGAAAGTGGAGCAGGACACGGAGACAAAAATCACCATCTCGTCGTAAGGCTCCTCGCTCCCTTTGGGGGAACCAGGGCAGACCTTCCTCAGGCTGGGGAGGAGGAGGAGGAGGAGGGTGATGTGATGAGAGTGGGCAGAGGTGCCTGCCCATCAGCTGGGGAGCCAGCCTGTGGCGTGGGGGCTTTTTTTCAAAGCTCTGCCTTGAAAGCTCTTGGGTTTATAGTTTCTGTATTCCCCTCCCCATCCCTTTGGGGTCCTCTCCCCATCCCTTTGGGGTCCTCTCCCCATCCCTTTGGGGTCCCCTCTCTGTCCCTTCAGGGCTGCAGAGCTCAGGACTGGCTTGTTTGATGGCTGGGGCTGGGGTTTTACTCTTACACCATGGTTTTGGGTGAAGGCAGAGTGGACTTCCCAGTACAAACCACAATGCTGGTCCCTGCTCTGACTGAGACCAGGCAGTCCCAGTACACCATGGCAGTGGCACCCCATGTCTCCAGCACCCCAATAGCACCCATGGGAAGGATGAGAGGACCTGTTGGGCAGGGCAAAGTCTCGGTGGTGACATCAGCTTTCCCATCAGCTTGCAGGACCTGACTCTGTACAACCCTGAAAGGACCATCACGGTGAAGGGCTCCATCGAGAACTGCTGCAAAGCAGAGCAGGAGATCATGAAGAAAGTGAGGGAAGCCTACGAGAACGACGTGGCTGCCATGAGCGTGAGTGGGGCTTGGGTCGGTCCTGTCCTGCACGGGAGCTCTCTAGGAGGTTGCCCTGATAAAAGCAATGAGCATTTCTCTCCTCCCACCCTCAGTTGCAGTCTCACCTCATCCCTGGCCTTAACCTGGCTGCAGTTGGCCTCTTCCCGGCCTCCTCCAACGCAGTTCCTCCTCCGCCGAGCAGCGTCTCCGGGGCCGCGCCGTACAGCTCCTTCATGGTAGGTGAACACCAGGCAGCTCCACCTGCTCCTGCTTCCAGCTGGGGGATGTCCCCTGCATGGAGAAGACCCTTGTGATGCTCAGGGTCACGCCTCCAGCATCCCCTGCTGCCAGCAGGTGGGGTGGGTCCAGCGTGGGTGCAGGATCTGGTCCTCTAAATGTTTGCCAACGTGGGGGTGGCTCAGCCCTGCACCCCTGGGAGAGGTGTGGGCATCACTGAGTCCTGGATGGTGACACTGAGCCCTGAATGGTGACACTGTACCCACAGCCTCCGGAGCAGGAGACGGTGCACGTCTTCATCCCCGCCCAGGCCGTTGGCGCCATCATTGGCAAGAAGGGCCAGCACATCAAGCAGCTCTCCCGCTTCGCAAGTGCCTCTATCAAGGTAGGGTCACCCCAGTGGGGACCCCCCCTCTTCTGCCACCACCTCCCCTGGCTGGGAAAAGCCTCAATGGACAGGCTGGGGGCCCAATCCTGCGGTGCAAGGAGGGGAGGGCATGGCTGTCCCCCTGCCCGTGCTGCTCCCCGCCGCAGCCACCGTCTCTCTCCCCCCTCCAGATTGCCCCTCCGGAGACGCCGGACTCCAAAGTGCGCATGGTCGTCATCACGGGCCCTCCAGAAGCTCAGTTCAAGGTTCCCCCTACGCTGCCATCACCGTGGGGGATTCGGGGTGCCCCTGTGTGCCCACCCCGCAGAGCTGGGAAGGGTGGAGCAGGGTGGTGACACCGATTTTGAGCCCAGTCTGTGGCTGGGCAAACCCAGCATCAGGTGTCCCAGCGGCTGAGCTGGTTTGAAGCTCCCAAGGAACTGGGATTTCATGGGATGCTGTTCCATCCCGGGGCTGGAGACATGTGGAGGGGTGTAGGACATCTCGGATGGCGCCTGACTCCGTGCTCCCTCTCCCTTCCCCAGGCACAAGGCAGGATTTATGGGAAGCTGAAGGAGGAGAACTTCTTTGGACCAAAGGAAGAAGTGAAGCTGGAGACTCACATCCGAGTCCCTGCCTCGGCCGCAGGCAGAGTCATCGGCAAGGGGGGCAAAACCGTAAGCAGAAGCCATGTCTGGATGGGAGAGGGGGACACCCCTGGGAGGGTGGCTGCTTCACGGCACTGCCTGAGGACATCCCCAGGGCAGATTTCCCGGTGGCCTGGCTGGGATTGCTGAGGGGGGCTCATCCTTCCTGCATGGTGCAATGGGGGGGTCTCTGCCCCTTCCCCACAGGTCAACGAGCTGCAGAACCTGACGGCAGCGGAGGTGGTGGTGCCACGGGACCAGACCCCTGATGAGAATGAGCAGGTCATTGTGAAGATCATTGGGCACTTCTATGCCAGCCAGGTACGGCCCCAGCAGCTCCCACACCGGCACTGGTGGATGCTCTGATCATAGAATCATTATGGTTGGAAGGGACCTCCAGGGTCATCAAGTCCAACCTTTATCCCATCATCTCCCTGACCATTAGACCATGGCCTCAAGTGCCTCATCCACCTGTTGTTTGACCACCCCCAGGGATGGTGACTCCACCACCTGATGGCTCGTGTGGGGTTGTGTCCATGCGTGTGTCCTCCTGGGGAAGTTTTCTCCATGCCTGGCTGGTGGTGTTTGCAGAAGTGGGTGACGGCAAGCTGTGCCCTTGGCTGTGGGTGGTGGCACATGGGACAGTGGGGGAAGGAGGGAGAGCTTGTGGGAGGGTGGACACTCAGAGCACGACCTTCCAAATCCAACTTCTGGAGGAAACCACACTCCAAATAGAGCAGGAAAGGACCTCCAGGAGCAACTTCACCCAACCCAGCTGAACACCGAGCATCTTTCACAACACACAAAGCCATTTCCCTCATACTTGGGGTCTCACCAGCCCCGGGGTCCCCCCAAAAACTCCCCTTTTTTTCCCCCCTTCTCATCCCCAGATGGCTCAGCGCAAGATCCGAGACATCCTGGCCCAGGTGAAGCAGCAGCACCAGAAGGGACAGAGCGGCCAGACGCAAGCACGGAGGAAATAAGAGCAGCGCCGACGCCAACGTGAAAAGCAGAACAAGCCAATGCCGGGCTTAAGAGTGGCTGGGAATCAGTTACCGTAGACAGACGCTAATTGTTTTCATTAACCGAGATTAAAAAGCAGTTTGATTGGCTTCCGAGGTAGATGGGTTTAAAAAAAAAAATAATCCAAAAAAAAACCCCCCCAAATTGGATCTGGTTTTAGCTCCACGTGCCAGGACAGCTACTTAAATGAAGTGAGAGGCGCTGCTCTGCCCAGGCTGGAGTGGCAGCGGGTGCTCGGGGACAACGGTGCGGCCACCGCTGGGTCCCCTCTCGTGGCTGCAGCATTTGCCCTCTCATTTAAGTAGCCTTTGGAGGTCCCATCCCAGTCGGGGTGCCTGGTGGCTGTGTCCCCCCTGACCCCTCCCTCCCCATGGCTGGTGGATATTCCCAGAGCGATGTTAAACCTTGAATTTTGATTTTTTTTTGGTTAATTTTAATTTTTTTTAAATTTTATTTCTAAGAGAAATTCCAGTGGATTTCTACCAAGCCCCATTGGTAACGAGATCCATTGAGGGAGGAGTAAAAAAATAAAAATAAATAAATAGCCCCTCCACTTTAGCCCCAAATGGATTTGGGTCCCTCGGGAGCTTCGCATCGCTCCAGTCCCAGAGCCACCAGCGGGTGGGAGGGCAGGATTCCTCCTGCCTGTGCTGCCTGCAGTGCAGTGCCTTGTAAAGCCTTAGAAGCCAGGAGAGCACCTCTATTTTCCAGGATTATTATTATTTTTTTTATTTTTTTTTTCAGTTGTTGGAACGTTTCTTTTCATTTTAGGGTAGTTTAAAGAAAAGAATATTTTTTTTTTATTTTTTTTTTAAATTTTGGGGTTTTTTTAAGCCTATGAATTAATGGCAGAAGTGGGATGTGTGACCATTGGCTCTGATCTCCACTGTGGAGGTGATGACCTGTCTTAGAGATGAGGCAAACTGTCCAGGGAGGGGAAGGGATGAGGGAAAGGCTTTTGTTTTTCCCTCCTCCCTTTAAGCACCAGCAATAAACCACCACCAAACCCAACAAAAATGCAAAGAAACCCCTTAGTAGGCAATATTAAATTAATCTTCATCTCTTTAGTAATCAGATTATGGGAATTAAACTCATGTAGAGCAGTGAGGGGGGGTCAGGAAGGGGCTGGAGGGACTGAGGGGTGCAGAGGACTTGGCTTTGCCTTTGCCACGACCTCTGCCAGCTGCCCCCTGCCTCAGTTTCCTCACCCAAAACAGGAGGTTTGTGCCCCAAAAGCCCATTGGGAATATTTTTATCAGCAAACCAGGGAGGTACCAGCTCATATAAAACCCCCTGGGGCTATTTCTGCCTTATTCCCCCTCTCCAAATCTAAGTGTGTGTGTGGGGAAAATAATAATTCTCGAAATTTGGCACATTTTTCTTAGTTTATAAAGATATTTTTTGCGTTATTTTGAAAAAAAACCCTCCACCAAACCAACCACCACCCTCCTTTCTGCAGTACAAATCCCTGTTCTCACGAGATGATACCAAATATATTACGTCAAACGAATGTAATATGGTCACTGATTCCCGTCACTCTTATGTGGATTTTTATATTTTAGATCTATTTTAATGATTTGTTTTTAATACTGAATATTTGGAAGGGACAGTAATTGCTGCCATCACCTCCTCCAAGCAGGGGAAGGTCTTGTCTCCACAATGGGGGGGGGCTGGGGCAGCCCTTGGCTGTGCCCCCCACCCTGCCTTTTTCTGCTGTGAATTCATCCAAAATTGGGATTTACACTGATTTTTCCTGCAAATCGGAGCAGGGGAGGGTGGAAAAGCAAAATTAAGATTAATTTCAGGGGAGAGGGATGGTGATGGATCCCGCACCCACAGAGTGGGAGGAGACCCAGAGCAACCTCCGAGGTCACCCAGCATCAACCTAGGTGAGCCAATTTGGGGCTAAAAGGAGGGAATTTGGTACAAACCTCGCACTGATGCTTTTATCCATTTATTTTCCAAAGTGGAGACCAGCCTTCCCGCTCGAGTAAATGTATTTTTTTTATTTTTTTTCCTGGGCTCATCCTCCAAAGGTTGAAATTCAGCGTGCGGGGAAGTTCATCGTTAAGGGAACGCGGCAGCAATTACTGTCCTTGAAAACCATTGCAACAACAGGGAGATGTGGGGGAAGGTTCAGGTATTGCTGTGTGTTTGAGCAATGAGAGAGAGAGAGAGAGGAAAAAAAAAAAGAAAGAAAAAAAGAGGAAAAAAAAAAAAAAAATAAGAGAAAAGGAAAAAAAAAAGCTACCTCAAGGTATGAAGTTACCTCAGCAATTGATTATTTTTTTTTTTATTTTGATTTTTTTTTTTTTTTATTTTGATTTTTTTTTTTCGGGGGCTTGCTGATATTTTATATAAAAGCTGATAGTCTTGAATATTTTATTTTTTTAATGAAAAGAGAAGTTAAGTTTCATAATTTTCTTATGAGCCAGGAGTTATGTGCAGGTAACCGAGTGGTGTTATGAGCTCTCTATGGAGAACGACAGGAATTTCAGACATAGTGGAAAAGATGGCAGCAGCAGCTTCTTATTTTTAATATATTTTTATTTTTTTTGGCCTTTTCATGCCAGTTAATGAATTTTATCACCACCCATGAGCTGTCAAGATGTCACAACTCTTCAAGACTTTGGACAAATTGGAGCCCACTTAAGTTTTTTTGATTGGAAAAACTTAATTTCTTTCTTTTTTTCTTTTTTTTTTTTTTTTTTAAATTAATTTTTTTAAAGAAAAAAACAAACCAAAAATCCAACTCTTATCAAGAAATCAATTTATCAAAGAGCTTTGGGAACAGAAATCTTCCACTCCCAAGGATGCAAGGATGGACTCCGAGGCAGTGTTGACTATGCAAAGTGGGGTACACGGGGTTTGCTGGGCTCTAAACCACACCAGCTCAGGCGATATTTTTTTAAAAACACTTGGAAGCCATATATATATATATATTTATATTTATATATATATCCCAGAACCCAAATGAATCAGCCTCCTGTGTTGCCACGGAGGCGGCGTCGAACCATCTTCTCCACTATGATGCTGTGAAATATTTTAAACAAGAGATTTGCCTCCGTTTTACCGAGGATAAGTGATTTAAAAAAAAAAAAAATAGGAAAAAAAAAAAGAAGAAAAAAAAAAAAAAGAAAAAAAAAAGGAGAGAGAGATATAAATTCATGGGAGCCAATTTTTTTTTATATAAAATCACATCAAGGAGGGAAATGATGAACCCAACCCTGAGGACCAATGGGTCTGAACCTCTCTGCCCGCTCTAAAAGGTTCACAGGGTTTTTTTTTTTAAGTCCCATCTTGCTATTTTTCACCATACCTGCAAGAAAAAGACCTTTTTTTTTTTTAATGTTAAAGAATATTGACATTTTGGGGGTGGTAAAGTGAATTTGGGGTGGGTGAGGAGCAAGGGATCGGTGCCTCAGTGGCGGTGGGGAAGCACTGATCCTTTTTATCCCCATAAATTAGGGGTCAAAGGAGCAAAATGAGGGCTGGCAGCACCTCGGGGTGGTGGGAGAGGGGCTTCCCTGGGGGGTTTTCCTGTTTTTTTAATAATATAATTTTTTATTTTAAGGAGGATTGGCATTTCTCCTCAGGGAAAACCAGTTTATTACTTGAAATCTCTGGCTCTCTTCTCTATTTTTTTTTTTTTTTCTTTTTTTTTTTCTTTTTTTTTTTTCTTTTTCACATCCAGCCTTGCACAGAACAGTGTATTCAGACATCGGTGATTATAACGCTCTTTTTTTTTTTCCCAACAGCAAGCATTTTCCATAACTTGGTTCAAACTGTATCATTGAGGGATATAAAAAAACAAAAAGAAAAAAAAAACTAAAAACCAACCAACAAAAAAAAATACCCAAACCAAATCCCACCCCCAGAGCACCCCCAGTCCTCTTCATCTGGTTGTTGCAGTGAGATTTTGACCTAAAATCTGATGATTTAGGGAAGAAAACTTTGATGCTCCCCCCCCAAGCCAATCCCGCTGCCATAACATAGAAGCAATCAATACTTTATATTCTGGGGGGGGAATCTCTTTGTTTTCCCAAGGGAAATTCTTTCTATAAAGTGATTTGCAGTAAGGAAGACACCTCCGAGCATCTCCTGTTTCTCCAGAGCTGAGCTGGAGCTGGAAAAGAGCTGTCGAGTGGGACCCACGGCGGGGGAGAGGGGTGGCAGGAGCCACGAGCGAGCCCTGGATCAGGTCTGGAATGGATCAGGAGAAATAAAAAAAGGCTCCCCCAGCCCCACCTTAACTCCTCTAACCACTCTTTGCACCAAAATCAAAGGTAATTTAGGGGAAAACTCCACGTGGAGGGGGCGAGCGACGCCGGAGTTTTTATCCTAGCAGAAATTGGGGTTGGTTTTTTTTCATTTTAATTTTTTGTGGGTTTTTTTTTCCCCTCTTCCATGAGCACAGAGCAGCCCCAGCTCTACCCCCCCCGTGGTCTGGCAACCTCATCCATGGGGTGAGCAGGGATGGGGCAGGGGGGCACAGAGAAGGGAATGGGATAAAATAGGTGTGGGCAGAGCTCGTGTTGCAGGTGAGGAAGCAAAGTGCTTCCCCGTGCCTCAGTTTCCCCTTTTCCAGGGGTGATGGTGCTCACTGAGCTGCGGGGAGGACGGACAGGCTCACACCTTGGGAGCACTCAGTGCTCCTCGGGGCTGTATCCCGTGCAGAGCATCACTGGGATGAGCCACCGAGAGGTTTAGATTTGGGGGGGGGTTGGCATCATTTTAATATTCTCCCAGTCTTCCTGTGCCATTCAGCTGGGGAAAAAAGAGAGGAAAAGGAAAAAAAAATCCCCGAATCCCACTTAATGTTTCTTTTCTTCCAAGCTCTGAATATTTTCTCGGCCACAAAGAGCATCCGTGGGCTCAGCAGCGATGCTGGGGCCGTGCTCCCTCCCTGCAGGAGGGTTTTAGAGTCAAATTAGAGAGAAAACCCATTGTAAATACTGAAAAATATGGAAATATTGAAAAGCAACTGCCTCTAAGCAACAGTTTCTGTTTCCTGGGCATTAGGGTTTGGGTTTGGTTTTATTTTTTTAGTGCGTAAGAGAGAAAAAAAAACACAATAAAAAAAGAGAAGAGCAGTAAAAGTTAGTCAGGTAGTTAATTGGTGCCAGGAAAAAAGCATAACTTTGAATTTCTGGCTCTATTTTGAGTGATTTCTAAAAAAAAAAAAAGATCAGAAACGCAGACTTGATCTAAGACAGTTGAAGATATTTCTTTAATTTAATTTCTTTTTACTGATATAGGTCTCCCCTCCCTGTCCCTGCTGGTCCACACCACATAGGCTTTTGGTTGATATTTTTGGACCTATCTTATTTTCAGAGAATTTAGTAACCAAGGGTTGTATTATTTTTTTTTTTTTGGAGGGGGGTTATCTGATTTTATTTTTTTCTGGTTGTTTTTAATTTCCTTTTTTTTTTTTTTTTTTTTTCATTATAGCTTTTTGTTTGGTTTGGATGAAATCAGTGTGATCCTGTGAAATGCATATTCTGAGAGGGCACAGAACTATTTAAGCATCCTCCTGAAGGGCTGTGCCATGCTGAGCCCACCCGGGGGCTTTCCTGGGTGGAGGGTGCAGGATCTGGCTCTGGGTTTGCTTTGGGAGCTGGGAAGCAGTGGTGGGGCAGTGGGAATTGAGCTGTGGGGAGGCAGTGAGTGACCATGGGAGGGGTCCCCAGCGCTTCAAAGTGACCCCAGAGCGGGTGCTTGGCAATAACTATTCAAGGCTAGAATTAATTTGGGCTCCATGCTGGGGGAGATGCGTCCCCATTTGGTCAAATCAGCCTTTCCTATTTCATTTTTAATTTTATTTCTTTTTTTTTTTTTTAACTCATAATTGTGGATGAGATCCAGAGCAGAGCAAAACCAGCCAGAGGCTCTCTTAAATCATGAATATTTTTTGAGACAGTGCAGGTGCTGCGAGCTGGAAACGTACACGTGCAAACTACCTCAGAGCTGATGGGGAGCCCCGAGGGAGGGATGGTTGGGGGTCCCTCACTGACCCCCCAAGCTCAGCAGAGACCCTCCCGGCTGCTGGGGAGGCAGTTTTGGCGTCCCAGCTTTATGTCCCATGGTTAGGGAGAGCCACGTGGTGGAGGAGGAAGAGGAGAAGCGCTGAGGAAGGCTCCCAGGGGTGCTGGGAGGGCGGTGGGATGGGACAGTGACCGAGTTGGACCCCTGGGAAAGTCACCCCCGGGCTGACTCGGGGGTGTGTGTGGTCCCTGCTGCGTTACCGTACATTACAGAATTCTTTAGGGTTTTTTTTGTTGAAGATGAATACCTCTCTGAGCTGTGGTGGGGCGCAGTGGCAGTGGGATGCTCTGCCAGAGCATCATGGTGGGATGTTCTGCCAGGGCATGGCAGTGGAATGCTCTGCTGGACCATTCTGGGATGCTCTGCCAGGGTGTTGTGGTGGGATGCTGTGCTGGACCACAGTGGGATGCTCTGCCGGACCATGGCAGTGAGATCCTCTGCTGGACCGTGGTGGGATGCTCTGCCAGGGTGTTGTGGTGGGATGCTCTGCTGGACCACAGTGGGATGCTCTGCTGGACCACAGTGGGATGCTCTGCCGGACCATGGCAGTGAGATCCTCTGCTGGACCAGGGTGGGGTGCTTTGCCAGGGCATGGAGGGATGTTCTGCTGGGGTATCATGGCGGGATCTTCTGCTGGACCATGGTGGGATCCTCTGCTGGACTGTAGTAGTGGGATGCTCTGCCAGGGCATGGCAGCGGGATGCTCTGCTGGACCACGGCGGGATGCTCTGCTGGGGCATCATGGTGGGATGCTCTGCCAGGACCTGGCAGTGGGATGCTCTGCCAGACCACGGTTGTGGCAGAGCAGTGGGTTATGAACTGTGGGAAGTATTTGGGTGCTGCAGATCAGCACAAGCAAACACCGAAATGGATTTTTTTTTTTTTTTGCTTAAAATATTAAAAAATTTTAAAAATTGAATTAACAATTTCAACCCCGGGAGTCGGGATGTACAAGAGAACCGACAGCATTTTTTGGGATCAGGTTGGGAAATGAGTCCAGCAGGAAGGAGTTTGTGTTTTGGGGTGGGGAAGGGCTGATGTGGAGCAGGGCCCTGGCAGAGCTGCCCACGGTGGGACGGGAGGTGGGGAACAACGGCATTCCCATGGCTGTTGGTGAATCATCCCGGGAAATCCATAGGATCACCAGGAATTGGGGCAGAAAGTAATCCTTCAGCTGGCTGTGATTGGTGTGAGCCTCAATTCACGGAATCAGAATGGGTTGGGTTGGAAGGGACCTCAAAGCTCATCTCATTGCGTCGCTTCGTTCCAAGCACATCTGGAATCATCTCAGGATGGAATTCCTTGCCTTCAGGAGGGAAATCTGACCCAAAACCCATGACCCCCTCCCCACGCCACTGCCACCTCCCACAGCCCAAGGGAATCCCAGCAGGTTTTAGGGTCCCTCAGCTTCCCCACAGGTCAAACCCGGGGGGGGACGGGACCCACAATGTCATGTATAACCAATTCAGTTTTGTTTATCTACCTCTTAGCACCAATAGAGAAGAACTAGGTAGTGGCAGCTCCACGTGCTGTAGTTTAGGGGGAAAAAAAATTTAAAAAAAAATAACAAAAAAAAAAAGATTAAAAAAAAAATTTACACTCTTTTTTCCAAAGAAAAAAAAATAGAAAAATTCTTTAAAAAAATAGAATTTATGGGCTTTCTTTTCACTTGAAAGTGGTCATTAGTTGTCAAAGCTCCAGACCTCAGCAGTCTCAAATGTTTGGTTGTGACTGGTTATTATTTTTTAATGCTCGATCTTTCATTTCTTTCTTTTATTTTGTTTTATTTTTTAACCTTTTTAACTTGGATATTCACTTTTTTCCATCACAACACCCCCATCCCCCTTCTCTTCCGGGGGGGGGGAGCCTGCACCCTGCTTCTGGCTGGGGAAATGTCACAGTTGATGGGTTGGGGTTTTTTGGGAGGGGGCAGGATGGTGGCAGTGGGTTGGTGGCTGTGGGGAGGGGGGGGTGAGCTGAATTTGGGGTGCTGCATCACTCCAACCCTGAGAGCACCCAGCACCTCCTCACCCACCCAAGGGTGCACCCGAGGGTGCTGTTTTCCAGCAGCCACCCCAATTTCAGAAAGAAATAAATAATTGTACTTTCCTGTAATGATATTTTTCCTCTTTTCAGCTGATTTCACCTCTTCCCCCCCCACCCCTTCCTCCTTTTCACCTCTCCTAACCCATGTCCTTCCCACGCCCCCCCGTGTGATGTGGGTTGGTGGTGGGGATGTGGAGGTGGGATGATGGATGGATGGATGGGGGCTCCAGGTCTCTTCCAGTGAGGTTGTTTTTATTTTTATTATTTTTTTCTTTTTATTTTTTATTTTTTTTGGCCACAAACTGCTTTACTCCACTGTTGCATTTTGAAAAATAAAGAGGAAAAAAAAAAAAAAAAAGGTGCAAAAAAATTAATAGTAGTTTGTGTGTTTTTATGGAGTTGGAGGGGGGAAAAAATAGGTAAAGAGGGGATGATGAGAAAAGGTGGAGAAATAAGGGAGGGAAATGGAGAAAAAGGGGGTATAGACAAAAAATAGGGAAATAAAGGGGGGAAATAGAGAAAAACAGAGAAATAAAGGGGAAATGGAGGGAAAAAATAGGGAAATAAAGGGGGAATAGAGAAAAAATAGAGTAATAAAGGGAAAATAGAGGAAAAAATAGGGAAATCAAGGGAAAATAGAGAAAAACTACAGAAATAAAGGGGAAATGGAGAAAAATAGAGGAAAGGGAAATAGAGAAATGAAGGAAAAAAGGAAAAAATAGAGAAATAAAGGGGGGAAACAGAGGGAAATAGAGTAATAAAGGAAAAATGGAAGAAAAAACCTAGAGAAAGGGAAGATGAAGCAGAGAAATAAAGGGAAAGCATTAAAAAGAAATAAAAGGAAAACATTAAAAAATAGAGAAATAAAGGGAAAATAGTGAAAAACTGGAGAAATAAAAGGAAAATAGAGAAAGGAAGAAAATAAAAAATGGGGAAATGAAGGAATAAAAGAAGGAAAAACTAGAGAAATAAAAGGAAAATAGGGGAAAATAGAGAAATAAAAGGGGAAATGGGTAAATAAAAGAGAAATATAGAAAAATGAGAGAAATTAAGGGAAAATAGAGAAAAATAGAGAAATAAGAAGAGAAAAATAGAGAAATAAAGGGGGAAAATAGAAAAAAATAGAGAAATAAAGGGAAAATAGAGAAATAAAGGGGGAAAATAGAGAAAAATAGAGAAATAAAGGGAAAATAGAGAAATAAAGGGAAAATGGAGGTAAAAATAGAGAAATAAAGGGGGAAAATGGGTGTTGAGGGGGGGCGCAGCAGTGATACTCGGGGACATCCCGGAGGATGCTGCAGCCTCTCCTTGGTGCCGGTGGTACCTAAAGGGGCTCGGTACCGTTAATTAATAGGGTTTGTGGGAGCAATTAATGTAATTATGTTGTCCGTGGGCGGGGGGAAGGGGGAGTGGGCACCCCCACGCGGGACGCAGCTGTGCGGTCGCTCTCGGTGCCCTTGAACCCCTCCGTGAGGGTCCCGAGGCTGTTCACGCGTGGGGGGGGGGTGGACACGACACAGTGTCCCCACGCAGGACATCCGTGGGATACACGGACAGCGCCCACAGGGGGGAGGTTGGAAGCAGAACCCCGTTATCACGAGGGGGGGGGGGATCACCGGACCGGTGCGTGGGGTTGGGGGTGGGGATGGGGGTGTTGTGTGTTCACGCGTGGGCAGGGTTGGGGCAGAGTGAGAGCGCGGTGGCGGCGGATACACGCAGCGGTCCCATGGTGTAATGGTTAGCACTCTGGACTTTGAATCCAGCGATCCGAGTTCAAATCTCGGTGGGACCTCGTTTGTTCCCTTTATTTTTTTTTTTTGGCTGCGGGAGGTGACTACGGGGACACGCGGGTGTTCATCACCCCCCCAGCGCCACCGTTCACGCATTTTTCCAGGCCCCATCGCGCTCCATTTTGCGCGGGGGCGGCCGTTCAGCACTGCGCATGCGCGAGAGCGGCGGGGCGGGACAAAAGAAAAGGCCGCGCTCGCAGTTTCTTGCGCTGATTGGTTCCCTGGGGTGACACTCTGGGCTCCTCGCGCTGCTATTGGCTGGGAGCGCGCTCCGCCCCGCCTCCACCTCTTTATAGTGTAGTGACAGCGCTTCGTAGCGGCCTAGTGGTGGTGGGCGGGCGGCGGGAGCGGGGTCGTGGGAGCGGCCCTAAAGGCCCAGCCCTAAAGGCCCAGCCCTAAAGGCCCAGCCCTAAAGGCCCAGCCCTAAAGGCCCAGCCCTAAAGGCCCAGCCCTAAAGGCCCAGCCCTAAAGGCCCAGCCCTAAAGGCCCAGCCCTAAAGGCCCAGCCCTAAAGGCCCAGCCCTAAAGGCCCAGCCCTAAAGGCCCAGCCCTAAAGGCCCAGCCCTAAAGGCCCAGCCCTAAAGGCCCAGCCCTAAAGGCCCAGCCCTGGTTTAAGCCTCTGTTGGGCTAGGAGCATCGCAAATCTCTTCAGCAGCGGCTTAGCGGGCTCTGACGCAGGTTTCCAGCCGTTTAATGTCGATTAAGGGGTCAATCCACGGCGCAGGCCGTGTCTGGGTTATCGCCCTGGATTAAGGGCAGCCCAGGCCTCGCGTAGGCCTGGCAGAGCTGCTCTCCTCAGGGCTGCTGGCCCCGTGACCCTGCCCCTCATCACCCCAAGAAAGACAGAGGCCGTGGTTGAGCTGGTGGGTTTATTTAGCTTCTGCGAGAAAGAACAAAAGCACCTTTATTTGTGTCTTTTTTTGGCTAGGGAGGTATGTGGAGGGGAGGTACTGGCTGCTGGGGAGTGGTGGGGACCCCCTGCCCATCCTCAGCTGAGGAACCCCATCTTGGGGTCTCTGGGACTGAGGGACCCCATCTGCTCCATGGACTTGATGCTGAGCATGGCCAGCCCACTGATGAGACCAAGTGTGGCCCAGCAGGCTGGAAAACGCCTCTCCAAGTGGGGTTGGAAGCGATTTCCCTGCAAGCACAGCATTTCATCTGCTCCCAGGACCGTCTCCACGTGCTCCTGGAGCGGCCACAGCATTGCAGTGGTCCCCAGCTGGCTGCAGGTTCCTGCTGCACCATCACCTCTTCCCAAACACTCCATCCCATGGGGTGGAAGAAGTTTGTTCCTGCCCTGAGTTTGTGGCCATCATCTTCACTGTGTCTAAACCTGCTGTGGGACGTGTGTGAGCTCTGAGTCGAAGCTGTCTGAGCCTTGGAGGAGTGTTTCACCGTGGGCCTGAGGGCAGCTGCTGTGTCAGAGGTGGGTTAGCATGAAGCAGAAGCAGGATGGGGACAGCCTGTGGCAGAGATGGGACCTGAGGGACTCTGAGAAATAAAAAGAGCTGCTGCTTCTGTTTGGGGTTGATCGTCTGGGGAAGTTTTACAGAGTTTTCCCAAAGATAATATGGAGCTGTAATGGATTTAAAAAAAACAAACGAGCCAAAAAACCCCCACACCAAACAACAAACCCCACAAATCTTCCCCAAAGTAGCACCCTGCTGAACTCAGAAGCAGGCTGTGCTGCAGCTGATGTGCTTTTTTTCTATCAAGCAGGGGGTGAAATTTATCCTAGAAAAATGATGCCCTTGGGAGCAGGAGCATCAAGGCCTGGCATTGCTGGCTGAGGGCTTGGTGAGTCCTGTCTTGTTCCAAGGAGCTGCTGCCCTCCAAATTGCCTGCTCCAAGTCATCTCCACCACTGATGGGGCATGGTGGGATGAGACTTTGCAGCCCCTCTGTCCATACAGCGCCTGTCTGCCCTTCCCTGCCTGCAGAGGGGAGCTGATGGTGAAGTGGAGGCAGCTCTCAGAGCCACCACAGTCACAGGCAGGACCTGAGAGCCCTGGGCTTGCTTTCCCACGGCTGCCAGGGGGTTTCCAGGGGAGGAAGTGAGACTGAGGGGTGGGGTGAGGGTTTAGTCTGGGTCCTAACTCCTTCCCGTGCCCTGCCTTGTCAGGTAGAGCCCACCCAGCCCTGCTCTGGCCTCGATGCACGGTGCCTGGTGGGTGTGAGCCATGGGCTGCAGGAGTGGTGGGCTGGGGGGGATGCATAGGAATGAAGAGAATAAAGCTTCAGACCCCTGGAAGCCTCAAAGCAGCGGGGTGGGTGTTGAACTCCTGTGCCAGATGGAGAAACTGAGGCACAGAGAGGAGCTGACTTGAGCAAAGTCCTGCTGGGAGGCTCTTCTGCAGCGAGCAGGGGCTCGGCTCCGGGGCTGGGAGACGTGTGAGAGCAGACACAGAGCTTTGTGGTTTCGTTAAAGCCCAGTTTGCTGCTGACTGCTACAAATGCAGAAGTTTTGCTTGCAGGAAACCAGATGTAAATCAGCCGTGGGAGCGTAGGAGCAGACGCTGCGCCGGCTGCTGAACCTCATCTCCGCTGGCTCTGGGGTCATTTTTTTGTTCTTTTTTTTTAATATATATCTTTTTTTTTTTTTTTTTTTTTTTTTAACCCTGTTTTGCTTAACTTTAGTTGCCCTACACTTTGGTTCCAGGTCCCCCCAGTGCTGAGGTCACACTACAAGGAAAGCAGGTTTCTGACAGTCTTGGCTTGCACATGGGAACATCACTGTGCCTGGTGGTGACAGCAGCCAGAGAGGGGTCAGCTTATGGTGCAGCCCCCCTTCTCCTTAAAGGGGTTCTTGTCCTCAGGGACTCCTTTCAGCAGCGGGTCCTCTCCTGCCATCAACTCGATGTACTCCTTGATCTCTTTGCCGGTCTTGGAGACCTGCCAAGGAAGGAGATGCTCCATGTGAGTGAACAGCATCGAATCCTCGCTTGCAGAGCTGCTGACAAACCCAGCTGGGAGAGAGGAAGCGTGGCTGTAAACATCCCAGCCAGCTTGGGGTGTCCCTGAGAGTGTCCCCGGGGTGCTGCGGGCACCTCACTGGGTGCTGGGATGTGGGGCTAAGCCCGTGGGGGGATGTTTGCCTGGAAGGGGAGAGGTGTGAATGCACTGACTCCTGCTTGTATTTGAGGTTTAATTTGGGGTGTTGTGGTTCTTTCTTCAGGTCAGAGTTACCCCGGGGGAATACTCACCATCTGCCTCTCGTTCTTCACCTCCTTCTTCAGCTGATCCAGCTCCATCTTCAGCAACTCCTTCTCTGTCATGTCCTGAGCCATTTTACCCTGTGACTACAGGGAAACAGCCCATTATTATATATATGTGTGTATATATGTGTATATATATATGTATATATATATATGTATATATATATGTGTGTATATATATATATGTATAGCTGGGCTTCTAAGGCAGGTTAGGACTATTGCTTCAGCTGTGATATTATTGCAGATGCTGCTGATGCCTCAGCTCCCCCCATGGTGAGAGATGCTAAAAACAAAACCCGAGGCAGGAGGCACCTTTCAAACCCCTTCTTGTAACAGCTGCTGGAACCAGCTTGTCGTTTGCTTGTTCTCAGCAGGCCCAGCCAGTGTGAGGGCAGCAGAGGAGGATCCAGCCTGGTTTTTGAAGACCTCCTTGCTGTGTCCCCAAGACACGAGGTGGCTGCTTGAGTGGGGCTGCCTGAGCCCGGAGAGAACCCACTGCCTCGAGGGCGAACCTGGATGCCCAGAGCTGTGAAGACCTTCCTTATCTGTGTCTGCCTCAGCAGGAACACCTTTGCAGGTTTTTTAAGGAGCTAAGTATCTTTTTACTCTCTTTTTTCTTCTCTCCCCTCCTTACCCCCACCCCCAGGTAAGTGCTAACATGGCTTACAGCCCTTTCATTGCCATGAACTTGCCTATGTGCACACAGAGGCATTGCTTGCTCTGCCAGAGGGATTTTGGGGCTGTGTGGGTTGGAAAAGCCCAGTTCTTTTTTTCACAACAACCCATCCAAAGGTTATGTGAGATTCTCACACAGCTGCCCTGAGCTGCTCAGCTCTGTTCCTGTGTTAAAACTTGGGTTTAAAAGCCTGGCCACAACCTTTTCAATAAAAAACCAGTAAATGTGATTGAGCTGAAAAGTGCCTTGGCCCTGCTTTGTGTGTCCCAAACCCTGCTGGTTTTCTGTAGCTGCTCTCCTGGTGTGTGTGCCCAGTGCTCCTCTCCCCACCCCCAGGAGATGCTCATGGCAGAGCACAAGGAGCCAAAAGCTGTGGCACAGCCGTGCTATCAGCCCACAAAGGTGGCTCCTGAACTGGGTGGACCCCCCGATGCCAGGGAGGGAGGGAGGGAGCAAAGCCACTTACCTCTGGGGACGAGGGGCTGCGTGGAGCCGCTCAGAGCTCCATCCAAGAGGAGACACCGTCGACTGAGCCCTCGCTCTCTTGCTCTGGGCTTGAAGACTCCTCCAGCTCTCTGGGAGGGCAGTGGGGAGCAGATGTCTTTGGTCCTTAAGCTGATAACAGACTCAGGAGAATAAGCTGGTCAGGTGCTGGGCTTAGCCTCAAAACCCCGGGGTGATCAGTGGGGAGGGTGAGGATGTGGCTGGGGCACCTGGGAAGCCCTTGAGCCCCTGCCATGGGTGTCTGAGCCCGTGGGGTGTCCGGGTCCTGCCCTGGCTGGGACCGAGGGACTGCTCTCTGTGGGAATGGGGAACCAGAGCAGTGTCAGCGAGTTAAGGAGGGGATGGGGAGGAGGGGAGCTGGGCTGAGGGGAGCTCAGGGGGGCTGGCAAAGCCTCGTAGGGGGCCAGGAGCAGCTCGGGCGGCGCTCGCTGCTTCGGGATGTGAGGAGCTGGGTTGGTGCTGGAGGAAATTCATCATTTCCCTCGTCCTTGTGCTGGTGGGGCCACGGGCTCAGGAAGGGCCAAGCCCTGCCGTGGGTTTTGCTCCTGGCTGGCTGGTGCAAAGTCACTGGGGCTGAGGACAGAGCCAGGGAGGCCCCGAGGAAGCGTCTGTGGGAGGAGGAGGAGAGGGTGGAGGGGGATTTTCAAGCACCAGGGAAGTGGGAATTTCCTGCCCTCCCCACAGCTCAGCCGTGGGGATGTGAAACGTTGTTAGCCAAGCAGTGAGAAGGACAGTCCCTTGTCACATCCCTCTGTGACATCCCGGGGCGATGCTGTGTGGGGTGCGTGGGGCTTTTCAAGGGGGGAGACACCTGGCAGTGGAAGCACTGATAGAGGTGAAGGGAAGAGAATTGCCCTCCCTGGATGTGCCCGAGCTCTGCTCAGCCCCAAACCCACCAGGAGGGTGGCAGAGATGGGGGTCACAATCTTTTTTTGGTCACTCACCCCAACCCTGCATGGCCAATTCCTCCATGGCTCACATCACCACCATGCTGAGGTGACCACCAGCCATGGCCAGGGGCTGCCCCCCAACACATCCCCCATGGGACTGGGGCCATGCTGCCTTCCTCCCCACCACCCCCCCACCTTTCCTCACCACCCCTGGGGCTCTGCTGAGGGCTGTGATGTGCAGGTGGCCCCTGTGAGCTCCACGCCTGCGGGGTGTCCCTTGGGGGGGGATGATGGGGACACAGTGGCGCCCACAGCCCCTGCGTCAGCACCGCCGCGAGCTTCAAAACCCGGCGCCGAGGCGGATGGGGAGGAAGTGGGAGCTGAGCCCGGCAGCATGTCGGAGCTGGAGCGGCTGCAGCAGTGTGACATCCCCGCGGGCCGGCAGGTCCTGCGTGACCACCACTGCAACCTCCTCAGGGTCGCCGACTACTGCGAGAGCAACTACCTGCAGGTGAGGGGGCACGGGGACAGCTGGGGACGTGGTGGGACGAGCTGTGGTTTTGGGGCTGAGCACGATGCTGGGGACAGCCGGGAGCTCTGGTGAGGTCATGGTCCTGGAGGGGTGGCTGGTGGGTGATGACAAAGAGCCTGAGCATCCCTCTTGGTGTCCTGCCAAGCACTGCGTGCTGCTGTTTGGGTGTTTTCTCTCTTGTGCCTCAGTTTCCCCTCTTGCTCCATAGCAGTTTTTCTGCTCAGCTCTCAGGGAGAGTCCTCTGGGGGTTTGGTGCCTTCAGAGAAGCCCTGGGAGGGGACCAGGGACACCCAGCCCCACCTGGGCTGTCCCTGGGGTTCTGGAGGTGCCTCCTGGCAGGGCAGAGGCGAGCTGGGCACACGCAGAGCAGCCTCCCTCCTCCTCCTCCTCCCTGCCTGGACCCCCTGAGGGAAGGGGGGGTGAAATAGGAGGGAAAAGGTTTGATCTGGCCCCGTTTGCTGGGGAGGGTGTCTTGGCTGGAGGGGTCCCTGTGTGCTTTGCAGAGCCCATCTGGGTGGCCTCGATGGCTCGAGCCAGACCCTGGTGCTGCTCCCAAGGGGCTGGCAGTGGCCAACCCACCCGAGTGGAGCTGGGGGGGAACCTGCTGAGCTATTGAGAGAACTGAGACACCGTCCCCAGCACGGCTGGTGGCACAGCTGGCTGTCCCCAGGGGTGGCTGGCTGGTGGCACGGCCAGCTGTGCCCACATGTGGCTGGCTGGTGGCACAGCTGGCTGTCCCCAAGGGTGGCTGGCTGGTGGCACGGCCAGCTGTGCCCACATGTGGCTGGTTGGTGGCATGGCCAGCTGTCCCCACACGTGGCTGCCTGGTGGCACAGCTGGCTGTCCCCAAGGGTGACAGGAAGCTGAGCTGGGCACTTGCCTCTAGCACTTCCCAAAACAGCAGCATCCCGGGGAGGAACCACGGTGATTCCCCAGTGCTGGAAAAGCCGAGGCTGCTGCCTGCTGGGTGTCCGTGTGTCCGTGTGTCCGTCCCACCGGTGGAGCTGGGGGAAGTCTGATGCATTTGGAAAGCAGAAGGAAGCATCTCTGCTACCGTGTGACTCCGGCGTGAGGCTGCAGGGCAGGGGTGGGCTCATCCCCCCCCCCCCGGCTGCCTTTTCCCTGCCAGGCGAGCGACAAGCGGAAGGCGCTGGAGGAGACGATGGCGCTGAGCACGCAGTCCCTGGCCAGTGTCACCTACCAGGTCAACAGCCTGGCCACCGCCTTCCTCCGCCTGCTGGACCTGCAGGCGGCCGAGCTGCGCAAGGTGGAGGCCGACGTCACCTGCGTGGCCCAGGTGGGGGACGTGTGTTGGGGTTTGGGTCCTGAGGAGGGGGTGGGCTCTGGGGAAAGGGGTTTGGGCAACTCGAAGGGGATGAAGGACCCTCCTTCCCCTGTCAGCCCCCAGAGCATCACCGCGCAGTGGAAATGCACCACCATGGGTGGTGGGGGTCACCCAACGTGTCCTGGGGGGATGAGACCACCTGGGGATGGGGAACTGGTCTCTGGGGTGTTCTCCCAGTCTGGGCACTTGTAAATCCCAGTAGAGGGAGCTGTGGGAACTGCCCAGGAAATCTCAGAGGAGCCAAAGGGGAGTGATGGGGCTCGGAGGAGTGATGGGGTTCGGAGGAGTGATGGGGCTCGGAGGAGTGATGGAGCTTGGAGGAGTGATGGGGTTCAGAGTGTTGTTCTGGCTGCCACGTTTTCCCCTCGCTGGGACATGGCCCGGTCCTCCCAGAGTCTGGGGACACTGATGTGGAGTCCCGTAACCACCCGCCCCCTTCCTGGCACTTGGAAGTCACCTGGAGCCTTTCCAGCCACGGGAGGAGACAGGACTCCATGGCCATACTGGAAGCAGCAGGAAAACAGCTTAAGAGTGGCTGAGGCTCACACATCCCCTCACCACCGCCCTGTCCCCTGCTTGAGGAAGGGCCAGATCCGCTGTGGTGGCATCAAGGGCATCGCTCGCCCTGCTGTGACAGAGCAGGACCTGCCCCTGGGGGGCTCAGGCTCAATCCTGCTCCTTGTAGGGAGGGGGACATGGGGCTGGGAAGGGTGGTGGGGCTTGGAGGGGGCAGCAGGAGGTGGGGGGAGCCTGGGATGGGACAGTGGGGACAGTGTTGTCTCCGCAGAGGGTTGACATGCACAAGGAGAAGGTGTCTCGCCGGGAGATCGGCTCGTTGACCGTCAGCAAGAGGTTCCCATCCTACCAGAAGATCATGTCCCCCCCCAGCCCACCCTGCCTGGAGCCCTACTACAGGAAACCCCTCAACTTCAGCGTCCTGGACGACATCGGCCACGGCATCAAGGTCAGCCCGGGGCTAGGGGAGTGTCCCACAGGGCTGAGGGGGCTTGGGTGGGCTTTCTTGGTCCCCAGTGTCCCCAGCACTACACTGATGGGTGGGCTCAGACCCCTCCTCGATGGAGAACTGGGGTCTGGCCGTGCCCCACAGCCCACTCTGAGGCTCATCCCACTCTGGGGCTTGATGGTCCCAGCTTGGGGAGGGGGGGGGACATTATACAGCAAAGGGAAACTGAGGCACCCAGCGCCATCAGCACTGCTGGGCTGTGACGCTCTCACCCTCCCCCAGCATCGAAACCGCCCGCACAGGAAGGCACCCACGGCAGGCACAAACCCCCAGCGAAGCCACCACGGGGCTGGAGGGGAAGTGGTGGCACTGGGGCCACGGTTCCCACGGTGGCAGGTGCCTCTGGGCCACCTCCGCACCGCAGCGCCTTCCCCTCGGCTGCTGCCATTGAGGAGGGGGGGGGGGGGTGTCACAGCCCTCTGGGGTGCAATGAGTTTGTGGGGCAGCTGTCCCCACCCATCGTGTCTCCCCCCTGTGCCCGCAGGACCACAGCACCCAGCTGTCCCGCACGGGCACCCTGGCTCGGAAGGGGATCAAGTCGGCGCAGGCTGCGGGCACCCTGGGGTGAGGCTGTGGGCTGGGGGCTCTGCCTTTCTGTGTCACCGAGGGGTGACACCGGGCAGGGACTCGCCCGACGCTGCTGCCACGGGGGTCCCGTGCCCGTGCCAGGCTGCTGGTGGGGCTGGGGGCTCAGTGCCTGCTCTGCCCGCAGGAGAAGCCCCCGTGTCCCCGAGCCCATCCAACCGCCCGTGGTTCCCCAGGGGAAAATCTCTGCGGCTTCCTCCACCTCCTCGCTCATCTCCGTCAGGTACCGGGGGGTCAGGAGGGCCTGGGGGGGGTCAGGGCAGCCACTGTCACCCCGCTGCAAAAGGGGTTTGGTGAATAATGTGGGTTTGGGAGCAGATTTGCTGTGCTGTGCAAAGCCCTGAGAAGGTCCCCAATGGGGAAACTGAGGCACAGAGTGGGGAAGGGGCTTGCATGGGGCGTACACACAGATGCTGGGGTGTCCTGCCCACGGTGACTGCATCCTGTCCCATCCTGGCATGGGACAAGTGTCTGTGTTCCAAGAGTGGGGGGCAGAGCCACCCTGACACTGCCTCTCCTCCACCCTCAGCTCGAGCGGAGCCCCAGCAGCCCCCAGTGAAGGGATCCCCGCGCCCCCACCGCCCCCATCCCTGCCAGGACCGCCCCCCCCGCCTGCAGCCACCATCCCACCGCCCCCCCCTCTCCCTGGGGACCTGGGGGACGTGGCCCTGCCCCCGCTGGACCTCATGCCCCCAGGTGAGTGCCGGTGGTCTGGGGATGCTCAGCCTGGGGGGGGGGTTAGTGGGGAGGTGGGGGCTGTGTGTGGTGGCCTCTGCCCCCCATGGAGCCCTTCATCCCCCATCGACCTTGGGGGGGTTTTGCAGCCCCCGATGACCTCGAGCCACCACCACCACCACCACCATTGTCTGATTTTGAGGATCTGGCCCCACCGCCGCCGCCCACCGCAGAGGACCCCCCCTGGGCCCCCGAGAGCTACCTGGAGAAAGGTACTGTGGATCCCCAGACCCCCCCCCGCCCCATCTCTTTACCGTGGTGCTTTTGGTTGAGCCCCCTCCCACAACCACGGCACCGAGGGCCCAGCTCTGCCCCTGTGTCAGCCAGGGCTGGGGTGGGGAGTGATGCCGTGCTCCCGTTCCCCCCCTTCCCAGTGGTGGCCTGTCCCCTGCAGTGGCTTTGCTGGGCTCCATGTCCCCTCTCTCCCTCCTTTCAGTGGTGACCATCTACCCCTACACGCGGCAGAAGGACAACGAGCTCTCCTTCCAGCCCGGCGCCCTCCTCTTCGTCACGCGCCGCTACTCGGACGGGTGGTGCGAGGGCGTCATGGGCGAGGACGTGGGTTTCTTCCCTGGCAATTACGTGGAGCCCTTGTGAGCAGCGAGGGCAGCAGCCCCCCTGTGCCCCCCACCCCGGCTCGGCCACGTCGCTCCTGCTGGGGCAGGGCTGCGCTTCACGGATCCGTGGAACTGTCAGAGCTGGAAGGGACCTCCAGGCTCCCCCAGCCCAACTCCCCTGCGGGACAGCAGGGTCCCCTCGAGCACATCCCTCAGGGCTGCACCCAGCCCAGGCTGGGAAAGCTCCAGAGGAGGAGACTCCCCCCTCTCTGGGCAGTGCCAGTGCTGGGCACCCTCACCCGAGAGAAGTTCTTTCTCATCTTTCAATGGAACTGCCTCTGTTCCAGCTTGTGCCCATTGCCCCTCGTCCTGGCACTGGGAACCACTGGGAAGAGTCTGGCTCCATCCTCCCTCACCCCCCCTTTAGGTATTTATAAACATTAATTAAATCCCCCCTCAGCCTTCTCCTCTCCAGGCTGAAGAGTCCCAGCTCTCCCAGCCTTTCCTCCCAGGGGAGATGCTCCAATCCCCAACTCATCCTCACTGGACTCTCTCCAGTAGTTCCCTGTCTCTCTTCAACTGGGGAGCCCAGAACTGGTTGCAGGATCCCAGTTGTGGCCTCCCCAGGGCAGAGCAGAGGGGGACAATGCCCTCCCTCGCCCTCCTGGCCACTCACTGCCCTGTGCAGCCCGGGGTGACATTGGCCTTGGCAGCACATTTGCCACTTGCCTTGGAACGCTGGCTTGGCACCGCTGGGGTTTTGCACAGCTCAGCCCTTGCGTGGGCAACTGGACTGGGTGCCACTGCTGCACCCTGGCACCCTCCTGCCCCCAGAGCATCCCCCTGCCCCGACCCTCTCCTGTCCTCATTTTCTTTATGTTTTCCCTTTCGCCAGCACTGGCTGCTGCTGGTGCTGGGAAGGTTTAGCACCGGGGCAGCTCTCTCAGCCCATGGAAATGCAGTGGGCAGCACGCTGGTCCCATGGGCTGACCCTGATGATGCTCCCGGTCCCACAGCAGGAGTGAGGGCAGCACAGGGCCACAGCACAGGTCTAGGAGATGGTGCTGAGCAGGAATGCAGGGAACCTGCCTGCCATCCCATCAGCTCGAGCTGCAGAGAGGGATGAGCCAGGGCCCAATCCTGCACCAAAGGGGTCCCCAGTTGTAGCCTGGCCCCACTCTGCTGCTCCCCCCTCCAATGCCATCCCCCTCTTTCCCCAGCCCAAGGAAGAGAAACAACACATCCATGCAGCTCAGAGAGCCGTTTCACACCCAGGTTTATGTCCTGGATACAAACAACCTGTGTCTCTGCAATATATAGATCTCTATCTATATACATATATAGGTATTTTTTTTTTAATTCCATGGCTTTAAGTTCCACACAGTTGAACAGGGTCCGGAGAAGGAAGAACAAAGAAGAGGGGAAATGAAATAAGAGGAACGACTCAGGGGCTGCTTTGGTTATTTCCTTACTGCTCAGGTTTGCTGTCAGGGTCTCTATGCTTTGGAGGAGTTCCGAGCCACCCTCAGGGGCCGGTAAGGCTGTGGATAAATCCAGGAGAAGCCAACCCCAGAGAGCAGCGAATACTGGAGGTTCCCCCTGCAGAGTGCAATTAGAAGGGGCAATTAATACTGCAGTGGGGCAGGGGGGGACATGGTGGGGAGGGGAGGGGTTGGTCTCTGGGGACCCGAGGCCAGGAGAAATGCTACAGCACCGCACCTCCCGTGGGGGGGTTCAGCACCTCTGGACCAGGTCAGGAGGGAAATCAACCCCTGGGTGAAGAGGGAGTTGCTACGATGCAGCAGACAGGAGGAGGTGATGGGTGATGGCTGGGGGTGAGGAGGAACCCATCCACCCCCTGGGAACAGGGGGGGATGCTTTGCCCTGGAAGCAGAAGCAGAGGATGGAGGTGGAAGGCAAGGGCAGGTCCTCCTCCCTGCAGCAGGACGTGGTCGCTGTGCCCACGGGGATGGGCACCAAAGGACATTCTTTCCAAGGGACTTTTCCAAAAGATTTCTTGTCCCTCACATCATGGGTTTGTTTTTTTTTGACAGAGAATAAAGTCTCAAGGGACAATTAACTCCATCCAGGGGCTGCCCTACCCAGGCAGGGGGTGGAGGGGAAGCCAAGGAACCTGGGCAGCATCCCATGTCCTGGAATTAAACTTCCAGTGGCCTCCCAAAAAGGCAAGGAGCCCTCGAGCATCAGGTTCAAGGCAACAGCAGGCAGCTCCTGGCATGGTTGGTGGAGGTCAGGGATGAAGGCAGGAGGAAGCAGAGCCCAGCCTGTGGGGAGACAGCTTCTGGGCTTGGGGAAGTCAAAAGGGAAAGAAAAACCCACAACAACAACAAAAAATCACCATTAGTGTTGCCAAACACCCGTGGTGGGTCCATGTCCGAGCTGCATAGAGAAGGCTTTGTCTCAATGAGGGAGGAGAAGGGGGGACCTAGAGAAAGTGCTTTAATCACCGGGGAGAAAGGAGCTTGGAGAGGAAAGGCAGGAGAACAACCCAGGAGCAGGGGCTGAGCGCGCAGTGCCGACGAGCGTGGGGTGCAGGATGTGACCCCCAGCCACGCTTCTCCTTTCCCAGCTGCTTGTAAGAAGCAAAACCTCTTCCAAACCATCCTCAACACTTCTTCTTGAGGACCTCCTGGAGATAGCGGGCGACTTCTGCAGCTGATTCCCAGGGGACAACAGCGGCCTGGAAGGTTCCTGGTTGCTTCTTCTCCATCTCTTGGGTCATGCGGTGCATGGGGTACCCCTTCCGTGGGAAAGCCACGTCAGCTGAAGTCAAAGTCACGGAAGGGCAGAAGTCATTGGCACCATCTCCCACGTAGAAGACCCTCTCGAACTCCACCTCCTCCTGGGCTCTCTCCGCCAGGTATTCCGTCAGGATCTTGCGTTTGCACATGTTGGCCGGGCACTCAAGGCACTTGTGGCTGTGGTAGGGCCCCAAGGTGAGGTAACCCCTCTTGTCAAAGCTGGCCGGGTTGCTGAAGACCTTGCGGAAGAGGGAGTAGAAACCGGCTGCCCTCAGGTTGCACTCGATGCCGAACATGTTGGCGTCGGAGATGAGGATGATCTCAAAGAGCTCGTGGTTCTTGGAGAGGAACTGGAAGAGGTCCGGCATGCCAGGGGACAGGGGGATGTTCTCGTAGACAGTTTTGAAGTCCCCCATCTTGACCCCCTGGTCCCCCATGTAGGCCAGGACGCGCTGCATGTACTCGTTGTAGAAGCCCTCGCGGAAGGTCTGGCGGATGCGCTCCGGGAGAGCCTGGCCCGGCGCCGCCCGCGCGATGGAGTCGTCGCTGTTCTCGTTGATGATGGTCTCGTCGAAATCGAAGACGAGGAGGTATTTGGGAGGCCTGGGGGTGGCCATACCAACACCCTGCGAGGTGGAAGGAGAACGCCCAGGGTGTTAAGTTGCTTCAGCCTTGTCACGGCGATGGTGGTGACCACAGCAGGAAGAGGCCACCAGCCCCGCAGAGCGATGCTCCTTGGCTACCTTACCCCCCAGGCAGCTTGTTAGCCCAGCTGGATTAGTTGGGGGGGGTTAATCCCCTCCTGACATACCTCAGCCCTGGCCCTAAGGTGTTTATCCTGCCTATAAAGAGATCATTTTGTCACTGCTAATCCCGTTCCCGCAGCCCAGGCGGTCACTGTGCCAAGCAGCCACCGCCACACACGTCCTCCCAGGGGACGTGGGGACAAGCTGTGCCTTGGGGAGGGTCCTTGGAGCGGGGGGGTTACTCCCCAGCTGGCTCCTGTCAGGGTTTGTGGCCCTGCAGACCCCTTCTGCTGCCAGGACAAGTCTGGCTGACAGAGGACAACGCTTTGCAGGTTGATTTTTGCTCTGTCACCCAGATGGAGCATTTCACACCCATGTCGGGCTCTGCAGGCTCCTGAGAAGCCCAGGAGGACTCAGAGCCTCCTCCTGCCCTGCTCTAAAACCAAAATAAACCCACTTCACTGACACAGTGCAAAGCTGGTGAGCCCCAGTGCCCACCCACTCACCTCCCCAGCCAGATGCTGGCAGGATGGGGACTCCATTCCTGCTCCCTGCCCTTGAGACATGAGGGGACAACCCTGCTGAGAGAGGATAAGATGGGTGGGAAGGGCACTGACCTTAAACAGGCATGGCAGCCCGACGCCCTCGCAGCACCTTTTCATTTTCAGAGCATCACTCTGCGGGCAGCGCGCGGCTGAAGGCGTCACTTAGGGCTCCCTGGGCTGCAAACCACAAAGAAAGGGGGACTGTGGTTAATGTCACCTTTGGGCATGACACCAGGCATCATGGCACTGCCAGGCTCTGTGTCCTACAGTGAACTCCCAAGCTCAGGATCTTTCGTACCAGGAGTGGAGGAATTAAAGGAGTCTCCGGAGAGCGAGCAGAGCCCATTTAATGCTTCTGATCCCTCTTAATTCCCCTGAGCACCCAGGGCTTTGCCACACGTGAAAGCAGCCAGCAGAATGGCTCAGCAATAAACCCCAGGAACCCTGTTCCAAAATTCCCCTGATTTTCTTCCAGTATAATTAGTTTGGAGTGTTTCTTTTAATGGATTAATTATCCTGGAATGAAACTGGGGGGGCTGAGAGGCTGCGGTGAGGATGTGCCAGTCTGCTGCCCCAGAGGGAAGGTAGAACCCATCTTATATCTCCTGAATTTTGCCAACCTCTTGTGGTCCCCAGTGATGGAAAAACCTCAAAAAAAAAAAAAAAACCCACCTGAGAGCCAAACCCAGCTGGAAACTCAGGCAGAATAACACTGGGACGCAAGAAATTTTAACTGGGAACCAGTAACTCGGCGTAGCTGGAGGATTTCAATGATTTTTTTTGTTGTTAGCAGCATGACAACTGGAAGAGTTTTTCAGCCCAAGGTGATTTGTGGAGGATTTGTCTGGATTGAAGCCCAGCATCAAACTATTTTGGGCACAAAAGGGATTCATGACTCTGCTAAAATAATAAACCACAACTGCACCTCCAAGGTGGCAGGCTGCAAAAGGAAATGGGCCCTCAAAATGGGTTGGAAACTCATAAAAGTGACTATTTTGGTGAAACCTTCAACCTAAAAACTACGTATTGCTTTGGAAAAGCAGCCACCAAAAGCTGATGTTTATTTACAGACACCATCTGAAGCCAAATAATGCTCCAGCCAGTCTGGGGGTGGGATTAACCACCACAATTTTTGGGACCAAACCATGAGAAATAGAAAAAAAATAAAAAATGAAAGAGGAATTGTAATATTATTTTTAATTCTATCCAAAGAGGTGAGAAAATAATTTGGGTTTAAGCCTTAGGGAGACGTTGCGGTACCGACCCAGCAGCCCTGGAATGGGTGGTTACTGGGGACACTGGGCATTCTGGGCAGCTGGAAGGGGTGATGTGGACACGGGGAGCTCAGCCACTCCCCAAAAAGCTCTCCTGGGCCTAAGATTTTTGCATTTGGCAAAAGAGGAAAGGCAGATTTGGGGCAGATTGGGGCACACACAGACCTGAACAGCCACCCCCACACAAGCTCTGGTCCCTTTAGTGCTTCTCACCTGAGGTTCCCCAAAAACCTTCCATCTAACCTGACTTCATGTCTTGTATACATGTAAAAACCGACCTACGAACTGGGGAAAAGCCAGTTTGGTCTTTTTTTGCCTTATTTTAGCTCTGCCTCCTTGGAGAGCTGACCAGCAGCATCAGCCACCCTGATCTCACTTTAACTTGTCCTCAGTGGAGCTCCCTGCGAGCTCGTGCCTCCCCCTCCATCACTTTGAAGCTCTTTGGGCACCACCAGCCCCAGTGGGGATCAAGCTCCCAACAGCTGGAAAACAAAATCACTTGTTCTACCAAGCACCCTGCCCTGGTGTCCCCATCACTGCTGCACAGAGCCTCCCCCCCAGCCCAGCACCCTGGTGGCTGCTTCATGGGTCACTGGGGGGGGGTAAAGAGGCCACCAGGTTGTTTTCTAAAGGATTTCTAAGGAAAATGACAATCTGTGAAGTCAGCTTGGACAATTGCTGCCCCCATCGACTGGCAGGAGATCGGAGCATCCCTGCCACGCTTCTGCAAGAGCCACCCTCTGCTCCCAGCTGTCCCCAGCCCTGCTGTTAATTGCATCAAACCATGCATTGCTTTTATGCAAAGGAGAAATTAAAATCTAAGCCAATGTTAATTAAGGAATAAAGGTCCAAAGATGGGATTTCTCACCTCTGGGGGCTGTTGGGGAAAGCACCTCCTTCCCCCATTGTTTTTTTTGATATAAAAAAAGGGAGATAACAGTGTTAGAGTGACTCTCAAACCAGCACTTATCCTCTTTGCTAAACACAACCAAGCTGAGCCACCTCCAACCCTGCCCGAGGGGAGCGGAGGTGAGAAAATAAAAAAACCCCACAGAGCAAATCTCCCAGCTTTGAATTATCCCATTAAATCCATCCAGGAGCTGGCGTGGGATGGAGCAGCCGGCTCCGTTCGGGGTGGGGAGGTAGGACAGCCCTGCAGGACTGTGTCCTGCGTGCCAGCAGAGCTATTTCTGCTCAGAGATGACTCACCCAGCAGCTGCTTCCCGGGAGCACGTCCGTCCACCTTCCGTAAAAAAGGGGCTCCCTCCCAAAGCAGAGCCAGGCGGCCGCGCTCGCTGACATTATGTAAAGCCTGAAGGTTGAAAAAGAAAATTAAAAAAAAGATATTGGTTCATTAATGGAGTCAAAACCATCAAGGCTTGGCCATCCAAGGGAGTGTGGATGGGGATCAGCACCTGATGTCAGAGCTGGGCACAGCCCTGAGTTGGTTTTAATCACCTGGTGTGCTCTGTTCTTGCTTGGTTTGAATGGTTTCAACCTTAAAAAATAAAAGTATTTGAGGTTTCTGGTGTGTATAACACGGTTGTGTTGTAATTTTAACTCAAAACCCAACCTCTGACCTTCAGTAAACTCATTTGCCCCCCGCCCAGGGTGGTGGTAAGGGGAAAATAAGAGGACAGAGCCCTGCTGCCCCAAGGTGTGGGGGGGAAATGTCCCTCTCCAGCACCATCGGGGACATCGTGGGGACCATGAGACAATTTCACCGCTCCTGGAATAAACCCCAACCCGCTCCCACCCCTGGCCAGCTCCTGAAACGGAAGAAAATGAGCAAATTAGTAATAAATCCGAGCTTGGAGGGGTGGCTCAGCCAGCCTCGAGGTGCCACCTCACCCCATGGCTGCGGTGTCACCCCGAATGCCCTGGGCAGGGCTGCAGGGGAACGGGAACACCGCGCCCGCAGGGTGGTGACGCTGCTGCCGGTCACCTCAGGTTATGGGGATGTTCCATTTTTTTATGGTGTTTATTTTTTCCTGCCGCAGCCAAAGGGCTCCCGCTGCGGCCACTGGGGCTGGAGCTCTCTGCTCTGCACCAAAAAACAACCCCGAAACAGGTGGGTTTAGCCCCAAAATGATGCAGCTGGTTACTGGGAGTGTAAAACTGGATCCCAGATCGCTGATGGGCACTGGTACCGGGGGCAGCTCCCTGCAGCCGGTGCTCCGGTACCGGCACAGCCCAGCCTGATGAGGGATGGACCGGTGCCGACTCATGCACGGCATCTCCTTGGGTCCTCCCGGTACCGACGACAGCCGCAACACGGCTGACTCATGCACGATCGGTGCTTGGAGGCTCCTGCCCGGTTGGCACCTCCCGGTACCGGCACCAGCTGCACCGGTCCACGCAGGGTCCTACCGGATCGGTACCACCCGGTACCGGCACCAGCTGCACCGGTTCTCCAAGAGTCCAACCGGGTGGGGACCCTCCGGTACCGGCATCAGCCGCCCCAGTCCCCGCAGGGTCCCACCGGCTGGGCACCTCCCGGTACCGGCAGCATCCACCCCGGCCAGCGAAGACCTCCACCGGGTGGGCAGCTCCCGGTGCCAACACCCGGTGCACAGGTCCTCAGACCCTCCTTCCAGGTCAGCACCTCCCGGTACCGACCTCCTCACTGCAGTCTCACGCCTGATCAACCCCCGGAGCCTCCTTACCGGGTCAGAACCTCCCGGTTCGTCCCTGTGCCGGTGTGTGCGCTGCCAGCCCAACGCCCCCGGCTGTGAACGGGGCCGGGCACCGGCGGCTGGGGAGCGCCGTGCGGTGCCCGCCGGTGCCGGGGGTACCGGGAGCGCGGTCCCTTTAAGGCGTCGCAAAGGGAGCCGCGGCGCCGCTCGGCCGAACAACCGCAGTCCCGCGCGTCACAGCCGCTCAGCCAATGAGAGCCGCGCATCCAGGGGGCGGGGCCTGAGGAGGCCACGCCCCAAACCCACGGGGGGGGGGGGGCAGATAAACGCGCTATTCCCCCCCCCCCCGCTTATACCGCAGCGCGAGGGGTTTTGCTCCCAAAAGTTACAAAATCAGTAAAATAAGCCCCAAACCCTCTCCTAAAAACAGCCAGTTTATCAATTTAGCCATTTTAGGGCGATTTTGCCCCAAAATAAGGGGTGAGCGCAGCACGCAGCCCCCAGCACCAAGGGGCTCAGGGGACCCAAAAAATGAACAAATGTCCCCAAAACACATCCCGGGGAGCGGGGGGGGGGGGGTGGGTGCCAGCTCTGCCCTCACAAGCAGCAGCGTCCCGGGGTACCCAGAGCCCCCCCAGCCCGGGGGTGGGGGGGAGCCAGGGGTAATTTTAGGTGCTGACTCTGCCCCAGGACACGGAATTGCAGGGTGCTCAGACAAGGCAGCCTCCAAGAAGTGTGTCCACACCCCAAAAATACTCCCCTGGGCTCCGGGCTGGCGTTCCAGCGGTATCTTGGGTTTTGCAGGACGTCTAATTTGTCCCCGAGGCGCCTGTGATAAAAAATAAAACGTGGTTTGTTCAAAGCTGGAGGCAGAGGGTGTGGGGCAGGGAGGGGGGTGTGGGGCAGCACCGCCTTCAAAACATGGAGTTGAGACGGCCAGAGGTTGGGGTTTTGTCTTGCTTTATAATTAAAAGTGTCTAAGAATGGAAGGAGGCAAACAAAATTCAAAAGGTTTTGGGGAAAAAAAAAGGGCAGTTTTGTGCTCCCGACGTGGGCTGGATGAGGGCCACCCGCCCCTGTGCTGGGGATGCCACGTTGTCCCAGTGCTGGAAAAGTGTAGAATAGAATCACAGACTGGTTTGGGTTGAAGGGACCTCAAAGCTCATTGTGTTCCAACCCCCCTGCCATGGCAGGGACACCTCCCACCAGCCCAGGTTGCTCCAAGCCCCATCCAACCTGGCCTGGAACACTGCCAGGGAGGGGGCAGCCACAGCTTCTCTGGGTGACCCTGGGCCAGTGTCTCACCACCCTCACAGCCAAGAATTCCTGCCTAAGATCTCATCTCAATCTCCCCCTTACAGTTTAAAAGTCAAAAGTCCCTCCCCAGCTTTCCTGTACCCCCCAGGCACTGGAAGGTGCTCTAAGGTCTCCCTGGAGCCTTCTCTCCTCCAGGCTGAACACCCCAACTCCCTCAGCCTGTCCCCAGAGCAGAGATGCTCCAGCCCTGGATCATCTCCGTGCCCTCCTCTGGACCCTCTCCAACAGCTCCATCATGTCCTTCTCGAGTTGGGGGCCCCAGAACTGCTGCATGTGAGGTCTCTTCCCCCCCCATCCCTCTTAAAATTCCCCCATTTCTGCAAAACTGGGTTCCACCCCCAGCCTGGAGCAGAGCTCTGAGCATTTCCACAGCCAGACCATGACAATCCCATGACCTTTCTCAACAGCCCTTGCCCTCATTAAGGGACACCGACCTTCACACGCCGAGAGTCACCGGCCTCCCCTGGGAAACAGCCCTGGTTTATCAAGGAAATATTTTATCATCTATTTAGTCTGAGACATTCCTGCTGCTGGATGCAGAGCACACCCCCTCTGCTCCCCACGGCACAGGGTTTGCTGTTTCTCCCCCCTGCTACAGGCACTGGAGACCATGTTGAAGCCATTTGTCAGTGGGTACAAGGCAAGTGGGAAACTCAAAAGGGCAAATTCTCCACTGCCTTCTGTCTCCTTCCCACTGAAAGGCAGCGGGGCAAAGATCATTCCAGAAACATCACAGACGGAGGAGTTTGGCAAGGGTGATGCTGTATCCCAGTGATTTTCCACTGTTAAGAATCCCGGAGAGCAAGCGAGGACAGAGCTTTCTGCGTTGGGCTGACCTGGCTCCTGGCAGCCCCTCAATAGTCAGGCAACCCTCTTATGAACACACGGATTCCCCACAATGGGTGTAACATCCTCGTGCCACAAGAAATGAACACTTCTCTCCGAGTCCTTCCTCCTGTTTTTTTCCCCCAACGAGTGGATTACATCAACACCCAACCAACCCAAAGACCACAATGTCCACGTAGCTGTCTGTCTGTCTGTCCTGTCCCCTCTCCCTGCTTTATTTCCACCCAGAAGTCGTTGGGTTAAGCCCAGGTCAGTAGCCCCCCATGAAATCAACCTGGCTGCCTGTGTCAGACCTCCTTGCACTGGTGCCCACGGTCTGCAAATACACATTTTGGGGAAGCTCAGAGTAAAACTGAACTCCCAGAGAGCTAATCCCTAAGGCACGTGGATGAGGAGCCTTCAATTACAGCTCCTCACCTCCTCCCATCTCCTCAACACAGTATTCTCCAACAAACAGCATTTCTTTTACTGCAATACATTTCTGGTGGCTGAATAATGTTTATATGGTCAATATCAGGGAAAAAACCTCAAGAACTAACAAGCAAGAAGACAACAAACTCCATTCATGTCATTTTACCACGTGGGGTGAGCTTCCCACACATCTCTCAGTCCTCCCCAGTGCAGGACAGGTGACACACAGTGGCCAGCGTTGCTCAGGGTGGGTTACACCAGTCCAGGCTGAGGTCTCCCTAAATTCCTGCCATCAGTTTGGGCTTTAGTTTTGTATTTCAAGCTAAAAGTCACTAAGGAAGACAGAAGGACTCGTAAGAGGAGTGGGTAACTCACCACCTATCAGGAGTCAAAGTTCTGTGCCATATAACATGTACAAATCAGGAAACACTTCCTAAAACACATTGCACTCATTCAGCTGGAAATCTTATTCTTTCACATAGAAGTTCAATCTCTATCTACTTTGTCACAAACCAAACCTAAAAATCCTCCCACTCCTTGCCAGTCATCCCATATAACAAGTGACACCAAATCATCACAATGCTTTCTAAAGACTGACAGAGGTGACAAATCTCTCGCTGGCAGCCTCAAGTTGCTGAAAGTATTTAGAAAATAATGGAGAACAAAACTCTCTGGGCTCTGTCTCAGTGCAAATCATAAACCAGCTCAGACAATTCTGCTGGTGAGAGCCAGAGAATCACAGCACAGCCTTGGTTGGAAGAGACCTCTAAGCTCCCCCAGTCCAACCAGTAACCCAGCACTGCCCAGTCCCCACTGCCCCATGTCCCTCAGCACCACATCTCCACGGCTCTGAAATCCCTCCAGGGATGGGGACTCCCCCACTGCCCTGGGCAGCCTGGGCCAGGGATGGGGAACCCTTTGGGGGAAGGAATTGTTCCCCATATCCAATCTAACCCTCCCCTGGCACAACTTGAGGCCATCACCCCTCGTCCTGTCACTGTTACCTGGGAGAAGAGACCGACCCAGCCACAGTCACAGTGAAGTCACTGCAACTGCAACACAGACTTGAGTGTTCAGTGGCTCTACTTAGGGAAATTCAACTTAATGGGAAATTTAAGGGATTGGGGACATTAGCAATTAATTAGAAACAAGCTGCAAATTGGAAATGTTTTCTAATTCAGTAAGATTCCAACATTGGTACCATCAGAGGAGCAAGCTGCCTTCCTTCATCCACTTCATTTGCTGCTTGGAGGAGCAGGCAGCGATCCACTCCACTGCCATCTCCTGGCCGATCCTCCACAAGCCCTTCCTCCTGCAGATGTCTCCTCCTCCACGGAAAGGACACAGATGAAATCCCAACCCTCCGGGGAATCACTTCTCTGCGGGCTGGGAAAAGCCAAGAGCTATGACAGCAACATAATGTATCACAAGTTACCGGAGCTGAAATTAATTTAAAGCACTCAAGTTGTCTTCTGTGACGATCTAATATTATTTCTGTATTTTTTTGACCAGTAAGCAGTGGAAGGATTACTGTAATCAATGAACATAGAGGCCTAAAATGAGTAAATTAAAATCTGAGACACTGTATAGTAAAATCCAGTTGTTTTCTGGTGGTAACTCAGTAGCTTAAGCTTTCACAGAGCACAGGAATTTTCCTACAAATTAACAACCCTAAATTACCCAATACAGGATTTCTAAAAGAAAGGGGGCCAAACTCCACCTCGAGGTAAAGTCGTATATTCTGACACCCTCCCTGGTTTCCTTGGTGATGCCTGCTGAATCATTTTCCATCACAAACCTCCAACTAGAATGGGCAGTTAGATAACACGCTTCCTTGCCGCTCTCATTTCTCAATGCTCTGCTGCTTCTCCTTCCAGCTCCTGGGAACTAGGTCATCCTGCAGCTAATATCAAATCCAACCTCACCGTTGTCATAGGATGCATTTTCTTTTAGCACCCTCCGGAAACAGCTCTGGAAAAAGGGAGGTGCAGGATACCTCAAGCTGCTGAAATCACAAGGGTTACATCAGAATCAGAGCAGTTACCAAACCAGCCTTTGAACAGGACACACACATGAAGTGTCATAAGACCTTTGGACTATTAATGATATCTTAAGGCTTAGCAGAAAGCTGATACCTTCATGCTTGGGCTGTCTTGGAAGGGATCATTTTTCAATCTGAACTAATTTTACGTATCATTATTCTGAGCCATCTCCAGTTGAACACTCTGTGTTCTGTTCCTTGCTCAGCTTAAGCAATCAGAAACACATTGTGACATGAATAAGATTTCCCAATTGCTGTTTGTTTTTTTTTTGCATTCATGGCTTTTTGCCTCTATGTTGTAGCTCCAATAGAACCACAAAGTAAGAGGTGACAGATTCTTATCTCCTTTATTATAATACATGCTCCCCACTGCCTGAGAAACCTCAGAGAGGAAATTAGGTAGAAAAATCTGAAAAAGAACTGAAAAGGGAAATAGTGATTCTGTGGTTAGGGCAGTAGTCTGGATCAGAAATAAGACAGAGCTCTGACCCCCTGTCTGTCACTCCCTGGCATCGTGTCAGGCAGGTCTCTCACTTCCACCTCTGCACAACAGGGATATTTACTCATCTGACAGGAATACACTGCATTCAGTCACACAGGCTGCTTGAGCAGAGACACAAACCACCACCACTGCAAACCCTTAAATAATCACTTCTCCTTTACAACAGTTCTTTTCCTAATAAACATCCTAGTTTTATCAAAGCTTATTGAGAAAGTGGTCTTCCTGGGAAAGGTATTGAGTAATTCTCACAGGGTGCAGGAGGGAGGCTGAGAGTTTTAAGCACAGAGATGAAAGCATACCAGTAATTTACAGGGAAAGCATTGCAAACACCACTTCAATTCACTGCCCTGCATCGAGAGTCACTGGGGGAAGAAGGAAGGGTGAATTCCTCTTTGAAAAGCAAAACTGGAAACTATTTTGTAATCTGCTGTCTCAGTCTCTCATTTTGCAAGCTGCATGGCTGCAGAACGATTCTGCAGCTCCCAATTCACAGAGAGGAACACAACATCCCATAGTTTAACATGCATATCGCCCTCAAACGTGCAGCACATGGTAGCAGCACAGGCAAATAACTGAGGAGGACAAAGTTACGTTCCACTATCAGTTGCCCCTTGATTATTATTCTCAGACTACAGGCAAAACAAGAGTTGAGGCAATCTGAAGATGAAATTGCAAAATGAAAATTGTAAACAGAGAGGGCACTTAGCCATAACACACTCGCTTTTGGTCAGGACAAATAAGCAAGAAATCTGATAGAAGCAACAATTACAGATCCTGGTTGTGTTTTTCAGGTCAGTGGTGCTGGTGGCAGGGGGCTCTCAGCAGTTAACTCATTTTTCATAACCTTCCCGTGGTACTCAAGGAATTTTACTAATTAGTTATTGCTGCATTTAAAAAAAAACACCACAAACAGACAAAAAACACCCTCCAAACCACACACACAGAGTCTCCAGAATCTTTCCACAACTGATTTTAGAATTCCAGGTTGAAGAATGAGAGGTGCAACATCACCAAATCCCTCTCAGCACGAGGGCTGTAACCCCAACATTAGCAGCAGGATCAGTCAGAGCTAAGCAGCACTTATTAAAACTTCTATTTTTAACAAATTCATTTTGGTTTTCAAATTGCAGTTAAGAGAAAAAAGCCCTGAGACAGCCTGGATTTGTCTGGGAACACCCAAGTGGTTTCTGAACACTGCCTCCTAACCATTTTTTATAACTGGACCATGGGAAACAGCAAGGAGAGGCAAAATCTCTGCTCTTGTGATGGTTTCATTCCTGGACTTTCCACTCTATAACCAGGAAGAAAATGCAATTCTTTTGTAGCTCACCTGAAGAACTTCCTGCGTTCCTACACGCAATAATTCCCATCAAATCTTTATGTTCTGTGCATTTATAAGTGATACATGAATGAAAAAGTCTCCCCAAAGCATCAGCCTCCTGTATTACTCCATGACACACCATGATTTATTCCTGTACTTCTAAAAAACTTGGTATACCTGCCCAGCACGATCAATAATTGGCTTCTCTTCAGGAGTAATCATTTTAACAGCATTAATTCTCAACTTACTATGTGCATATGTGTCTAAACTGCTCATTAGATTTTCCTTCTTGCTCCCAATGCCTCTTCTCATCCGAGGAAAGTGTGTTAGTTCAGTGGAGTATCAGCAAAATCAATCAATGCTGCTGTCCCTGGAAGGATTGGGATATTTCCCTATGAATCTTTAAGCCTCTGTAACTGGTCAATTCAGCTTAAAAGGCTTCAATAATTCCCTTTGGGAAAGCAGATGCCTAATCCAGGAGGAGTTAGATGTGTAGTTTCTTGTAGAGACATCCTCAACTGATCAACATCAGCATTACTACAAATTTTTACCTTTGTGCAGAAAAAGAGAGGTTAAAAATATCGAAGGGAACTATGCCACTGCTGTATAGGTTGATTAAAATAAACAGTAATGACCCTGTTCAGAGTTCTCCAAGTGAAAGATAATAATTAATAGATCACTTCAACAGGGGACTTTCAGTCTGCACCCGCGCTCTGCCCAGGAGTCTGGCAGGTTTTTCAGGAAAGGGAGTTCAAACAAAAGCTGTGTTTCCTTTTTTGGTGGAAAATTTGATGTAATTTCTCACTTACAGGTGTGTCGAAGCTGTACATTATAAAGCCCTTATTCTGCAGTCAATGGTAAAGAGCCTTAGATGACAGAAAACAGCATGAGAATTATAAAATGCAAGTACATACGACACATACCCATTTTCATGCTAAGTTAGAGGGATCATTAAGACATGGGTGAAAGACTTAATTAGCAATATGATGAAATAAAAGGACAAACTGCAAAAAGTCTCCACTAACAGCTGTTCCCATGGAGCTTGACTGCAGTGCTTATGTACATAGGTTCTCAGTACACACATTGCAAAATATTCCACTCTGTACATATGTGTAGGCCATGACTCAGTACAAAGGCAGCTATTCCCAATATTCCAAGAAATTCCATCAGAAAATACTTGCTAATTCCAATCTGTAAAAGCAGCAACAGAAAGCTAGAGGACGTAGATCAAAAAAAAAAAACCCACAAGGGACAGGCCAATTTTAAAAATGGAAAATAATAAAAACCCTCATAAACCCCAAAACCCCACAAAACCCCTCTCAAATCTTTATCCTCATTTGAAAAAGCACAGAAGAATGTGGCACTGTCCAAAAAAAGCACTGATTATTTCCAAGAACAGAAGGTTCCCCCTGCAATCCACAACAGAAATTATCTGGGTAGGTTGGAAAGCAGTAATGAAATTAATGTAATTCTAATTTCTTATATTGAGAATTATATTAGAAACTTAAAAACTGCAAAATTATCTTGGTGCTGCCAGGATAAAAATCTTTATTAAGGATATCTGGGAACCCTAAGGTACTTTTTTTTCTAGTGCCTGTAAGAAATGCAAATGCTTGCCTTTCTTTTAGCACAATCAATGTGCTCAAATCAAAATAGAAGAATTAATTAGTTTAGATGTCCCCAGGCCAGCAAGACAATACCACTTAGTAGTGCCAGATTACTTCAAAAACTGCCTTCTGTCTGCTAAAACAGGGAAAGTTACTAATTTGAGTTTAAGTTCAGTTTTGAACACCCTTAAATCTCCACCAAAAAAAAAAATCATCCAGTTTCATTCACACGCGCACGAGCCCTGGGAAAATGAGTGTTCCTCCTTCCCCACCCAGCACCTTTTGAAGAGAACACTCCCTGGGAATTGAGAGGAAAGAGCATTCTACAAAAGAAATCAGATGGTGATACTGTACAAAAATGTTTTCAAGGTATGAGTAAAATAACCATTATGGTACGAGGCAAATTAATTTGATGGAAGCTGGCAAGTGATGTGCTATGAAAGTCTGTTTCAATCTTGATGCCCACGTCAAAACTTGCAGAGTGACATTTCTGCTTGCAAATTTGAACTGTTAAAAGAGTGAAACCATTTTACAGTCATTCATTTTCATTGTACCTTTCTTCTGCTTGTGGGATTTATCAATTCTGAACTGAAGAGGTTATAATGATCATGGAATCACAGACTGGTTTGGGCTGAAGGGACCTCAAAGCTCATCTGGTTCCAACCCCCCTGCCATGGCAGGGACACCTCCCACCAGCCCAGGTTGCTCCAAGCCCCATCCAACCTGGCTTTGAACCCTTCCAGGGATGGAGCATCCACAACTTCCCTGAGCAACCTGTTCCAGAGCCTCCCCACCCTCAGGATAAAGAACTTCTTCCTTATATCCAGTCTAAACCCACCCTCTCTCAGCTTCCACCCATTACCCATCGTCCTATTACTGCAGGCCCTTGTCAAAAATCCCTCTCCAGCCTTCTTCTTAGGCCCCCTTCAGGTACTGGATGATGTTGGTTTCTGAAAAGTCAAATGGCAATTGCAAATTTTTAATAGTGCATGATAAGGTTATCTGTAATTACCCAGGAGAATACAAAGCATCAGACTCGCTGTCTTTAACATAAAAACATCCTTCAAAGACATGTGGCTATTGGTACTAACAAGTACACACACCTCCATTCAATGCTTTTCTAACCAAGATGCAGAAAATCACATCCAGGTTTGAACTCTCCATGAGTTTTCTGCTCAGCAGTACATACTATATGCCCCCAAAATAATAATAAAAAATATATCCCCATTAAACAAAAATAACATCATCAGACTGTAAGGACAGAAATCTGAAGAACTTTTATAGTCACTCCTGAGAAACAGCAGAGCTCAGCGTTCAGGAGTAGATAAGATATAAGAATAAAGTCATGTTTTCCATTAAGAATCACTCCTATCTTAACCATAGTGTAGTACATAATAGTGTGGAAAAACTGTCAGTTCATTTTGTCATGAAAATGGGTGTTTATTCAATTACCTCCATCATCTCTCAGCCACGTCGCCCAGATTTAAAGACCAAAACCACCACTAAACCCAGAAACTTAATCCATCTTCTATTTACAAGTGAGACGTTCCTTACCAGTGGGTAAAAACAGTCTTGTTGAGCTATACATTGTTTGTTTTTCTTTAAATACTGTTAGTCAATAGAAATACGAAACCATAAAATAATCATTTAAACACTTTACGACCCTGAGCTCAAGTCCCAAGAGTAAAAAAGTTTGACATTATTAGTGTTCTTGAGTGCCTCACTGCAAGCTGCATATTATTTTATCGTATTCTCACCAAAGGCACATTACCTACATCCTCTGCAAGTCATAATCAACCCCAAAAGTGTCAACACAACACGAACAGAAACAGCCCTGCACAAAAGCATCTCTCAAACTGGTACTCGACCCCACTGACAGTCAGACTGTTGGTCATTATAATGCAAAGAAAGAGGCAACAAATTAAATGGATTACAAAAATAGGAATCTTTTCAGCTCAGAGGTAAACTTGGTCTGTCACTTGGTTAAAACTGAGTAAAACTGTCAAAGGGAAGCACTGTCTTTCAAACTGCATACCCTGAGCTCTACTTCCTCCTCTCTTCAATAAACTGCAAATAGCTCCAGAGACACAACAAGGCAGAGACAAAACCATCCAGATGCCTGCATTGTTGAGATATGAACTCATTTCCCAGTGATAAAAGTCTCAATTCATTTTCAGAAGCCCATAATTTAAGATTTGGTTGGGAACACAAGGTGGGTGACAGTAACTTTTGATGTGTGCAGCAATACAAATTAGGCCATCTAAGAAGTATCTGAGTTGTGTAAATAGGAGTCAATAATTCAGACAGGTGTGAAAATACAAAACAAATCATCACCACACCTTTATCAGGAAAGATAAGTTACTCCAAGGATAATAAACTGAACAAACAAGCTCACACAGCTAATGCCTTTAGTAAGGGTAAGGTACTGTCTGGTGGACTAGCAGTTTAAATTTCTCCAGAAAAGATGCTGTGCTTTAAACTGCTCATCTTAGAACGCTGACCTCCTGATTGTGTGTTGATTCTGTTGAATTTCCCCCCTTAAAAATGAAATGTTAAGAAGCCAGTAAAACTTTGCCGTAGGAATTTAGTCCCACTTTCCAGAACCACTCAAACCAAACCCAAAGTTGGTATCATTTGTCTTTGCTCTTCTTGAAGGAAGCATTTGAGCAACACAAACCAACCCTTTAACTTACTAAATACAGTAAAGCTGATATTTAAACAGAAAACAACTTTTAGCTTGTCAACATAGAATCATAGAATGGTTTGGGTGGGAAGGGACCTCAAAGCTCATCTGGTCCCAACCCCCCTGCCATGGGCAGGGACACCTCCCACCAGCCCAGGTTGCTCCAAGCCCCATCCAACCTGGCCTGGAACACTTCCAGGGAGGGGGAAGCCACAGCTTCCTTGGGTAACCTGTTCCAGTGCCTCACCACTCTCAGGGTAAAGAACTTCTTCTTTATATCCAGTCCAAACCCACCCTCTCTCAGCTTGCACCCATCACTCCTCATCCTATCATTACAATCCCTTGTCAAAAGTCCCTCCCCAGCTTCCTTGTAGCCCCTCTCAGGTACTGGAAGGCGCTCTAAGGTCTCCCTGGAGCCTTCTCTTCTCCAGGCTGAACACCCCCAACTCCCTCAGCCTGTCCTCATAGCAGAGCTGTTCCAGCCCTCTGCCCATCTTGGTAGCTCTCTGGACATCACCAGAAAGCAGTAAACAGACTCAAAAACATTCCTTAGCATTGCACAAACTCTGCTGAAGGTGTCTGTGCCAATGCAAATTGAAGGAGAAGCCACAGCAAACCTCAAACTCCCTACCTTTTGTAACTAACACCCCTTCTCCTTCTCTTGCTGAAATATCTGCTTTATAAGATACCCCACTGCAACACTCTTAGAGCAGCACGTCAGCTTTCGATGTGTTTGTCCCAGATAACGAGGAGAATCTGTTGACATCATGTCGCATTATGACAGACTGTTAAGCAGGTGTGAGATAGTTTAATCTTCTTCCACAGAAAGGAAGTTCATAAGTCTCAGAAGGAAAAAAAAACCCAAAATACAAGGTGTAGCATTGCTATAAACTAAATTATAGGGAAAAAAAAACCCAAAACTGTCCCAGATTTTAGAATTCGGAATAGCAGCCTAATACTGTAAATTTATTGAGAAGAAAATCATTTTGCAAAACTGGAATACAATTGATTTACCAATAATTATTATTATTATTTTTTTTAGCATTTAAAAATCATTTAATAACAGGCCTGACCATAAAATAGTGGCACAACAGAAATGTAGGTTGTAAATGTGACGTGGAATGCATAGAACCTCTGGGGCGGACCAGCCACAGTAAATACAACAGTCATAATCATGAGTGTAAATTCACTTTCATAACTGGCTTCTTTTTTTTTTTCTTTTTTCTTCTAGAAGGTAAGAGGGTGGATATAAATATTATAGAGAAAACATTTTAAAAAAGCATGGTTTTATTTTTGAGAAATGCTGGAAGGGGTTGCAGCTCAGTCAAAAATTAGTAATTTGTTGGGCTAAAACTGCCCTTTCTGGTTCTAAAAGTTTCCTATGCTTATGAAAAAAAACCCCAACGTTAAGGATTAAGTGGTAGAAATGGTGTAAAACATCAACTAAGGAGCTAATTCTCCACAGACAGAGGATGTGGTGTTTCAAAACACAGTGCTTAAATAGCATTAACCTGGAGGAAGTAATGCTAGGAAGAATTTCCACCATTTCTGCTCTCCTGAAAAAAAAAAAATAATGAATCCCATTAAGCCACAAACCCCCCAGTTCATTACCAAGCAGAACAGTGAGTTCAGTATCTGCCTACGAGGATCTCTGGATGTACAGATTGGTGGGATTTAATTTAAAAAGCAGCACAGAGTAGGAATTTGAAGGAAAAGACGACTTACAGTACATTGCCTTGGGCCTCTGTCTTCACTGAAGGTGGCAACAAGTTCCTAGATTGCATAATGCTGCTATATTTAGTTTTAGCTGAAGAGAAATACAAACCTGAAAAAAAATAACAGCTACTCACCGGTTAAAACAGATCCATTTGGCATTCCAGCCCACCATCCCTGCACTGACTTGTCATTTCCCCCTCCTTGCCTCCCGGGATTATGAAACAGTGACATGCCTACAATTCAGCTTCCTATCCTACAACTGTAAAACTTAAGATTTGCCAAAAGTATGACTACGACCCCTAGAAATCATCCCATAATTTTATGCACGTTACGTGTATGGGATTGAGCTTCACATGGTACATAGAGTGCTACCAGCTTTTCCTTAATGCAACTGAAACACCATTGTTTCATTCAAACTTCTCTCACTCTTACAATCAACCAGTCAGAAACACCACGTTTGTGATCTCACTTCATTTTCCCCTCTCCTAACAACTCCAGGAATTCCAAAAAAAAAAGCAATCTGAAGAGCAGCATTTGATATGATCCCCCAAACTTCATACCAGGAAAAGCCATGAAAACCAGCTCTCCTACATAAAGGAGAGAGATGCTTGGCTGACTTGAGATACTTGATTTCCTCTCTCGTGCTCTTGTGACTCTCTACTCCCCGTGTAAGGGGTTCCCTTCCTAACCCAGCTCATACCTCAACTCCAACTGAAGTATCCCAAGGTCCTTGTCTGAAAAAATGCTTAAGAGAAACTGTGAAAAGGGAAACATAAGGGTAAAAAAAAAAAACCAAACCACCAAACAAACCCTACTAAAATAAATTACGTAAAGTTCTGAAATCAACATCACTTTTGAGGCGACCTTTCCAGAGATCTCTTGGGTTCCTTTCTTCTCTGCAGCACCTTTTAAAGTTGTATGGTTGTAAGAATAACTTTAACTATAGAAGCTATATGCATCTTTTAAGAATCACATTTTGATGATTATAAAAATTTATCTATTATACAACATAGGTCCAGCTACACTGAAAAAATTACACCGCTTATTGAAATACATTTCGTTTTAGAAACAGACTACTAAATAGGTCTATACAAAAAACTCTAAAATAATTTCTGTAGTAAAATAAAGAGTGTGTTAGGAGAGCTACACAAACAAGAAAATTTTTTTGTCTTTCTTTATAATGCTCAAATATACTGTGATACGTGGCTGGCTCACTCCATAGCCGGCACCAAAAGCTGAAAAGAATCCATTACGATACACAGTGATACAATTAATGCTCTGTATTAATCTCACAGCCTTTCCGATTAGTACAAAGAAAACCAGGCCTGGCTCCTCTTTGAGGAGACAGTCCCGGATATAAAAGCAAGCATACCTCATCAGCTGATATGAAATTATAAAATTCCACAAGTCTCAGTATTTGAAAATTTAGAAAAGTCACCAGGAAAATGCAAGCAAATTGGGTTGAAGTCCTGTTGGTTCCCAGGTTCAAATGAGCACTGCTGATCCAAAACAGGATTTCCTTGTTTGTTAACTGATTCAAGGGGGAAAAAAAAAATCAGGATCATCTGCCGGGGCTAAAAGACAAAGATCCTCACCAACTAACCCTCAGTACTTCCACGAGGGCATGTTTCCATGTGCATAAAAAGGGAAAACAGCTGGCAGGAAGCAGAGCTGTTAGTGGTGCTGTGCTGAACTGTTTTTTTCTGCCAGGTGTCGCAGAAAGTTGTCCTCACTCTGGCCTCTGTGATTTAAAGGCTCGCTCTTAAAAAGAGCTGGAGGAGGGGGTAAATGTGGAACCGGAGGGACCGGGAGATGATGCGGATGGTGAGGATGAGGATGTAGGTGAAGGTGTGAATATGGGTGGGGAATGGGGCGTGGAGGAAGCGTGCTCACTGGGTTCAGGTTGATAGGTGGAGTTGGGGTGGTGGGTGCGTTCACTACAGCAGGGACTGTGGTGGCAGGAGAAGTGGTGGACAGTGGGATCTGGACAGCAGTTGACACGTTGACGGGGCTGGTGACACGGAAGCATTTCTCCTTGTGTGCCTTGAGCATGTTGGAGAAGCGAAATCGCTGGCCACACACGTCACATGGGTAGGGCTTCTCCCCCGTGTGAGTTCTGCGATGTCTCTTCATGTTGGGGCGGCTGGTGAAGCTTTTCCCACAGATTTCACAGATAAAGGGCTTCTCTCCTGCCAAACACAGACCCAGCAATCGGTTAGGCACACAACATCTGCTAATACTTACTTCAGCACACTGCTGGAAACAAACTGCCTCCTACAGCAGCTACTGGGACTGCTACCTTCAGCAAATAGAGAGGCAGGTGTGCCACAGAAGTCTTCAGTCTTTACAAAATCCTCTCTCACCTTTGGATTTTGATGCACGAGATAATATTTTACAAGGCTTTGGCGAGGAGTACCTTCAGATCAAACTAACAGGGAAGGAAGCCTTACCTCTCATTTCCCCCACAGTGAATCACAGCACTACAGACAGGTTCAACAGTTAACACATTAACCTCTCCTGTCTCATTTCCTAGCCTGGATAACAGTTTTCATCTCAAATTCCAAGGAAGGGAATACAGCTGGAATTAAAATGTTTTTTTTTTTTTTTCTGTCCTGGAGGTACTTGTGCTTTTCTTACCAGTGTGTGTTTTCATGTGCTCATCAAAGTACTGTTTCATGTTGAAGTCTTTGCCACACCACTGGCACATGAACTGTTTGTGCCCGATGTGGATGCTCATGTGGGAACGCAGCTGGTACTTGTACTGAAACCTCTCATCACAGTTCTGCAAGAGGAAAACAGCGACCCATGACGCTCAGGCATCACAAGTCAGGAAGCAAAGGCAGTCACAGGACACCACTCAAAGGTATTATGTGAAGGAGTAAAAAATACCTGAAGCAGCACACACAGACACCCCCCCCTCCCCCCCCCCAAATGCACAAGTTAAATTATTCAGCAGGAGTAGAATCTGGTCTGTACTACAAGGTCTGCTGGCATGAGAGCCCTGGCAAGGAGCGTGGAACAGTTACAACCTTTGGTTGACACAGCTGTTGGCAAAAGCCCGGCAGAGACACGGTTATGCCAACAGAAAAGTGCTTCTGTTGGCTTAAACTATCATTTGGAGGTTTTGCAGCTGGACTGCGGCGTGCCTCCACTAGAGGACTCTGCTCACACAGCAAAACCAGCAGCAGCTCCACACAGGCTTGTTTGTCAGCAAGCCAGTTTGTTTCCAGCTATTATTTATTGGTATGAGGTAATTTCTTTCCCTTTTCTTATCGCCAAGACTACTCTGGCTGCACTGTCACCGTTACTACGACGTGTCTGGCTCGAGTTGTGCCCCACTTCGTGGACAGGGTGAGCCACCAGACCTGCCCTGGAAACAGGAAGGGCTCTGCACCCCCTCTGCCTCCATCATGTGATACCCACAAGCATCTCCATCAGATGACTGAGACATTATCTGCCCCAGACATATGACTGGGGAAGTCTGTGCCATACCTCTCCTTCCTAAGGGCAGGCGTAAAATTACCACTGCAAACATGGTGAATGCATCAGGAGATGCTCTCCCCCATCCCAAGACACACAGAGTTTAAGAAATACAAATTTAGAGCCATGTCTTAGGTCTCAAGGAGGTAATAGTTTGCAGCAAGGATAATAATTTTTCCCATGAGGGAAAAATCAAGCAGTAATTTATGTTCACTGTCGCCACTTCTATGTGTTTCAAGTTACTGGGCAGGACAGGGAGGATGAAGGTAATTTTTATTAGGTTTTGCTATGAACAATGAGGGAAAACTAGGATTCCAATCCTGCTGTGGTGTGTATTTACTGACAAAACCCACGACAGCCAGTGGTAAAAGCAAACCAAATACATCTCAGTTTGAACTGTTGTGAGATGCACTCCTGCTGTGCTCTCCACGTGGAGAATCTTCCCCAAATTTTTATGAAACTGCACCTCATTTATAAGTCAGTCAGTTCAGTTCCTACCTACACTCCCTACTGACAGTGTCACTGATTTTACACCTTATCCTACCGTATCTAAACATATAACCAGGTGCTGCCTCACCTCACATCTGAAAGGTTTCTCTCCAGAATGCTGTAGGGAATGTACTTTGAGAGACATACTGCGTTTGAATGATTTTCCACAGGTTTCACATGTAAATGGCATGTCCTTTGTGTGTGCTGCAACACAACAGTACATTAGAGAGGGTCATTCAAATGCAAACAGTTCTCGAACCAATTTTTATCTCTGAGCAGGAAAAATATTAGTACTGAACAGCTTATAAGTATATATACATGTGTACACACATACAGATTTTGCTTGCTGCCCATTACTACAGACTTGAACTTGAAGAAAGCTCAGACAACTCAATTTGCCTTACTATTTCTTTCCTCAAAACAGCAGTTACGAGTGAAGAACCACAAAGACACATCATGAGGCAGAACCAACAGAAGCACCAATCAATAACTCACCAACCATATGTTTCCGCACGTGGGCCATGGTGTAGAACTTTTTTTCACAAATCTCACAAGAGAATTTCTTTTCTGCATATCCGTGGACAATCTTGGTATGTTCATGGAGGGACCAGAGCTTCTTGAATGATTTATTACAGGAAACACACTGAATGAATGGGATAAATAGAAAGAAGCTTAAATTAGAAAGATCCAGGGATTCAAGTTCGTGGAGTTAAGCCACGTTATCTTCCTCTTGCATGACAAAAAGCAGCTCAGAACAAGTCAAAATGCTGTATACTGTCTCAGACTGCACTTCAGCTGACATTTACTGCTTCACACTTGAAACAAGGACACCAAGAACAGCCAGACCAAGCAGGATTAGAGAGGATGTTAACACACTGCATTTTGATGCCACCTGAAGAGCACCACAGCCACTGCACTAAGTTATTTCCACAACACGACAGCAAATACAGCTGGATGCAGCCCTCAAGGAGCTAACAGAGAAGACCACAGGCACTAAATGCTGCTGGTGTGGGAAGAATCCAAACCCCTGGTGTGGGAAGAAGCCAAGGAGGAGGAGGCCAAGACTACCAAGTTGCCTTAAACCCATCTGCACGTCCACAGGAGCACTGTGACCCCTCAAACTCCAGGTCTAAAAGCCCAAAGAATCAAAGCTCTCATTTTTTTTAGCTCTATACAGGATACAGCTCCCATCTTGCAGCTCTTGACCACGCAGTCTGGCACACAGTTGTCACCTCTGTCTTTCATCTTCTGACTCTTCATCCATACGTATCAGTAGCACTGTAGGTCTAAAATGACAGCATGCAAACAATGTTTTAATCTCTTCCCACAACTACTGTGTGTGAAACATCCAGAGTGTTGAGCAGGGTCCACAGGCTTTCACACATCTCTTTTTTTATTTTTTTTCCTCCCAAGACTTGATAAAAAAAAATCCTCGTACAATTTTGAAAAATTCCAGAATAATCTTGATTGTAAAACTTGATAGCAGGCACACATGTGAGGATGCTTTGAAGTGAAGAGGAAGGAATTGTGGCTTGTTCTTTTTTTGTTAGCTGGTGGGGTGTTTGGGGTTTTTGGTCCGTCTCCATGTTTCTGCCTATCAATTATCCTCCTTCCCTCAAAGGAAGGAGGGCTCTATGCTGTTCTCTGCAGAACTAGCACACACGATGCCTTCTGTCAGCTGGAGTTGTTTCTTCTCTGTACAGTTATGCTGTTTCCACAGTGCTCCAATCTCTCCAGGCTTGGAAAGGCTGGTGCATCACTCACCATGCTGACTCCAAGGAAAGCCTCTGCCTCTATAAGCACCCACTTGAAGGCACATCAGGAACAAACTGTAGTCCTTGGGGAGGAAAACAACCCCTAGAGAGTGAAGCAATGCTAAGAAATGATCAAAATTCCTTTGATTTAAGGTTAAGTGAGCCCTTGAAGTGGTCAATCTACAATCTGACAATCAGCAGCAAGTAATTTAGATCACCAAGAGCTACTACACACAGAGTCTAAGATGACAATAGAAATTCCATGAAGGTGCTAATTTTGAAAGGATGAAAACCAGAAATTACCTGGAAAAACAGATACATTCCATCACTTAGATGAAAAATATAGAGGAGCCAGCCATGTTTAGCAGTTCAATTACCACTTACATAATGAAACCATTTTTTTCCTAGACAAAGCTCCATATCCCCCTTGACATATTAAACCCTACATTAATGTAAAGCTTTCATATCCCCTTACTCTTTTTGCCAAGTGTAATAAAAACAAATTAGCAGGCAGCTGTGAAACACATTCCAAACGTCAAGACAGACAAAAAATAGTTGTTGAATATATGCTTATACTGAGAATTGGAAGATGACTTCGCAGTGCTTCTGGCACTAGAAATATTTGGGAAAGTTTCCGGACTTTATTTCTTCTGATAATGGATATAAACCACAATTTCTACAATTTCCTCTCTTCCTGTCACTTTTGGATACAGAACTGTAACCCCTCAGAAGCACGTGCGTGTATGGATTATAGGATCCTTCTCCATTCTATAGCACATATTCAAACTATTCATGAATTCCTGTTTAAAGTCAAAAGATTTTATGCTGTGAATGAGCCACCTGGAATGTTCCAGCATTCCTTACATTGACATTTAAACGTTCTCTCCTCCACTAAACTTTTGAAGTATTTATTTCAAAAACTGCAAGGCCATACTGAAATGTTTATGCATTTTACTAACTACACTCAAGACTCATTATCTTATATTATACTCCTTCCTTCAGTCTTCCTCCTATAAGCTGAAACATAAGGAAAAATAAAGTTATATAGAGCTGCATTTGAGTCTCACAGCAAAGAGAAACTGCAATAAATATTTCAAGTGTCTCCCACACAGTGGGAATTGAATACCAATTCAGTTTAGCATTTAAGCAAACAAACAAACAAAATCACAAGTATTTCTGGTAAAACTCACTGGAGAGACCAAAAACTCGTTGCCCTACAAACTCTCAATATTTCAGCTGCACAAAAACTGAACTCAAGCTGCTTTGTGCTGGCAGTGGGGTTGTTTCAGAAGTAGGTGGCAACACTGTGCTTAGTTTTAACAAGGCAAAAAAAGCACGTTGGAATCACCAGATAAAACAACAGTGCCCCCAGTTCCACCAGAACATAGATGCCTAAGAGCAAAGTACAAACCACAGATGAATCAGAAACTCTGAAACTCTTTCCACAACTTAAAAGCTTCAAATGGTTCTGTTACAACACAGGCTTCCATTGTTGTGTAAAAATTAAAAGCTGCAAATCTTCTGGTGAGAAAAACCAGAGATCTTTGTTATCAGTGAGATGCACTCAGCTTTTTACACGGGGAAAAGGGGTGGCTCAAACAGATTTACTTGCTGAATCCATACACCTCCAGATGCATCCATGAACACTACTGTACATGACTTGTATATAATTATCTCAGTAGGATTTTTTTAAAGTTACAAATTCAAATCCTGACTTCACTAGTTTCTTTCTCACCTGCTTGCCTCTCCGCTATTGTACAAATTTTGGATTCCACTAGCAGCAAAGTGCCATAATTCTGTTCTCCCTGGAAACCTTACCTGGACAGGGGGATTGGACTAGATGATCTTTTGAGGTCCCTTCCAATCCCTGACATTCTGTGATTCTGTGACTGAGTTTCAGGACACTGAAACACTCTGAACTAGTGATAGCTGCAGGTGCTGAGCGCCTGAAGAAGGAGGGTTTATCCTGTCAAAGTACTTCGCTACAAACGCACTCGTTCTCAGGCCAGTTACTCTTGAGTCTGACACTTGTTAAAGTAGCTGTGTGTTTTCCCCAACTCGTAGTTAAACACCAGAGTAACTCTGCTAAAGCAGATGGCAGTTGTACAATCTGTTCCCTGTAATTTACTTCTTCTGGAAGACACCAACGTGTTGATACGTAGAGACAAGGTCTCGGTCAGAACCTGGTCTGCGCAAAAGATTTCCCCCTCTGAAGTGTCCGCTAGCTGTATCCAGGGCACGACAGAAGGTATGGAAATCTGGCAAGCAGGTGAGCAAACCTACCTGGATATTTTTTTCACAGTCTGTTTGCTGGTGAAGGGACAGCTCACTTTCTAGAACAAATTTCTTCCCACATTTGTCGCAGATCTGCATGCGCCTGTGAGTGACGTTCATGTGCTTCTCCAGGTACCAGCGTGTGTTAAACACCCTGGGGCACTTCTCACAGGTTAAAGTCTCCTTCTCTTCACACTTTGATTTCTGCACAGGTGCCTTGGGCTCCTTTGCAGCTTTCTTCTTACGCTTGGGGGGCTCCACACTCTTTCTACGACCCCTTGTAGTTCTGGGTGATGGGGAAGTTGTGGCTGCTGCAGCAGATGCAGCTCTCCTTGTTCTCCTTTGTGCAACACTAACTTTTTCCACTCTTTTCTCTTTTTTCTTCTGCCTCTCATTTTCCTCATAATCACTACTGTCTTCAGTGGCCTCTTCCCCACTGTCACCCTCCTCTTCCTCACTGCTGGTCTTAAGAACAGCAGTCTCTTTGGACTGGGAGGGGACACCCTTCTCCCCTTTTGATACATTTAATGTTTGGTTGTTAAGGTTTACCTCTACTATAATCTGCTCCCTTTTGTAAGTCACTTCATCTTCCTCTTCTTCCTCCTCCTCAGAGTCGTCAGAGTTTTCTCTATCTTCTTTCACAGCCCGGACCTCTCCTACCGATCTGTTCTCCCTGAAATACGGCTGCTCCTCTCTTTCATGGAGATGTGGTTTACTCATTTTGTTGTCCACCAACACAGAGTAAGGACTTCCTGACTCTCTCTTGTATACTTTGGTGGACAGATCGAGTTCCTGGCTGGCACCATGATAAAACGTAGGTGGCACTTGACCACGGCGACTGTCCTCTTGCGCCATCCCTGCTACATGTGCGGCACAGTTTTCAACCAACTGTTGGCAAGAATTGGCTGTTTGACTCATTTGGGGGGCCCTGATTCATTGAGCACCTTTAATCCCAGAAAAACCAAGTAAGCAGCTTTAAATCAGGATGGACTCTCCAGACCGATGCCTGTTCCATCTACATAGAATGAACAAAATATGAGCCTCTGCTGGTGTTTAGCACTGATGTGGAGGTCACAGAATTCTGGTACTATGGCGAGAGCAGAGCAGTAGTAATTATTCTTCTGAAGAAAGTTGCCAACGAACCGTTGAACATTTTATCTATAAAAGACAACAGAGAAAACAAAGTCAATTAGAAAAAAAATAAATCACAAAAATCTTCAGCAAATTCTTTTGTTTTCAGGGTATATTGAGCTGTATCTGCTGGGGGGACACTGTCCTACAGCATTCTCCCAAGCAAAAGTGTTAAATTAGGGTCAAATATGTGTAACGTGGGGGCCAGAACTGGTACTACCCCCCCAAGATATGGAAATCAAGGCATGCTATTTATTTCTAAATGAATATTCTCCACCTGCCCACTGCCTCAAAGCTGCTCTGCGCTTCTCCTGAACCCTCTGGAGCACCAATGGCCCCAGGACTCCCTCTCCATCAAACAAGGTGCACACCTGCAGAGAAATACCTCTTCTCCATCTCCCAAAGGGAGCCCATCCTTTCCCAGAAAGAGGACATAATATACCAAACAACATTCCATTAACGTAGATATGCATGAAGAATTTCAATGGAGACATTTTCAACTTGCAGCACTAAATCAGATTAAGAACACCGTGTCCCCTCTGCTTCTTTCCACCTCAGAGATCCCTCATATGGGCTCTTGATTTAAGGCACTTATTCTTTTGTCTCATTCTCCCTTCCCCCAGCTACTTATTCCCTCAGTACAGCAGCCAAACAGTATTACATTTGCCCATCTAAATTTCACTTGCAGTTATCCAAGTTGGAATTTGACCAGGACGCTATTACTTCCTCTTGCAAAAAAAAAAAAATATAAAATGCCACGTGATCCCTAATGAATACAAGTAACCAAGCTCTCACATCTATTTTTTCACCAGGACAATCACATTTTGATAGCACAGTATTGCAACGTCAAGCCAAGATTTTGGGCTGTGCAGATCAAGTCAGAAATACATTGGAACTCCTGACCAAAGAGCATACTCAGAGCTCAACCTGTGACTAGAGGGTGCAGAAGAGGAGAATTAAGGACACAGCCCAAGAGATGTCCCATGACTAGAGGACAGAGAAGGGCCCTAACAGAAAATGGATGGATTGAACAGCTAAATATGAAGAAAACGGTATCACTACCAGAGTCTGAAAATTTCCCTGAGGGTATAAGCTTGGGCTAAGTCCAGCAGACAGGTATGAACCACTTGGATTTTGCAGAATTATATGGCCATTTTTATTAGTAATATTCTTGCAGCAATAATAAAACCCAACCAACCTAAAGGAGTATTACAGACATGGATTTTTATGATAAATTCCCTTCCACATCATACTGAGTAACTTCTGTCCAAACATGTCTTGATACAATTGATATATTATAGTTTCTATTTTACTTTTCCACCAGAAATCTCCCCCTTTGAAGTGAATTTAGTTGAACAGCAGATGAACCTACCAATGGTCTCGGTGCTTTGAATAATAAAAACAACTGAACCTTGGCCAATGATCTTTGTGAAGTGACTGACCAATTGTCTGATTACCAGCTTAAAGTTAATTAAACAGATTCTTGAACAGTTCTCCAATATTTCCAAATGCACTCAAAAAAGATGCCTGATGGAGTAACCTGCAGACAGACTCACAGCACTGCAACAGCAGGGTCTATTCCCAGTGCTCCATCCCCAGGAGGGTCTCAGGTCCCAGCTTCCCAGCTCCAGGGAAGCACCAAGACCCAGCTGAGCCAGGAAATACGTGGAGATGGGCTGTTAACACTGGCTTGTGATCACAAGTAATACTCAGATGGAAAAACTAGTAAATAATAAACTGGCTGTGACTGCAAGCCAAAATTAACAGCCCTATACCCAGGCAGGTCCTTAGAAAGCAGTGGGTATGATGAAATCCAGTTTAGCTTTTCCTTTAATAAAATTTAATGAATTATTCAGAAGCTGAGAAAAATCATTAGATCACGCAGAAAATGATACCTGATTATTTCCTCAGCACATTAAGCAAGCTGCATGAGTAAGTCAGGAAGCCTACCAGAATGCTGCTGCTAAATAACCACAAAAAGCAAAGAACTTGTCATGAAAAGGAAGCTTTACCTCCACCCCCTCAGATTACTGAACATCGAAATATTCTCTTTACATATCCTGCCATCACTTCACCTCTGCTTGAGGAATATTCTGTGTAATAAACCACTTTGTATGAACACAGCACCACTTCAAATAAAAACAACAAAGGGGATTATTCCAAGTTATCAAAGCTATTTGGTCTTAAAACCACTTCACTCTGCAGAATCAGTAACCTACTTTCGCTTTGAATACGCCGCCTGCTACCCTCAAGGGACCCGCAGCTTTCGAACAACGCTACTGAACAGTCAAACAGCTGGTAAAGCAAAACTCTCCTTAGATATTTAATGCAAACAATGCACTGTTAGACTACTGACACTTCTGAGATACAGCAAATACAGCCCAAAATATTTTAATAGATTTTTTTTTTTTAAAACCCATAAATTTATAATCCCGAATGTTAGAAAGCAGCGTTTGGGTGTTTTGCCTTTTTTTCCCCAAGGTGAATCCACTTTTTTTCAAAGCTGCTAAACATTAGCTTAAGCTCACAGAATGAATTTCAAACATACTACAGAAGGGAACTCATCCAAACGCCTCATCTGGAATATTGTGTCCAGTTCTGAGCTTCCCAGTTCAAGAGGGACATGGAGCTACTGGAGAGAGTCCAGCACAGGGCACTGAGATGATGAAGGGATTGGAGCATCTCCCATGTGAGGAGAGGCTGAGGGAGCTGGGGCTGTTCAGCTTGGAGAAGAGGAGGCTGAGGGGGGATCTCATCAATACCTACAGGGTAGGTGTCAGGAAGATGAGGCCAGACTCTTCTGGGTGGTGTCCAGTGACAGGACAAGGGGCACTGGGCACAAACTGGGACACAGGAGGTTCAGTCTTAACATAAGGAAACACTTCTTTGCTGTGAGGGTGACAGAGCCCTGGAACTGCCCAGAGAGGTGGTGGAGTCTCCATCTCTGGAGACATTTAAACCCATCTGGACGTGTTCCTGTGGGATCTGCTCTAGGATCCTGCTCTAGCACAAGGCTGGACTGGATGATCTTCAGAGGTCCCTTCCAACCCCCACCACTCTGTGCCTCTGTGAACAATACAGGTTCTGATTCAAAGGTTAAAAGGATACACACCGAGACATAAAACTGAGGAGGAACTGCATTTTGAGCACAGAATGAACGTGAAGTATATGCAACACTTAGTAATCAAAGCTCACACCAGAAAGGTCTGCAAGCCAACCAATATTAAAGGCTCAAACCCAGAAAAAAAAATGCACAAACAAGTTGCAGACAAACGTGTAGGTGGAGGAAGCATGTGTATGTGGGAGCAACACTTCATACAATGCTTTCGCTACTTCTGAAGAAAAACCACATTTCTTCACGTTACCCGTACCAAAAATAGAACAATTTCTAGCAGAGCATGCTAGCACAACTACCTGCTCCTACTCTGACTCAACAGATGCCTTGAAATCAGCACAGACCAAGTGCAATATACTCAGAGGTTAAGGTTAGTTTGCCCTCAGAGGGACCAGCCTGACACTCTGCCCATCTCCTATTTTCATCCAACCTGGGCCAAGGACGTGGGATTTGACTCCTGGGGCAAACATCCACCAGAAGCAGGCACTGTTGTAAAGAAAAACACAGCTTCTTCCAGCTTTCAGAGTAAGTGAAGTGGTTGCGCAGTCATTTCTGCACCTCAGGGCTCACAGAGGTCTCCCCACTGTCACACCCAAGCTGCCAGCTCTGCAGACCTGCACTCAAACTGCTCCCTCTTTCCACCTGGCTGTTTCTGGTGCCTCCCAGAAAAGAGGCACTCCACAGTCAGCAATGACCTGGCCACTCCTGGTCAATGTGACAGTAGCCTAATTTTTTATTTTAAATTTTAACCAGTTTAATTGGTGCCCATAGAACAGTTATCAATATTAGCTCTGAACACTGACAGATGCTGGTGTAATTCACTTTGCTGTAGGTTGGCAAGTGCAGAAGGGCTGCAAGCACAAGGGTGATTTGTCTACTGACACAAAGACAGCACTGTATTGATTTATTACTTCGTTAACATCTGGAAGTTCCCCCCACTCTTCCCAGATAGTCAGAAGGACCAGAAAAAAATTCCTTGAAAAAAATATCCATGCCTCAATTCAAAAATCAGTGGCATTTGCTGCACAAGTTTTGCACAGGAGGAAGGGTAAGAGCTTGGGGCTTTCCTGCAGCTCACCTACTTCTTGCATGAAAAGTGGATAATATGAAAGGAGATATTAAAATAGTCAATGTCCAACATTAAAAATGCATTAATTAGCCATCCATTATTTTCTTTGTTATAACATAGCCTTTCAAGACAGGCACAGAAGACCATAGAATAGCCTTGGTTGGAAAAGACCTTTAAGGTCATCAAGTCCAACCATTTGTTTCTGTATACAAGCTACTTACAGTAGTTTTCACGTGGAACTTGTAGAGTAATTAGCCCTCACAACTTAAAAAAAGCTCACAAGACACCAAGACAAAATGATTCCCCCAAAAGCAAACAGCCCCTAACATGGTGGGGGGAATCGGAGCCACAGCTCACACTGCAGCACTGAACACCACACACCTTACACAGGCATCACAAAGAATTTGCACACTTCCTTTACAACACAAGACCTGCAACTTCACACCAGACAACCCCCCCGCCCCAAGCTGCTTTTCCTTCCCCTCTTCAGCTTAAGAGCAGACAGGTCTCAGTTTAACAGCAGTTTTTAAAGGGATACAATCAAGGGGCATTGTGGGCCATGTGGGGCATTGTGGGCCATGTGTGGGCCATTGTGGGTTTTCCACTCAGGTATACAGACCCCTAGGGACATAAACTTTCTCACTGAACTTGGATTTGAGTGTCTCAAAATTTGACATTTTCCATAAAACGAGACTTCTCTCAAACTACAGTTAGAAAAATTAAAGAATAACTGTGTTACAATTAAAGACAATATCATTTTGCATATGCATGAACAATCTGAAGTTCTTAAAATATTCAGGCTATCTTTTGGTTGGAAGCTATAATCCAGCAGCTCTATTAAGTCCTGGGGCAACCAGATTTGCACGTACTTGACAAGAGGTAAAACAACCATGTGCATAAATAAATAATTTACATGATTTAAGATAATTTCAAGCTAGTCAAGTAAGTTGTTGAAGAAACTACACTCAGAACGGGAGTAAAGCAGTGGTTGCAGCTTGGGGGGATTGATTAAACACAGCTCCAAAACACCAAACCTGGGACATGTTACAGTCTGGTTACCACTCAAATTCCTACCCCAAACAGGAGCACCAGCTTCCCCGTTTCATTTCTACTCATCAGGTAGAAATTTCTAGTACAGCTAAAACCTACGTGAATTCACAACAGTATAGCTGAACCCTTTCAAAAGAGCAGCATCACTCTCAGTTTAACACTTTCACATTTATTAGCCACATTATTTGGATACAGAAAGAGTACCAGGACTATGATAAACCAGCACGTGTATTTATAACGAAAGGCTGATATGAGAATGCATCATTCTGGTAAGTATAAATGTAGAGGTAAATATGAGTGTGATTTTTCACTTAGCTTCTGTTACCCATTAATCAATTTCAAGTCAGCAGACAGCATAGAAATATAAGAAAATGCATCCAAAAATATAGTTTTCATTGCACAGATACAACTTAGCTTTGAGTATACTGCCCAGCACAAAGTTCTGCAGTATACTGCCTAAAAATAACAAAACATGAATGCTTTCTCACTCCACTCTGCTCTATGAAACCCTTGGCTAACGTGAATTCTGAAAAGCATATTAGCAAGAAATACATCGAGATTGCAACATGAAAAAACAAAGGCTTTGACTAAAATGGTCCAGCCACCTACAGTTCACTGCATTAGTAAAAAAGTTTCAATATATTTGCACAGTTTGAAGAACAGGTGCATGAAACAGAGCAGTGCACAGGCCCAGCAATTCCCAGTTAGTGGGAAAACACATCTGGTACGAGTTACATCATGTCAGCGGAGAGTAATCAGAGCTATAACACAAGAGGGAATTATTTATATCATGGTACAATCACTCCTTTCTTGTGCATCTCAGCTGCTTTATATGCAAAAAAACCTCTGAAAATATGTTCTTAAGTGGGAAGTTTTATCTCAAGACAGAGAGGCAGTCAAGCACATCCTCAGAGTTTTTGCATTTCTATGGGTAAGTACTCAAGCCTGCCTTTGCCAACGGAAATGCACAACAAAAAGAGTGACTGCTACCTTCCAGTACCTGAAAGGTGCCTACAAGAAAGCAGGGGAGGGACTGTTCACAAGGGCATGGAGCAACAGGACGAGGGGGAACAGCTTTAAACTAGAAAAGGGGAGATTTAGGTTAGATATAAGGAAAAGGTTTTTCACTATGAGGGTGGTGGATCACTGGAACAGGTTGCCCAGGGAGGTGGTGGAGGCCCCATCCCTGGAGACATTCGAGGTCAGGCTTGATGGGGCTCTGAGCAATCTGATCTAGTGAAGATGTCCCTGCTCACTGCAGGGGGGTTGGACTGGATGACCCTTGAGGGTCCCTACCAACCCAGTACATTCTATGATTCTACTAACTAACATTCTGTCCTCTGCTAGAGGGAAGGGAGAGCTTGGAACCCACCTAAGAGATGGGATCTGCAACAGGTCCATGCTTAACAGAGCAACTCTTCACCACAGAATGTCAGGGATTGGAAGGGACCTCAAAAAATCATCTAGTCCAATCCCCCTGCCAGAGCAGGATCACCTAGATCAGGTCACACAGGAACACATCCAGGCAGGGTTTGAATGTCTCCAGAGAAGGAGACTCCACACCCTCTCTGGACAGCCTGTGCCAGTGCTCTGTCACCCTCACTGGGAAGAAGTTCTTCCTTGTATTTATGCAGTACCTCCTATGTTCCAGCTTGTACCCATTGCCCCTTGTCCTATCATTGGATGTCACTGAGAAGAGCCTGGCTCCATCCTCATGACACTCACCCTTTACACATTTATAGACATAGGTCACCCCTCAGTCTCCTCTTCTCCAAGCTACCACGAGCTCAACATTCACTTAAAACAAATTTCCCCATCAACCCCTATAAAAGATCAGACGTAAAATGGTGGCACTGCAGCTTGGATTTTGATGACATTAAAGCTGTGCCACATATTTGGGCATCTCTGTCTCAAACGGATTAGTCTTGGTACGACTAAGCAAACCGACACGCGCATCATAAAAACCCAACAACGTTGGCAGCAGCTGAAAGTATTGCAGGGAGCCTTGGCAGGGAAACAAAAGACTGGAGAGTAAAGAAATACGGTCGAGTTGTCAAAGTAAAGGTCTGGGCAGAAGTGTGTTTGGCGGCGTGGTATATGGAAGAGGCAGTACAGTACCTAGGCTGTCCCATCTTCCAGTTATTTTTTCTGATCATTTCTAAAATAATCTACCATAGGTATCTTGCTGACTCAGCAGGCAACATATTTTTCACTCTATGGAGCTGGCTATTTGCCTGTAAGTATTTAAGAGTCTAATGGAAAATGAAGCAGACCATATTTCCAATTCCAGAAAAAAAAAAAGCCTTATATAACAGCCTGCAGCTAAAACATAAATAACTCCCATTAAAAAAACCTACAGGCTTTTTCCATTTCTTCAGATGAATTCTTTGGCTGTATCTAGAGACAAAGGCTTTCAAACCAGTGATTGCCAGAACTGTGAATCTGGATTTCTTTCAAGCATTATCTCCACAGAAAATAGTTGAAGAGGTTGCCATTTCAGAATTCAGCAGCATTATAAGCCCTCAGCTTTTACAGTAAACTGAAGGTTTTCTATTGGCTATGAACAAGTTTTAGATAAGACAGCCACAAACCTCAACATTTTTCTTTTACTAGGCAAAAACATCTTGAAAGAAGTGCTAGTACACCACGATATACACGAAAATTAAAGCCCAAGCCCTTCCTACTACCTTAAATATATAAAAAATAAACACTTGGGACTGAATTAGGAACTTCCTTGTATTCAAAGCTATTGTTGTGCCTCTATATTTCAACGCAAAAATAAAACCAGAAAGCAAAATGAAAACAAAACCAGGTAGCTGCCACTTAAAGAGCAGTCATTCACATCTACACACCTATCTCCCAAATTTAGTACTTTACTTTATAACTCTTTGAAGACATACATATGAAGGAAAAAAAGCTTTAACAGATTATCTGTCCCTTCAAATTTGTATACTCATCAAAGTATGTTCAAAACTACCCACTGCTCTGGTACTGATGGGCAATTGTTTCACCCATTAGCCTATTCTTTGTTCCAAATCACTTTTTATTGCCTAGTTTCCTTCTTGTTCAGTGGCAAGATTGCTCTAAAAGATCTCACTTTCACCATTATCTGCTCACATACCTCCACCACTAGTAAAAAAGGGGCTCTCAGATTTTAAACCAGTCATTTATATTCATAGATGCCAGCGATGACACTTCTTATTAAACATCAGTAACTTATTCTAAGACTGCAAATTATTGCACTGACTAGACAGGTTGCCATATGAAACCCAAAAGGAAATCTCTCGTCAAGATCTGTCCTGCTGTTTCCCAAAGTTAACGTTTTTTCCTCCCAGAGAGAGGAAGAGTGGAAACAGAGGCACTCGATGTGTATCTGTGTCTGTGAATATGTACATGAGATCAGTGAGATTGCTCCAAAATATGCAAATGGTCTTGTCTGCAAAGGAAAGCTGAGAGGTGTAACTTCCACCTGGACATTTATTCTGAGGAAAGGTGTTTTTTTCCCTGATAGCACTAACTTGGCAAGAAATAATAAACTTGCATATCCAGAATAGACTTAGCTCCTCTTCTACCAAGCCCTAGAGACCTCTGCAATATGTATAAAATATTATGTATTTTACAGGTCTAAGAGAACTCACAGACAGGTTATTTGCTCACAGCTTTCTGTTCATCAGTCTGTACTACACATCACAGCACATAACGTGCTCCTGCACCATTTATCTCTTTTTTTTATCTTCACTGTAATAATGGAACCTTTAAAATAACCCCATCTGAGCTGAGAGTGTGATGTTACACACTTCAGAGAGTCCCTCAGTCACAGTTTCATGTAGTTTTAAAAAAGACATTTTGATTCATTTCCAGTCTATCAGTTTACCTTAAAAAAAAAAAAAAAAATCTGCTAAATATTTTGGAACCTTGCTGAGAGTGGTATGTAGTGTAGAAAAGAAGGTTTAAATAGAAAAATCTTCTTTGGCTTCGTGGAAGTGTGAATTTGATCTCTCTCAAATGAAGTTTGTTCTTCTCACGTCACTGGAATGTGCTTACAGACAGGCTGAAAATCCTCTCCATTTCTCATTTACACACTAGCTAATTTTGACTTTGAAAGCAGCAAGAAGTTTGTAAAAACCTCCATAGCAACAAAAAAAGCTTGCAGCAGCTGCACAACTGCCCTCTGCACAGTGGCAGAACACTCGTGTGACTCACCACCCTCCTCCTGCAATGCTGTGCTGACAATTAGCACAAGGAGCTTTCCCTTGCCTGGGCTTCTCTTCAACTGCCCACAAAAACACCTGCATTCACCTGCAGAGTTGCAGTTTTATAACTTCTATCACAGAACAGCCTTGGTTGGAAGAGACCTCTAAGCTCCCCCAGTCCAACCAGTAACCCAGCACTGCCCAGTCCCCACTGCCCCATGTCCCTCAGCACCACATCTCCACGGCTCTGAAATCCCTCCAGGGATGGGGACTCCCCCACCGCCCTGGGCAGCCTGGGCCAGGGATGGGGAACCCTTTGGGGGAAGGAATTGTTCCCAATATCCAATCTAACCCTCCCCTGGCACAGCTTGAGGCTGTTACCCCTCACTACAACCTCCTTTCAAACACTACTGGGATCAAGCCTAGCTAACCTTGTGGTTAATACCAAGGTGGTATGTGTGTTCATGCAAGCACGACTCACCAGGAGAAGTTTAAATAATCTCGTGTTGACAAAGTGCTAGAGTGTGCCAATACCAAAACTATACCATTGTAAGCTGGTTCTTCTTGCACAATGTCACAACGCTCCTGTAAACCCTGAATAACCATTCGGTGTGGTTATCTTCCACTGCCAATTACTGTCTTGTTTTGAGCTCCTGAATCTCCTGAAACATTGCACACAGAGTTGTTTTATACGCACAATGTAAACTTTAGGACAAAACAAACCCTCTTGCTTGTATAATATTTATGTAATTTAACACGGCATATTTAACAACACAGAAATTTATCAGCTTTCAAGAAATGCTAACCAAGTAACAACTCCTACTTGTACCTAGAGCAACGGAGCTGGAGAAGGGTCTGGAGCACAAGTGTGATGGGGAGAGACTGAGGGAACTGGGGGGGTTCAGTGTGGAGCAGAGGAGGCTGAGGGGAGACCTCATTGCTCTCTGCAGCTCCCTGACAGGAGGGGGGAGCCAGGGGGGGTCGGTCTCTTCTCCCAGGTGACAGTGACAGGACGAGGGGTGATGGCCTCAAGTTGTGCCAGGGCAGGGTTAGATTGGATATTGGGAACAATTCCTTCCCCCAAAGGGTTCCCCATCCCTGGCCCAGGCTGCCCAGGACGGGGGGGAGTCCCCATCCCTGGAGGGATTTCAGAGCCATGGAGATGTGGTGCTGAGGGACATGGGGCAGTGGGGACTGGGCAGTGCTGGGTTAATGGTTGGACTGGGGGAGCTTGGAGGTCTCTTCCAACCAAGGCTGTTCTGTGATTCTGTGACCCTTTGCATTCTCTCCCTCTCCCTGAAGTTACAAGGGCCAGATGTGGAGGTATAAAGCTGTTCAGCAAATCTACGTGTGAACAAAACAGACACTGTACCATGCAGCATCTCATCACAACCTTCACACATTTTACAGGTGCAGTTCTCAAGAATAAATACTCTTCCCACTGGTACAGTGGATTTTATTCCCAGTTTTCCCTCTAATTCATTATGCAGCTCTGGATATCTTATCTGCTTTGTAGTTCAATTTCCTTCTGGGCAAAGTGAGGACAATTATCAGTCAAGGCCAAAGTTACTTGTTCATTTTAATCTGATCTAAGTCTGTGGGGCTGCCAAAGGAGGCAGTAAACTCTTTCCCTATTTATATGCCAATGCTGGCATTCTTATGGTTGCAAAGAGAGATGCCTTAGGAAATTGGTCTGCCTGGAAAATAACCATATTAATTGGGATAAATATTCAGCTGGATCAGCTATCTGACCCAGCTTGCTGTGCAACTTCACGAATCCTACCATCCATTTTGCTTCCTGAAATAATCAATTTATTCTGCAGGTGCAATCTGGCTTTTGCCTTCTATAAAATACCAAGGTAAGAGAACCAGAAGCATGATAACAAATTTGTGGAAAAATATCTGAGGATGATGCTTAGGAATCAAGGTTGAAAACAACCCCACATTTTCAAGAACTTGTAGCAAATAGGATTTTTTTCTCAAATTACTTCAGCCTTTGAATAGCTCGTGCTTCCATTTAAAAATAAGTTCCTAATGATCATGAAGATATTCTTAGAGATGAGTTCTCTCTCCTTACTGACATGTCATAATCCAAACCCACAGATTTATCTTTAAGAGCAGCAGGATCAGAATTCTAGGCATCAAATCAAATCCACATCTTGGCAAAGGTCTGAACCAAGTATCACAGAAACCATCTCAGGACCTACTCAGTGGTGCATGAATTCCAAATCTCAGCAATGAGATGCTGTCTTTATAGCAGCCAGCAAGTTTCAGGATGAGAGGGAAAACACTTGAAAAAAAAAACCAACCCAAAACTTTTCTTTTCCCTCTTGGCAAAAAGGAACAACAAATACTTAACTTCCTCAGCAAGGCAGGGAATAGCATCTCAGTAAATCTCAATAAGATTGAGATTATTTGTGCAAAGGGATGGGGAGAAGAGAAAAAAAGAGTGTCCACTGCCAGCAGGGATAATTAACTTCATCTTACTGTCTGAATTTAAAGTGCTTGGAGTGTGGGATAATAGAAGCTGGTTGTAGACAGGAGATATGTTAAATGATTTTATAGCACGGTAAGTGGGAGAGGTAATTTATCAAAGTAGAAGGTATGATACTTCATCAAGAAATCTGCAGTTTAGAGGAAAAGCCATGAAAATCTAAAAAGGAAAACAGACTAATTTAGGAAACGAGTTTAAAAGAGGCAATGGAAAACAGTGTAATAAAGAAAGAGTAAGGTGAGGGGATACCGAACAGGAAAACAGAAGTATTGAAATGAACTTAGAGAGGTACAAGAGGAAGAAGGAAAGAGCAACCAGGTATGTGTTAAAACAAAACTGCCTGGCAAAAAGTTCAGCACATTCAGGATGCAATTTTTCTCAGACCTTTAAGCTGCAGCCAGCATTTCTCTCTGACTAACAGATTCTGTCCTGCAGCTACTAAGTGTGAAATGAATGATTCAAGACAGGCACCTTACAATAAAGCAAATTAGAGATTCAGAACCAGAAAACCTACACAAGTATGAGCAGGAAGGAGTTTCTTCTTTAAAACATATGTAGCAAAAAATATCTGCATCAATTAGAAGACATAAATACTCCTGTTCAGCAAATGTCCAAAAATACTACAGCGACACAGCTAGTTGACAGTAGTTACCACGTGTTAAAATACTGCACACTAACAGCAATCAGGCTTTTCCTCAGGAATAATCTGCCTTCTACAATTAAAATTCACAGTTGTCGCTGTATGTAATCTGTCTTCAGACAGCACTATTTAAACACATTCCATAATTCTCTTTTCATCACATAAGCACTAAAAAAGCTTAAATAAGCATGACCTGCAAGCAACTGTGGAGTCCAGAACAGATTTTTACTGTCTTCCATGAGACTAGTCAGCCATAGGAAGCACAAAGTTCTGGTAAGCTTTCTGCACCTGCAAGATTCTGCCATGCTCCAACTCAAATATTTGCAACGTTTTGTGTGCAACATTCCCATAAAAGAAGGTATGTGGATCAATGGATGCTTGCCTGTAAATTTGCAACTATATAACTCACTGTTTGTAAAAAAAAAAAAATAATAAAAGCTCTACTACCTTATCCTACCAGGCCATCTGTCTTCACAGTGGTACCACAAATACTGCTCCAAAATTCCAGATGAAAAACTTTCTGTTCACTTGTATTTAGTACCTGGGACAGAATGAAATTGGCTTAACACGTTTTGTCACAACGATAATATAGATCCTAAGTCCAGTAACTGATTTAGACTGGGCTTTGAACAACCTGGTCTGGTGAGCTGGAACCAGATGAGCTTTGAGGTCCCTTCACACCCAAACCATTATGCGATTCTATGATTTCCAAGCAGGGCCACTTGCCTTTCATATCACATTCCTAAAATCACTTTTCCACTGAAAGAATCAAGTTTCCAAACTTAAAAAAATACACAAACAAGAGAGCAATACAGCATAAAGTGCTGGTAGTTGCTTAGCACAGCTAAATGTTTCTCCTGAGTGAAAACTACTAGTCTGAAACCTCCTCAGGGAAGGGTGTCTGAAAGTGTCAAGGAAACTAATGCAAGCTGCTGGTGTTAATGAGTTTAAGCTGCTGGCACCAGGGCTACTGCCAGTTTCACTCCCTATGCAATTGTTTTTCAGAAGAGAGGAGCAACTTAAAAATCATCAATTTAAGATGACTTGGAAAATTAAGGATTTGCAAAGGTAATTTGGAAAATAGATACTAGAAGTTTAGGTCGTAATGACTCTTTCAATCGAACTAGGAAAGTCTGTTTTGCTTTTACTAATTCTGAGAGCTACTTGAGAGTTCTAAGCAAACTCCACCCACTTTCCAAAATACTTAAAGTGAAGATCCTGCAAAGACCCAAGATGATATACAATTGTACTCACTTCTAAGGGTATGTGTTTAAAGAGAGTTTGCAACTTCAAGGACAAATCATATTTTTATTAAAATGTTCTTGAAATGCATAACATTTGTCACTTCTAGACAAAACAACCTTTGCTGTTTAGGAGGGATTAAGTTTTTAAAAATATGTCAGCCTAGTGTCTACAGTGGAAACAGCTGGAAGTCCACTCAGATCCACAGAAAGAATAGGTGAAAAACTACAGATTCCTACTGAAAAGCACTGTCTGAAATAATTCAACCATGTTTCCTAAGCGTGAGGGAGCTCAAGACATTATAGGGGGATGTCAACTGTATACAGTATCTGCTCACTGACTGCATTAATATTTCAAGTGTATAACTTCATGATAATAAAATGACCTCTGCATAAAAATCCACACTTTTTCTGACTATTGTGGGGGAAAAAAACCCACCAAACCCAAACCTTGGTATGATAAGATTCCGAAAAGACAAATAGCACAAAATGTAAACTGATACTGATTTAAAAACAAAACTATGTTCTTTAAAATTTACTCCATCTTTCACTTAGAAGCCAAGATCTGGATCTTGTAGGGAGAGAGCTGCTTCACAGCACAATACATTAAGAGATCAGGTGTTCTCTGCTGTAGGAATTTAACCAAGAGAATGGTTATGAAGTATTTTAATACAATAATAATCCTCAGAATCAGGGTGCTAGAGAACATATCAATCTTCTCAATTGGTTGGTACTTCCTCTCAATTACATCCTTCTTTTTTTGTGGTGTTAGAAGGAAATTTATTCTTTGATAAGGCATATTAGAGCATGCCACAGAGAAATAGGTCACTGATGACATGTAGTTTTGTAATCCCCTTAAATATACCTGTGCCTATCTCAAATATGCTGTTGGTTCACCACTCTTCCATTAGGCACTGATAGGGCACGTGGTACGAAGACTGGAAGATTGGATCTTGTTTACAGGGAGGTTTACATTGGATATTAGGAACAATTTCTTCACTGAAAGCGTACTCCAACACTGGCACAGTGCTGAGGGACATGGGGTAGTGGTGACTGGGCAGTGATGGGTTAATGGTTGGACTGGGTGATCTTAGAGGTCTCTTCCAACCAAGGCTGTGCTGTGATTCTACTGAAAATATCTGTTTAATGCAGTTGTACAAACTCAAAGGACTCTTCCCAAGTCATTCTTACATGGACACCTCATGTTCTAGGTGGTATGACACCAGACAGACTATGTTCCACCTATAACCAAGTTCTTGCACATACAAAGGCTTGTCATCTTCAGCTGAAACCCCACCTCTCAGCCTGAAATGTCCATTCTATGAATCCAGCAATGAGATAAAACCAGAACATCCCAATATCTTGCTCTTGCAACAGAACCTGACAAATTCCTTGTATAATTTAACTCCTATGGATACTAGCCATTCACACAGAACTGCTCAAGAACTTACTCTCCAGAAAACATCAAAGTTCCTCTATCAGAATTAGATGAGAAGAAACAGTAAGATAACCAAACAAGTCCTTTAAAACAAAACCAACAATAGCCTATAATGCCAAAGTCTCTTTTGATTTAAACATCTGAAAGGTTTTTTTAACAAATATTACAAATGCTAAGCCACAAAACATTTACTGAACTAATCTTCCCAAATATAACTGACCTCAATTACAGCAAATAAATGAAGTAGCTACAAACACCAGTCACCAAATACTAGATAAAATTATAAATAAAATCTGAAGTCTCTGACATCCCACTACGTGCAATTGCTTAGTTAGAAAAATAAAAAGCCTTCATGATTTTGCACTTGTCTTTCAAAGAAACGCTCTCTGAAAAAGCTTTCAAAATTTCTAACCCTCAGCTACACACCCATACCGTGAGTTTACTCTAGATCTCAACTTTATTATCAACACCTAAATTTAAGTGTTGGGGCAGGGATGGGACTCTTCACCCATTCACCACAACTGTATTGCAAGCGCTTGATTAATCTCTACAAAGCAGGAAAAAAAATGCATCTTACATGCAGGTAGAGAGATAAAAGGGTTTCAGATAGGTACTGATGAGAACACTAGGACCATATAAAGGATGTAAAATATAGAACCATAAAATACTAGATCCTTTTAAAATGACATTTTGCAACTCCACAGCCTTTTAAACCACGCCAGTGTCCACAGTCCTGTGCCTATAAAATGCATTTTTTGTTCATCCAGATACCTCAAGAGCACCCAACTTCCAGACGCATCGATCGAGCTGCAGTCGATCAGCACGGTGGCAAATCAAGGTGCATCAGACCATCCTTCCCAAATCAATGCTCACACATCACAGCTCCTTTATTCAGCGCTCACACACACACACACACACCCCACCACCATCATTCTCTTGATCCACCGCGCATATACCACTGTCAACAAAGCATGTGCCAGTTGCCATTCCCAGAACAATACAGCTCAGGTCATCCCCTGAAAAGAGAAAAATGCACATTCCTCACATCCTTTATGTCTACAGTACTTCCCTTGCTTTGACTTCAATCACTTCTGCTGCACAAGATGCCAGAACTCAGTTGTGATTAAAGATACTTGCATAATGCTATTAAGACCAAAGAGAAACATTATGTTGAAGCGTTATCTTTTCATTCTAATACCTGTAGTAAGCATCCACAGGACTGAAAGTTGCACATAAGGCAGTTAAAAATCGAAACAAATCCCCTAGGACGCACATAGCACAAGATCTGTCCTGCCAGCAAAGAGAAGGGGAAGACGGCCAAAGAAAAGACTGAGAAAGAGAGAAAAACATCTGATTTTTATCCCTGCACACACCTAGACCCAGGCTCGGCTCCTGGGGAAGGTAACCTTTCATTTCCTCACCTACCCAGTGACAACTCCAGTCCCAGAAGCGAGGGCACCGAAGAGCTGCCTTCCCTCCCCGCCGGCGGGGGCACAACCAGCGAGTGACAAGGAGGGAGCAGGGGGCTGCCGGTGGTCCCCACCCCTCCGTGCCACCCCTCCGCGGAAGGGGGCTGGAAGCAAAGGCAGAAAGCGAAGAGGTGTGGGAAGGCAGGACGATTTATTTCCCCCCCCTACACACACTTGCTCGGTGTAACTCCCCTCCCCCAGGCAGGTGGCACAGCCCCCCCCGCTCCCAGCGGGGTGCAGCCCCCGGCCCTCCGGCACCATTCCTCCCCGCCCGCTGCCCTCCGCCCGCGGGGGGCTCCCCTGGCTGCACCCCCGGGATCGGGGGGGGAGCTGCGGGCCGGCCATGGCGCTCCCCGCCCCCCCGCCCGTCCCGCTCCCTTCCAGGCCGGGGAGGCGGCTCTATCCCGCTCCCTCCGTCACCCACCCCCGGGCTGGGCCTAGCGCTGCACGGCGGCTGCCGCCAGGCCCGAGGAGAAGGGGGAAGGGGATCCCCCACAGCCGAGCGGGCGGCTCGCACTCACCCAGGCCGATCCCCTCAGGGCCGCCCCCGCCGCCTTCCATGCCGGGCGGCGAGGGGAGGGGGGCACAGGCGAGGCAGCGGAGGGCGGGTGGAGGAGGCGAGGCGGGAGGGCGGAGGGCAGGGCGGCCGGGGCCCTCCCTCTCTCCCTCCGCTCGGCCCCCTCAGCCGCCGCCGCGGCGCTCGAGTAGCCGCTGCCTCGGGCTGGGGCTCAGGCCCAGGCCCCGCCGCCACCGGTACGCGGCTCCCGCTCCCCTCAGCCGCCGCCGCAGCGCTACGTGGCCGCCGCAGCCAGTCTCGCGACTCCGCCGCGCGCACGCGCGCGCGCGCGTGCGCGTGCCTGCCGCTGCGGGCGCGCGCGCCGAGGAGGTGGTTGCCGCGCAGGGAGCGCGGGCGGGGGGGGTGGGTAGTGCGCGTGTGCGCGAGCCGGGGAGCGCGCGCGGGGCGGGGTGGGGGGGGGTGACGACGGGACACCCATAGGCTGAGGGGAGGGGGTCCGGCGCGCGGCGCCCAGGAGCGCATGCGCTGTCAGGCTGCTGCCTCATGCCCCCCCCTTTCTCCGTCCCCCCCTCCGCTCCCGCCCTTCGCTGTTCACCTCAAGCTGCGGCGGGGCCGGAGGGGAGCGCGGCGCGCAGGTGAGGCTCTGGGGGGGGGGCGCGCTGCGCATGCGCGGGACTGGCGCCCGCGGGTCTCAGGTGAGGCGGCGCGCGCGAAGCCCGGTGCGCGGCGGGAAGGCGGGAGTGGGGGGGGGAGGAGGGCACCCAGCTCCCCTCAGCCGGGCCGACCGTTACTCCGCTGAGGTAATTAGTGAGGCCGCCCTAATTGCAGTCAGCTGAGCCGGGCAAGCTGTGGCGAGCGCTCCGCCGCGCTGCGGCTAACCCCGGCCCACGCCTCGCTTCTCTGCGGGCACCGCCGTCGCTCCGGTGAAGGCCCCGGGTTGCAGCTCTGCTACCGGGGGGAATTCAGCCCCAGGCCTCGGGGCTCCGCTTCTCACGGATAAGCGGGGATAACGCTTCACACAGCGGCCGTGAGGGAGCGTCTGCGGCCTCGGGATGGGAAGCGCCTCGAAAGGGCCGTGTGTTGCGTAGGGTGACAGAGCTGTCCCGCAGGAGCCAGGTAAGACCTTAAAGGCCTCATCATTGAGGTCCTGTCTGATTTACAGTAGCCAGAGGAGTCAGACACTTCTGTTATTACGCCAAACCCCAGCTCTCACTTGTTCAAACCTTCCTCTCCCCTTAAAATACTAATAACTACTTAACTCCGGCCTGTGGTTTCTTGGTTACACCCCCCTGCAGGACCCATGCCTGATGGGTGAGGGAGATGGGACAAGAAGTATTTTTTGCTGGTCGAGTTCCCTGTTGGTGGCAGGTATGGGGCTCACCAGGATGCAGGGAGGGTCGGGGTGCTGCTTTCCAGCCTGGCACAGCTTTTCCCAGTGGTACCACCTCTTCCAGGAAGCTGGGAAGCCCAACTCCATAGCGCTGAAAACCACTGGTGAGCGCTGTGTAGGAGGGAAGAGCACTGCTGTGGTTTAGGTTTGGCGGTGGTAAAAGAATCAGCGAGAGTAGCAGGAAGGGGAAAAGGGGGAAGGGCACCAGCCCTTGTGGTAGTGTTAGCTCCTTCCCAGGGACTTCAGGAACCTCTTGTGCCATGTAGCTTTGGCTCCCTGTTGCCCACTCTGACTCGTGTTCCTGCAGTAGTCCCCTTTTAAAAATCCTTTAGTCTGCAATCCCCTTTCTACTTGTGGTTTGTTTCCTCATCTGCTTTGTCTGCTGCAGATGCCCCCCTGACAGTGCAGGACACTAGATTTGGGGTTTTGCAAAAAATCTATACACCCTCACCCCCCTGGAATGTAATGTTACATGCCAGTGTACTTGACCTGCTCTTGAGTATTAAACATACAACCTAGACTTGAGCCCTATGCAGAGCAGGACTTGGGACTTTCGAAGTTCATGGTCAAAGGGGCAGGGTAGGCTGGGGAAGTCCCATGGTGGAAGGAGAACAATAATGTTGGCAGTTTTCTTCCTTGCCCTGCTGTGGGGGCATGGGAAAGGAGCAGAGCATGATGTGCTTTGCTCTGACCAGCCCCATGGGAGCTGTTACTAGCTGGCCCAGCTCAGAGCAGGCCCCAGGCTGTTCTAATCTCTGCTGGGACTAGGTATGGCTGGAGAAGGAAGGGGAGACCCTGGGCTTTGAGAGCATGGGCACTGCTCCATCTCAGCCCAACACCCTTGTGCAATGCAGCTTCTTGAGGAAAAATAGAGGGTGTCAGGGGATGTGGTGGTGTGGTTGGTTAACTGTGTGCGTGTGAAGGATGCTGTGTAGTAGGATTTTTCTTCCCCCTTGAAAAGGGCAGGAAGAAAAATGCTGGGGACCTTTTCCTTGGAAGGTGAATGAAGACAGCAGTGACAGAGCCCCACTCCCAAATGTGGGATTTCAGTTGAGGGACACTGGGAAACAGTGGGTGCTCTTGTCCAGAGGAGCACAGATGAGGAATGAAGCTATCAATTACTTCAACACCCACAAAGGAGAAGCCACTGCTGCGTGGTTTGGCTCCTGAATGCCCAGGGCACCCTGCAGCCACACGCTTTCTTTGCAGGGTGTTTGGCTAATGGGGGGTGACAGCTCCTCGTGCTGCTCCCAGGGAGGGATCCAGCTGAGAGGCTGGCTCTGGCACTCAGCCCTGTTCCCACAAGGAAGCCTGTTTCAGCTATTTACATCCCTCTCTTTGATCTCGCTTTTGACATGAAAAGACACGTCAGCCAGGTAAAGGGAAACAAACAAAATGCAGCAACAGCCCCACATCTCTGCTTGCACGTGATCCACTCCCTAGCACACACCTGCCTCACAGCCACAGATCCTTATCAGCCTTCCCATTTCCTTACTGTCAGCTCTGCTTTCCCTTCACACTGGTGTATAACTTCTGGAGGCAACTCTGTGTCTTGTCCCCTGCTCAGTAAGATGCTGTGGTTCCCGTGCCCCTTCTCTCAGGCATTTCCCTTCTCTTTAGGGTATAACCATGGTAGGAGATGCCCTCATGTGTCCTCATTGCATGTGGTGTCAGGGGCAGGTGATACAGATCTTCATTTCCTCCCTAAACTGCTGCAGTATTTCAGCAAGCAGCTCTTTGCACCTCACTCCAGGAGTAGCAGCAATATAGCAATAGGTGACATTGTCCTTCTCTAGAAACCAGATCTTTTTTCTGCTAAGCATCTTAGGACCTTTCAGGGTGAAAAGCACAATAAAAGTATGAGGATTTGCTGGGTCAGAGGCTGCAGACACAGGAGAACAGTGTTACACACCTCTCTTTCTGGAGGACTAGACTAGGACGTTCTAGACTTGCTGGGAAAGCAAACTTAACAAGTAAGAGTAGTGTTGAGGTGCAGCTAGCTCTGTGGTGTGGGGATAGCCACTAGCACCAGCTGCAGAATAGCATGGGGGAAAATCAAAAGGTGGTGAACTACTTGTATCAGCAGTTAATTTTCCTGTGGTGTGGGCAGGCTCCTTGGGTTTGCAAAGCTGGGTGTTCCTGGGCCATCTGCTCTGGGTGTTTTATATGGCTTTCAGGCAGCAAACCAGGGCTGGAATCCTGTAGTAAGGGCAATGTCTGCCCAGTTTGGGGCCTGCAGACCCACGTGAGCTGTGCTGCTGTGAGATGGACCCAGTTTACAAGAGTTCATAGCTTTACCCAGGCAGTGATGGCTTTCTGCTTCATCCACACTCCTGCAGTGATGATTTCTGGGGAAACTCCAACCAGAGAACCAGCCCTTCTAGCCTTCTTTCTTCCCACAGCCAACAGGGAGATGAGCTGCCTTCCTGCTGTCCTGCCTGCCTCCTTCCACAGTGACTGGTAGGTGCTGGTGACAGGGCTGGCACTAAGCAGGGCCAAGTGGAATAGCGCTAGCCCTTCTCTGCATGCTTGATGTTTTGCTGATCATAACAGTTCTGTTTTGGGAACAGCTTGAGCTGGGCATGACTTGACACTGAGGACCTTATGAGAGTGCAGTTGGAATTGGGACTCTTTCTCCTTCCCCAAGGAGCTAGGTGCTGCTCAAGGACCCTGCAAAGAACAGGCCCTGCCCCACTAGGAAAATAAGCCAAGGGTGAGAAGGAAAACTGAGGCACAGACAAGGTGTTGATACTTTGCTGACCTGGTCTATGACCCAGCCAGTTGCCTCACAGATTAATGCTTTATCTTTTAGGTATCCTGCTATGTCCTGTAGGATTCAGGATTCTCTGAAGCAATGGGAAAGGAAGCAAAAGGAAAACAAAGGGTTTTTCCTGCTAGCTCTTGTCACAGGAAGCCCTGCGCTGTCTGAGGGAACCACCACCACTGCATGCAGAGGCGCTGGGCTTTGAGACTATACAGAGCAAAGTAGAAGTTCAAGCAGAGGAAATTCCTGTTCCTATTCTCTCTTCTCCTTTATTAGTTCAGTGTAAGGCCGCAATTAAAGATTAACTGCCTCCAAATAATATTGCAGAGCTAACACCCACCAGCATGTCCTTGTGCCTGAGATTAGACCTTTGGAGCAGCAGGGTACGTGCAACAAACACCTGAGAAGCAGAACTCCAGAATGAAGGACCCACTGGTGGTACCAGTAGCTTTAACTTCTGAGAAGACCCACTCAGCCCTTTCTGACAAGTGTTTTCATGCTGCAAGTACTGAGGGGCAGAGACTCAGCATGGTTTTAGAGCCTTGGGCATTAAGGGCTTGAGCTCAGCCTGGGCAGAGCAGCAGGAACAGCCTTGTATAGTACAGAAACACCTGGCAGATCCATGTGTGGGTTATAAACTTTCTTTGGGGTACTGGGGGCAGGGTGGTAACGTGGCTGTATGATCAGAGCCATCAGCATCTACACAAAAATAAAACAGTTCTCTTTGGGGACCCTTGGTTTTGTGTTTTTTGTTTTGTTGGGGTTTTTTAAGTAATTAAAATACAGATTCTGGGATAGGGTAGTTGGACAAGAGCAGTATGGGAGCAAGGGAAACTCACAGACCTGGGCTTTTACTCTTTGTTGTCTGTTTAATCAGCTTTGGTGCTATGCTGTCGGCTCAGGTGGTCTCCCCAGCAGGCTGCCTGCACAAGGGAAGTCCTAACATTGGTGCTGGAGTAATTTTTAAATGGAGACGTCACCGGAGCAGGCTGTGGGAGACAATTCTCTTCCTGTGTTCTTAGATCAGCATCAGCCCCTACCCAGCAGTGCAAGTAGGGTCTGTGTGCCTTGGTTAGTGAGGAACAAACTGGTTTAACTGGAGTCCTTTCCCTTAACACCCAAACTTGCAGCTTAGCTTTTTGTGTAGGAACTTCCCTCTGGGTTTGAAAAGCACCCACAGAAAGCTGTGCTTGGATGCTGCAAGTGAAAAGCCTCAACAGAGCTGTGCTCACCACCTTTGCAGAAGGGGCACTGCAAGACTTACACCCTTGAAAGTCACATTTGAGTTAATATCTCTGGGATAGACCCACCTGGTTCAGGCTTAACCCCTGCTTCCTTCCTGTTCTTGCCTCTCTTGAATATTTTTAGCCTCTTGCTTCAGAGGCATCCTGCCCTTCCTGCCCCTACCAGCATGGGGGATGCAAACACTTCTTCCAACTGGCATCTTCCACTGACTCCACCTTCTGCACTGCCCTCCTGCAGCTCAGTTTGGGATGTAATTTCTCATGCTCATGTACAGCTTTGGCGTGTCAGAGATGCAGGACAACTCACTGCAGGTTTCTGCCTGAGTTCAGATCAGTGTGGGGAACCCCAAATGCTGTTTTTACAGCAGCAGTTGAGCTCAGCCTCCCATGGGAACTTCCCAGCCTCCCTAGTTCCTCTCTTTTCTGGGAATGTGCTCAGGAAGAACTGGATGCTGGATCCACCAGGTCTTTACCCCTTAGATTTGCTTTTTTATTGCTTTCTATGGGTGTGGAAAGTGAACCCAGCATGGCTGTGGGCGAGCACGTGGTTAAAAGATGTATTCGCCATATTTTTCTAAAGACATCAGCTGCTTCACTTTCTCTGGAAGTTTGTTCTGCATCCCCTAGCTAGAGTACACTTTATGGCCCCCATCACTTACCCTGAGACTTCCCTACCTGTGCCAGTCCTCTCCTGCTTCACCAAGTAGAAAACCAAAGCACAGAAAGTCAAGTCATCCCTAAGTAAACCTGACCTACCTCAGAGTTACACAAGTGTAAGTCAGGACATGCTGGACTGAAGTCAGCTCAGTTCTGCTGATGGAAAACAGGCACATGAGGAACGTCTCAGCCCCCAGCCCTGACTGGTGCCAGGCAAGGAATAATGAAACCAAATTTGGCCCTAAGAATTGCTCCCAGCCGAGCTGAGCTCCAGCCTGACTTTGGCCATTATTTCCTACCCACTTCCACAAGTGTTTTCTACCCCCCCACCACATCCTCTGTGTTTGAGGACAGAGGCATTTTCTGCTAGATCCACTTGGATATAAACAGCACAAAGGAAGCAATAAGGAAACTCCTCCCTATCCCTTGCTCTAATCACTTCAGACATGCTGCCAGCTCACTGCAGGGTACAAATTGTCACAAACTCGGGGAGCTTCCTTACCTGGATAGGCTTCAGCTCTGGCTCATCAGCGACTGTCAGGGAGCAGATCCCATTTCAATGAACAACCATGCTGCAAATCACAACTGCTCCAGAGTGCCTGTCCATGTGGTTCCTTTCAGTCTCCTCACCAGTCAGGTAGGCTGGTTATCTATTAAATAGGGAGAGAGAGCACGCGCGCGAGAGAGAGAGGGTGAACACACAGAGGAAATCAGGCAGTTTCCTGTTTGTTTATCATGAACAAAAGCTTGTTTGGCTGGTCTGAACGTTGCTAGAAGGCTGACCTGGGTGGTGTGGAGCTGAGCTCTTCCACTAGCATGAAAGGAAGGAGAAGTAAGGCAAAGTTTCCCAGAAAAAAGAACAAAACCCAAAACTAATCCTCTCTGGAGGTCTGCAGTGAAGGCAGAGTGGTGAGCAGGGAGTTTTCACCTTGGCTTGTAGGGCTTGTGAAGGTGGCAGCCAAGTTCTGGCAGCAGAGGGCTGCAGTCCCCCTCCTACAAGACCCTTTCATCACCCCAGCAGGTCTTACATTGCCTGTTTCCAGCAGGCTTCACCCAAAACCTGGTCCTTGTAACTTAGCTTTTGGGCTGTATTCAGAGAAATACAAGTGATGAGTCCATGCTGCCATTACTAATTGCTCTGGGGCCATGAAACTACAGGGCTTCAGATAAAACACTACCAAGCTTTTCCCAGCACTGGGCTCTCCAGTATGAATTCATCATGCTAATGGTCTGGAGCCAAGGATTCACTGCTGGTTTTTAATATCAAGCTAAAGCAACTTGCAACTTTGAAGTCATGCCTGGACATTTCTGTTGTTCCTGTCCACTCTGAATTAGCAATAAACTGGGGGTGGCCTTTGGCGGGTGGGAAAGGAGGAATGCTGAAAGGGCTGCAAGATGGGCTGCAAAGCCAAGGCAGCCTGGGCCCAGGGTTAGAAAGGGACACGGGCATTTGCACCTTTCACTGTGCTGCCTGAGGCTGGAGGAGTTAACACCTGGAGCTGGAGATGCTCAGCAGAGCAAAACAGGCATGAGAGGTTCACCAGGACAGCCTGGCACAGGGACTGAACCCCTGTACCTGCCTGCCCAAGTGATGCTGGCCCTCAGACAGCTCTCACACCAGCTTGAGCTTTTCCCTCCTCACCTGGAGTCTGTGCTATTGTGTTTGCCCTTATCCACATCCACTCCTTGCATCCTCTGCCCAGGGCAGGGTGACCTCCCCACTCGCCTGTCCCCACTGGAGGCTGAGGGACACCCTTTGGTCCCCGCTGCCCTTCCTATGCAGGGAGCAGAATTGCTGCTGCCATCTGGTGGGAGAGGAGCCTGACTGCGGCCTCTGTTTGCATTCATCTTGCCTTCTGGAAAAGGTGACCTCTTCCCAAGTGTCCTGGTCTGTCAGGGTTGGCAGCAAAGCTACAGCCTCCATCGCTCACCCACAAAACACCCCCGGCCCCAAGACTTTGGTGCTAAATGTAACCATTTGTTGGAAAATGGAAAGATCCAGGAATTCTGGTGTGAGTCTGCTCTGGGGAGGGAGAGCCTGACAGAAGGACATTTAGCAAACACCCAGGCCTGGGGAAGAGCCTTTTTCTGAGTAAATTTTGGGCCCATTTTAGCTGGATTGCTTAGAGAAGTGCATAATTTCTCCAGCCCAGTAACACATCCAATTGCACTGGCTTGGTGCAATCATGCTGTCCTTCCTCTGGAGAAAACCAATTTCAAACTAATTTGATGGGGGGATTAAAACTTGTCAAATACAGTAAATACAAAGTGGTTTGTGCAAACAGGTGGCAAAAATGAAGAAAAACTGACCACAGAAAGCATTCACCCTCCTCAAAAGCAAAAGTTTTAGCATGTCTGCAATCCCTAATGAACAGCACAAAGCCCACTGGCTCTGCTCTTCACAGAAACAAACCTGAAGCTTCTCCACCTCCCTTCAAGCAGTACCCTTCTGCTGCCTCCCCACGTGTGATCACAACTTACCTTGGGCTGAAGCATCTTACCCAGAAGATGTGGCACATGGTGGTCATGGAGTACTGTGTCGCAGTGGTTTCTCCCCCAGGTGTGGTCTTTTCTGCCATGACAGCCCCTTTCTTGTTGTCTCTGCAGATGAGGTAAAGGGGGAAGATCTGCCACTTCTGGAGCATCTCCAGCACCTTCGTACACATGAGGGCTGTGAAGAGCAGGCGGCCCTTGCAGTGGCTCTGCCCTGCAGAGCAGCAGGTGACAGTCTCAGGACACCAGGCTGATCAACTGGTTTACACAGGATCTCTAGGAGGGCAGACCAGGACCTGCACAACAAAACTCATCTCTCTGCCCTCACTAGAGCCATATGCCTTGGCCCTCTCTCTTGTTTCTCCACCCTAGGTCGCCCTCCACTTCCATGAGCAAGTTTTGTTCTGGATTATTAAGAGTAACAAGGTTAGAAATGCCAAACAGAGAGGGTGGGGACACCTTGTTTGCTGGAGCAGCGAGGGCAGCCTGCCTTCACATCACCCAAGCCTGAAGCTCTTTCTGTTGCCCTGACAAGTAGAACACCGAGAGCAAGTGCTCACACCCTGCTAACACCTCCCAAATGCTGTGAGGAAGGGCCAGCATCCAGGAGAACAGTGCTGAGCCTCTGACTCTCCTCAGTCCAGCCTTGGCTGGGAGTGCCAGGCAGGTCAGTCCTTGACTACATAATCTCCACTTGCTGTTTTGTTTTTCTATCGAGGAGTCTGGCAGCACCCGAGAAGTGTGGCAGAGGATGCCAGGCAGTGCTCTCACTGCTGCTCAGCTCTCAGAGCAGCATCCATTCAGTGAGCAGAAGGCTGTTCCCTCACCCAGTCTCCCTTTGCAGCCCACACAAAACCACATCCTGATTTTAGGGTCACCATTCCCATCTGGAGCCAGACAGCTCCATGGTCCACAAGGCTGAAGAGCAGCTATAAACACAATATAAACAAGGGGTTCAGCTAGCACACACCCAGACAGCTACAGGTTCAAGAGCAGCTTTGAAGTCTGATGAATTCATGGCAGCTTTAGGCATTAAGCGAGGCAGAGCGAGGGGAAAGGAGCAGTTAACAGCCAGGGAACATTTGTAAAAAGAATTACACCCAAAAGCAAAGGAAATGGTGATTAATCAGACTCAGGGGCCACCGTTAGAGCCTCAGACACCTTCTCCAGAGAGGCTAACAGCAAAAGCAGCAGGAAACAGTCTACACTCCACTGGAAATGCAGAACTGGAGGGAGAGGTAATGCAGAGCCACAGAAGCTGAGAAGGGATTTCAGACACACTCTTTTGAGCCCAACACCTGGTGCATGAAACTAAGAGAGAAATGCAGGAAACACTCAGGGGGCTTTAAAAGGAGCCTTGGGAGAAAAGGGGAAGCTTCCTTAGAAGTGTCTGAAGCAGTAAACCAGAAGAATAAAGAACAAGAGCACTGGTGGGGGAAGAGGTCTGGAAGTTATTTGGGAGTTATGGACCTGACTGTTCAGCTGCTTAAAGTATTTTGCAAGCTCAGGCACCTCATCACTGCAAGAGCAGACCCTGCCCAGCAGAGAAAGCACAGCAAGTCTTTCCACTTCACCAGAGGCAAGGGCAGCAACCCAAAGTGGCTGCACGGTGACGAAACGCGCCCACCATTCACAGCAGCTTTCCCAAGGGCTCAACATTCTCAGGGTAGCAATGACACCCACTTAAGACTGTTGCTCAGGGATAACAGACACCATATGAGCACTGTATTTGCAGGATGAGGGTCCTGGTGTATAGCAGCTGACAGGTTCAAAGTTCACTGTAGGCTGTATCTGGTACAACACCCCCCCCATTTTCTTTCCAACAGCAGCGATGGATCAAAAGAGCACCCTGTGTTATGTACATGCAGTCAACAGCTTGCACTGTGCAAGGAAAACAATTAAAAGCCCTCAGAATAACCTCAAGATACTCTCAGCCTTACCTTGTTGCAGGAATTTAGCCCATTTCAAGCTTTTGTCAGGAGCAAGACCCATTTGCCTGTGCTGACTTTTATCCAAATAATCTAGCACAAGCATGAGGTGTCTTGCTCCACTGACCCAACCTTCATTCTTCCAAGGTAAAAAAAACCCACCTCACACTACTACACTTGGGACCATGACATTTATTGAAGGCTGGTTATACAATCTCAAACCCATCACATCCTCCTCACAATTCAGTTTCCCTTAATAAAAAGAGCATTGATGTAACAGAGAATTCTGCCCACCTCTGACTGCCTGAGTCACAGAGCACCGAGTCATCCCCTCCTTGTCCCAGGTGCTGTTCACAGGCCAACTGCCACTTTTACTGACCTTGGTGAAAGAACCAACACTGCACAACAGGGCACGTGGCAACAAACAGATCTGTGGTGCGGCGGCAGGGGGAGAAGTGGAGATGTCCCATTGCTGGCACATACATGAGAAGTATTTCCTACAGAGGAATTATCTCCTCCATGCCTGAAATTTATCTACTGCATAAAGTGAATCTCTGCTGTTCTCACCCCCAGCCACAATCCACTCGATCTGTGCCTCCAGCTGTCAGTGCTGTAGTTCACACAGGCACAGCTGTCCTAACAGCTGGGATGTCCTCTTACTCTCAGCTGACACCCAAAAAAAAAGACTGGCTTGACTGAAGAGCACAGCCTGAGCATCCCTCTTCCATAATCCAGGACCTGCAAGTCTGTAACGACCCTGGCTCAGGTAGCCTAAAGGCACTGAAGCATCACTGTGAAACCTGATTGATAACAGCACTCTTGTGGTCAGGGAGTCACCTGGGCTACTTCTTCATCCCAGGAGTGAACAGGTGAAAACTCTGCTCCTGTTGCTCAAACTGCCTGGAAAGGGGCAATTCTCAAACCTAGCTTAATGGTCAGTGGAGGGTCCTCATGGGAGGAATGCAGGTTTCTTGTCAAGAGCATTCAGTTTTATTCGATTAAGAATTCAAAATGGATTGAATTTTAAATTTCCTCTCCTTTTATCAATGAGGAAATTGCAAAGATTCTTTTGGAAAGGGCTGATCTGGTAGGTAGAGGTGATTGGGCTAACTATGGCTGCAGAGCCTGGTTCACTGTGGCAGCTGGAGGAGCACAGACTGTCCAGAGGGCAGATAGGTGATGTTGCGGGACCGGGAGAGCTGGTACGCGATGTCCTCGGCTGCCTCCAGCTTGCGCAGCTCAATGAGGCCATCGCCTGCAGTGGCCAGCGAGTTGGCAATCAGCTCGGCTGCTTTGGAGTCTCCCTCAGCTGAGATGACAGCTGCTTTCTTCTGCTGCTCAGCCTGAAAGCGAACAGATGAGAAGGGGAATAATCAGCAACAGAGAAAACAAGAGCAAAAGAGAAGGAAGATGCTGTTGTCATGTTTAAAACATAAATTCCCACTTCCACCACCCTATTGTTCTTTTCCCCAGGAGGAGAGCTAAGACAGAAGGTGATTTTATTTTAGAGCTGTATTCTGTTTGACTGTTTTTCCTGCCTACTGCAGAAAAAAGGTTGAAAAATCATCTTGAAATTGCCTTATCAGTCTTAACCTCATGAAACATTAACCCACCTAAGGGCACTTCTGGCAGAAAATCATCTATGAAAGAGAGAGAGAATTTCAGTGGAGTTAAAACCAGCTGAGAGAAACATTTCTACTATTGAATCATCCTGGTTGATCACATGTATCTTGCTGCATCCCTGGATTAACTTTGGGTGTAGCTGCAGGTTCCTCCAATCTCCACAGGTGTGTGTTCTCAGCTCTCCTGGGGTACTTTTAACCAGTAACCCTCCCAGGACATAGGCCTCTGTGATATCAAACACCACACATAAAGCTTCAGCTACCCTCTCAAAACTCACAAACAGGAGGATCACTTGGGTTGCAAACCTCAACCCTGAACCCCATTTCTAACTGACACTTCTCCATGCAGACTTTGCTGTTCAGCACTGCAGTAAGACTGTGACATGGTATTAAAAGAAAAAAAGACCCACAAAAAACAACCTTAGGCTTTATCTATCCAATGATCATGCCAGAGCTGAGAACCATGTCAGCACTATGACCTTAAGTGACATTTGTCATTCAACCTGCCCCGTCTCCTGGACAGGCAAGTGAGATGTTCACTGCAAGCTAGAGTGGGAAGGAGATCCCAGGAACTGTTTCCAAGTTTCTCAGAAAGACAAAGTACCTTTTCCACAATGAATCTGGCTCTCTCTGCTTCTTGCTGGGCCACTTGCTTCATTTCCACCGCCTCTGTGAACTCCTTGCCAAAGGTCAGGTGGGTCTGCAGGGCAGAAATCAAACAAAGTCCACAATGCTGATAGGTCACAGCAGCACTGCTGCGACCCACGCAGCTCCCAGCCTGCCTGGATCAGTGAAACTGGAACAGCAATGGAAAACCAGTATCCCTAAAAGAACAGAACCTGCGACAAGCAGGCCTCCCTTTTCAATTTTGAAGTCTCAAGGGCGACGCCACAAGCACAACTCCAGTCCAGCAGACCAGTAACACCAGTACCATCTGAGGCACACCACCTCTCCTGCCACTACTGCTTGCTTGAGCACCCAGCAGGGAAGCTCACTGTTTGCCAAGCCATCCTGCACCTTTCCTGCTTCGTTACACACTGGCATGCTCAGCCTGGGCTGTTTGGAGAGCTGCAGGCTCCTGGGATGGGACAGGGAAAGGTGAATTTCCTTTGGTAGAAAGCATTACAAACAAAGAATCACATTTTGCAGAAACAAAGTCACCTGCCTGCAGAGGCTTCCTATGTGTTCAAAGCTAAATGAAAGAGCTTGTTTCCCTTTCCTCTAAGCAGGCTTTTGAGGGAAGTGCCAAGAGAGGGAAAGGTGTGTGTACAAGCCAGATTATGACAGATTTAATTTACAAACCTTATAGGGAGGTAGGAGGGGAGAGCTCCCTCCTTGAATAGTCTTAGGGGACAACACAGCCAGGTGAAAACCTAATACTTTTTCTACAAAGTATCAAAAGTGGATATTTTCACTACCTCCCCACACCTAGGGCTTTCAGGGTGCTTGTGGAACTGCAGGCTTCTCCAAAGCCACGTGCAGCCTGATCCATCACCCACAGAAGCACTTGTTTTAACTATAAAAGCCCTGTAACAGTGAAGTCTGCCAATAAGCCAGCACAGCAGAGCCTTCAAGGGCTTGTTTAAGGTCACAGGCCAGTGACAAAACCAGTGGGAACCATTACATCACATGCAACTGCAGACAGACAAACACAGTCCACATATCCAAACTTCCAACCCACCCTTCTTTGGCCATCCACTGAGTCTCTTCTCCGCTGCTCTTATCTGGGCACACTCCCAAGAGAAGTGAAAAGGGAGAACTCTTACCAAGGACACATCATCCAGAATGAGCCCGAAGGTTGCTGCTCTCTCTGTGAGGTCTTCACTCACTTGCCTTGAGACCAGCTCTCTCTGAGTGATCAATTCTCCAGCGTCAAAGCGAGCCTGAAATCAGGATGGACAACAGTGAGAAGCAAGCTTTGAGAAGTGATAGATACTCCATGCCCTGCCTGTCTGCACCCAGGAGCCCCAGAGTCACTCCAGTTCTCCCAAATCTAGCAAACACCGAGCTGCCCAGGCGTGTGAAGAGAAAGGCTGAGTAACTGGGAAATCAGGTGTCAGCTAGAGGTTGTCCAGTTCAGCACTTAACATAAAAGCACACAAATAACTACTAACCAGCTTCAGTCCAGTTAGCAGTCCCCTGGGGATGCTTCCAAAAACCAGAGGTCTCCAGTAAACGGGAATCTAAGCTTATAGAAGCAAAACTCCCACTCTCCTGACTGCAACTGCCAGCCTGAAGAGCAGAGCAGCTGAGAGCAGGTAACGAAGAAACCTCTTTCCACCCAGAGATCATCCAGTGTGAATCAAGTCAGGCCAAGCAGTCAGAATAACCAAGAAACTAATTAGCATAGCTACAATTAGCTTTTCTAGGTGGCCCATGAGAGCCTGGGAGTGGAAAGAAAAGCCTTCGTCTGGAGCACGACACATTCCACGCCCCAGCGCGTCCCTCACAGGGGACAGGAAAACGACAGGCAGAGCCCAGCAGCTCTCACAGCATCCTTACCACAACAGACTTGAGGATTTCAGTTGTGATTGAGGGCAGGACACGCTCATCGTAGTCCTCTCCGATACTGGTGAAAATCCGCGGTAACTGGGCGGTCACTGGTCTAAAGAGGATACGCAACGTGATGTTCACGTTCTGCAGATCTGTGGGAAGAGGCACAAGTTCAGTGACAAACCACGGGGACAGGAGCTATCCTGCAGCTCTCCTCTCCAGGGCAGCCCCATGAGAACAACCTTCCCAAGTTCTTTTTGCCAGCAGAGTTATTTTTACTCCTCCTTTCACCTCGGGATCCAAATCCTCCTTTAGAGATAAGATTTGAGCCTCAGTTTGTTTGTGACATGGGGAATTACTTGACCTAATGTAAAGGCAGAGACTTTCTGTGTAAAGGGACGACATACAGCACTGAAGGACGGGTCCCTGAATCTGTCCTGTAACTAAAGAGACAGATCAAACCCCTCCTGGGCCAAACTGTACTTGGGACACTTGGGATCACCAGAGCACGGTACTGGGTCCCAACGCTCACCTTTGCTGCCAGTGATCACGGGAATGTTCCGGGGGCGAGAGCGGCAGTCGAAGATGATGGGTTTCTGTACCCAGGGGATGAGGAAGTGGGTGCCTTCTCCTACCACCACGTCCTGGACCCCACGGAACCGGTCAAAGATAACAGCTCTGTGACCAGCATCAACTGGAGGAGAAAACAGCACATCAGGCCTGGCTTCACTCTTGCCATCAGTCATACCAAAACCTTCCCCGTGGAAACCAGCTGAATGAGACTGTTGGGAGGGACAAGGCACAGCGAAGGTGCAGCCGTGGCTCCTGGCCTCCCATCCGCTTACGGGGTGGGTGTGTGTCCCCTAGGAAAACGACCTCGCAATCCTCTTGCTTGTGCAACACACGAGGTGTGAACAGCCCCGCCAGGCTCCGTGGCCATTCCCCCCCCCCCGATGCAGTTAGCAGTAACAGCACAGAGCAGCCAAGGGACCCAGCTTCTCCCACTCACCGTTGTAAAGAGCAGAATTGACGACTCCACCTGCAACAGCCAAACCCAGGCCAAGCTTCCCGAGGCTTTCAAACACCTTCGCGGCCATCTCACACCTCCAGTTCCGGCCCTTTTAAAAACTCCCTCCTGCAAAAAAAACCACCGGTTTGTTACACCCACACTAAGGCCCCAGCGCAGGGGGGTCCTGGGTGCGGTGCCGAGGGTTAACCCCGCCCGGCAGTTGCGGCGTGAACCCCAGTAACGCCTCCTCCACCCGCACCCCTCCGCCCTCCTCCCTGGGCTCACAGCCTCAGGCCCCGCAGCACGCCGCCTCTGCGGGCACCCCCATCCCAGCAACCTCCCGCAGGCCCAGGCGGCCACCCCCGCGGATCCTGGCTTCCCCCGGACCCTCTGTCCCACCCCGGCTCCCCGCGGCAGGCCCTCCGTACCCCGCTCCCTCCTAGGCCTCTCGCCCCCCAGGCCAAGGCCCCACTCCCGCCCGCAGGCCCCAACACCCCGCGCTCCCCGCCGGCAGCGCCCCTGACCTCCACATGAATCCGCGGCCACCCTCCCCAGCGCGCCTGCGCGCCGCGCCAACACGCGCGCTCCTCATTGGCCCCGCGCCTCCGCGCGGCATTCTGGGACCTGTAGTTCTGCCCGCTCCTTCGCGCTGCCCCGCGGCCTACAGCTCCCATCGGCCCCCGCGGCCTACAGCTCCCGGCGGCCCCCGCGGCGGCCCGCTCGCCGAGCAAAGCCGCTTGCCATTGGCTGCGGCTGCCCGCTGCCCGCAAGGCCTCTTGGGAGCTGTAGTCCTGGCGGGGGGAAGCCACGTGCGGGCTGCGGCGGGGCACCCTGAGCCGAGGGGGTGCAGGGGATTGCGGGGGCCCGGAGGTGCTGCCGGGACACCCGGGAAGGGTGGGCCAGCGTGTGCCCACTCCCCTCCCGTCACCGGAGGACACGGGCCTGGCGCTAGTCTGTGCCGGTACCGCGTGGGTAGAGCGGCAGCGGGTCCTGGGGGCGGGGGCGTGGGGACAGCTGCGGGTCAATGGGTTTTGGCGAAGCGGTGGCAATGCCATGGAGGGACCGCAGGCGGCCGGGCACATCCCCCGCCTGCCTGGGACACTGCCCCCGGAGCAGGCAGACACCCGCCACGCACACTGTCCCCTTTGGCCTCAGAAACCAGACAGCCCCCGGGGCAGCCCCCGTCCCGCTGCGGACAAAGGCCCCTTATTCCCCCCCGCCATGAGCCCTCCTTGGCCCAGCGACCCCACGAGCAGGAGGGCCGGTGCCGCTAGGGGGAAGCAGCACTCTCCCGTCGGCTCCAGGAATCCTGATGAAAAGAGAAAAAAAGAGAAGGGAGAAGAAAAATGAACCCACTGCCCAGGGAGACCCCAGAGGAGCCGCCTTCCCCCGAGCCAGCCCCGTCCTGTCCCCACCGTGTCCCCACCCTGGTGGGTTTTCCCCCTGATGTGACACCACTGGGCACAGGGACTTCATTCCCCACCCAGGCCACGTCCTCCCTGGCAGTGTCTGGGAGAAAATGGTACCGAACCCCCTCCCAGCAGATCCCAGGAGCAATCAGGGAGCATCACATCCCCTCCGCAAGCTTGGAGGTTCCCCTCCCCCGCTGGTCTGCTCCAGATGTGGACACTGAGGCACGGAGCTGCTCAGCATCCCAGTGACGGAGGCTCCAGTGCCTCAGCCTCCTGGCTGCCTGTGCTGCCCTCTGAGTGGGGTGATGGATGGGGGCCCTGAAAGTGAGGGCAGGTCCCAGCCGATGTCCCCGAGCCCCAGCTCTTCCCTGCGTGCACCTCCAGACCTGGGGTGGCCACGCTGGAGCAGCTCCTGCCTGGGAAGGTCTCCTCCTCCCGGGTCCCCTGGGGCATCCTTGGGTCCCCCAGGTCCCCGGCACAGCTGTGCAGACAGATGTGCTGTGGAAGCCCTGTCCTGTGTCTGGTAAAGTTCCTCCCAAGGCCACAAAAGCTCTTTTGTGTGAGAAGCGGACGCCGAAGAGGAACAGGATGAGGTGAAGGTGTTTGGTGGCGGCCAGGCCTGCTGGGAACCCCCCCTAAAACCCAGCTGAAATGAGGGTGCCCCAAGAAGCCACAGCCAAGCCCTAAAAAATACCCCCAAGCAGGACCTGACCCTCTTTGTGGTCACTGTTCCCAAACCCACCACGAACTGATTTAGAGTGGCCCCCCCACTGCAGCGAGTGGGAAGCATAAAGCTGAATTTTGGGTGCTCCTGCGCCCACCCCCGGCCACGTGCATCCCTCCAGGGATAAACCCCAGGAGCATCCGCCTCCAGCCCAGCCCCTACGGCCCAACACCATCCCAGTGCAGCCCCCGCCGGCCCCTGGGCTTTCCCCCGAGGATGGCTTTGCCCCAGGGGAGGCTTCTATCTGCTTCCATCTAATCCAATAACAACATCCTAATTGGTGACAAAGCCGCGGCTATAAACACCGGGAGATTTATTCCCTTTTGATGTGAGATTCGTGCAGGGCACAATTCAATCATGAAACTTAAGATTTATGGAGCTTGGGGGGGGGGTCAGGGCTTTGCACCCCCCCTGCCCCAGCATCACCTTGCATTTCATAGCAGCCGTTCACTGATGGGTTTGTGCAGCCCCGTTCTCTTTTCCTCGCCGTGTAAAACGTGTCCCATCCATGCAAAGAAGGGATAAAGGCTCATGACAACGGGGATTTTTTGGTCCAGGGCCCAAGTTTTAGGGTGGGAGCCCCCGGGAGCCGCCGGGTTGGAGCCGGTGACACCCGCAGAGCGAAACTGGAGGAAAATGGGTCCTTTGTGCGGGGAATATCTGGCGGGTGATTCAGCCAGGGCTGACGCCGGTGGTATGGGCTGACACGCTGCTCGGTGGTGTGTGGGGACCCAACGCATCTCCCTGTCACCCCCAAGGCTGTCTCCCAACTTCATGGGCTGGGGGGACGTGGCGCAAAGCCTTGGTGGGTGGTGACTTGCTGCGTTTGGGATGGAGGTGAGGGGCTGAGCAGCCCCGAAGCAGCCAGGAGCATCCCTGTGCCCTGGGGAGCAAGGTGAGGGCGGCCATGGAGGTGCACCCCAAAACAGTGCTGGGCTGAGACCCCGCTGTCAGGCAGGGAAAGCAGTGGCTGCTGTCCCCGTGGCCGCAAGCTGCACGCCTTGCTTGAGTCTTTTAATGAGGCTGCTGCCATCCACCACGTTTTAGGGGGACATTCCTCTACGGGGCAAAGAAGCGACAGCTTCAAGAAGCGTCTCATTGTCCTTGGGCAGCGCGGTTGGGGCCGGGCAGCCTGGCCCAGCTCCGGCCATCGCGGCACGGGAACAAAAAGCCTCCTCTTCTCCAGCTCTCTGCAACCGGCCGTCCCTGGCCAACGCTGCCCCTCAAAAATTTATGGCATGAAGTTTGCAAACTGCGGAGAATCCGAGCGCTCGGTGGCCCTGGGGATGCGGGACCGTGACGGCGGGCGTCAACCCGCGGGGATGCAGTGGCAGAGCCACCCCAGCAAAGAGTGGCTTTTGGCAGAAATGAGGTTTTCCAACCCAAACCGTGGGTTTGGTTCACCCCAATGCTGCTGCTCCATTCCCACCTGCCTGGCCCTGCACGGAGGTCCCGGTCCCAGCCCCATCAGCTCCATCCCCATGCCCAGCACGTAACCCAGTTAGTCTCAATGAGCATTGAAATTAAATTAGTTAAACTGCATTAAACCCCCGCGAGGACACGGTTCAGAGTGGAAACAGCCTTAATGTGATTTCAGCTGACTTCCCCGCCACGATTTGCAAGTCAGAGAAATCGAATTAAGGCTGTTTTCATTCTGAACTCTGTCCACACAGGCCCGTATACAGTTTAATTAATCTGCTTTGAAATTGAGGCTGTCTTTCATTTGGGCATCTTCACCTGACTCACCCCGGCGAAGCAAAAACCCCCTGGGGTGGGCTGGGATGTCTGGGCAGGCAGTGGGCTTGGCCATGAGTTTGAGGTTGGGAAATCCTGGAGGGTTTAAGGAACACCAGGATTATCCCTAATTCCACCAGGGAATAATCTGGGGTTGAGCTCTGTGCAACAGCAGCCACCCACGCTGGGGTCCCCAATGCCCCCAATGTGAGCTGGAGCACCCCAGCTCTCTGCCTGCCTGGGGTCCCAGCAGCACCACGGGCACCAGGGCCAGGGTTTCTCGGCTCTTCTCGATGGTTATCACCACTTAACAAAGTTTCCTCCTGGGTGGAAGCGAGCAGCCAGCTGAAACCGGCTGCATTAAGGCTCCCGCCGCTCCCAGGAAGGCTGTAATGGCTGGTAATTGCAAGCCAGCAGCTCAGAGGAGGCTGGGGAGACCTCAGCCCCCCAAAACCCACAGCCCCTTTATCTCCCCTGCATCCTCCCCCCACTCCCCATCCCATCCCCTCCCTCTGGCTTCCACCAGATTTGCGATGTAAATGGGATGCTCTGGTCTCCAGCACCAAAACACGACCCTGGGGGGACGTGGGGGGTCCCTTGGCATGCAGGGGTACCTCACATGCTGCAAGAGGGGGTCTCCCCCATCCTCCCTTCGCTCCCAGCTCCCGTTTTCTCTGCAAAGGTAAAACGGCGTCTCCATAAAGGAGCTCCAATTAAAAGGGAGTTAATGACTTAATGAATCATAACAAAATCTGCTTGCATTAGCACATGAACCACTGACCCTCTCTGGTTGTGGCTACCAGCTTTTTAATTGCAGAGCTTTTTATTTCCTTCCCAGCAAATTGGCTCATTTGTTAAGTGTGTGTTGAGGGGGGGGGGGAGCGAGTGGGGCTCTGGAGGGGGGGGGGGGGGGGGGGGGGCAGAGAAAGCCCAGCCCAGAGGGGGTGAGCCCCCCTGCACCGACCTGAAGCCTTGAGCCCTCACACACCAAGGAGCTGTGCTGTCAGACCCTGCTTCTCTCCCCTGAGGAGGAGGATTTGCAGTGCTGGAGAAAATTAGGAATTAAATTAAGCCTTAAATTAAGATTTTTGGGGTGCTAGGAGCTGTAAACCCCCCCCCAAAATGAGGTTTGTGTGCTGCTGCAGCATCCCCACCACCCTTATAACCCCCCAGAGCAGCCAGGAGGCCTAAAGAGGCTGGACTCTCCTCCTCATTAATTACTCATTAATTGCTCATCACATGATGGGGAGCAGCTCCAGGATGGGCTTTCCCCTCCCCATAGGTTGTGCCCACCCAGGGATGTGCATGACTGCTGATATCCTGAGCCACAAGAACATCCTCTAACAAGCACCTTCTCACCTCCTCCCTTTGGGGGGGGACAGGGGATCCCACAGACCCCCAGATCTTGCTCCGTGTTGCCCCTGACCATGGGGAGTTAGGAGAGCATCTTCATCCGAGCTGGTGTGTTACAGGAAGCACTGGAAGGAGCCAGACCTGTGCTGGCACAGGGGGGTGAAGCTGTGTCATGGCCCCAAGACGGGGGGATGTAGCCAGGATTCAGTGGGGATCACCTCTACCAGGGTGCCCTCAGGGAGGAAAAATCCTCCTGGTGGTGGAGCCAGGTCTGGGGGGATGCAGTTGGTGCATCCCAGTGGTCCTGGTCCAATATCACCATGTCCCACCGGCCCCATCACTGTCCCCAACTTGGGGGGGGGGGTCTCCAGCCCCAAGCCAAAACCCCCCCAGGGGGACCGGCTGGGCTCGGTGCACACCACATCCCGTGCCGGGATGAATCCTGCCCTCATCCACTGCAGCCCATCCGCCCCTGGGACAATAGCACTTCAGTCTCGCCTCGCCGCCAGCAGCTGCCCCCCACGGCTGTGCCCCACGGCCCCACGCCCCTTCCACCCCCGGGGGGGGGGCTGCAATGCCCCCCCAGCCCTTTGGGAATATCCGGGCTGAGCATCCCAGACCTGCGGGCTGTTTCTAGGGGAACTATGAGAGGGTCAGGGGGAGGTCTGGGATGGTTTAGTCTTCCTGTAATGTCCTTAATTGCTCATTTATTTAGTGCAATTAGTTCCAGGTGCTTGCTCTTGTCGTGGTGACCCCAGCGGATGCCTCTCCAGCCTAGCCCGGTTATTCCGAGCTGTCGGATCGATCGGCTCCTGGTGAAGGATGCTGAATCCCCTCTCACCACCGAGCCAGGCACGTGCACACCCCTTGGCCAGGACCTTGTCCTTGGCGTTGTCCTCCCACCCCAGTCCCTGCCAAGGTCACCTCATCCCTCGCATGGACTTGGTGATCTTCAAGGTCTTTTCCAACCTAGATGATTCTGTGATGCCCCTGTGCCTGTGCAGGGTGGGGGCAGCCCCCCCAGGATGTGTACACAGTGAGTGCAGCCCCCCCACCTTGGTACCCACCAGAGCATCCTCACCCCAACCCACGCCGAGCACCCAGTGCCGTGCCATGCCACACCAGTGTGGTGAGCCAGCAGGCAGTGCTGGGTGCAGGGGACATCTCTGGAGCCTCCCCCCTGTCCCCCCATCTCAGAGGAGGCAGGAACTGTGCCGGCTGCCGGGGGGGGGGTGGGGAACAATCCGGCGCTTTGTGGAAGCTGCTGTGAAAAGAAACCACCCTGAAACGCCGGCGAGGTCAAACAGCCCCAGGCTGCCTTTTGTCCCCCGGGCAGAGCACTGGGGGGGGACACACAAACCGCAGGGCCCCTTCGCTGTGAGTCAGGGAAGGATTCACCAGGGCTGGGGGGGTCACAGGCACTGGGGGGGTTCCCCAGCTCTTTGCCTGCCAGCACAACCAGTTCCACTGCTGGCTTTAGCAGCCCAGCAGGGCAGCCTGGGGGGGGGGGTTGGTAGCGACCCCCCCACCTGAGCACCCCATCACCCCCAGCCCTTCCCTTTAACTCCTCCAGCTTCTGAAAGGCCGTTTTTTTTCTCTGCCAAGCGCACTTCCATCACTCCCTGGGTATTACTTCCCCCATGGCTCTCTCCCAGCATTTGCATTCCCTGGCACCGTTAACAACCGGGAGCAATTTGAGTTTAAACCTTTCTGCTGCCTCTTTCTCCATCCACCTGAATTTCTGTGCGCTTTAATTGCCTGCCCATTGATTCCCTGAATCCCCCGCCGACACACGGCACGTTTCGCGCGTGGATACTGGGAAAGAGGCAGCTGGGGGACCCTGCGGATCCATCCTTAACTCCGCTGAGCTCAGACACATCGCAGAGCATCGGGGAAAAGATGCCGAGGGACACGCGGTGGGGGTGGGGGGCACTGGGGCAGCCCCCAGGGCTCAGCCCCGCAGTCGGGCTCTCAGACCCTGCTGCTCCTGAAACACCCCCAAAGCCAGCAGGGCAAAGATCCTGTGCCATGGGGATCTGCTGAGCTTGGATGGACCTGGGGGCTCTGGGAAAGGCATCCCCCCCCCTCGCCTCCAGTTCCCACCTCCCCCTGATGCTCTCATCCATGGGATAACTCCTTGTTGTCCCTGGACCTGTCTGTGCATGATGAGGCCACCTCCTGCCCCACTTGCAATGGGCAGAGCTGTGAAGCTGCTCCAGGTGAGGTTGGGGGTGCCCCCAGCCGCCCCTCCCCCCCCCCCCTTTGGCATCCCTGATCTGGGGAAGTCTGGGCAGCAGCAAGCAGAAATAATGAGTCTGACCACGAAACGGAGATGAAAAAAACACTTCAGCTAATGGCTGCCCGTGGAGGAGGCTTTGAAGTTTATTGGAGCCAGACCTTTGGGGGCTGCAGGGTCCCGGGAGGGAGTGGGGGGGCTCAGCCCCAGGGAAAAGCTGGATTCATCTGCTTCTCCAGGGACATCGTGTCCCCCCTGGGGCCAGCCCTCTCCACCATGGCACGCTGGGGACGCACTGCCTGCATGCTCTGGTGAGGGATGGGAGCTGGGGGGTCAGCCCAGTGCTGGGGAAAAGCCCCCCCAGGACAGACACCACAGGCTCTGACCCAGCCATGTCCTGGAGGAGACCTTTGCCACCAGAGAGGTGACACACGGCCCCCCACCACCCCATTGCTGCTGAGGAGGGGTCCCTGGGTGCTCTGGGCAGGGAGGGGACCCCAGCTTGGGGCACTGCTGTGAACCCTTCGACAGAGGCATTTTGGGGGGGACAGCTCTCCCAGCCCCCTGCCCAGGGAGGGTGTGGGAGGGGATCACAGCCACGAAGCACAGCAGGAGCTGGGGGCACTGGTCCCAGCTGGGGTTTATTGCTGGGCTCTGCTCCGGCTCTGCATTAGGGATGGAGCTCAGTTTTCAAACTGCTGCTAATTGAGTGCTGGGGCAGGATGGTGGCAGAGCTAATGAGAGGGGCTGGGGGGGGGCTTGGGGGGCACAAGCTAAATCCATGGGACCAGGCAGCTGCTCCCAGTGCCTGCTATTGCTTTGCAGGGGAGGGAGCAAAAGAAAATCTCTTTTTTCCTGCTGGGATGAAGGATGAGTGGTCCAGGAAGGTGCTGCAGCATGGGGAGGGGGGAGCAGAAACCCCCATCCCAAGGAGCTTGCACAGAGCCCCACGCTCCCAACCACCAGCTCTTCCCCACCTCCCCTGCAGTGAAGGGGAAATCCTTAAGTCATTTAATTCAATTAAGCCTCGTGGTCGCTGCCAGTTAAATTGAGACCTCTGCCTCCCCAAGCTGATCCTTCATTAAGGCATTTCCCCGGGTCTGGCAGGAGAGAGGCTCAGGCTGCAGGAGAAGGGCTGGGGGGGATGCTGAACACCCAGAAAGGTGGGTCCTGGGGGGGCTGGATCCTGCCAGGGGGGCAGGCCCTGGGCAGTTAGGGGGTTGTTAGTGTCCCAGCATCACTGGGGACCTGCAGGATGGGGACCTTCCCCCATCTTGAACCCCCCTCACTCTTTCCCAGCCCCGTGGCTCGAAGGGATGTGGCTCCAGAGCAGTGGGGCTTCATAAATGCTACTGAGTCTGGGCTCTCCATGTGTGGGGTTTGGGGGGAGGAGAGTCCAAGGCTGAGCCCTCCCCTCTCCAACCACCTTCACACCTCGGAGAGCTGATCCCCCCCTGGGAACACCGACGGTCATCGGAGCAAAGCGATGCTCCCAGCCTCTCCACAGACAGGAAAAAGATCTAAACAAAAGCTGCTAAGTAAATAATAAAAGCCAAAAAAAAAAAAACCAGACTGGAGGGAATTTTTGCCCTGGTAGGAACTGCCCCCCCTTCCCCTCCACATCCCCCCCCAGGTTGTTTCCCCGGGGCGATGCCTCGGAAGTCTGGGCTGCGCCAGATTTGCTCCCCGGAGCCTTTGAATGGAGCTTTTACGAGGGCTCATAAATATGGAGAGCGAAGCTGTTCCGAACGCCGCTCGCCAGCGCTCTGCGGGGGGGGCAGGCTGTGGGGAGGGGGGAATTGGGGGTTCTCACTGCGAGGGGTTGGCAATCGAGGTTTGTGCCTCGGTAGGTGGGTGTGACCCCTCCAGATGTGACCCTCGCTGCCACCAGCTCTGCCTTCGCCTGGGTGTCAGCGTGGGGTCACCTTCCTCCCTCCTACACCCCCCCCCCATCCTTCCCTGCTGCTGTGACAGTGACCCCAGAGCCTGGTGACACCAATACAAGCAGCAGCAGCTCCTCTCCCACCTGCTCCACTGCCAGCCACAGGGGACAGGGGTGGTTGGGATGAGCTCCCCGAGGCTGGTGGTGCTCAGCTGCCCACCCCAAGGGCTATCCAAGGTTGGGTTGGGGGGGGTAACACGTATCACCCAAGCTGTCACCCCCGCCTGGCCCCAGAGGGGACCCCACAGCCTCCTTTTTATAGCTCTTCCTGGGGAAGGCATCCCTGCCACGGGCTCTTTCCAGAGGAGCAGGGAGCAAAGCTCCTGCTTTTCCCCCAAATCCCCCTCCAGGCTTGAAAATCTTTGGGAACTCTCAGCAGATTGCCCCAACCCCCCCGGGGAGCACAGGTTAACTGCCTGTGACAGAGAGGCCCTTCCTGGTACCTGCACGGCCGAGCCCTCTTGGGTTCCTCCACTTCCAGCCCAGGGACACATTCGTGGGAGTTTTTCCCAAGGTTTCCCATTTTACTGCAACCCCCCCAGTCCCCCACAGCTGCAGAGAAAGTGGGGGAATGGGGGTGAAGGTGGGTGCCCCCCATGGCATCGCGGGAGTGCAGGGGTGACTGCATCCTCGGAGGAGCCCCAGCAGGACCGTGTCTGCAGGAGGTGCTTGGGGAAGGTTTTCCTCCAGGAGAACGTGCCTGAGCTGCTTTCTTCCCCACAGACGTGGTGAGAGCGGGAGCAATTCGCTGCTCAAAGCGCTTTGGGGCCAAGGGTTTCCACGCAGAGCGAGCAAAGCTTTCCCCAAAGCTCGGTCCAGGCAGAAGCATCGCACTGATTCCTTTTATTTTTTTTAATTAAATGCAATGGTGGGGGTAAAAAGCACGCAGGGCTTGGATTGCCCCTGATGAAACCTCTCAGGAGTGGAAGATGCAGAAGAGCAACCCACGGCCCAGCAGCTGCCTTTGACCCAGGGTAACCTGCAGAAAGCATCATTAAAAGCTTCCCGAGCTCTGGCTGGCTGAACAGCAGCAGCAGACAGAAAACCAGCCAAGGGGGATGCCAGAAAGGCAGAGCAGGGAGCAGCTGCCGTGTTCTGGGCGAGTTGTTTATGCTGAATAATCCAGCCCAGCATCAGGAGCTGACACAGTGGATCACGATCCCATCCTCAGCAAAGACCTCCAGCCCAAACCCACTGAAAGCTCTGAATTTGTGGGTTTGGATGGAGGGCAATGGGGGGTTAAAAGAGAAAAGATGTCACAGGAAAGGCTGATTTCCAGTGGGACTTCCCCCTTATCCCACTGGTGCAGCCTCAGGGACCTGGCTTGGATGGAGGAGCTCAGAGAAGCTCATCTGGGTGTGAGGATGGGGCTGGGGTCTGCTCCTGCCCACCAGGCACCCACCACCCCTCCACCCTGCACCACATCCCTCAGCTCCCAGTGGGGCCAGTGCCCAGGGCAGTGGGGGAGTCCCCATCCCTGGAGGGATTTCAGAGCCGTGGAGATGTGGTGCTGAGGGACATGGGGCAGTGGGGACTGGGCAGTGCTGGGTTAATGGTTGGACTGGGGGAGCTTGGAGGTCTCTTCCACCCAAGGCTGTGCTGTGATTCCCAGCAGTGGCACAACCCGAGAGCCTTTGGGGCTGCAGTGAGGAGGAAGGGAATGGGATGCTTCATAGTCAGATCCCTGGGATGCCAATGTTTCAAATGCTCCATCTATTTTTCACTCTGCCCGTTGCAAATGGAGCAGGCAGGCACCCACTCACCCTCTCCCCAGGAGGCTCCGCTGAAGGAGCCCATTAATGCTCTGCGGTTTCTTTTCGACAGCAGCCAGGGATCTCCAGAGCAAAACCACCTCCGGGGCCCGAGATGGAGAGCTGATCCCCTGGGACCAGCACAGCCTGCAGCCTCTGAGGGCTGGGAATGCCCTGCACCATCACCAGGGATGCTCTAGCAGGACACACAAGAACCTTCCTGGTGAAAACAAGCGTGGAAGGAGCAGCTCTTCCCCAGACAGCACTTTGCTCCAGGGAAAGCACATATGGAGAAGTTTGGGTCCAGGGCTCAAGCATCCCAAGGTGGGCAATGGCTTTTCCAAGGGCTTTTCCCTTGGCCCTATAGCAGAGCTCAGGCTTTTGGCACCCTGGAAAATCCTAGCTCAGGGATGTGAGTGAAGGGGGGGGTGTGTGTGCACAAAGACAAATCCTCCTGAGCTGCCCTGAGCAGTTGTCTGCCTTAAGATCCCTCAGGAAGGGCTGGGCATGTGTCTCTCTTCCTGGACAATGATTCAGCCCATCTAAGGTATAAATTGTCCCCAGAAGATTCCTGACCCTCTCCATTGACTGGAAGGAGACCAGAGCAGCTGCATTATTCATAGCAGCATCTCAGTCTGATGCCCAAGGGCAGAGATGCAGCTTCCAGAGCACACACCGAGCACCAGCAACCTCGCTGCAGGTTCAAACCTTGAAAGATCGGTCAGAGAGACCAAATCCAGGTTCATCTCCCCACTCCCAGAGCTCTGCCTCCATCAGTGGGTGCTCAGGGAGAGCACCCAGCAGCACCTCTGCTGCTAACAGGGGTGCCATCATCCCAGATGCACCCCTGAGACTGCAGGCAGGGGAAGCAGGATGCAGCCCGAGGAGCTCATCATTTATATAGAGATATAACAGGGCAAACCCTCCTGCATCCAGACTATGGGTTGCTGCAAGAGAAGCTCCAGCCCAGATTTCCTGGAAGGCTGCAATGCTCTTCCAAGCATCCCTTAGCAGGGAACCTGTGATGGATGAATGAGCAAACGGGTGAATGAGGCTCCTGGCGAGGAAAGCTGCTTCGCTTCTCCAGATCTGGGTCATCTGGTCAAGGCGAGGTCTGAGAGCTGGTTGAATAACTCCAGTGCATCTTCCACTGCGGTGAAAGATAACAGCCATCCCACCCTGCATCTCGCCGAGCTCTGGAGCAGGTTGCATACGGGGAGAGAAGGGAGACAGCGCTGCTCCAGGCCATAAATTAACCTCAGGGTTTCCTAATGGGACCCTGATTTATCTCCTGCCTCTGTCTGAACTAATTGAGTTCATTCCACTCGGTGATTCATGCCATGGAAATGGGTTCCAGAGAAAATGGGACCTCAAGCGGCTTCAGCACATCCCTCGCTTTATTAACCAGGGAGCCATAATGCTTTTAAAAGAAGGAGATTTCGAAAAGCAGCAGCCAGCCCCAGCTGATCAGTCACTGCCAGTGGCCACAGCTCCAGTTTCAGCCAGGGCTGCCACATCCACCCCTTCCCCAGCTGGGGACTGAGGACTGAATAAGGGGGTGTGTGCCCCCCAGCCCTGCTGAGGGGGGGAGAAGAAGTGGTGTGGGGGCTCAGCCAGCCACCAGCACCCCCAGAGTGGTCCAAATGGGTCCCTTACCCCTTCCCAGGGGATGGGAGGGAGGGGAGTGATGGAAAAGCCACCCCGAGCTGCTCTTACCACCCTCTGACCAGCACAAGAGGTGAAATAGAGGTTTGGTTTAATTCCATGTACCTACACACCAGGATGCTCATCCCCAGCTCCCACCTACATCTCATCCCAAAACCCAGCCTCCACGCTCACCCCCTGCCCCACACACCCAGCATCACACCCTCCTCCTCCTCCCCATCCCTCCCAGTATTCCCCTGCTCAGCTCAGCCAGTTCCAGCAGAATTCAGCCCAAAGCAGCCAGGGGGCCATCAGCTCCCCCGGCACACACGTGCTTGTTTGTTGTGCTGTTTGTGCAGGGCTGAGCGCACACAGGGGAAGGCTTTTGGCGACAGGAACAGCAGATAATGGTTTGTTTGCTTTCAGCATGTCTCGTGCGTCCCCGGGGAGTCTGAAGGCTCAGCCTCACAGCCCAGCCATCCCGCCCCTGCTCCTCCGAAGCGGCGAGGATGGGGCTGGGAAGCTCTTGGAGACCTTGGAGCAAACCACATGTGGATTATAAAGATGTTAAAGCCTCCTGCATCCACGTTTCCCCGTCCCACAGTGCTGGCAGAGCCTCTGCCAGCCCAGCACGGGACCTCTCCAGGTCACCAAGCAGACCTTGAGGGGCTGGATCCACCTCCGCGTGCACCCCGAGCTGTGGTGCCTTTTAAAGCATCCCAGGGCTGGTTGCTTTGGCCACTCCACATCCTCCAAGCACGCCCTGGAGATGCTCAGCCCAGAACAGGAGATGCTTCTCCCAGGTGGATTTTCTGCTCTCCCACCGCTGCGAATGCCAGCTGCATTTTCCTATCGCTGTCATGTTATGGACCTCATTAAAACCCTTCTAGAAGCCAGAATAAAATTGCCTTTACCAATTTCCTCCTTGTCCTCGGCGTTGTTTACTTACTTGGAGAATTCCAGCAGGTCTGAAAGGCCTGATCCCCCGCGGAGACAGCGCTGCTCGCCCCAATCAGATTACCCTTATCCGATCGATCTTCATTTCTCTGACCTTTATAAAGCTCTCACCCCATTGCCAGAGCACAAGATGTTTGCAGCTCATGGTTTCCTTCCTTTCCCTCCTTGGTTCTGCTCTGTATGGGTGAGAATCCCCAGCAAAGAGCCTCTAAACCCACCACAACCCACAGAAACAAAGCAAACCAAACACTGTAATTGTGTTGGTTGAGCTGAAGGGGCATGGGCTGGGGACAGAGCTGTGGGTGCCATGCACGTGGGGCACGTATGGATGCTATGTGTGCAGCAGGGCTGGGTTAGTAGAAGTCAGTGCATGCAGCCCAGCAGCTCCCACCAGCACGGGGAGAGCCAGGCAGCTCCCAGCCCCCTCCTGCAGATGCTCTGGGCTTTGTTTTGAGGGCCAGCGCTGGCTGATTTGCATAGGGAATGAAGGCAGCAATTAGTTTACCTCATCATCTCAGCAGACTGGGAAATTAGCTCCCTTCTGATTCAATCACAGTTGCTGGGAAGAGGCTCTGGGGACATGGGAGGGGGAGGTGGCACCCGCTCCAGAGCCACTCCAGGCTCAGCCTGACCCAGTCTCACACCAGTGCCCTGCACTCACCCGCTGCAGCTCAGCCTTTGACACGTGCCCTCCTCATCTCCAGGCTCCTCTCTGCCAGATCCCAGATGGGTGATACATGGGAAGCCTCAAACACCCATTTTACTTGTGCAAAAAAGCAGCCCCAGCCCCAATTTGGCATTTCCCCACGGGATGACAGCTCCTGGGGGAAATTCCCTGCGGGAGAGCAGATGCATTGCCCACATCTTTCACCCCCAGCTCTCTCCCTCTCTCCTGTGACACGGAGCAGTAATTCTCCTTGAAGATTTATTCCCTGCAGGAATATTAATGAGCCTGGAAAGCAGAGAGAAGCCCCTCTCCCCATCACGCTCCCAGGAGATTGGGTTTGATGAGCACTTGGCACTGCTCAGAGTGGGGAGATGGATGGAAATGCATTCCTCCCAACCACGTCGCTGCTGGGTAACACATCCAGCCGAGCCCTGGGAAGGACCCACCACAGTTCTGAGGCTCCAACCTTCAACACTTCCTGAAGGGTAAAACGAGGAGCTTGGGGGTTTTCTGGAAAGCTACCGCAGGAACAACATCCCAGTGACACTGGGAATAGTTTTGGGTTTATATCAGGTGGGTTTGCGTTTATCCCAGCATCATCTCCTGTCTCCCACCCACCTTAATAATCCTGAATTCAGCCCAGCTGGGCTCAAACCCTGGGGAGCTCCCCAGCTCCAGGCCTGCCTGACCTATGCTGGGGTCATCAGCTCCAGCTGCGAAGGTCCTCAGCATCCTCCAAAATGGGACATTTGGGAGACTTTGGGGAAAAAGTCAGGGGAGGGCTCTCCATCTGGTGACACAAAGGCTTAAACCCCAGGTTATCCCCAAGCCATCCTTCGGGATGTCCAAGGAGAGGTGGAAGGAAGGGTTTGGGGTCTGGCCATCCAGCAGCTCCCAGAGCAGCACATGGGGTGCAACAGGGGGTCACGGCTCTGCGGGTCCCCCAAACTGTCTCCCTATGGCTCTCCAAGCAGCACCCCCCTGGTTTCCCACCTCTCCTCACTTCCCTGCGATGGCACCTCATCTTCAGCCCCTTCCACCCTCCCTGGGAGGTTTCCTGCCCTGCTTTTGTGCACAGATGTGCCAAGGAGGAGATGAAAAGGAGAGGATGCTGCAGCCGGGGTGCTGGAAGCAGTTGCCATAGGGACAATATCTCAGAGTGGCAGCTCGGGCATCATTTGCAATCCTGGCCTCCTCTCCTTCCCTTTTCTCCCACTTGGATGCTCTGCAAGGAGCCTGATTCAGCAATTTTGCCAGGGTCAAACCTCCCCTGCACCAGGGGAGCATCAGGAGGGTGTGGGAGGAAAGCACTGGATGCTGGAGGGCATTGTGCCTGCTGTGCTGGGTGGAGGGATGGATGGACGGAGGGATGGAGGGATGGAGGGGTGGATGGATGGATGGATGGATGGATGGATGGAGGGAGGGATGGATGGAGGGATGGAGGGATGGAGGGATGGATGGAGGGAGGGGTGGAGGGATGGAGGGGTGGATGGATGGATGGATGGATGGATGGAGGGAGGGATGGATGGAGGGATGGAGGGATGGATGGAGGGAGGCATGGAGGGATGGAGGGATGGATGGATGGATGGATGGATGGATGGATGGATGGATGGATAGGATCTGCTGGGGCGAGCGTGGACTGAAGCATGGAGGAGGCAGCAAAGGGATGTGGCCAGACAGCTCCCCAAAAGCCATATCCCTTGATGAAAGTGAAGGTTTGGGCTGCAGAGACCCAGCAGGCAGAACCACACTGACCCCTCCTCTCCCCACAGGGTGGAAGAGCACCCCTCAACCCAGCCTAGGCAGGGAAAGCCCAAAGTCACCCCAAATCCCATGGGGGAAGTACAGGCAACACCTTTTGGCCTCGCTAAAGGCAACGGGAAGAGGCCATCCATCAAGGAGATGGGGCTGGAGGAACCACATGGTGATCTGAGGAACGGGGCTGTCGGGGGTCACTTGAGATCCCCCCTGTTAGCTGACATCATCAACAGCATCATTATCCCAGGAAAACAAAGGTGGCTCCCTGGCTCTCTTTGTTTAAAATAGTAGAATCACAGCATTGCCTTGGTTGGAAGAGACCTCTAAGCTCCCCCAGTCCAACCATTAACCCAGCACTGCCCAGTCCCCACTGCCCCATGTTTCATCCACTCTGACCCCACTCACCTGCCGATAAAGATTTCACTTCAGTGCAAGCAAAACCAAACATGGGACCTGAGGGACCACCGAGGAGAAGGAAAATAAATGGGGCTGGAGCACTGCAGCTGCTCTGCACCTCCCTGGCTGGCTCACCCCTCACCCCGACACTGCTGGAGCTGCTCTGCCCTGGACCAGAAACCTCGTCACGCTCCAGGAAGGGGCTCGGACCCCCTTCCCCAGCCCCTGCCCTTTCCTTCCTGCCCCCAACTCGCCCCCCGCTGCTTTGCTCACTGCCAGAAATGCCTGGGAGGGGGAAATGGAGGTGATTTAAAGCCCTGGGACCTTTAGGGCGGGTGGCCCGGGGAGGCAGGATGAGTGATGGGCAGTGGGGGGGTCACAGCGATGGATCTTGCTGTCGGAAAAGCGCCGGGATGGGGCTGAGCCGCGGGAAGTGGCTGGTGCAGACGTGCAGGTGGCCACAGCGGGATGGGGCAGGGATCTGGTAGCAAAGGTTTTGGGGAGCAAAGAGGGGAATCTCATCCCCAAATAGGAGCCTCGGCTGCTTGCTGGCAGGCAGGAGCAGCAGCAGCAGCAGAGCTTTGCTGCCTGGATGCCCTCTGGGTTTCCTGAGTGCGGATGCCTTGTGGATGATCATCCAGCTCCAGCAAAGCTGAGCGACCTCCTGGGGCTGATATTTGGCTGGGATGGGTGCACATCCCCCTCCTCACCACAACCTGCAGATGCACCCACACAAAGCCTGAGAACAGCCCGGGGACCAGCAGAGCAGAAAACACACCGAGCTGCAAATCAACGTTTCCAGTTCCCCCAGTTAATAAACAGAGCCCCAGTATCTCTGAGCACGTGGCAGATAAACAGCTGATCTTCCCAGGTATTGGTGAGAGGGGCAGGGATCAGCTTCCCTGATTTGTATGGGGAAACTGAGGCACGGCAGAGTTATCAGGTGAGATTTCTAGCACAGTCACTAATATCATCCCTGCTTGGTGTGAGCCAGATTTTGGGGGAAGGGAAGAGAGGGGCAGAAATCCCACTGGGTCTTGTCTGGGCCATGCACACTCTGAAAACCAGTTGGAAAAGCATCCCACAGTTGGACCAGATGGTTGTTGTAGGTCTCTTCCAACTGAAATATTATTCCATTCTATCCTATCCTATTCCATTCCATGCTGTCCTGGCCCATTCCATTCCATTCCATTCCATTCCATTCCATTCCATTCCATCCTGTCCTGTCCTATCCATTCCATTCCATTCCATCCTGTCCTATCCTATCCATTCCATTCCATTCCATTCCATTCCATTCCATTCCATCCTATCCTGTCCAATTCCATTCCATTTCATTCCATCCTATCCTATCCTATCCTATCCTATCCTATCCTATCCTATCCTATCCTATCCTATCCTATCCTATCCTATCCTATCCTATCCTATCCTATCCTGTCTTATTCTATTCCATTCCATTCCATCCTGTCCTATCCTATTCTATTCCATCCTATCCTGTCTTATTCCATTCCATTCCATTCCATTCCATTCCATTCCATTCCATTCCATTCCATCATGTCCTATCCTATCCTATCCTATCCTATCCTATCCTATCCTATCCTATCCATTCATTCCATCCTATTCCATTCCATTCCATCCTATCCTATCCTATCCTATCCTATCCTATCCTATCCTATCCTATCCTATCCTATCCTATCCCATTCCATTCCATTCCATTCCCTTTCCATCCTATCCTATCCTGTGCTAGCCTAACCTATTCCATTCCATCCTATCCTATCCCTGGCTAAGCACTGAAGCAATTAAAATAAACATCCACTCCCAAAATAAAAATAAACCCAACAAAAAGCCCAGCTTACGAGTCAAGAAAAAAAAAAAATCCCTCCCCCCCCAGTCGTGCCACAGCCCTCACCGCCTGCCTTGCTCCGTCCTTATCAATGCTGCCACGGGTTTGACATTCATTTCCTCCTAACAGCAGAATTCTTGATCCATCAGCAACAAAACTGAATCAATCAGTTCCCAAAAGCCGGGCTGGTGAGAAGAAAGGCAAGCCCTGCCCCTGACATGTGGAATCAATCAATACCTTAAGCAGAAAAATATTGATAACCTTGCTGCCGCGGACGTATTTATGTCCTTTATTATCTGTGCCACGAGGAGCGGTTTCCTCCCCCCTGCCCGGCCCTCCCAGCGTTCTTTTACATTGTACAAAATCTTCCTCCTTTCTCAGGGAGGGAAACCACGGTCTATTTTTACTGCCTCAGGATTTTGCCGTGGCTCCATCCCGAGGAGGGATTGAGTTTCCCGGACACTGTGGTCTCCGCTCGCCGGAGATTCCTTCGCTCGGTCCTTATAAGGAACCAGAGATTCATCTCAGGCTTCTGCCGTGAGCCCCCCGTGCTGCAGGCAGGGTGATGGATCGCGCTGGAGAGACGGATAAAGAAAGAAAAAAGGGAAGGGAGGGAAGGCTGGGAGCCGTCAGGCTGGGGATTAGTGAGTGAAAAAGGGAAGGGGGGGATGGAGAGAGGCATCGGGAGGAATGACAGGGGTGGAAGTCAAGGAGTGTAATCGAAACCAGGCTGGGATGCTTTGATAGCAAGGGAAGTATTTTTTTGGGAGAGCTGGGGAATGCTCCATCTCTCCTACCCCAGAGATGTGCTTTTGGGGTGCTTTATTCTTTCCCAGGTAGGAGCCCAGCAGTGATTTCAGGCCATATCCACACCTCGAGGGTATTTGGGGGCCCAAACCCCAAGTGAAATCTCCATTTGGGAGCCCCCAGACAGCACTGGGGTGTCCCTGTGGCCCCAATCCACAAACCCCACATGTCCCCAAGCCCTCCAGTCCACCCCACTGACGCTGTGCACATCCCCAGCGCTGACAATTTGTCCCTCCCTGATCCACCTGCACTGGCATTGCTGACACTGGTGGTCCTGGTCTGTCCCCATGCTGTGGTTTGATCCTGGCCCAGCTGGAACAGCGTCACCTCCCACCCTGAGCCAGGAGGGTGACATCCAAACCCCCTGGCTGGGATGCTGTGGTCCAGCTGAGCCCCATCCCTATGGGAACAACCCCCCACAGAGCACAGACATTGTCTTTTCACAGCACTCCCCGTTTTTTGCATCGGGAGCACTGCACAGGCACGAGGCTGGAGAGAGGGAAGAGGGGGAGCTATCAGAGATGGTCCCTCCCTGGATGTCTAAATCAAGAGAGCAGTTTTCCCCTGAATGGTAAAACTCAGCCGTGGGTGAGTTTGTGGCGCCCCAGGGAGACGCTCGGCAGTTCTTAAATCGCGGTTCGAGATGGAGCTGAACTTCCCATCCCTCCGCCACGGAGAGCCAACGGGTGGTTTGGAGCTGGCAGAGGCTCTGAGTGAAGCTGCACGAGAGCTGGCCTTGGCCTCCATCCTGAAAAGCTTTTAAGAGCCCAAATCCCATCGATCGCTCGCCCGGGGAACCGGGGGCTCGAGGACCGCGGGAGCCCTCGGCTTCCTGCTCTCCAGACGGGTGCTTGGCTCCTGCCAAGTGCCCCACGGTGCAAATTTCTCAGCACAGCTGGCCTGGAGGGTTTGAATGAAACGATTTCTTCACCTCTTTTTCCTTTTTCCACTGAAAAAATAATCATTAATTCCCTCAAAGGTGCCTTATCACCACCAGTTCCTCCCCACCCTGCAGGGACTGTGCACCGAGCAGAGCTCTGACAGCTCCTGCTGAAGTGAAGCCCCTCGCTGAAGTCAGCAGCCATAACCCCAGAGCCTGATTCCCACCCCAAATCTCCTCCCTTTCCCCCTCCAAAGGGACTTTGCACAGCACGGGGTCCCTCCCTGCCTTCCCCAGGCACCAGGACCCATTCCCTGCTCTGAATCCACTCACAGGGGCCTTTTTGCTCCCCCCCCCAGCCCAGACTTTTCCTTGCAGCCCTTTATTTAAGCTCTCAGCCCTGGCCATGAGCAGCTGGGATGATATTTTCCCAATGTGTATTATTTATTCATCGTTATTTATAACTTGCAATTACTGCGTTACTCTCTTTGTCAGGGAAGTAATTACCTGTGCTTTTTAGTAAAAGCCATGAAAAGTTTGAAGGCAGGAGCTTGCAGCGAGTGTTTAACTCGTGCAGTTCCTGGGGGCTCTGATGGGTGGTGGGAGAGGGGGGGGATCATCACTGGGTTTGCTGGGACACCTCAGGTGCCTTTGGAAGTGACTGGGGGAGGACCTGGGTGAGCCTGAAGAAAGATAATGAGGGGGAGGGTTGCTCCAAGGATGCTGCGTGCTCTGTCCTTGGGAGGGACTTAATGAAATACTCCACCAAGCTGTAATTAGGCTTTTCTAATTAAACCTTCCCTTTCTGGGGGCAGGTGGGACACACCATCACGTGCCTGCCTCTCTCCTGCACAGTGATGCTGCCTGGGTGCTGGCAGCCAAGCATCCAGGACCCCCACACTGCCTCTGTGACAGGGAAACCCCCCCATGTGTGACCCCCCCCCCAGCCTTGAAGGGAGATCAGGAGCCAACAAAACAACCAGAAGCCCTTTTTCTTATCACAAACAGGCAGCTTGCAGCCAACCCCCTCCCCAGCCTGCTCTCAGCCCCTCCAGCATCACCCCACCATGGCACAACAGGACCAGCAGCATCACTGAGACACAATTTGGGGCCACCAGCAGCCACCCCAGGGGTGTGACGAGCCACACAGCAGCACAGGGAGCTCATGGTGGGTGGATGGAGCTTTTGGTTGACCTCAGGGGTTGCAGCACGACAGAGAGCGCCGCATTCCACCGGCAACCCAAAGGATGCTCCCCCAGCAATAAACCCCAGGAGCCTTTGGTTTTAATTCTGAGAGGTGACAGCAGACTTTTAAGAGACTCTTTGTCATCTCATGGAGCCAGGGAAAGGGCCACAGCCTTTTTTTGGGACAGGAAAAAAGGAAAAAAAAAAAGAAGGCGTGTGGGGGATTTAATGAAAAGTGCTGGTGAGTCCCTGCACCAAAGGAGGGGTGGGGTGGGAGCAGAAGTTTTCACTTACCTTCGCTGGCTGCCGGCCCAGCCTCACGCAGATGCAGCCCAGCTGAGCTGAGTCTGTCTGCAGCCCCAGCTCCACGTCCCCAGGGCTGGGTTCTGCCCGGGGTGACTCCCAGGGTGGCATCAGGGCGTGCTGCACCTCAAAAGCTGTGTTTGGTTTGGGGCCACTCACGCCAAGAAGGACATTGAGGGGCTGGAGCGTGTGCAGGGAAGGGGATGGGCTGGTCTCTTCTCCCAGGTGACAGTGACAGGACGAGGGGTGATGGCCTCAAGGTGTGCCAGGGCAGGGTTAGATTAGATATGGGGAACAATTCCTTCCCCCAAAGGGTTCCCCATCCCTGGCCCAGGCTGCCCAGGGCAGTGGGGGAGTCCCCATCCCTGGAGGGATTTCAGAGCCGTGGAGATGTGGTGCTGAGGGACGTGGGGCAGTGGGGACTGGGCAGTGCTGGGTTAATGGTTGGACTGGGGGAGCTTAGAGGTCTCTTCCCACCACGGCTGTGCTGTGATTCTGTGTTGTGCAGTGCCCGTGCTCAGGGTGGTGGCAGCGAGGGAGTCTCGAGGACCACTTGTCCCAAGCATAGCATCCCCCCAGCAAGTGCATCCCCCAGTGGGGCCACAGCCCAAAGCCCTGGGGGGTGCAGGCAGCTCTCGAAGGGGCCAAGGAAAGCAGCGGCGGAGCAGCAAAGGCAAATGAACTCCGGGAGCCCCGTGCTGCTCCCCCTGCCGTGCCCAGCCCCACCAGATGGCTGCAGGCAGCTTTGTCCCCTTTCCATTCATCCGTGCGTTAAAAAGCGAGCGGGATGCTTGGCTTAGCACTCCCCTCCCTGCCCACCCAACCTGTGGGTGGGCATCCCACACCCCACGGCCCCGGGGCTCATCCTGCCCCATCCCCACCTGGTCCTGGCCCGGGTTTCTGGCTGGCAAACCCATCGCCATGTGGCTCACACGTGTGTGCTCCGGCTGGAGAACAAACGGCAACTTGGGCTTTGCTTTAATCCCGTCGAAAGCCAAGGCTGCCACCGAGGGACTTTCCTCGCGGTCCTGCCCGGAGGAGCAGCGGGAGCCAGCCGGGAGCAGCCCTGCGCCTCCGGAGGTCCGTGACTCCCTTTTGGAGAGGAGATCCAGCAGAGCTGGGGGGCCAGGACCCAAGGGAGGAGCCCGTGGGGCTCAGATGGCTGCGGTGGTGGCAAAGCCTGGACCGAGCATCACTCCAGGGAGCCCCAAAAGCACCTGCAGAGCCCAGAGGGGTGAGGGAATGCCTGGAATTGGCAGGACACAAGGGGAATTCCACTGTGCAGTGGGCAAAGTCGGAGAGGGAAAGCATCTCTCCTCTGTCCCAGCTGCAGGAGTCGCCCTGGGGGACAGTGACAGTGTGTCTGGGCCAGTTCCAGCCACCCGCCCTTACCAACACCACCAGAAAACCCATTTCATTTTTCCAGCCAGCTCCGCAAAGAGCATTTCTGGCACGGACACACCAAGGCAGGGACGAGGGAAAGGCCGTGACATTTCCAGCTTCCATCACCGTGGGGTCTGGGCTGGGCAGGACGCCAGGAGAGTGGCTTGTGGGGGACAGGGAGCTATTCAGGAACCAAAGGACACCAATGTGGGTTTTTTTTTTTTCCACTGCCAAGGGTGGATTTACAAAGAGGAGCAGGCAGCTTCGGACAGCGCAGCATCACCTGCGTGTTCCCCGCTGGGGGCTTCTCTGTGTCACCCAAATGGCTGTGACAGAATGCAGGGTGTGAGTCCTGGGTGGGGGTGTCACCAATCCAGGCACCCATGGGATGTTGTCCCTTGTCCCATGCAGCCAGAGGAGGTCTGGTCACCCCATCCCAGCTGCTGATCTGCCTGGAGCCTCACGCTGGGGCTGTAACATCATTAACAAACCTGTCATGGAGGTGATGATGGGTGGAGGGCTGGAGAGAGGTGTGCAGGGACAGACAGACAGGGGGATGGAGACAGCTGGATGGATGGATGCACAGACAGCAGAGGAGAGAGCATGGACAGATGGATGGATGGATGGATGGACAGTGCACGGGGATGGATGGAGGAGTGTGAATAATTGAGAGGCCGGAGAGAAATGGATGGATGGAGACCAAGCGCACCCCAAAAACGCTTCGGGGGAGGGCGGTGGGAGCCGGGGGGGGCTCAGAGGGGTCTGGGCTTTGTGTGCCGGCGGAGGAGGGTGCTGGCTCGGCTGCTCGCCGTGATGCTCCGGGGGCGGAGAGGAGGAGGAGGAGGAGGAGGGACTTGCAGCTCTTTTCTGGCTGCCGCCGAGGCGGCGGGCGGCAGAGGGAGGGTGACCGGCATCACACCGGCTCTTGGGGGGGTGGGTGACCGGCCCCGCCACCCCCGCACACCATGGCCGGGCTCCTGCCGCTGCTGCTGCTCCTGCTGCCGGCGGTGAGTTGGGCCGTGCGGGGCTGCAGCATCCCGGGGGGAGCGCAGAGGGTCCCGGAGGCACCAGGCGGGGGTGGGATGGAAGGTCCCGGAGGCACCGCACAGGGGTGTTTGGAGGGTCCCGGGGGTACCAGGCTGGCAGACACGGAGGCTCCCACACGTAGCGGGATGGAGAGCCCCGAGGGTGCGGGGCGGGAGGTCCCGCGGGTACGCGGCAGACGGATGCGGGGCTGGAGGGTCCCGGAGGTACCGGGGATGGAGAGGGGGGTGTGGGGAGCTGGGTGGGGGGCCCCGGAGGTGCCATGCAGAGCACTCCTAGGTGCGGAGGGAGGGGACCTGGGGCGCTGGGTGGTGATGGAGACCCGTAGGGATGTGCAGCCCCTCCGATCCCGCTGCACCGAGCTCCGCCAGCCCTTTTACCATGGGAAAAAGGATGGCAGAGCCCTCAGTCAGTACGGGAGGGTGTGGGGGGGAAAGAAGCCGCCCCCACCCCAATGCCTTCATCTCCTGCCATCCCATATCCCACCTTCCCAGCTCCAAACTCGCTGCCCAGAGTGAAGGACAAGTCCCTCTTCCCCCCGACGTGAGCCCCTGCGTGTGCCAGGGACAAAACTTCACGGCCCCGGGGGAGCCAGGAGGGAGGGAAATGCCCGGAGCAGGGCAGCAGGGTGGGCTCAGGGGGACGGACCCCTCTACGTGGGGCAGAAACAGGGCTTTTGTTGGGGGAGGATTCGATGGGGTTCCCAGCGGCGTCGTTAGGCAGCAGGACATCTCTCAGGCTGTTAAAGGATATTAAAGCTGGTACCGGCTGTAGCGGTTTTGTGCAGACTGAGGAGCAGAGCGGTATTTGCAGGGAGAGTCTCCTTCCCCAGTACACCCCCAGTACCGGGCACGGGACTGGGCTGGCCAAGCTCCCCGGGGATGCTTGTGGTGGCGGGCGGGTGGCAGGGAAGGTGAGAGCTGTCCCAGCCATATGGATTCAGATGATTTCACCCCAGGGAATTACCCTGAAATTCACCCAGGTGAAATACCCTGGGGAATTACTCAGGCAGCACCCCCACCTGCTGCAGCAGGGCTGGGCAGTGGTGTACCCCCCAACCTCTGCTGCCACCTCCCCGGGTCAGGACTGAGCCCAGTTGTCACCAGCCAGGGCTCACCCCCCCCAGATTACACCTGCTGGGCTGGGGGGAACCTGACTGCTCCACTGAGCCCTCACCCTGGCAGGTCCAGATGTGCACCCACAGCTGTGGCCACAGCCCCAGGGCCACCCCAAACCCCAGGCACCCCATGTTCATTGCTTTTTACCTGTACTGCTTGGCTGGTAGCTCTGCACGGGGAGAGGCAGAGCCCCCCCAGTCCTGCCATGGACCCACAGACCTGAGACTTCCTCTGCTGCCCGAAGTTTGGGGAGTGCTCAGAGCCAGGGGTTTGGCCTTTCCTAGACAGGGTGCTTCGCCAAGAGAGGCAGAGCCCGTCTGTCAGGCTCCCGGGTGGTTCGGATCCAGGCTTGCCGCTGGGCCCATCTCCAGCTGTAGCATCCCCTCCCCACCCACCCCGCTCCGGTGCGAAGCGATTATCTGTGCCAGAGCTCCCTCCGAGGCCATCTCCTCACCCAGTGGCACCTGCTAGGACACAAACCCCCACTGACAGGACTCAGAGAGCAATTAAAAGCTTACAGAGGTGTTGCTCGCAGCCTCGGTCTGTGCCCCCCCTCCTTTGGTCCAGCTGTCAAGATGCTTTATGGTGTTAATACCTGCAGCTTTGTCAACAGGAGTTGTGTTAATAACATGCACATTGCAGTGGGCTAACGCAGACCATGTGCCCCTCTTATAACTGTGTTCACCTTTATGGGGGTTTCTGTGCTCAAAATGCAGAACTGAAAGGGAAGGGAGGGCAGAGCAGGGGTGGGGTGCAGCACCTGGGGCTGGAAGTTGCATTTTCTACAGCATTTAGGAGCATGGAGGTGGGGACCTGGCAGGGGGGGGAGGCATCAGCTGCTCCTGGCAGCCTTATGGGGAGGGGCCATGCGGCCAGAGGGGGTCCCTGGGGTTGGCTGCTGGGGGTCCGGGTGTCACAGGGAGGAAGTGGCGTGGGGGGGTCCCATCCCTGCGGGCGCACGGAGCCGCTCGCAGCTGCCTGCGGCGTGGGAGAGCTGGCTGCTGCTGGCCCCAGCTGCACTGCCCCAGCCTTCCCAGCACTATTTATAGCTGGGCACGTTCGGCTCCCCCAGCCCTGCTCACGGATGCTGCTGCCACAAACGGGGAAACGGGAGGAGGACAAACCCCTGCCCACGCAGGGGAGGCACGCTGCGAGTCAGGGCTGCAGGAGATGGAGCAGTGGGCTGAGCTCCAGCCAGGCTGCAAAGCCCCATGAGCCGGATCTGTCCCCCAGGAGTGGGGTGCAGCCAGCTTACTGCAAAGCAAACCCCTTCCTCACCCCCAAACCCATTTCCCAGCTGGCATTTGGGGGTACTGGGAAGCCTCCCCCCGCCCTCCCCAAGCCCTCCTGCTTGCCCAGCTGGGGCCCAGTGCTGTAGTGGGCTGCCAGCCTGGGCTGGCACAGCAGCACCAGAGAGGAGATCACATGCTTTCAAGCGCAGGGTAATTGGAGCACTTTGTCATTCAGATGCCTATAATTGGCGCTCCATTGTCTCAGCCGGGCCGGATGCTGCCGGATGATGCACGGCGAGTTCATAACGCTGCATTGTGCGAGGAGGCGGCCAACTGGCTGACGAGGCATCCAGATGCACGGGGAGGGGGAGCTCCTCCAAGCTTTAGCTGAGTTTCTTTCCCCCCCAAAAAAATCAAGCTTAGCTGGATGGCAAAGGGATGGGTCCAGCCCTGGAGAACACCTCTGTGTGAGCAGATGGAGCCAAAGGAGCTCAGATCACCCTGAGCATCTTGGCAGCCCCACACCCAGGGAAGGATGCTTCCTGCATCCCACAGCCCCGGCTGAGAGGTGTTTTGGGGAGCAGCCACCCTGCACGTGCACCCCACTCCCCGGGCTGCAAAGTGAATGCGCAGGGTGGCCCTGACCCCACCGCTCGTGACGTGCTTATTGTGTCCATATGTCACGACAGGTTTTACAAGCAGATACACTTACCTCCATTAGCCAGTAGTGTTGCTGAAGCTCTCGGTGTCCCCTTCAAAGTCTCCATTTCCATCGTGGGGTCTGATTTCCAACCCCCTTGTGCAGCAAGAGGTGGGAAGGGCCGAGCCTTTCAGGATGGCAAAGCATCCTTAGAGGAACCAGCTCAGGTGAAAGACAAGAACAAATAACGCTGTAACCCTGCAGAAAAGCCCACATCCTTCCCCAGAAATACCCACCAGCCCACACCATATGGGCTTTCCTGACCACCCCCTCCAGCTGTAGCACTCATCGGGGGATTTACTGATGAGCAAGTTTGGCATAGGAAAGTCATTCCACAGAATCATCTGGGTTGGAAAATACCTTGAAGATCACTGAAACCGAGATCATTTCACCCAAGACCCCTATTTAATGTGAGCCCCCTTTAGCCCAGATGCCCACCCCAGAGCAGGACCCTACCTGGATGTGACACATGCCTCCACCTGCCCTTGCAGGGAGGGTCCCATAACAAGGCTCTGTTTTCTCTCCCAGGGACCCGCCTGGGGCTCCAAGGACAAGTGCTTCACCAAGATGTACACCACCAGCGGGGAGTGCTGCAAAGCCTGCAACCTGGGAGAGGGGGTGGTGCAGCCCTGCGGGGTGAACCAGACCGTCTGCGAGCCCTGCCTGGACAGTGAGTACCCGCTGGGGCACCACAGAGGGGCTGGCACGGGGTATGGGGGTGCTGTGGGGACCAGCAGCATTAGCAGCACTTGGGTCTCCCCATGTGCATCCTCTTTCCCTCCTGGAAGTGTTGCCTGAGCACAGTTTGTGCTGTTTGCTTCAATCTTTGCACACACAGACCTTGCAGGGATCAGCTCCACCGCAGACCACTGACACCAGGGGGACTTCCAGCATTTCCCTCTGCTGATCCCAGCACTGTTCCCCTCCCCATGGCTCTCTGGCTAACGAGCAATGTTTGCCTCCAAAAAAAAATTCCCCTCCCCACGCTGTGTCTCCGTCTCCAACCCAGCCATGGGGAAGTCTCCCAAGGAGCCACCTGTATTTTTTTACTTACGTATTTAAAAAAAAACCCCAAAACAAACCACCTTGTAAAGACTGCAAAGTAAAAGCGAGATTGAGAGGGAAGAAGCAAATCCCAGAGGTCCCCAAGAGAGAGGGGGAACAGTTTTCTCCTGGCCAGCTCCAGGCACATTGCCTATGTCAAATGCTTCATAAATGTCGGTCGGAGACGTGTGCTGGAGACCTGCTTAAATGCTTACAGATGAAGCAGTCCAGCTATTGCTGTTTAAACAATGCCATGATAGGCATAAGCAAGCTGCCCTTCAATTTTACTGCTGCAAACCCTTTGAAGGCCTAAGGACAAGTATTTGTAGGAGAAGCCATGCCAACCGAGCCCAGATCGCTCCAGGGATGGGATGTGAGGGGGAAGGGATGGAGTGTGGTGGGGGGGAGCAAAGAGACGGCAAATTCAGGCTGGGGGGATAGAAAGAATATGAGCAGAGCAGTACCAGCACGGAGCAGGGGACGGAGCAGTGTCAGGGCAGTGCTAAAAATACCTCTGCTTTCCTGCAAAATCAATGAATGGAGCTTCCCCTCCCCGTGCCTGTGCAGGGGAGGCTGAACCGCCCCGCCTCAGCTGCAACTTTGAGGCTGCTGTGCAGGGTCACCCCGCCAGGCTCGCTCCCTCCCGGGCTGTGACAGGCTCAGAGCCACCTTGCTGCGAGGTGCCAGGGCATCCTCTGTGCCATCCATCCCCATGGGACCTTCCTGCAGGGAACCTGGCTGTAAAGCCAGAGTTGCTTTGCGTTCCTGGGGATGCTCAGATGAGGCAGATCCCACGTAACCCTCTGCACTTCCAGGCTGGCAGATGGCTTGTCTCCCTCATTTCTTCCTGGGAACTGAGAGGACAAAGGGAATTTCCACATCCAGAGGGTTGTGGAGGTTATGGAAAGACCAGGACCATCACCTGGGTGCAGTGTTGGAAGCCCATGCATTAGGTGGGGTGGGGGTGCTCTGGTTTGCATCCCAGCTCCTCCTGCCCAGCCCCACATCACCCCAGCCCAGACATTTAGGTTTTGCAGGGGGATTAACATCAGGCAGGGTCAGGGAACTGAGCTGGAAAGTACCAGGACAAAAGGGTTTGGCCCCTTCCTCCACCCCTGCAGGGATGAGAGCAGCCAGGAGCAAACACCGCAGCCCCACAGCCTCCCAGCACCACACACAGGCTGGGAGCAAAGCCCCAGGGCAGTGCCTTGCACCTTGCTTGGCTTTGCTGCATGGCTGAGTGCCTGCCAGTCCCCCTCTCTGTGCCTGTTTCTCCCACCCCCCTTCACTTGCCTCCCAGTCCAGCAGCTTACAGCCCTGTCACCCCTTGCTGGGGAGCATCTATGTGACATCCCTCTCACTTACCCAACTGCGTGTGTACACCCCAGAGCAGCACCAATGGGGCATCCCACACCCCCACTGCCTGGGAGCACCAGGCAAGGGGAGCCACAACCCAAGCAAAGCCCCTGCAAACCCTCCTGCTTTATCCCCAGCCCTGCCCCAGCTGCAGTCTTTCCTTCACTCATTAATGAAACTCATCAGCTGGGACCTGCTGGGTGGGGGTCACCAGGGGGTGGCTTCTGGGTGCAGGTGATGCCAGAGCTCTTCTCCGAGCCCAGATTTTGGGGTGGGGGGGAGAAGAAGACCTGCAGACCCCATTGTCAGCCCATGCCAAGGTGGGGAGAGGGTCCTTTTGGACCTGGGCTCACACCAGCCCCTGCTGCTGTGGGTGCTGGGTGGGTGCAGGCAGCCCCAGCACCCTGCCTGCCAAGCGTGAGCCGGCGGGGAGGAATGTGGGCACGGCCCTGGGCTGCTGAGATCCCCACCTCCACCTCGGGCTGCCTCCCAGCTCTCACCTTGGACATCTTCCCGATTGACTCACCAACCAAATTGTTTTACAAATATTTGCTACAACCAAAGCCCCCTCCCACCCCTAGGCTCCAGAGGAGATGGTCCCTGCATTAGCCCAAATGGCCACTTGCCTTTTTTTTTTTAAATATATTATTATTTTCCTTCTCCCCTCCCCTTGCCAGCCACCCCTGATTGCTGCCTCATGATTTATTTATCCTGCCAGCCTCCATCGCTGCGGGCGGGCAGGGAGGGAGGGAGGGGGCCCTGTTTGAATCTCAGCTGTAATTGCTCAGCTCAGATACCTTGCTGCCACTGCAAATGTGCCCACTCAGCCGTATGCCTTTCCCGGCCACTTCCCCGCTCTAATGGCTCCCATCAATAATTCAGAATAAAGCAAAGGATGAGCCCAGGTTAATGGGAGCTGCGCACGTCGACGGCCGACCTGGTGCTGCTCTGCCTCTGCTCGCTCAGCCGGGCATCAGGGCAGGCAGTGGGGCAGGGGCTGCTTGCCCACCCCCAGGCAGAGCTGAGGTGGCAGCTTGGGGCCAGCAGTGGGGAGTGGGTTCATCCCGGGGGTCCTGCAGCTCCGGGAAGGGCATGGGGCAGGTGCCAAGAGAGGAGGAGGACACTTAGGGGGCAGGGGGAGATGCTGGGGGTGGAAATGTCATGGCTGAGCCATGGTGGGAAATGGCACCTCCATCCCTCTAACCCTGCCCATCCCCAGGGTCTCAGGGCTCTTCCTTCCCCTCTGTCTCTGCCCTGAGCCATGGCTCAGTCTCTCCTTCACCACCCAGGGAGGGCACTGTCACCTTCCATGGTCATCCTCGGGAGACAACTGAAGATCAGCACGTGGCTGGTTTGCCTTCCCGAGGAGCAGGGCTGGCAGAGGGAACACACTCCATCTCCCTGACACCTTCCCCAGCAAGGAGGCTGGACCCCCCCCCCGGGATGAGGGGTGCTGTGGCAGCACGGGCTCTAGGAGGGATCACAATGCAGGGACAGCAGCTGTGCCCTCCAGAACAGGAGCTGACCCGTCTTCCCAGGCTAAAAATATCTTCAAACACCTTTGGGAGCGGGCAGGGGAGGGAGGGGGCGCGGGGGCGGCTCGCCGGGCTGCGGGAGGAGGATTGATTTCCCCGGCAGAGTCAGTCCTGCAGGATGAAACCAGAGAGTGAGGAGCCCCGGGGTCAGAGGAGTCAGCAATCAGTGTTGTAACCTCCTGTTCACATCACGCCCCGCGGCGCGGGCATGCGGCCGAGGAGGGGGGCACGGGGTGGCGATGCCCCAAGGGACCCCCTGGGCAGGATGTGAAGGAGAGTTTGGGATGCTGGGGAGCAGCGATGGCTGTAGGATGCCCATGGGGACCATCTGGAGGTCAAAAATGGGGACAGTGCTCTGGCTGGGAGCAGTGATGGCTGTAGGATGCCCATGGGGACCATCTGGAGGTCAAAAATGGGGACAGTCCTCTGGCTGGGGGCAGGGATGGGCACGTTGAGGGCAGCATCCAGCCCTGCCCTGGCTGCAGTGTGACCAGCAGGCTGGGGGGCTCAGTGGAACTGGGGAGCTGAAGGTGGGGACAACTCCCCCTCTGGCCCAGAGGAGGAGGAAAATGGTAGAAGGGGAGATGGTCCCAGCCAGCAGCCGCTGCACGAGCCCATCATCCCAGCCTGGCACCATTTGGTGATGGGACAAAACCAGCGCCAAGGAGCAAAGCGTCCCCACAGGGATGGGGATGCCACGCTGGGACCCCGCTGACCTCACCCTCTGTCCCCTGCCAGGTGTCACCTACTCGGACACGGTGAGCGCCACGGAGCCGTGCAAGCCCTGCACGCAGTGCGTGGGGCTGCAGAGCATGTCCGCGCCCTGCGTGGAGTCGGACGACGCCGTGTGCCGCTGCGCCTACGGCTACTTCCAGGACGAGCCGAGCGGGAGCTGCAAGGAGTGCCGGGTGTGCGAGGTGGGCTTCGGCCTCATGTTCCCCTGCCAGGACTCGCAGGACACGGTCTGCGAGGAGTGTCCCGAGGGCACCTTCTCCAGCGAAGCCAACTTCGTGGACCCCTGCCTGCCCTGCACCACCTGCGAGGAGAACGAGGTGATGGTGAAGGAGTGCACGGCCGTCTCGGATGCCGAATGCAGAGGTACCACCGCCGCCGTTCCCGCGGAGAGCTGGGCTCGCTGAGCCTCCTGCAGCGCTCCCTGCCGCAGTTTCCCTTTGCGCCACAGCGCTGGGGGAGCAGGGCCGTATCCCTGCGCTCGGAGGAGAGGACCCCAGTATCCAGCTGAGCCCCCCACCCTCAGGCATTGCACTGTGCAGCTTCCTACCCGGGCAGTGCACGCCTGGAGCCCTCCTGTCCCCGACACATGTCCAGCCCCAGGGTCTGCCCAGCCCTTTCCAGGGGTTTTCTTGGCAGGATGCTGCTGTGGGTGCAAGCACTCTGCTGGTGGCTTTTGGTGTTCAGAGCAGCAAGCAGAGCCAGGAGGTTCACCAACCTCAGATGCCACGCTCGCTGCTGCCCAAGCCTTCCCTGGGAGGGACCTTGGCAGCTGATGGGCATCAACTGCTCTTAAGCCCCCCAGCCCAGGAGGGTTCAGTGCCCAGGGGAAGGGGGAGAGCATCCTTCACCAGCAGCAGGGACTGGTGCCAGCCCACCCCCCCCACTGCCCTGCAGACCCCCCCAAAAGGAGCACTGGGAACTGTTTCAGCTGGGGACACCCCGCTCACCCCTTGGCAGCCGCCGTGCAGTTCCCTGCCCCGAGCGTGGCGGGGGAGAATGAAGAGCTTTGTCCCGGCCGCCGCTGATTCAGAGCACGGGGACGGGCAGCGCAGCTCCCGGGAAAGGGTCGAGTAAATGGAGCCAGAAGTCAAGGAGCACAGGGGCAGCTTTGTCAGCCACCAGCGGGGTCCCCCCCCCCGGGAACAGCCACCGAAACGCCGCTCCAAAGGGCAGCGGGGTCCGGGGGGGGCCGTGGCAGGGCGAGGTGCCAGCTCCGTCCTCGGTGGCTGTGGCCATGGCACAGCCCTGGGGGGGTTTGGGGGGTTCAGGAGGGAGCCAGCAGCCAGGGGAGGGGATGGGGCAGCTGCAGGTGAGAGCGTTTTCCCGGGGCAAGACGAGACGTATCCAGCCGTTGCGTGGGACACGCCTGGGTGCGGCGGGAATGGGGTCACTCCCAAACTGGGCTGGGCTGGGGGGGTACGTGGCAGCAGGCAGGGGCCAGGAAAGGGGCAGATCCCAGCTCTGGTGCTGCTGGCTCTGTGTGAGCAGGGGGGGGACAGCTGGGTGGCCTCGCACGGGTCCCGGTGGTGGACGGGAGGCAGCTGAGGTTGTGTCCCTGGGCTTCAGCACCAGCGGTGGGACCCTGGGGCTCAGTCTGCAGCTGGCACGTGGGATCACAGAGGCACAGAGTGGTGGGGTTGGAAGGGACCTCTGAAGATCATCCAGTCCAACCCCCTGCTAGAGCAGGATCCCAGAGCAGATCCCCCAGGACCACGTCCAGATGGGTTTAAATGTCTCCAGAGATGGAGACTCCACCACCTCTCTGGGCAGTGCCAGGGCTCTGTCACCCTCACAGTAAAGAAGTGTTTCCTTGTGTTAAGGTTGAACCTCCTGTGTCCCAGTTTGTGCCAGTGCCCCTTGTCCTGTCACTGGACACCACTGAGAAGAGTCTGGCCTCATCTTCCTGACACCCACCCTGTAGATATTGATGAGCATTGATGAGATCCCCCCTCAGCCTCCTCTTCTCCAAGCTGAACAGCCCCAGCTCCCTCAGCCTCTCCTCACATGGGAGATGCTCCAGTCCCTTCATCATCTCAGTGCCCTGTGCTGGGCTCTTTCCAGTAGCTCCATGTCCCTCTGGAACTGGGGAGCCCAGAACTGGACACAGATGAGGCCTCACCAGGGCAGAGCAGAGGGGGAGGAGAACCCCCCTTGACTTGGGAGGGGAACAGCTGCAGGACTTGAGCAAACCCAGTGCTGGGAAAGAAGAGTTTACAAAGCCATGGCCATGTCATAGAATCATAGAATAATTATGGTTGGAGTGGACCTCCAGTGTCATCAAGTCCAACCTTTATCCCATCATATTCTTAACCACTAGACCATGTCCACCCATGCCCAGACACAATCAGCCATTGGGAGCAGGGGACACCTTCAGTCCTGGGGACCAGAGAGGCCAGCGCTGTCTTGGGGCCAGAGGACAAGGTGGTTTGGAAGGACAAGCCTGGGGACACAGGGATGGGGCAGAGCTGGCACCACTATGAGCCCCACAGCATTTGGAGGAAGATCCCTGCAGAGATCATTGTCCCTTCACCAAGTCGCTTCCCACAGCTCGTTACAAGCCACGGCTGGCTGCACAGCTAATTATTCTCATTTATTTTCCCCTCCTGCCTCCAGACCTCCACCCTCGCTGGACAACACACACCCCATCACTGGTGGGCTCCAACAGCCCCGAGCCTGTCACCAAGGACCCCTTCAACACTGATGTGATGCCCAGCACCGTGGCAGACACTGTCACCACCATCATGGGCAGCTCGCAGCCCGTCGTGAGCCGCGGCACCGCCGACAACCTCATCCCCGTCTACTGCTCCATCCTGGCGGCCGTGGTGGTGGGGCTGGTGGCCTACATCGCTTTCAAAAGGTGGGGGACCAAGGCAGTGCCATGGGGTTGTGGCAGAGGATGTAGGTAGTGGGGAACAGGCTGTGCCCCCTCCCCACAGGTCCTGCAGCTGGAGCTGTCCCCAACAAAGGGGACCAGGCTGGGTGGGTTGGAGCTGGATTGCAAAAAAAAAAAAAGCATGAGAAATCAGGTGGTTAAGGGTGAAAGAGGGAGATGGCAGCAGGGTGGGGGAGCCCTCATTGCACCCCCCCTTCTCAGCTCGTTCTGGCACGCCGCAGGCAGCCATCACAGCCCATCACACTCAGCAGCTCATCCGTGGGGCACTGGCTTTGCACCTGGCCCCGGGCAGGCCAGGGCTGGCTCGGTGGCTCCCCGGGCACCCCAGGCTGGAGGCACCCCGAGGGTGTGCGGGGGGACCCACAGGCAGCCCCAGGACCCCGCAAGCTCTGGCAGTGCAGCTGCATTTTTGCAGCAGATCCGTGCAGGAGGATCCTGCTCCTCAGGAGCTCAGCGCCCGCTTGGCGGCTGCAAACGCGGATTTGAACCCATCCGTGCTGGGGAGGTCGAGGCTGCAGCAGAAACGCTTCTGCCTGGGAAAAGCAGTCCCAAGAAAGGGGGGGACAGCCTGGGGGATGTCACTGGGGGATGTCGCCTCCCCGCAGGTGGAACAACTGCAAACAGAACAAGCAAGGGGCCAACAACCGCCCGGTGAACCAGACGCCTTCGCCGGAGGGGGAGAAGCTGCACAGTGACAGCGGCATCTCGGTGGACAGCCAGAGCCTGCACGACCAGCAGCCACCCAGCCAGAGCACCCAGGGGCCAGGTAGGGCAAACTGGGTGCTGCAGGGCGGGCAAGGGCACCCCAGGGATGGGCTTAACGCCGCTTCATCCTTCCCAGCGCCCAAGGGAGATGGGAACCTCTACACCAACCTGCCGCCCAGCAAGCAGGAGGAGGTGGAGAAGCTGCTGGGCAGCTCCGCGGAGGAGACGTGGAGGCAGCTGGCTGGAGAGCTGGGCTACAAAGAGGACCTCATAGACTCCTTCACCAGGGCAGAATCGCCCGCCCGCGCTCTGCTGGCTGACTGGTCCTCCAAGGAGACGGCCACCCTGGACGCCCTGCTCGCCGCCCTGCGCAAGATCCAGCGCGGGGACATCGCCGAGAGCTTGGACAGCGAGTCCACCGCCACCTCCCCCGTCTGAAGGGTGGCCCGGGGCAGCCCCGCGGGGTCCCCTTCCCCCTTCGCCCCCTCGCCTCTCCCCTCCCTGGCACCCAGAGCCCTGGAGGGGAGGGTGGGAAGGAAGCGGGGGCTCCCCGGGCCCCTCCAGTTCACAGCCCTGTATGCACTGAGCTCTTGTTTTCGGTATCGCCCCCTCCCAACGCCGCCTCCCCCCGGCAGCCCCTGAGTGGGGTGGGTGCAGGGCTCCGTCCCGCTCAGCACCCAAAGCCCATCTGCTGCTGGAGCATCCTGCAGAGGACAGACTGACAGATGCAGGAATGAGCACCACGCTCTCAGCCCTCTCCTCTCTCCCCTTCCAGCCCCTTCTCCTTCCTCCTTGGGGCTCCAGTTCTCCTCTTCCTCCCACCCTTCCTCCTCAACCCACTCCACCGCTATCTCCTGCTCCCTTCCAATGCCCCAAAATCCAGTCACTTCCCCCAAAATCACAGGGCTGGGATGGGCATGGAGAGAACTGGAGCTGCTGTACCAGGACCTGGGGAGGGGGCTGGTCCCGTGGCTGGGTTGGGCTGGGGGAAAGGACTTGGCTTCCAGCAGCCCAACCTACACTGTGAAATTCAGGGGGTGCAGCCTCCACGCATGCTCCATGGGGCTGCCAGCGTCTGCTCTCAGTGAGGAGTGGCCAGGACCCCCCTGATGTTGGGGATCAGCATCTGGGTGCCACTGCCTGCCCAGTGCTGGAGCTCCGTGGGGGGACACTGAAGGTCTAAAGGGCTGAAGAAGTGCCTGCCTGCAGCGGGGACACAATGAAAGGGCTCTGCTCATCCTCCCCCTGCCAGCACCAGCCCTGGCATCCCCACGCTGCACCAACCCAGGAGCAAAGCCACCCTGCCACGATTGCACTGTCCCTGCTCACCTGCAGACCCGGCTGGGGCTGGTGGTCCCCACCCCCTGCTTGTAAGGGCTCCTTCTCCTCCAGCACTGTGAAGGGGGGCTCAGAAACACCCCTGCCTGCTCCTCTGCCTCCGTCCGGGTGCTGCCCACCCTCAGCGCACCGACTGCCTCTCTGGGGCACCCTCAGGTGGCCCCAGCACCTCCCTCTGCCAGGACCCCACCGCAGCCCTGGGGAGGGGACATCACTCGCCACCTCCACGTCTCCAGAGCTAGAAGTGCATTTTCTTGGCATATCAGCTCCCTGCCCAGCACCCACCTCACTCACGGGTGATGCTGGGGAGCCACTGCCGGGTGGGTGAGCACTCCCTCCCCTCTGCGAGCTGCCACTGAGGTCCTGGGGGATGTCCCCAAAGCAGCAACAGCTTTGATGTCTCACTTGCCTGGAGCATCAGGGGCTCTTTGCAGAGGAAGGACTGCAAGGTGAGCTGGTGCAGAGCACCCTGCCGGGTTCCTCTGCGCTGACGGACTCGCCCTTCACCTCTGGATTCATCCACAAACTCTTTCCTGAAGGCAGAAGGTGATTTTCCTCCCCTCTTTAAGGAGATAAGCAAGACTTGTAAATAATACCGTGGTGTTTTACTAACTGCTTGATGTTTCTATGTGTGACATGGGGTGACAGTGCCCACCCCAGCCCCTCTGCTCTTCCACACAGCCTCTCTGCCTGCAAGGTGAGCTCCCATCTTGCAGTCCAAGCCTTTGGTCCCACCTCCTTTCTGGCCTTAAAGACTCAATGGGGAAGCAGGGAAATGTGCACCACCCCCTAAAATCCCTGCAGCAGGTCCCTGAGAAACTTGGGAACGTGGAGGGATTTGCCTGTTCCCAGCGGAGCTGCCGGGAGGGATCGGAGCCGCTTCCCGAGGGATCGGAGCCTGCATCATTAGGATTTGAGCACCCAAGTCCTTCAAAAGCTTTTTTGGGAGTTTTATCCCCTGTGCTTTGGATGAGAAAGCAGCAGAGGCTGAGTCTGGATCTCCAGGATGGGATATTTGATGCTTCCTGCCCTCGTGCAACGAAAGAGCAAAGAACCAACAGCTTTGGCCACTGGCTGCCCCTGCCAGACCTGTTGGGTAGAACCAGTTGGCCTCAACAGGGCTGTGAGTCCCACATCTGAGTCCTGAACCTCTCCCATCACTAAAACCCAAGGAAACTGCCCCAAATCTGCAACACCACTCGCAGTGGGTGTCTCCAGCTTACAAAGCCCTGCCTGGGGCACCAGCTCCTGCCAGACCCAGCCACCCACGGGGATGCTTTTGGATGAATTTAACCACTGGTTATCACCAGGTTGTTTCCATCAGTCCCTTTTTTTCTTTTTTTTTTTGGTGAAGCGACTTAAAATACGAACTAAGGGTGACTGGAGTAAAGTGCCCAGATCAAAACGTGAAACAAACTGCTGGATTCAGTCTGACAAGCCAACGTGGCCATACCTCGCCAGCTGGAAATTGCTTTTCTTCAGGGCAATATTGCCACGCTCTCAGGTTTCATTTGCCATAGTAAAGGGATTTCCTCAGGGCTGAGGAAAGGGAGACAAACTCAGCATCCAAAGAGAAGCCAGGGGGATGCCTCAAATCCCTGGTTGCAGGAAATAAAAATAAAACAAGGAGAGAAAACCAAGCCAAAGTTAGCGCTCGTCGGTACGTTTGTGTGTCCTTTTCTAACGTTTCTGGTGTACAAAGAACGTGTGTTTCTCCGCTCCCCCCTCTGTAATACCAGTGCTGATTCACTGGGACGTGTCACGGTGCAGAAATAGCCCTTGTAGAAGGAAGTTTGGGGGGGTTGTGGGTGGGGTGTGAGCAGCATGAGGTGGGGGGGGGATGCACGGGGGGAGTAGCTGTCCTTGTGTATCCATTGGATGCCAATAAAGAGCATCACTACGTTGGCGTCTCGCTTGGTTTTTTCCCCCTCCCCAAGGACTTGAAGGGTGAGTTGATTTCCTTTTTTTCCTTCTTTCTTCTCCATCCTCCTATTTGAACCTGAGAAACAGCAGGAATGTAAAGTCTGATCTTATCTGGTGGAGGAGGATTTGTTAGGAACTCGTGGCAGAGTGGGACCTCAGCTGGGAACGCGGCGTCAGGAGCTTCACAAGACTCCCCCAGCTTTGTACTGCGGCTCCCCAGTTGGCTGTGGTGGTGGGCAGGGTCCTGAGCATCCCCCCAGCACTGCCCACCACAATCCTGCCCTGATCCCTGGGGTGCCACGGCTGGGCACTCCAGGAGACACCAGGGGAATACAAGGTAGCTTCCTCCTCCTGCCCCTCCAAGTTACTTCAGCTGCTGTAAAAGAGCATTAAAAGGCTCAAATGCACTTATTTTAAAGCATTTCCTGCTTTGGGTGCTATTTCTGCACCCCAGTGCCATTAGCAATGCCATCCTCAGCACCCCAAGGCGTGGGATCAACCTCTTAAAATCCTAAACAAAACCCCCAGACCCAGGGAGATTTATTTAGGTGCTTGGAGGGCACAGGCAAAGGGGTACAGGGTGCATGTTTCTGATGCTCAATACTCACACGGTCCTTGGGCAGCCGAATTTAAGAGGAAAAAACCCTCAGGCATTGTGACAGGTAGAACTTCCCCTGAAGAAGAGGTTGGCTCCTGCCCCAGAGAGCTTCCAATGGCTCCTAGGAGGATGAGAATCCCCAGTGAACGTTGGGCACGGGTCCTCCAGGACCTCACAGGGCTGATGCTGGGGTTGCTTCACACAGGGTGGTGGCTGGGTTTGCACACAGGAGTATTTACACATCACAGTTCATAAGAGCTTGAAATAGGATGCTCAAATGTAGCTGGTTTTATTTTTGGCTGGCCTGGGTCACTCTCTAGCAGGAAACATAATGAGGAGCAGGACTGTGCACACATAAAGAGCGTTCCCTTTCCTTTTTTTCAGGCTCCTACACGGTACTGCAAATAAACAAGGGAAAATAATTGCAATCAATCCATTAGGTTTAATCTGTTTCCTCTTAATCCCCATCCTCCCCTGGGAAAGGGCCTGGAATGGAGAAGAGGGATGGAGCTGGGCTGCAAGCACGAGCTGAAGGTTTCTGCCTGCAGCGCCTGGGAAGGAGCCTGGAGCCAGCAGGGACCTGGGGGGGGGGGCCCGAGCATCCTCTCCCCCTGCCAATCTCCCTGCATCTCAGGCTGAAGCCGTGCTGGGAGTGAAGGAGCTTTTTGAGGTGGTCTTCATGTGTGGGATCAGCTGCATTAGATGGTCCTTGAGGAGAGCAACCTGATTTATGGTTAGTGCAGGAGGGGGGAGAAGAAAAAAAAAAAAAAGCATAATAAGATCTGGCAAGGAGCGTGATGTTTGCATCGGGTGGTGAGCAGGGCTGGGAAAAACTTCCTTCCCCTTCTCTATGGGTGCCTGGGGAGGGAGTGAGTGGCCCCCTACTTAATCTCCCATCTGCTGTAAGGAGCTCTGGAGGGGCTTCACCAGGCTGGGGCTGGCTTGGGGGGTGGGAGGCAGGGGGGGACAGCCACCAGTGTGGGAGCACAGGGACAGACCTGTGCTGGACCCACACACCCCCTCTGGCCACCATCATCTCCAGCAAAGAGCCACTGCTTTACTGAACCACCCGTTATCCCCAGCATGAGGTCTTAGACAACCTCTGCAGTCACTCCCAGCTCCTACTGGGAACTGAGACCTTCCCTTCACGGAGGGACAAAGATGGGAAAAGAAAACTGAGCTTCCAGAACAGCAGCAGGGCTTTGCAGTGAAACAACAGCTCCCAGCTGCAGCTGACGACCACTAATCTCACCTATATTTCTTCCCTGTCCATCTGTCTGCCCCCAGAAGCGAGCTGAGCAAGTGTTCTTGCAGGTTCCCCCAGCAATTTAGCCTGGATTTGGGGGTGCAGCTGGCTGGAGGGAGGGAGGATTCGGAGATGCTTCATTTCCAGACCCCACAGGCACAACCCTGACCTGCAAACAGCCCCGTGGTACTTGGGGCACGGGGCACGGGGGTCAGCAGCCTCAGCTCCCCGCTCTGCACCCCCAGGCGAAATCTGCCTCCCATATGCTGCTGAGAGCCACATTCCCAAATAATGGGAAGCAGGACAGGAGCAAAGCCGGGGTGATGGCCGTGTGCCAGCTCCTGGCACAGCGTCCCTGGGACCGCCTCGTGTGAGCACAGGGTGCTCGGAGGCCGGTGGGGTCGAGGGAGGTGGGAGATAACAGCCCCCAGGAGAGCAGCGTGGCAGCCTGTGGCTTTGAACCTGCTCTTAGCTCCTCATTGAGACTTTTCCAACCCCACAGCCCAGAATCCAGGGAGAGATGGGGCTGAGCTGGCATCACAAGGCGCTGGTTTAAGCCATCATGTCATCACTGCTGAGCAGGCTCAGGGAAACACGTGCGTGGTCCAAACCTCGAGTAATTGTGGGTGCTGCTGCAGCACCCAGGAGCTCCAGCAGAAGCCAGGGCAGGATAGAACTGGCTCAGGATAAACCTGGCTCAGGATAAACCTGGCCCACAAGGCACAGGGACAAGCCAGTGGGTGAGGAAGGAGCAAAAGCAACACTCAGGCACCTGGCAAGGCAGAGCAGAGATGGGAAGAAAGGTCCCTGCATCTCAGGGTGTCCCCACAGCCTCATACAGGGTAGGGGACACAGAGAGGTGGGACATGGGTGTCCTGGCACAGGCTATCATGGGACAAGGATGTCTGAGCAACCTCCCCCCCAAAACCAGCCCCTGCAGCCACATCACTCGAAACCACCCCTCATTTAATGCATCTAAGTTATATTGCATCCCACTCACTCACCCGGGAAGGAGGGACAGCACTGCCACCACCCACGGGGACAGACAGCAAAGAGAGAGCTCTGCTCTGCCCTTTTTCTACCCCAAATTCCCCCCAGGTGATTCTGTTCCACCGCAGCTGGGTGCAAACTCAGGGAGGTGGTGATGGGGCTTTACTTTAATGGATGTGACCTTCCTGGAGGTTAAACAGCCCCAGATGGATGTGCCTGGGGGGGGGACATGGGGGAGGGGACACAGCAGCCAAGGCAAGGCAATGGTGTCCCCCCAAGCACGTGCAATTCCTGTTGCTGCTGTTGAATCATCTCAGCAAGACCCAGCCCAGAGTCTGGCTCAGGAGGTGTGAGATGTTGCCCAAAATATGCTGAGAAATCCCATCCCCAGCCCAGCAACACAAGAGTGAGGGTGCAATGGAGGGACCCCAAGTAACACACCCAAGCCAGGAATACCATGGGAAAAATGGGGAAAACACTCTGGTTTCTCTCAAAGCATCACTGAGATGCAAACACTGCTGGTGGGTGACTCCACCAACAGCCTCCTTGGCTTCACGTGAAGCTGAAGAAGCCACCTGGGTACTGAGCAGTGCTTTAGTTCCAGCAAAGAGACAGCAAACTTCCATCGTGGAGCACTGGGATGGGAGCTGAGAACCACAGAAGCAGCTCCCTAAAAGCTCTGCAGAGCACCAGAGCACCGAGCAATTTCACAGGAAACTTGCCAACAGCTCGTTTTCCTGGTCTTTTAATTATTTCCTTGATTTGAGTATGAAAGGGGAAGGGGAATGATTTGCAGAGACTGGGAGAAAGTGGCCGAGTTGGTTTCCTTCCAAATGTGGCTGAAGACAAAAATCACTGAGAGCAGGAAAAAGCCTCCAAGGGGTCTGGAAGAATTTTGACTTTCTCTGGTTTCCAAGGGAGGATGGGGCAGATGAAGGAGATTTTAATTCCCAGGCAAATGGAAGATGGGTTTCAGCCAGGACATTGCTGCTTCAGTGAAGGCTTCCAGGGTCCCTCCCTCCTGGGGTGAACGTGTGAACCCTGTCCTGGGAAAACTGCACCACTTGGGAGCACAACCAGGCTGAGACCCAGATGGGAAAGGTGGTAAAGAAGTTTTAATTCCCTGGAAAGGTGAAAAACCCCCATGGAATTCATTCCAGCTCCCCTTGGCCATTAGTTGGTGACTCATTTTCCCCATCTGAGAAACAGAATGAACATAAACCCTCCTCAGATACACTCAGGTTAGTTTATTACTCATCTTAAAATAAATATTTTATTCTTTTTTTTTTTTTTTAAATTTAATCTCTGGCTGCTGGGTGTTGGAAATGTCTCTTTGTTTTAGAAACAAAGCACAAAAAAAAAATGGGAATAAAATTTTCATTAGATGCAAAATGAGACTCTTCTGAACAAAGTGAGCTTTGCAGAACTGCCAGATCGAGTACTTAGAAATACAGATTTCTGGTTTTCCAACTAGGGAGGCCGGGCTGGGGGCCAGGCAAGCCGTGGGAAGGCAGCAAACAGCAGCCAACTCCAGCTCACCAGCACCGGCCCTCGTGCATGAGCTCCCTTCCCATCCCTGGGCACGTGGACAGATGCTGGGGAAGGACCTGGGTTTTGCAGCCTGTCCTCCAAAACAAGGAGGTTCCAGGCCAGGTTGGATGGGGCTTGGAGCACCCTGGGCTGGTGGGAGGTGTCCCTGCCATGGCAGGGGGGTTGGGACGAGATGAGCTTTGAGGTCCCTTCACACCCAAACCATTCTGTGATTCTATGAAAATTAAGCAAAATCACAGAATCGCAGCACAGCCGTGGTGGGAAGAGACCTCTAAGCTCCCCCAGTCCAACCAGTAACCCAGCACTGCCCAGTCCCCACTGCCCCATGTCCCTCAGCACCACATCTCCACGGCTCTGAAATCCCTCCAGGGATGGGGACTCCCCCACTGCCCTGGGCAGCCTGGGCCAGGGATGGGGAACCCTTTGGGGGAAGGAATTGTTCCCCATATCCAATCTAACCCTGCCCTGGCACAACTTGAGGCCATCACCCCTCGTCCTGTCACTGTCACCTGGGAGAAGAGACCAACCCCCCCTGGCTGCCCCCTCCTGTCAGGGAGTTGCAGAGAGCAATGAGGTCTCCCCTCAGCCTCCTCTGCTCCACACTGAACCCCCCCAGTTCCCTCAGGCTCTCCCCATCACACTGTGCTCCAGACCCTGCCCCAGCTCCATTCCCTTCCCTGCACACACTCCAGCCCCTCAATGCCCCTCCTGTAGTGAGGTGCAGCCACACCTTTCCATCTCTCTCCATCACTTCATGTCCCCGTGCTGCCAGGGTTGGGTCACCGCCGCCGCAGCCTCACGACAAACCCCAGTTCTCACTAAATTCATCAAGCTGGAGGAGTGAAAAAGAAATTAGTGATGTGAGGCCAGCGAGGATTTTGCTCAGCTCCAGCGGGTCCAGCCTGTCTTTAAGCTCAAATCCATCCCACACAGATTCTCCTCCCCATTTCCCTTGGGTGGCTCCATAGCTGGAAGGGTTTTGTTCCATCTCTTAATTGCTTCAGACCTGCTTTGCAGCCTGGGATAATCAGGGCTTTCTGGAGAGCTGCTTCGGCTCAAGCCTGGAAAATACCCAAGGCAACGTGCACACAACTGCAACGGAGGCGTAAACCAGTTGCAGATCTGATCACCACCACCACCACCACCAGCAGCCTGAGCTGAAGCCCAAGCTGGAGTTTTCCAAACCCTCCCAAGGGAAGCAGCATCCTGCCCACACGCCTGGACCGCGCGGGGCACGTGCATCCTCGCCTCCCATCACCCATTTCCCTGGCCCAAGGCCAGAGGCACCAAAATAACATTTTGGGGCTAAAACTTGGTGCAAACGTGAAGAATCCGTGTGTTTGACCGGGTGCTGGGTGTGGAGGGATGTGGGGTCCTGGTGCAGTGAGGGGGGGCAGCCTGGGTTGGGGGTGGGTTAAGCAGGATTAGTGGAATGAGGTTGAAGGGAAATTAGTGAAGAGGGGGACAAAGTCAGCAGACCCTGGGGATGCCCATCTGAGCCTGGCACCCACAGCTCCCTCCAAGAGAGGGGGGTCACCCCCTCGCCACCCCCCAGCTCTGGGCTCAGGGGTCCATCCAGACCTTGCCTTTCTTTTCCCCCCACCCCCAGGACTGGTGCTCCCAGCACTGCTCGAAGAGGAATGAAAAGCGAGGTGGGGTCAGTGGATGCCACGACCCCATCCCATGCCCAGGATGGGGGGAGGTGATGTGCTGCCACCCCCCAGCCCCGCTCTCCCGGGCCAAGGGCACCCAGGGGGATGCAGGCAGGGTAGGCAGCACAGTCCTGCTCTCCAGGGCTGGGTGAGAAACAGATTTGGCCCCTGCAGACACTGCCTGGAGGGAGGGATCGATCACAGCCCCAGGAAAGAGCCACCAACCAACCCATTTCCTTCCCAAGAGCCTCAATTTTACACTTGAAGTGAAAAGATTGAAACGTTTATGATTGAGCCCAGGCTAAAAGTTCCTGGGAATTCCCCGTGCAACCATATGCACTTGTTCCCTGGCTTCAAAACCACAAAACCCCCAAGACCCCCAGCTTCCCCCTCCCCATCCCCTGCTCAGAAAAAGCCAGTCCCCCTCCAGCCACGGCGCTGGTTTCAATTATCTCCGTGATTAACTTTGTTTTACAGGCGGTGCCTGCCAGGCACCCCATCTCCACCCCGCTGTGTTGTGGGGGGCAGCGTGGCTGGGGAGGGGGGGCAGAGCCACAGGGCACCCCAGGGTGCTGGTGTCGGGGTACGGTGATGCTGCAGCCCCACTCAGTGGGGGGGAAGGTGGTGGGATGGGGAGAGGATGGAGGCTGAGGAGTGATGAGTGGGGTCAGGAAAGGTTTGGAAATGGGGGATGTGGGGAGGGAGGGAGCGGGGAAGAGGGGGGACCTGGTGCTGGGCTTGTGTTACCTGCTTGGTAAGAGGGAAGGTGGGAATGTCGGAGAGGAGACAAGAAAGGAGCAGCAGGTGAGGGGTTTATCTTATTGAGGGGTTATCTTATTGCTCCCACCAATGCTCAGCCCCTGTGACTCAGCCCTGAGCACCCACCAGCTGCACCCATGGGTGCTGCCCCAGGGCACCCCCTACCCAGCTCTGTGGGATGTGTTGGGCTGTGGGTGGCTGTATCCAGCACAGCTCAGTGCTGAGCCCCCCTCCATCCCTCCCTCACCACCACCTCCAGGCACTGCTGAGGACATCTTGGTCCATCCATGCCGAAGAGCTCTGCAAAGCCCAGAGGTCACAGGGAGCCCTTCAGTCCCTGTAGTGGGGGGGTCACCTCCAGCCCAGGCTCTTCCTCAGGCCCCCCACTCTCTCCAGCACTGGAAGAGGAGCAAGGAGGGACCACGACCCCTTTCATCAACCATGAGGACCCTCAGGGGAAGCTGAGGGATGCCCCGACCCACCCTGCCCCAGCCATAAATCCTGTCCTGCTTTCCAGCAGGCACCAGAAGCTGATTTGATTCTAATTTCCTTCTCTTCACTCAAGACTGAGCCTTTAATCCCCTCCAGCAAGCAGTCCCTGACCATACCACCTCCTCCCTCTCCCCTTCCCCTTCCTGTCCCCCCACCGGCCTCCTGCCCAGGCTGGGCAGCAAGTGGGGCCAGCTGGGCTCCATCGCCATCCCCGAGGGGCTCCCCCCCAGCCCCTGGTTATTTGACCCTTTCCTTCTGCTTAGCCAAAGCACAGGCGATTGCAGCTCAGATTGCTGCAAAACCTGAGACGGGTCCTGGGGTCCCCCCTTGTGCTGAAGGATAGAGAAACCAAGGGGTAAATCTCCACCTTTAAGGGAGGACAGAAGGTCTCAGAGCTGTTTAAACTAGGAGAGGGTGATACACAGAGCTGGGGAGCACCCTGTGGTATGGAATTCTGCTGCAGGATCATCAGCTCCGTGCCTTTTCGGTCAAAACAAGGAGCAAGAGGTTAAATCACAGCCCAGGGAATCCGTGGCCATCACCATGGCTTTACTAAGACCAGCCTGGCTGATGGGGAAGGTGATGGGGCAGAAGCCCATGGTCTCCTCACACAGAGTTTGCTTTGCTTGGCAGCTCCCATCTTCCCAGCAAACCTGATGTGAGGATGTGGTGGACGCCCCCACTGGTCCCACACCCATCTGGGTGAGCGAGGCACAAGCTGCATGCAGACAATTAGCAGACTGGAGCATCGTTAAGGGTGCCAGAAACCCTTAACAAGGCCAAGATTTCCTACTCATCCCCATCTCTCCCCCAAGCCCCTCATTCCCTCATGGCCCATCACCCCCAGGCTGCTGCGCTCAGCCTCTGCTGTAGAGTGAAGGCAAAGCTCCAGTGATGGATCCAGAGGGAAGATGCTGATGCAGGAGAAAAATGGCTGTTAGGAAAATACAGGGTGTTTGGCTCCAAAATCTGGAGATAAAGACCCAAATCTGGAGATGGGGGAGCTGAATCCAGGGAGTTTTGGCTTAGAGGAACTGACTGGTCAGCACAAAACCAGGGGAGTCTGTGTTTCATCCCCCCCATCACAGGCAGGGGTTGCAGACCTTGCTGGGCTCTGTGGTGGGAGCAGAGGCATTTGGGACCCCGGGGAGGGATGGAAGGGGAAGGGGAGGCGAGGGGGGGGTCACCGACCTTCCCGCACCTCCCCGCTGTAATCCCAGCCTGGGCAGCTGTGATCACCCCCTTTGTCCAGATGAAAAGAGGGGAGGTTGGGTTACCAAATTACACCCATCTCCCCCTCTCCTTCCGCCCCATCCTCCTCTGGCTGCCCCCGCTGCCGGCTACGGTTACCCCACAGACAAAGGTGCTGGCAGCAGGGGGCTGAGGGTCCCCAAATGGGGACAGAGCCTGGCCCAGGGCGCTTTCATCTCCTCCCCAGTGTCCTGGGAGCAGAGATAACCCCTGCCCCCAGCAGGCTGCCTGGTGAGATAAGATCAGAGCCAGCAGGTAGACAAGGCTTAGCCCTTCAGCACCTGAAACCAGAAGGTTTCTCCGGTGCCTTCTGCCTCCCTCCCGGTGCCGTACGGGGTGGCACAGCCCTGGGTTCTCCAGCTCCAGCAAACCCACAGCCATTCCTCTTCTCCTGGTCCTTGCACGCCCCAAGCCCACCCCTTTGGATGCAGAGGATGGAATGGGAACTCCTCCAGCACAACACACCCCGCAATGGGCTCAGTGGCTTTGCCAAGCAGCTCAAACCTGGGTGATCCCAGCACTGGGAAACCAGGCTGCGCCCCAGAGAGCTTGCTGTGGTGGTTAAATACAGGTTAATTCCTCTGCTTCCATCTCCCAGCCACCCAGTGCCCTCCACGCCGAGCTCAACCTGCGCCTCACGGTCCTGCAGTGCCTGGGAAGCATCTCCAGCCCAAAAAGTGCCACTTGTCCCTCACACCAGCAGCCCAGGGCCGGTGCTCTGCCAGGGAGGGATGAAAAGCATCCCCAACCACAACAGTGTTTCTTGGCTTTCAGGAAAGGTTATTTCTTAAGAGAGCTGGAGGCTCAGAACAGGGAGGGAAAAAAGCTTTGATCCAACCAAGCGTTGCTCGCTCCGACATCCCGAGCTCCGGCCAAAGTCGGCTTCGGTAACGCTGCCTTGTCCACAGGAGCAGCAATATTTGTCTGGGGTGAGGAGCTGGAAAGCCAGGCATTCCCATGCTTTCCCCACTTTGATGGCAGAGGACTGGGAGATGCTGCAGGTCCCTTTGTGGCTGTGGGCATCGCTCCATGCAAGGTGGGGTTTGGTGCTCCCGGTCTCAACTCAGGTGGGGACGGGGTCCTGCAGCCTGGGGTTTGTGCACAGAGAGCATCTTCCTCCAGGGATGTGTGCTTTGAACAAAACCAAGGGGACAGGGACAGAGCTGAGGTCCAGAACCCAGCAGCGAGCGTCAGACAGAAGCCAGAGCCCTGAGAACCCACTGAAACTTTGTTCCCGAGAGAAACCTGCCCCTGCTTTGAAGTTACTGGAAGTCCCCTAAAACGAGGAGGCTTTTATGGAAAGGATAATTGCTCTTCATTGCACCGAGAAGCAGTGGGGAGAAGGAATCAAAGGCAAACAACCTCCAGAGCATCTCTCCTGCGGGTAGGAGAAATATTGTGCCTGGCTGCCCCCGCCGCTCCTGCCCACCCCAGCGATGCTGCTCTCACCTCTTGGGTTTCATTCACAAGATTCCCAAAATAGCTTTTCCTTTCTCATCGGGGCAGGAAGCCGTAAGAAACAAATCAAAGCCCGAGCCTGCTCCAAACGCCGACTCCTCCGGCGGACCGAGCCAGCTGAGGCTCTGAGTGTTTGGATAAGCAAGAACAGGAGAAAGTGCTTTTTAATTTCCTTGGAGCGCAGCGAGTCGCCCAAATTTTGGCATCGGTGCCTGCTCTGCACTGCGTTCACACGCTGCCTCCAGCTCCCAGCAGTTTCGGTGTCGCTGTGTTTGACCCTCATTTGAAGTTCTGGGTTGCAGGGACAGCTCCAGCAGCCACCACCCAAGGTGCTGCCATGACCCCTTGGACCTCTCTCACTCCCAGCCGTGTCCCTGAAACTTTAACTTGTATTTGCATCGCCCCAACGTGTGGGATGGGCTCCTGCCACGGGGATACTTGCATAAGGTTGAGCAGAAAAACCTCTGGTGGAGCAAGAACTCAAGGTAGGGCTTCCAAATCCCTCCCCTGGCCACTGGCTCCTCCATGCTGGCAAAGCCACTTATCCAGGGACCGCAAACCACTGAGCTTTGGCTCCGAAGCGCTGGCTGGGAGGGTGACACAGCTGAGGACACAACGTCCCCGGGGAACCCTGCCAACTAGCCTAGGGCTCAGTCCCCACTCCCACCCGTGACTCTGCCAGCGCTCCCCCCGCATTGCAGCGATGCTGGGATGGCAGCTGGGGCTGGGTGAGGTTGGCTCGCACTGGCTGCACGGCTGCTGCTGGCAGGGGTGGCTGGAGAGATGCTCAGCCTGCTCCCCCGCTCCCTCCTGGCTGCCAGGGAGGGTTTGGGCCAGGCTGTAACCATCTGATGCTGCAGTTGTGGTCCGAGGGCTGCCGGTGCTTGTAGGTGCATCCTTACACCAAGGCGTGGGGTGGATCCTCATCCCCAGCCCCTGCCTGGCTCCAGAGCACTGGCAACAGCAGAAACATTAAAAAAGGGCAAAACGCCCCGTTTCTGCTGCCAAGAGCTGGCACTGGGCTCAGACCACTCCTACCTGAGGAAGAAGGGACCATGGCAGAGCAGTCCCATTTCACCACAGACCCCACAACCCACTGCAAGAGTGACTTTGGTCCCCAGAGATGCTCGGGGTGGTCCCCAGAGATGCTCAGGGTGTTCCCCAGAGATGCTGGGGGTGTTCCCCAGAGATGCTCCAGCAGAGGAGGGAGTGGGAAGGCGAGAGTTTCGTGCAGCACATCTGGATCTGGCTGAGGACATCTGCCCACAGCCCCGCCGGCTGCAAAACATCGAGCGTGCACTGAGGGAACCGCAAACTCCCCCGCTCGTGGGACAGCGGCTGCTGCAGCGTGGAATTGAAAACAAATATTTTCACAAGGTTCCCAGGAAGCACAAGCTGGGCTGGGGGGGGTTGGGAGAGGAAAGGATCCCCACAGCCACCGGCGTGTCGGAAACATTCACTTTTCCCTTTCCTTTAACATCTCTTTTATGTGCTTGTTAGCCAGTGGGTTTAGTACACTTCTGGCCCACCCTGTTGTGTTATAAGACTTAATTCTTGATGCTTTGGGAGTTATGTAGTGTATTTAGTTGGTCCAGGGGCACAGGGAGAGCCTGAACCCCCCATCTGCGTGCGTGGAAAAGCACCATCGCCGTGAAAACACATGGGAGCATTTTGTTCCTTCATTGGATGACAAAAAAAATACATTAACGGATTATTATTATTAAGTTGAGGAATGACAAATAATCCACCTCTGAAGAATGCCCTAGTGAGAAACAGCTGCAGAAGGTTTAGTTCTAGCAAATATTTCCATGAGGACCAGCAGCTGGCCGGGCTGGAGCGGTCTGAGGAGCCTCAGGGAGCAAAACAAAGGGAAAGAAGTGTCTTATCAACAAAATATTTCATCCGTCAGGTGACTCAGTTTGCTCTTTGGCTAAATGAAAGGCACCAAAAATAGAAGGCGTTCAAGGAGTTTGCAGTGAATAAATAGAAAAGGGGAAAAAAAAAAACCCTGGGTGTAATTCTGGCTTAGGGGAGGGCAATGAGCAGAGCAACAGCCCCTGCAGAAATCTGCTCCGAGTTTATATAACAAAGGTGAAACCTCAACGAGTTTCACATGGTTTTGTGTTTCTCCCGCAGCATTCTCCGCAGCCACAAAAGCAGGGACTTGAAAAACGACCTCAGAATTGTTATCTGAATTGAGCAGTCTCTGCCTGGCCCCTTTGACTCATCCCATCTACGAGCAGCTGGGTTACGAAGCAGGAGCGAGGTTCACACATGTGCGCCGAACACGCATGACACGACCTCTCCCCAGATGTAAATCCTTTCCAGCCAGGGCCACATCCCAGTGGCTGCTGCCATGCTTCTCTTGCCTGAAGAAATGGCTCAAGGGACACAAATCCCCATCCCCAAAAACCCCCTCCAACCACCCACGGGGCCACAGCAGCATGATGCTGCTGGGAAGAGCTGCGGGATGCAGTGGGGACCACGATCTGGACCAGCCATCTCCAGAGGTCCCTTCCACCCTCGATCATTCCATGATTCCCACATTTCTGGGGGCAGTGGGGAAGTGGTGGCTTGCTCCCAGGGCTGCCTCTATTTGGCACCGGGAGGCAATTCTGTGATTGTTGTTGCACTCTGGTTAATTAAAACATCTCTGGCTGCTTGATGCAGTCCCCACATGGCCACTGCCTCCAAGGAGCTGGTAGGGCACATGCTGCCAGCAGCATCCTCTGCTCTGACCAGACAGCAGGACCAGCTCCCCAGTTTACCAGAAGGGGAAGCAGATGGGAATGATTTAGTCCCAGACGTGTGGCTGGTCCAGGGCACAGGGGATGGAGCAGCCAGGAAGCAAATCATGATGCTCCAGGGCTGCAGCAAAGAGTTGTCCAGCAGTTTGTCTGTCCCTGACAGCCCCACACGGCTGCTCTGATGGGCTTTTGGTGCTGAGCAAACACCACATCACCCCATGTGCTTTCCCCACTGTGCTGGCTTTGCATCTGAGCATCTCTGGAGGAGGGAAGAGCCTGGGAACGTCCCCCTGCCCGACACCCTCGTGGCACTGCCAAAACTCACCGCTCCCCCCAGCTCCCTTCGCTTTCCAGGCAGAGCTGCTGCCTGCAGACCCCAGGAGGATGGACCTTGGCACCCCCAGCCTCCCCCAGACAGCATCCCCAAGAGTCTTTACAGGTTAAATGGCAAAACACGGCCCCATCCCCAGCAGCAGGGTCTCATCCCAGGAAAACCCAGTGGTGGAACCTCATCCTAAAGACATCACTGCACTGCAGAGCTCGTGGAAGATTTTGCACAGGGTTTTTTTTTGAGTTTCCTCCCCTCTTTGCTAGCAGAAGCCCCAGGGGACCCAAAAAACCACCACCCTGTGGCTTGGCACCGTACCTGCCCACATCTCCAGGGGTTTCCCCAGGTCTTGCTGCTCCTGCCACCGACCACGAGCTCTCTTTGGATATTTGGGGTGGGAGAGGGCTCAGATGAACACACCCAGCAGGTTACCCCCATTCCTGCCTCCATGCCACACTTCCCTAGGATGGAGGGGAAAGGAAAACAGCTTTATTACCCCTAATTGAAGTGAACTCGCAGACCTCTCCCTCCCCCCCGGATGCAGCGAGAGCTTCCCGAAGAAACCCAGAAGGTCATTTTTTTTTTCCCCAGAAAATATTCCCTACACCTTCCAGCCTCCCCCACACCTCCCACGTTAATTTAAAACAAATTAAACTCAGGCTCCACCTGGCTCCCTCCCCGCAGCCCCGGCTGGATGAAGGGATGCGGGGAGTCCTGGGGGGATGCAGGTGAGTGGGCTGGGGGCAGGAGGGAGGATGTGGATCCGTTCACCATCAACTGAGTGTTGCAAGGAGGGTGCCAGACCACCTGATCCCCTGGGATCTGCGGATGGGTGATGGGTTTTGGCAATGTGACCCTGGCTGGGTCTCTGCAAGGTGTCAGCCCGTGGGAATTGGGGTTCAGGATGGTATTTTGCAGGGACAACAAGTCTGGAAGTAGCTGGGAGGGCTTTTACGCTCAGCTGGGATTTTTCCCGGAAGGAAGATAACGTCTATGAGATTTTTCCGGGGGGGAAAAACAACCCCAACTGGTGATGAAGACAAAACTGTTTAGTTTTACTGCTCCATAAATCAGCCCTCGGGCCCCCGGCCCGGGGATCACCTCGGGTAAATCATCACCTCTTCTCAAACAAAGCCCAGCACCGGCACAAGTGGGAATGGGAGGAAACATTATCCTATTTTCCAGCCCTGTTCCTCCCCGCTTCCCCCCTGGGAGGAGGTTTTAGGTTTTCAGTGAAAGTCACTGCATATACTTATAATTCCTGGTTTTAGCAGCTGACACTTCCCCTGCTTTCCGTCAGCTGCAAACTCTCCGGTTCCCAATGAAAGGAAGAAACAAATAAATAAAAGCTGCTATAAAAACAGCCACATTCTGCAAAGATTTGGGGTGAAATAGAAACCCAGCTTCCTGTTTACCAAAAAAATAAAAGGAGAGGGGGGAACGTTTTTGATGCCCTTTAAGCCAGTCCATCCTCCAACCCTGCCTTTGCACCACCGACCTCGGGGTTCAGCTTCCCACCTCCTCTGCCCCCACCCAGAGGGAGGAAATCTGGAGCAAGGGGGGGAAAACTGAGCTTGGGGACAAATGGTGCTGCTCATGTGGGGCTCGGTGCAGGCGATCCCATGGGAGCTTTGGGCTCACGTCGTGGATGCTTTCCTGGATGGATGCTCTTTGAGGAGGTCATGCTCCCCCCCTCAGCCCCTTCCCTTGGCTCCTGGGGTCTCCTCACCACAGGTTGGGGACTGCAGGGATGGGACAGGGCTGCCACAACCCCCTCCCCAGCTCAGCCCCCTGGGAAATGGCCTCACAGACCCCTGTGGGGGGGTTGCCTGTCCCATCTCTGCTGGAGCATCACTTTGCTCTCCTGACACCGCTGAGCGCCGCTGGGTTTCTGCATCCTATTTATTTTAGAGGGGTTATCATACAGTTTTTGGACACACAGCCTGCTTGCTCTCCACATTCCCCGCCAGCTCCCTGCAGCAAGGAGGCTCAATTGATGCTGAGGCCGTGGGAGCCTCTGAAAGGACTTGATGCAGCTCAGAAAGGGAGCCAGGAGGTTTCTCCTGACCCTGACAAGTTGTGGGAAGGGCCGTGGGGGCTGCAGCCCAGCTGTGTTGTCTGGGCACACGCAGGGGAGGGTTGGGAGAGGACTCAGAGGCAAAAATCTGCTGGAAAGAGCCTGTCCCAGTCCCCTCCACCTGCCCCTTGAGGAGCCCAGATATGAAATCACTCCCCTGACCCTACAGAAATGCCTTTTCCCCGTGACATTAACAAGGCATGGCAGGCAGCAGCTGGGACATCTCAGCTTTTACCTCTTACCTCCCGTTGCTTCCAGTTCCAGGTCCGAGATCAGCACAGCCCGTTTCCCCAGGCTGTGGTTTATGGTTGCACATGTTTCTTGCTCAGCAGCACCGGTGCCTCGCTGGATGCGGAGCCTTCACCACGCATCAGCATTTCTGTCCCCAGAATCACCAATAAAATCTGCCCAAGTAATGAAGAAAACTACTCCAGGAGCTCTCCATGGCACAGAGACACATTGGCCCTGGTCCCAGGAAAATACTTGGAGGAACCATCTCCACGGGGGCATTTTCCCAAGCAATTACACCTGGGGAATGAGGGGCTGGTGCAGCATCCTGTGAGCAAAGGGGTCTGCATGATGCAGTCAGGCTAACACAGCATCCTGGGGGACGTGCTTACCCCAGGCACCAGCTCTGGGCTGCCACAGGATCAAAAGGTATTCTGTGGATAAACATCCCTGCCATGTCTCACCTGACACCACAGAGTCACGGTGGGAGCCAAGCACCCAGCTCCTCTCCCGAATTTCTGCCACCAGCCCCATCCCCAAGAGCAACACTGCCATTATCTGTATTTTCAGGCTTGTGGAACCATTTCCTAGAGTGGAAGGGGTGTAGGAACTGGTTGTCTTCTACATGCTGAGCCCTGCCATGGGCTCATCCCCTGTGGTCACCATCCCTTTTCCCCAGCCCAGGGTGGCTGCAGTGCCCCATCCCCTTCTCAGCCTTTCCTGGGGATCTATATCGGATCAATACGTGTCTAGTCGGGAGGTGAAAGGTGAATACATTAAAATACACTTAGCAAACACCATCTGCAGGGCTGGTGAGAAGGTGAAGGCAAGAAATCATTGTAAAATAGCCCCTGGAAGACACATAACAGGAGAGAGCCACATCCAAGAGCCGATAAATCTCCCGTGGTGGGTCCGAGCTCTGGAGGGAGCAGCGCTGGATCAAGTGGGGCAGGGTCTGAAAGCAGCAAATGCAATGGGATTCATTTGCTTCCCAGGAGGGGATATTTCCCCAGGTCCTCGCCCTGATCCAGTTAATTGGGAAAAGGCTTGTGCTTCCCAGCAGCTGGGCACAGGGATGGAGCAGCAGGGATGTGCTTGGGAGCCCTGGGTGGTATTTTGCACCCAAAAGCATCTCTGCTTTGTAAGTGATTTAAACTGGGACCTTGGAGGTGGCAGGAAACATCCCTGGGAAACCTCAGCACTGGTTTGCAGCCCTTCAGACCATGGTGCTGTGGTTGTGGGGAGCAAACTCCTCAAAAGTGCCTGTGGGACTGTGCAGAAAAGCAGCGAGGAAAGCCAAAAGGAGAGGGGATCTCGGGGGAAGGTCTGGGGGGTGTTTGGGGATGTGGGGTAGGATGTGTGGGAATTCCACAAAGGTACAAAAAATGCTTCAGTGCACTCAGAGCTGGATCTGGGTTCGATCATAGATTCACAGCACAGCCTTTGTTGGAAGAGACCTCTAAGCTCCCCCAGTCCAACCATTAACCCAGCACTGCCCAGTCCCCACTGCCCCATGTCCCTCAGCACCACATCTCCACGGCTCTGAAATCCCTCCAGGGATGGGGACTCCCCCACTGCCCTGGGCAGCCTGGGCCAGGGATGGGGAACCCTTTGGGGGAAGGAATTGTTCCCAATATCCAATCTAACCCTGCCCTGGCACAGCTTGAGGCCATCACCCCTCGTCCTGTCACTGTCACCTGGGAGAAGAGACCAACCCCCCCTGGCTGCCCCCTCCTGTCAGGGAGTTGTAGAGAGCAATGAGGTCTCCCCTCAGAATCTTGGCAGAAAGGAGGTTTTGCTGGATTTTTCCTTCAATTGGAGAGGCAGGAGGCAGGATGGACACCCTCCTGGTGCACAGACCTTGTGTGTCTGCCTCCAGCCCAAAAAACAGGCTCTATTTGCCACCAACCACAGCGTGCTGGGGACAGAGAGACCACAGCACCACTCACACCCATGTCTTGATTTGGCTCTGCTCTTGGATCATGGGCATCCCCACCCAGAGCATCGCTCTGGGGTCCTTGCTCAAACCAGGATTAACTGGGACAAGGGGGAAGCTTTGCAGGTGCAACAAAAGGCTCCTCCTAGCCCTGCTTAGGGCAGCAGGATTTCCAGCCACTGCCAGTGGCATCCATTGATCTGGGAAATTTATTCCCTAGAGACTTACAGGAAATGGTTCGAATCAATTTAGCCCCAGTTATCACACCAGTCACCTGAAGAGGAGGGTGAGGAGAAAGCTTTCCTCCCTCCACCACAGCAGGAGGAGGAACCTGCTAAAAAATGAGTGTGTTACCCCAGGCAGGACTCAGGGGGGGGTCTTTAAAGACGCCCTGATATTTCCAGCAAAGAGCTTAAGCCTTCAAAATCAATAAAACAGCATCACAGGGGAGCAGCCCAGCGTTCCCATCTGGAAAATTTGCCTTTGCCAGCAGGCACTTCCCAAACCCACGGCAAACCCCTTCGTGCCTGCACAAGGAACAGCATCCTATACAACCCATCTCACCGAGAGGTCCTGGAGATGCTGACGTGGTGTTTCAACCCAGCACCTCCATCGGCTTCCGGAGAGCAAACCAGAGCTGATCTGCTCCATCCATCCGTGCTCCCCCTGGCTAACACGAGTATCGCCTTTCCTCTTGGCACGAGCCCCAGCCTGGAGGGGAAGGGGGGTGGCGAGTAAATACAGGGACAGGACAGATGGGACAACAACGTGGGAAAGCCTGATCTGTAAAGCACAACACACGTGTGCTGTACATCCCCCCTGCCCAGCGACACGGATGTTCCGCCCAGCGCCGCAATGTGGCAAAGCGCTCAGTGCTGTCGTCTCCTCACCTCCAAACTCAGCCCAGAAATATTTGCCCAGGTTGTGGCTCCTCACACCCGGCTTGGGGCCAACCACGCTGCTCCTGCTGGCCGAGGGAAGAGTTAACACAGATGTGAGGAAGCGAAACCAGAATACGGGACCGGCAATAAATCTGCCTGCCCCCCGGCAGCAATGAGAAAGATTGAAGGAAGCGACCCAGCCCTCTGCTTCTATCAATAAACAAGAAAACAACAGCAAAACAGCTCCGGGATGAACCCGGCCAAAGGCAAGCTGCCCGCAGGGTTGCTGGGGGCGTGAGGCCACCAATCCACGCTTGCACACGTGTTTGGAACGTGCCCTTTCGCTCCAGGCTTCTGGAGAGATGCAACAACCAGAAGCAACCGTGGATCCCACGCAGCGATGGCAGCCTCTGGAAAAATGAGAGTCCCTGTGGGGTCATTTGCTACCACCGACCAGCCAAAGAGCCCTAGAAGATGCGAGAAAGGAATCTCTATCTTCCAGCACAGCCTCCTCCCCATCCCTTCCCTCTTTGCCCTCTGGGCTTTGGTTTCCTCCGTTGTTTTGTTTGGTTTGCAGTGGTCCATAAGAGCTCCTGTGTGGAGAAGGTGGTGGCTGGGGTGTGAGAACCCAACCCCTCCACAGATCCAAGGTCTGCTCCCGCTCCGGCACCTGGAATGCACGAGGTTTATTCTAAAAGGGGATAAAAAGGAATAAAAAAAAGACTGAGGATAGTTAAAGGAGTGATCAGTGAATAACAGAAGAAGATAAACACGACCTGCATCAGGGTGGGATCTTTCACATCACATCCTGGAAAACTGTGATGATGTGAAAGGGTTTTTGGCGCCCGGATCCCACAAGCTTGCTGCTGAGTAGAAGTGGTTTCCTTAAAGCACTTCAGAAAGTGTTAAGCAAGCTGGTGATGGCACACCAGCAGGGCTGTGTTTACCCTCAGATCACAAGCACTCAACACCTTTTGGTTGTCTTTGCCAAGCAGTCAAACAGCAGAGCTCTGCTCCAGGCCCATGACACAAGGGTAACGGGTGGGGAGGTGCTGCCATCCCCAGCCACTGGCCTCGCAGCAAGGCAGCGTTGAGGTGAATTGATTCTGTCCCTGTATGTCACATCTGGGGGTTCCCCCATGGTCGGGACAGCTGGAGGGGCTCTGATGGGGTCCTCTGCCCACCAGCTGCTGCCATCTGCCCGCGTGGCATCGCAATTCGCCGCGGCGGCTGTGATGGATCTGTGATGTCAGACTGGGAGGATCATGACTTCAAAAGGATGAATAAGCACGAGGAACAAACGACATCCTTCTCCCAACACGAGGAATGCCCAAATGTGTGGGTAACGCTGCTAATTAAGGAACAGAGAAGGTGCTGGCAGCGCTCCCGGCCACCGGCGCTGCAGTCTGCCGGGGGCTGAGGTCACCCCACCCACAGGTCCCCAGTGCTGGGACCTCCAGATGTCCCTCAGGATGCCCAGACAGTCTCTGGCATGGCTTCCCACTGGATCCAACCACCAGCAGCTCTCACAGGACCTCTGGAAGCAGAGAGCACCCGGAGACACCCGGTTACCAGGGCAAAGCCATCAGCTGAGCAGCTTGTCCCGAGTCTGCTCTCTGTCAGCAACAGCCCCGTGGGTACCAAAGGGACACATGGCAGCCCCCAGCCCTCCCAAACGACAGCCTACTCGTAATTAACTCAGCTCAGCCCCAGCCTCTCCTCCAGGACCCTTCCTGTGAGCCTGAAGCACGGCCAAACCTCCAAGCATTCATGTAAACACTCGGTTCCTCCAGAAAAAGCCAGTAAAACTCATGTGACCCATGCTATTTATTTTTGTAAGACCATTTCTCCTACCCTGGCACTGCAGATTCTGCTTTGGACACCGACTTTCTCTTGGAGACCAAAAGGCACAAAACCCTCGGTGCTTAACCCTGGGTCCCTGGCTGGGGACAGTGCCTGTGTGGGTGAGATGCTGAACACGCAGGGATGGGAAACCTATAAATACCCTTGATGCTTCCCTACCCTGCATCTTTCCAGCAGCCCTACCTCCTGCATGCCTTCCCCAGCCCTGGTATTTGCTTTTTCCTCCCAGTCCCAACCTCCTGAAGGTGTTGGGGTTCTCCCATTCTCCCACAGCCCATCACAAGGCAGGATATTCAGGGGGGGGCAGAGGAGACCCGGGTGTTTCGCCACCAAAGTGTATTATTCTTGGCCCCATCAGTGCAGGCAGGAGGGGAATCTGCCGCCCACAGAGAGCGAGGTTTGGAGGCCAGGCTGATGGCAGGAGCAGACACTGGGAACCAAACAAACTGAAATCACAGAACATCTGGCTGGGAGCAGCCGCAGCCACCCGGGCACGGTGGCCAAACGCCAGCCCACCTTGCCAGAGCCCTCCTGCAACACACACTGCTGCAGCGGGGCCAGAGCAGGACCCCTGCTCCTTCCTCTGCTCTGGAACCCAACCCCCTCCTGCCTCTCCCACCTCACTGCCTTTCCACCCCGCGGAGCAGCTCAGCACCGGCTCCAGGGTGCAGGGATGGTGCTCGCCATCGCTCTCCCATTCCAAACTGGCCGTGAGACCGGAGCGGTCACTGACCAGCTGCTGGGAACAAACTGGGCTCTGTTAGCAGAGCCTGAGGATAAGCCTGCTCCCCATCCACCCTTTTCCTGGCAAACACTCAGCTCCTATCAGGAATTATCCAAGGCAAGGCTCTCCCTTGGACGATTTTCTTCTAAAATGGTATCAAGAGGAACCTCGTGTCCGTCATCCCAGGGTGGTGGTGTCTTCAACCCCGTAAACACCAAGTGATCTCACTTTGCAGACCCTCCTTCTCCCAGCCCCTTGCCCCCTGGGGGGGTTCCATGGAGCTGCAGTGGCAGCAGCATGGGGAGGGATCTGTCCCCACATGGTTGGCGTTACCAGGCTGTACCCAAGGGGGTGATGTGGGGGCGCTCACACTGGGGGGTATGTCCAGACCCACCTATTCCCAAACACTCTGGGGAAAGGAAGAGTGGGAAGTATCTCTCTCTCCCCCTCATTCCCAGAAAGGCTTTTTGGGCTGGGAAGGGAACGGTTGCATGCGCTCAGTCGCAGTGGGAGCCAAACCCTGATATTTGGCTCGGTAAGAAGGTCACAAGAGGCGACCCACTCGCCTTCCTCCAGCCAAGGGAGGCTCAAAACCCCAACTCCAGCCAGACACACGCAGGGGGACGAGCCATGCAAGACCCCCATGGCTGAGCCGAGATGCCCACCAAGCCCCACGCCGCACATGGGGGGTCCAGGGGTGCTGCCGGTGGTGGCCACGATCCTGAGCGATGAGGGATGGCAATCCTCAGCCAGCCAAAACACCAGGCAGCTGCCTGCCCTGCCTGCTGAGGAGCTCTGGACTGGCCAAAACCAGACAATAAAGGATAAAGCCATCGATTGAGGCGGACAGCTCGCCCCGGCCCTCGCCCCTCGGCGCAGGGGCACGGCCAGCCCTTGACTCACATCTCCAGACACTTCAAAGGGCTCTTTGTCTCCCACCAGCACCAGCCTGCTCACCCTGGAGGGGAGCAGGGACATTTGCCTTCCCGTGGGGACGCTGTGAGCCCGGGGATGGCGGGGAGGGAGCCCCGTGCACTCAGGGGTGCTCTGCTGTCCCCCCCCGGCACGGCTCCAACGGGGTGAGGAACCCTCCTGGCAGCTCTGCTCGCCCACACCAGGATTCAACCCCTGCAGAGGGATGCTGAGCTGAGGGCCTGTTGCCCTTGCAGGAAGAACACAGGCACACCCCGATTTTAAGCTAATTCCAGAGCCTTTTGGGGCACTGGGTGTGCAGCCCAGCCCCCCCTGCACGAACCAGCTCGCTCCAGCCTTGAACTTGGGAGCTGATCCCTCCAAAGGAACCTGCTGCTCTCACAGTCCCAGCTTGTGATTTATTTAATCGATTTTTGGACAAAATCCTACATATATCCCCAGTTTCCCTGGGAGGTTTGGATTATTCTTTTCCATTTCCCCCCCCCCCCACCCCCAGCATTGGCATCAGCTGTGCTCTCCCTGCAGGGACAGAGGGGAGGGGGAAATGGGGAATGCAGCCGGAATCACATTGCAACCTTCACACATTTCCAGGCTTTTGGAGCTGTCTTTCCCACCAAGAAAGTTGGAACCCTCAAGCTGTCAGGCCACCTAAACAGAAACACATGGTGACGGCTCAGCCCGCCAGCCGGCAACGTACAGCCAGGAACTGAAGCAAGGGAGGAATAAAGGCGTGAGCCCAGGGGAGGGGGGTAAGGCAGAGCCATCGTGGGGCAGCCAGCTGGGGACATGGGCAGTGGGGTGGCTCTAGTGAGGAAGAGGAGATAAAAGATGTTCAGAGCTGGGAAAAAGAAGAGAGATTTGTCATAGAGTGATGGAATAGAATCACAGACTGGTTTGGGTGGGAAGGGACCTTACAGATCATCTCGTCCCAACCCCCCTGCCATGGGCAGGGACACCTCCCACCAGCCCAGGTTGCTCCAAGCCCCATCCAACCTGGCCTGGAACACTGCCAGGGAGGGGGCAGCCACAGCTTCTCTGGGCACCCTGGGCCAGGCTCTCACCACCCGCACAGCCAGGAATTCCTGCCTAAGATCTCATCTCAATCTCCCCCTTACAGTTTAAAGCTGTCACCCCTCATCCTGCTGCTACAAGCCCTTGTCAAAAGTCCCTCCCCAACTTTCTTGTACCCCCCAGGCACTGGAAGGAGCTCTAAGGTCTCCCTGGAGCCTTCTCTTCTCCAGGCTGAACACCCCAACTCCCCCAGCCTGTCCCCAGAGCAGAGCTGCTCCAGCCCTCAGATCATCTCCGTGCCCTCCTCTGGATCCACCCCAGAACTGGATGCAGGACTCCAGGTCCCCGTGTCACCACAAGGCACAGAGGACAGCGATGGTGGATAAGCCCGGGGAGCCCGAGGGGATGGGGGGAGTTACACCCACTGCAACCCCGGGGTGCGGCAGGGGGGAATAAACTGAAATACCCATCAAAACAGGAGCTCCTGCTCACAGCCAAACACTCCATTCCAAGGGAAAAAAACTATCCCACAGAAGCACTTAAAATATTTGCATTAAATACCCAACAAGCCTATCAGGATTAATAGCAATACAGTAAATTCCAGACAAATTAATAACCATTAGGCCATCACATAAAAGCACTCCTGGAGCTGGCTGGCCTGAGCTTCCCCATAAATCACTTTGCTATCAGTACCCAATCCTCCCTTCACAAACCAAGAGCTCTTTTTTCCCAGTGCCTCACGATACAAATAAAACCATCCAGACAGCATCACGTGTCAGCACCCCAGGTCCCCACAGCCTGACAATGAGGAGCATCTCCACACTGTCACATATAAAAGCCACCAAGACCCCCTCAAAAAATTGCATATCACTTTTTTAGGACTTATAATATTTTCTGCAGTTCAAAAGCAGTGAGGTAAAAGGTGCTCAGGAGCTCAGCTCTTACTTACTTGCTGTTACAGAGAGGGCAAAGCTTTCTGAGAGGTGCCCAGGGAGGGAGAGGGATGCTTGGGGGTTAATGGAGCACTGGGGAGGATGCATCTGATTTCCAGCTGCTGTAAATTCACTGCATGATCTTAACCTCAGCTCCCTCCCCTTTCCCACCCAGCAAAGTGATTTTGCACCCAGGGATTTGCAGCTGGGTCAGTTCCATCACCTGAACACAGCTGGCCCTGTCCCCTGTCCCCACCCCAGCCCCATCAGCCATGGAAAGGGAGTGGGGGAGGTTTGTGTGTGCTGCTGCCACCACCGGGACAAACCCCTCCAGCCTCAGCTCCCCAAAAGTTGAAAAGCTGAGAAAAAACTTCCCCAACCCATAAAAGATGAGCAAAGTGGGTACAGGGGGCAGATGGGGAGAATTAACATCTCCAAAGCAATTCCATCACCACGTCCCCCACCCAGCTTTGAAAACATTGACCTATAACGTTCATTCCCAGATATTAATTACCCAGGTTAATGGCAGCGGTGATAACTGACTTAGTCAGCATTACACCACTCTCCCATCCTTCAGGTCTGCTTCTTACCTGCAAAAACCACCCCTGGCTTTTCCCAGCCCATTCAACAGAGCTGGGCTGGAGCAAGCTCCTGCCTTCCTGGAAGGCTTTTATTTTAAATTCCAGCCAGGATTAACCTATGTTTTTTCATGCAATTATGGTTTTTACCCTCCTCTCCTGCTGCCACTGGCTGCAAGGATGCTTCCACGGGTGCTCATCACCCATGAAACCTGCCCCTGTTCTCCCAAGATGACCTAGTGGGGTCACCCTTATTTCCTTCAGCATAGCTGGTGTATTGCCTCCACAGAGCCCCAATTTCCCACCTAAGGGCTGGCCGACACTAAGACAGCTGTTTTCTATAAATAACAAAATAAGGAGCACACAAGCTGCAGAAACAGGGAAAACAAATCCAATTAAGCTGGAAAAATTCTTTGCCAGGCTTGCAAAAGCTCTGCAGTTAATCAGCTCGCAGGGCACATCTCTATTAAAACAAGGGCGATTTGGGGTCCTGGTTCAGCCTCTCCTTTGGGGTTAAAACCCAGCCATGAGGGGGCAGGGGAATGCATCCCCATCCTTTATCTCTTTGTCTGCTTTAGAAACAAGAATGTGAAAATCTGAGCCAAAAAAAAAAAAAAAATAATAAAGAGATTTGCCAAAGGAAGGAGGGAAAAAACGCTTTGGAGTTTGTTTGATTTCCTATAATAACGATTGATTTTTCTCCCACTGCTCTCTCAGATTTTGGCTCGGGGTCTGGGGCTCCCCTGGGAACCCCCCGACTGCAGTGTAGGTTTCACTTCAATGGACAATTTGTTGCTTTAACTCGCTAAAACCTCAAAAGCCACAACAGGGCTCGGCTGTACAAGCTGTTTCTTTCCTGTCTCGGGTCAAGCGACAGCGCAGGATAGCTGGGAAGCCACAACGCTGGCGACTGCTTCTGCTTCCAAAGAACCCCCCCATGATGGGGGGTGTTTGAGGTGGGTCAGCTCAAGGACCTCTTGAAAGCAGCTCCCAACTCCCCAGCGCAAAAGCTTTTAATCTAGCAGGAAAAGCTGAGCTGGGGTGCTTAAGTGAAACCGATTCAGCCTGCAGACATGGGTTTTGTTCTTAAATCAGAGCAAAAATCAACCAGCAACTGGTTGGAGCTAAATAAAAAAAATTAAAAAAATAAAAAAAAAAAAAAGGAAGACAGAGAAATCTTCTCATGAAGTCATTCAGCTGAGGCTGGAAATTGTCCTAAAGGGTCAGCTCTGCCGATGAGGATGGCGAAGCCGAGCCGTGGGTTTCTGTCCCAGCTCCAGGGGCTCCTTATGCATTTTGCATTAAGCAGTAATTGGATAAAATGCATAAACAGGCACTGGCAGAGGAAGGCAAGCCACGGCTCCCTCCCCCTGGGGGGTGTGGATCTCCTGGCTGGAGGGGAAAGGTTGAAGCTGTAAGAGGGGGTCACGGGTGGGGAGCAGCACCCCAACCCCCAGCCACTCGCCTATGGATGAAGGATACACATGGATCCCCCACCAGCAGGAAGGACTGGGATGTGGTCTCCCCCAACCTGAAGAGGGACCATAAGCCACCCCATAAACACACTGACAGTCCCCACATCCTTTATTTACTCCAATTCTGGGTACTGCTCCCAAGGCTCTTGCTATTCTGGGATATCACCCTTGAGCAAGCATCCCTCAACTCCCACTGAAGCTCATCTTTGGCTTCTTAGAAGGGAAAAAAACCCAAACAATCTTGCATTCACTTGGGAGACTTTCTGCTCTAACAAATCCTCCTCCCTCCCCATGAATCGCTCCCTTTGCCTCCAGGCCATCGGACGTCGCTTCGTCCCCTGAATGAGAGCATCACCGGACCCAGAGCCTCAGACTGGCTCCGCTCCACGAGCTGCTCCGACCGCCTGGGATCCGGCTCGGAGTCGTTAGGAAAAGCCGCATCGTTATCCCGAGCACGGCTTTTCCGAGAGCAAACCCATCTGGGCTGTTCCCCGGGGGGGTTCTGAGCTTGTCAACGCGAGCCCGCCCGCAAACGAGCCGCAATCTGCCCCCTCCCAGCGGGAAAAGGGCTGGGTCTGGCTGGGAGAAAGGGGTTTGGGGGGAAAATCGGTAATATCACACCGATCTGCCCCCTCCCAGCGGGAAAAGGGCAGGGTCTGGCTGGGAGAAAGGGGTTCGGGGGGGAAATGGGTAATATCACATCGATGTGCCCCCTCCCAGTGAGAAAAGGGCAGGGTCTGGCTGGGAGAAAGGGGTTTGGGGGGAAAATCGGTAATATCACACCAAAAAAAAGCGATGCTGAGAGCAGAGATGCAGCCTCTCTGCTCATTAAAAGCTGCTTTCCCCCCCCCCCCCCCCCCCCCCCCAGTGTTCTCAAGCAGAGCAGGAAAGCTTCAAACCCAGCGAAGTGAAAAGCAGAGCCTAAAGAAAGGCAGAAATCCCCCCCCTAAGCCCTGGAACAAGCAAAGCCGTGGCCCCAGGGGGGGCAGTGAAGCCACTCATCAATCACAGCCCCATCCCGTGCCCCCCCCCAGAGCCAGGACCTGCTGCCCACACAGCCCCGTCCCCTCCTCAGGGACAAGGCTGGGCTGGAGGTGCAGGTGTCAAGGGGCAGATTTGCAGCTTTTTGGCTGGATTTGTTGCTTTTCGGTGAGGATAAGGATTTTTTTCCCCCCTATCCTTTCAGGACACGCAAACAGCTCAGTCCCAGCCGGAGGCATCACAGCGTTTTTCCTGATCATTTTAATTCCATTCCGTGCTGCCCCTCTCCGAGAAGCGGGGTGAGGAGCCCCCGAGAGCTGCAAAGCAGGCAGGTTTTTGTCCCTGCAGACCGTGTCGTGTTTGTACTCCCGGTGACAGCACCACCATGTAAATAGGGGCCGTGACCCAGGAAAAACGTTACCGGGACGTGAAGCCTTTTCATCTCTAATTTATCATGTCACATCTGCCCCGGGCACCCCAGTGGTATTGCTGTTTGCTGAGCTCAGCAGAAATGAGCTGTTCGTCTGCGTGCTGCTCTGAAGGAAGGAGATGCTGTGTGAGATGGGAAGCGTCACCTCCGCCAGCGATTTGTCCAGCAGAACTCAGGATAAATGATTATTTTTTCGCCCTGAGGGTTGTACCCACCTGCACACGCTCTGCTGAGCCATGGGAGGATTTGCAGGTGAAATCAAAGCCTGCCTTTGAGAAAAATCCCGTGTTCTACACCAGCAGGGAAGGGCTTGCTCGTGGCTCCACAAACACTCCCTTGGCACAGCTTTGTTACCCCCAGGATTATTTCTTTTCCCAGAGAGACCCCAGTTGCCTCTTTGGTTATTTTTATGAAATGAAATTCAGCCTCCCAGGGTGGGAAGGGAAATCAGAGCCACCCATCCCCACCCACTGGGCCCCTCAGGCTGACTGGAGCTGAGCACCCTGGGGGCACCCAGCCATAACACCCCTCTCCCAGCACCCTGCACCCACTGGGGCTCTCTTCCAACCCCCCCCCCAGAGCAGAAACAAGGCATTTCTTTACTCCCCCATTTGGCCTGGGAAAACCAAATGAGCCAACACAGCGAAACCCAAAGGAGATGGGGATGAAAAATCATCAAACCACTCCAGAGCACACCAAACCAGGACATGTTCATCCTGCTGGGTCCCCAGCTTTCCCACGATAAACAGGATTTTTGCTTGCAGAATGGTGTTTTTTAAAGTTACTCAATTTTCACGCACGATAGAAGCCATAAATAACCCCATGATGTGGGAGGCAGTTTTGGGCAGCGCCCACCTCTCCCGGGCCAGCAGGTTTTGGGGGTTCACTGCCCCGGCAGCAGCGGTGGGTGCCCCCAGAAACCAAGCGATGCCCAGAGTGGCTCCCTGCTACCCTCTGCAGTCGCACTGCAGAAGGGCTCCCTCGCTCACAGCCTCATCTGCCTCCCCCTTGGCCTCTTCCAAAGGCAGGATTTACCTCCAGCCCACGCTCCTGCTCCCCACCGGGCTGTACCCCACATCACATCACCCCCAGATGTGGCTGCGCATCCCCATCACCAAATATTCACCTCCAGCTTCACCGAAACCCCCAGGTTCGCTCTATTTTTAGGCAATGCCTTACCAAACCGTTTCCCCAAGCTTTTTAGAGAAAATCCCACCGCCTGCAGGTGTCTGCAAGAGGGAAAGGAAGCAGGGAGGAACCTTTTAATTTGTTTTCTCACTTAAAAATCCAAAGAGGCTCCCGCAGCCTTAGCGAAGAGGTCTCAGCACTTGGAGAACACGCTGCAGTTAGGTGTCACCTTTTGGAAATTATAATTCTTCCTTACTGGATAAGGGAGAGTGAACATCCCCAAAACATCCCACCCAGTGCACAGGTGGGAGCAGGGTGGGGAGCTGGGGCAGTGCAGGAAGTGGGGTTTAGAGATGATTTTCCCCAGAGCAACATGATTTCCTAGTTCAGTACGCAACAAAGCAGGCTGATGCATTCCAAAGGCACAACCAAAGGGCTCTGTGGAGATGCCCAGTTTACCAGTCCCAGTGACACGGATCATACCTGGGTGGGAGGGTTCAGCTGGATCCAGAGAAGGGTGGAGATGGGGCTGGCAGCTCCAAACTTCCCATCTGGCAGCTGAATTCCAATGAGGGGTTTAGGAGAGCTTTTCCCAGGATAGTGCTGGAGCCCAAAGCACGAACATCCCTTCCATATACATTTATTAAAAAAATATGGAGCTGCATTATATCCATGAGCAGCAGATGCATGCACAGAGAGCAATACTGTGGGGGGTTAAATCTGCTTGTCATGCACACGCAGCAGAGGATGCAGTAAGATGCAGCTGATCACCCCCAGGAACCCACCTTCTCCCCCCAACTTTGCTCCTGGGCCCCTAAACTCAAATCAACCTGGAATAACTATATTTACCAGCCCGGAAAAAATCTTTTCCTACCTGCTAATGAAAAGCTCTGTGAGAGCAAAGGATGAATTAACCACATTTCTTGTATTTCTGGGTGTTAACAGCATCCACCTGCTCCCCGTGAGCTGGGGGAGCGCATCCCTCTGCACCAGCCCAGCTGAGGAAGGCAGAGCACATCCAGCAGCTCCCAGGGAGGAGGCAGAGCACATCCAGCAGCTCCCAGGGAGGAGGCAGAGCACTGAACCGTGGCTTGGTGGAACTGAGCTGGAATCTCACCGCTGGGGCCAAATAACCTTGGGGTGTCGGGCTGCAAAATAGAAATAAGGATGGCAGCCTGTTTCCCAGTAACTGGGAGGGGAAAGGGCAGTGCTGGGGGATCCACACCATCTTGGGCTGTATATCCCTCTTAATCAACACCTGAATTAATTACCTTCCTCCCCTTACAGCTCTCAGGGGGCTGAAGGCTTGGGTTCCCCCTCTCCCTCTGCTCACTCACTGCTTTCAAGCCTCTGCATAAGCCAGGCTCCCTGACCTCCCAGTTGCTGCTGTCTCTCCCAGAGCATTTTCACTCTCAGGGCTGGATTTTTTTGCACTCTTTGGCACTCACGTTCTCGACAGCTCTGCTTTCCGTGCAGCTGGGGCCGTGTCACGCCACACCTCTCCTCTGTGGCACGGGAGCACCGAGCCCTTTACCCTTTGGTGATGAACCCTCCAGATACCTTCCTGCCATCCTGCAGAAGCCACTGGGACCCCACAGCACGTGTTTCCCCTGTAGCCAAGCTGCTTCTGCATCCAAGGACGTCTGTGGCACGTTACAGAGGAAGATGCCCAGCAGCACCCTGCAAAACCCTCCTCCTCCCTGTTCCTGCCAACATCCAGCTTCTCCCCCACCATCTCAGACCCACACCTCAGGTCACTGCAACCTTTCTGCTCAAAAATATAATCCCCCTTCCCAGCCTTGGTTCTTTTTCTCATCTCCTCCTAATTCTGCTGAGGTTGATAACGCCTTGTAAAAAAAAAAATACTTCCAAAAATCAGCTCCGTTAATAGAAAGGTGCCTTGGTAAAAGCGGGGTGCTTGTCAAAGCCTCTCGCCCCGCCATCTTACTCACTCAGCAGCCTGTGAGTTCTCAGCAGAGCTGTGCGCCCCCCACCTCAGCACCCCCAAAGGCTGAGCCCATCTTCCCAGCACTGGGTCCCACTAGAGGGCAATAGAAACCCAGGAAAGGAAACGCGGAGCTGGGCTGAGCAGCAGAGGGGAGAAAGGGCCTGGAACACCTCCAAGGCTTCCTTCAACTCAGTTTGAGGATAAAACACCCCTAAAAAAAAAAATCACTGCTGCTCCCCTATAGCCCAGGTTGCTCCCCCAGGAGGGATGGGGGAGGCTGCATCCTCTGTCCCCCCCAAACCAGTCCTGCTCGCTGCAGTGGCAAGAACCTCCCTCCCAGAGAGCTGGACCCCCTGGACCTGGGGAGAAAAACAAGAAGTTTCCCAGAGCAGCAGAAACAAGTGGGTAATGTTGGATTTTGGCAATCTGCACCGTTTGTGCAGCAGCCCCTGGAGCCCCAGCCGGGGTGGCTGGATCGGTGTGCAAGGTGCTGCACAAAGAAATGTGGCTGAGAGAGCCCTGTCACCCCCCTGCACTCACTCACTGGGAGAAGCCCACACAGAGGACAATGAAAAAGGAGCAATTTTGGTCACTGGGTCTTCCATTAGTGGCAAAACCCAGCAGAATAAACTTGTAAAACCCCCTTTGGCACTCACTGGAGCTGCGGCTGTGGAGCCAAAACCTTGGCATCAGCACCCCTCAACCTCAGCAGCCACCCCATGAGAGGCTGGGACACCCCTTCCAACCCTGCTGCCACCCCAAGGACTGGGACCTCCTGGGGAAAAAGCAGCAGGGACAAGAGTTTTCTTTAGATGTAGGGAAAGCAGCACCCAGCCTTGTCATTACCTCCTCCCACCCCAGTTCCATCCCATTTTACAGCACTGGGAATACGTTCATAGAATCACAGAATGGGTTGGGTTGAAGGGAGCTCAAAGCTCATCTGGTCCCAACCCCCCTGCCATGGGCAGGGACACCTCCCACCAGCCCAGGTTGCTCCAAGCCCCATCCAACCTGGCCTGGAACACTGCCAGGGAGGGGGCAGCCACAGCTTCCCTGCTGTTTAAAAGGAAATCTGTCCCTAAATGCTGCCTCAGGACTCACCTGGGTGTTTTTATTTCCACCACCAAAGCCCCATAACTGCATGGGAGGTGCAGGAACCCATTTCTACTGAACAGACCCCTCGGATGGGCCATGTGCCCTGGCTGGACTAGGGGAGACATCCCCACTGCTGCCCGGGGAAGGTGGAAGCACCAGCCCCATGCTCACCACGCGCAGGCTATTTAAGTAGCTCCGGAGGGAGCCATCGCAGCACAAGACAAGTTAGAGCAGCTCCTAAATCAATCCTTCTTTATGCCACTCCAGTCCCCAGCTCCCTCCAAACACCAGGAAACCCAGAAAGTCACATTAAATCATTTTTATCCCTTGTTCTTCCTCCTCGTCCTGAGCCAAGCTGACCTCAGTTCAGCCTCGTTGAGTTGTGGGGAGCCAAATGAGAGCCACAGAGCTGCTCCCCAAAAGCATTTCACCACCCAGAACCAACGTGGGAATAGGTGGGGATGCATCAGCAAGGGGTGGGGGTGGGGTGGACCCAAGCCCATACAGCACAGACAGCTCTGGGGAGGCTGTCCAGGAGATGCAGGGCTCAGAGTGATTGAAAGGCAGGTGATGGCACAGGCATTTGGAAGTTTTATGAAGATCTTTTATCGAAATCACAGTAGTTAGAGATGTGCAGCCTATTAAAGGTATCCAGCACGCCTCTGGGGCCAGGACAGAGTTAGTGCTGCCGTATATCCTCCAATGCTGTGTTCCTTCTGGTTTTAGGAGGCCCTAGAGACCTTCCAGCACTGCCCTTGGATGAATATTCTGGAGCTTAATAGCCCTGGCTACTAGGAAGGTTTTTTGGGGGGAATTATCACTGCTTTGCTCCCTTCGGTGCAGGTCGGATGGAGGAACGGGGCTCACCGTGCTCCTTGCCCTCCGTTGGCATTAAGAGGTGTTTTATCTTCCCATGCCCCAAAATGCCACCTCTCCATGGGCTCAAGTGCCATTGACACCAAGCAGGTTGCTCAATTACAAGTAAAAAGTGATTCAATTTCCCAAATAACTCCCGTGGGCATCCATCTGAGGTGACCTTTCCAACCTGCTTCAGGTTTCCAACAAACACAGGAGGCAGCGGGCAGCAGGCAGCGCACAGATTCATCACCCACCTCCCTCCCCTCCCCAAAACTGCAAGAGAAACCTCCCTGCCCAGATCCCAGCACTGCAATCGCAGCCAAAAGCTGGACCAGCTCGCTGTGCAGATGGGAGTGCTAGCAGGGCACTGGGCGAGAGCAGCCTGTGTCTCACGACGTGCTCCTTCCCCCGTAGTTTGCTCAGCTTTAGCAGTGCTGCACGACCTGGCTTCCCAAAGCAGCTCAGGAAAAAGGGGGGATATGAAAAGGATACGGGGAGGAGGGTGAAGTGATGTAAAGAAGAGGAATCGTCACTTTAGGGGTTGAGAAATTATTGGGTTTAATTCTAGTCCTGGCCCTGGCAAGTTACGTAGAATCATAGGATCACTTTGGTTGGAAGAGACCTCTAAGCTCCCCCAGTCCAACCATTAACCCAGCACTGCCCAGTCCCCACTGCCCCATGTCCCTCAGCACCACATCTCCACGGCTCTGAAATCCCTCCAGGGATGGGGACTCCCCCACTGCCCTGGGCAGCCTGGGCCAGGGATGGGGAACCCTTTGGGGGAAGGAATTGTTCCCCATATCCAATCTAACCCTGCCCTGGCACAGCTTGAGGCCATCACCCCTCATCCTGTCACTGTCACCTGGGAGAAGCCATCCTTTTACTTCTGGAATAATACAGAAATCCAACTGCCTGCCTTGGGGGAACAGGATCTGCATTTCCTCCGTCCTTTTCTGCTTTCCCAAGTGGAAGAGGAGCAGTGCCCTGGCAGGGCTGTGATTCAGCCCCTCCTGTCCCTGCCATGCAGAGGGAAGGGGACAATGTCATCACCCGGGCTCATACACACATGTCCATAAACACAAAATCACAAATAAATTCAAAGTAAACTTCCCACCCGGCCCGTGTCTCTTGCAAAGGAGATGCCAGACTTTGGGGAGGAGGGAAATGCTCTGCATCCATTTTGAGCAGGTAGAAGGGACCACACACACACTTCAAAACCCAAAAAGACCCTGGAAATATAACAATTTTCTCTGGTTTTAATGATTTTAAGGGCAGGGAGGGAAAGGAGACTGGGGTGAGGAAGCATTGCTGCAGCAGCTGGTATTAGAAGGACAAAAATTAAACCTCCCCAATAAATCCAGGCCCAAAGAGTCTCCCCTCACCTGGTCCATCACCTCCCAGCGGGCACAGCCGGTGCCTCCGTACCCCCAGACGGGTCCTGCAGCCTCCTGGGAGAACTGGGGGGAGATGGAGCCTTTTGCCTGTTCCTAATGGTAGGACTGGAGGGAACAGGACGGGAAGAGCTGAGCCCTGGGGTGAGATAAAGCAGTTTCTAAGGACAGGGCCAGCGACCCCAGTGGGTGCCCCCAGCTGTCCCCCACCCTGGTTCACTCCATGCCAGTTCTCCACCACCACCCTGGGATGCTCTTCAGTGGGGAGCAATGGGGACTCTGATTGACAGCTCCCCAGTGCATCCACATACCCTGTGAGAGACTGCTGAGCCCATGGGGACCCCCCCTAGCTCCTGGGAACCCCCCCAGCCCCTGGACACATACACATAGACCCCCCCCAGGGCTGGTTCGCCTGGGTTGCAGGCAGCAAAGGGTTAAACTCGGAGGGGCCGCTCTGCTCCCAGCACCTGGCAGGGGAGGGAGCGAGGAGGGGATGGAGAGGAGTTTCATTGAGTCTCCAACAAGGCAGAGAGGAGCAAGCAGGGGGGGACAGGCAGTGGGGGACAGACAGGGGGACAGGCAGTGGGGACAGGTGGGGGGACAAGCAGGGAGCTGGCAGGGGGGGTGCAGGCAGGGGTACAGGCAGGGGGAGACAGGCAGGGGGAGCGGTAGCATCAGGTGAAGCCGCCGCCCGGTCCGGCACAGCGGGGAGGGAACTGCCGGAGCCAACATGGACCGGGGGGGGCCCCTAGGAAGCGGCTTATAAAGGGGGACCCCCCCCTTCCTGTCGCTGACGTCCCTCGCTTAAAAAGAAGGGAGGGAAAGGGGAAAAAAAAACCAAACCAACCAACAAACCCAAAGCCACCCAAAGCGTCTCCAAATTCGCGATCCGGCGAAGGCGGCGGCACCGGCTGGAAAATGCATCTCCCCCGGAGCTGCATCGTCCTCCTCATCCAGGGGAGCATCTCTCTGCTGGTGAGCGCTGGGGATGGGGAAAGGGGGGGCTGCAGGGGATGGGGGGGTCGGGCTGCCAAAGGGACGGGGGGGGGTGACACCCAGGAACGTTTCCCAAATTAATTTGTCCCCCTCCCAAGTCCATCCCCCCCCACCCCATCCCCTGAAAATACAAGCGGTCCCAAAACTTCTGTTATTTTGCAGCGGGCAGGGTGGGCTCGCAGGCAGGGCTGCTGCTAAGGGTACCTCCTCATCACCCTAAAAATCTGCAGCCCCCCCCTTCCCCAGCAGAGCAGTCCCAGTAGAGCTGCTGGGGGCATCTTACCCACACCCCCGGCCCGGGGCAGAGCTCTGGCACAGCCTGGCACAGCCTGGCAGGCCAACCTTCCCCATTGCCTTCTCTGCCAGGAGAGCCCTTTGCACCCCAAGGATCACAGTGGGGGTTTGCTTGGCAGCCTGGCACCGAGGGCGATGGGGCTGTGGCATCCACCTCCTGCCCCGCCACCCTCCCAGCCCACTGGGTGCCCACAGCCCCCATTTGTGCTTACTTTGGGGTGCAGGGCTGGTGGCAGGAGCAGAGTTTGCAGAGGAGCCCGTGTGTGGCTGTTGGAGGTGAAGGGCATCACCCCAGGGTGAGAACTCACCTCTGTGCTTTACTGTCCCTCCTGCTGCCACCCCCATCTCTCCATCAGACCACGGCACAGTTTGGAGGTCAGAAGAGGGTCCGTGGGACATGGGTGTCACACAGTGAGACTGGTGTGAAGGCTGTGAGGTGGGCACCCTCATTGCAGGTGTGCATCCTCCCCCATAGCACCCACTCCCTGGCATGCACAGAGATCCCCTGGGTGCCACTGCCAGGCTGCACCATCAGTGAGCAAAATGCACCCGTCCCAGCACCCATTCCCTGAGCAACCAGGAGAGGAGAGTGAGAACGGGGGGAAATTGCTACCAGTAGGGAAATATGGACTACAGAGAGAAGTAGAGAGGAAAGGCAAGAGGAAAGGGAAATAAGGAAAGCAAAGATAGGAAAGAGGACGGCTGGGTCACGTCTGGAGAAGTGGGGTGGCTCTGGAGAGCAAGACTGGGCAAGGGGGGCAGGCAAGCATCACCCACCTCTCACTCTCCACCATGGCTACGTTCAGGTGATCCGCGGCCAAGAAGAACCAAGGAAAGGTGCAGAGCAACGTGAACCCAAGACCCAGCAGAGAGCTCAAGTGCAGAAGATGAGAGCGCTGCTCTCTCCAAAGTCCCTGCTAACTCCAACCTTACTGCAGAACATGACCCTCCTGGAGCTGGCGAGCAGCTCACGGGAGTTATGGGATATCCTGGACAACCTGTCTGAGCGGGACCATGCTCCACACCCCAGAGGACAAAGGGACTTGGGGCCAGCTTCAGGCAAGCTTAAAAAAATATTTGGCTGGGGAGATTTCTATTCCAATATCAAGACAGTGAAGTTGAACCTCTTGATCACCGGAAAGGTGGTGGATCACGGCAATGGCACAGTCAATGTCTTCTTCCGACACAACTCTACCGGGCACGGGAACATCTCCGTCAGCCTCGTCCCCCCCACCAAGGCAGTGGAGTTTGACCTGGAGCAACAGATCTTTATCGAGGCCAAAGAATCCAAGATCTTCAACTGCCGTGTGGAGTACGAGAAAGTGGACCGTGCCAAGAAGACCACGCTCTGCACTTACGACCCATCCAAGACCTGCTACCACGAGCACACCCAAAGCCACGTCTCCTGGGTCTGCTCCAAGCCCTTCAAAGTCATCTGCATCTACATCACCTTCTACAGCATAGACTACAGGCTGGTGCAGAAAGTGTGCCCCGACTACAACTATCACAGCGACGTGCCCTACTACCCCTCGGGATGACGCCCTCTGCCCAGCTCAGGATGCCCCGGTGACGAGGGGGTGCTGGGGGGGGCGGGGGGAGGGATGGGGACAGTTCTGTAAGCGGGGGAGGGAGCATGGTGGCCCCTAGAAACCAACAAGGAAGAGGAGGATTTTCCATTTTCCCCAAAAGCTCCAAGTGTCAAGAGGGGGAATTTTAGGCGATGGGGTACGGGCGTCGCCAACCCTGGCCTGGATCCGTGGGCTTTAGAGACTGGTACGTGAAGGCAGGGTCTGAATCTAGGATACAGAAAAATAGGACATAAAACCACAATCAGGACTTGTGTTTCTCAGTGCAATAATGGCTTTGCCTGGATTTAGGCCACTAAATTTGGTGGTCCTAATGGTTAGGTCCTAAAAGGTTGGTGAGCAGGCAAAGAGGGCTCCAGGAACAGGCTGACACAGCCTGGGGCCAGGGGAAGTTCTTGTTGGGGGGGTGGAGAAAGGCATCTGATGCCCTCTGTGGGTGTGAGGGGTCCATGGGCAGCCACATCATCTCCCCCACATCCGAGTTCCGTGGCAGTGGAGCAGGAGCTGAGTATTCCCACGCTGGGATGCAAAGGGGGAGCCTGGAGGTGGGAGAAGGCAGGGAAGGCCCTTCCCAGGATGGGGATTTTGGGGATGTGAAACCGTGGCTCCGTAGGTAGAGAAATCCTGGTGGATCTGTCAAATCTGCTGACACAATGTATGATTCATGTGTTTCCCCTGACACGCTGTGATTCATGCGTTTCCCCTTCATCTCATCCGTGCTGTGCATCACGGCTGGCTCCCCCAGCACCCGCTCCCACCCTTGCTCAGCCACCTTCAGCTCCAAGCACGAGTTCCTCGGTGCAAAGGTGCGTGTACGTGTGTGTGAAGTGGAGCTCTGACTGTGGCATTTAATTTACTTTGAAGGGAGAAAAAAAAAACCAACCCCAACCCCACAACCAACCCATCAACGCTGTCCTTGAGAGAGAGAATAAAGTTTGCACAGTGGCACTGAGGAAGGTCAAGTGTTTTTACTGAGAGCAATCTTAGCCTCCTCGGGGGAAGAGGAAAATAAAGCGGTGGGGTTGTGAATGAGGCACGGGGCATCACCCTGACCCACGCCCAAATTGGGCTCTGTTCAGATGCAGCTGAGCTTGCATCTTCTACTAACGGGGTGCTGGGTCCAGTTTGGGGGCTGCTGGGACTCTGACTTTCACCTGGATGCTCATTCTGCCCCACTGATGGGTATTCCCAACCTCCTCCTCTTCCCCATACATCCCAACTTTGGGCTCCCACTTACGTGGACCATTCCCTCCTATAGAGAAGACTGGAAAAGCAGCATCCCCTCCTCCCCAGCCCTTCCTTCCCCCCCAAAACCCCCCCCACAACCACAGCACCACCTCCAAAAATCCCTTCACGCCACCCAAACCCCCGGTGGAGTTACGAGGCAGGTATTGCCACCAGAGCAGGTTTTAGGCTTCAGCCTTCACAAGTCAAATTCCTTCTCTACAGCTCGGGGGAGAGGTTTGCTGGCTGCTGGCAAAGTTTCATTACGGGCACTTTTACATCGGGAGAGAGAGGCTGGCTGCAAAGCACATCGAGCAAAGAAAGCCTTTTAGTGCAATAATCAATGAGGAGACTTTTATGCTGAGAAGAGGAAGTTTAAAATGCGTTGAGAGCACGGTTGCAGAAAAATCACAGGAGCAATATTTGGTATTGTGGGGGGGGGGTGTCTCCCAAAAGTGTGTTCCCCCAGGGTGCAGGCTGGCTGTGAGGAAGGAACACAGGAGGTTAAACCCCTTTCCGCCAGCACAGCCCAAACCAAACACAAGCAGCACACCCCAAAGTTGCTCATTTGGAGAAATCTCAGACAATTGCCATTGGAAGAAACAGAGCAGACAGCGGGGAGCAGAGAACCAGGCTCCAAAGGATGCACCATTGTCAAAAGGGATGTGGCAGCCGCAGTTACTAGGAGACCAGGCTGGGCCATTATTCGGGCTTGGGAGAAGAGGATTCCTGCTAGTGGAGTCACAACCAGCTCAGAAAAGGAGGATTTCACTGAGCTGGAGGGCAAACAATACCAGAGAATAAAAAAAATCCCCACACCCTAAATCTGCCTGCCCTTCCCCTGAGCTGGGAGTGGGGGGATGCTCAGCCCCTGCTGCAATGAGATGCAAGGGAGAGGCTCAGCCTCATCTACCACCTCATTCGCTGTGTTTCCCCCTCCTTAGAGGCTAAGTTAAGGTGTATGTGAAGGCACTGGCTTGTAGCTGATGATTATTTGCTTTGTGGGGTGCTGCTCAAGCTGTGCTTGCGCTGGAGGTTGGCCACGGAGTTGTTTCTGCTTCTCCAGCGGAGGAGTTAAATCCCTGCCCCTGCCTCTGCTGTGCTGTTACACAAGGAACTAAGGTTTAATTTCTTTCCCCATTAGCAAATGGACATAAAATAGATTTGGGGGTGGAGGGCGAGCTAGAATTTCTCCAAATGAAGTTCCACGAGTCGCAAACTTCATTACAAACGAAGCGGCGTGTAATGAGTGTGGAAAGCAGACTTCAAAAACCCTGGGTGACACCAGGGTTCAGCCAAGTGCCACTGAAGGATTCACAGGCATTTTTTTTTTTTTGCAATTAGAGCCTATCTCCATTTATAAAATGCAGCCCCTTATCATCTTGGGTAACTCAGTGGACAGCCAATCTCTTTGTCTCCAAAGTAGGAAAAGCCCTGATGGGAACTACTTACGGCTGTCATCTACAGCTACACAGTGAACGTTCTCCATCTCCAGTAATTAGCTCTCTTTAGTTTGTTAATACTTTTTCCTCTTCCCCACAAAAATCCTCCTAATTTAAATTTCATGAGTCTCCCAGCCGAGCTAACCTGTGCTCCTGCACATTTAGAAACCCACAACAGCCTGCTTCACCCTCCCTCCAAAGCCAATCAGCAGCCCCTGGCCATTAATTGCACTCATTACAACTGGTGGGGACCAGTTGATCCAGACTCCCCAGTACCAGGATTAGATGAAGCAGGAAAGAAACATCAGGGGTTGCTGCAGGAATAAAACCACTCCAATGCCTCCCCCCAGCCCTGACACCGCTCTCCAGCCCAGGGTGGTGGCTCCCATCGCTTCTGCCTCCTCCAACTGCAAGGACTGAAGTGATGAGACTGCCACTCTCTTCTTTAAAATGCTGTTTAATATTCGAGGAATTCTCAACTCTGCGCAGCCCATGAGCTCCTTTGTTAATTTTGCCCTAATGGTAAAAAAATAATTTGGACTAATCAACCTCAAATAAACCTAAATCCATCTCTCTGGAGGTCACTGGGACCTCTTCTTCTTTGGTAGCCTTCCAGTCAATCAGATGTTGTTTTTCTCCCCTCTCCTATTTACCATATCCAAAAAAACCTCAGCAGTGGCCTCAGATTCAAACAAGACTCTCCTGGCCAGCTATCACCTCCCAAATGTGCTAATGCATTACTCCAGGATTTTGGAAAGGACAAATCTCACAGGATTTAACGCAAGGATGGCACAACCAGACCCTTCTCACCGCTTCTCTTCAAGCCATCAATTTTCCTCAACTCAAGAGTGAGGCAGGTTTTTTTTGCCCCCCCCAAAAAAACAAATATTTTTAGCAGGTTCTGCTCAGATGCCAAGATCTCGAAGAAGAAGGAAGTTTGTTGATGAAAAGCTTCAATACAAATTGAGGAGCAACAAAAGGTTATTGTCACAAGGGACCTACTTGATGCGAGGACTCTGTTCCATTGTGGAGCTGCCACGAGTTTGGGGTTTTCGTCAGAACTTGGTGATATTTGGAGGAGTTCCCAGAGCAGCCGCTGTCACAGCCACTGGGTTACTCCAGAATAACAAACAATTGGTTTAATCACAAAAAGAAAGCCTCAAGAAAATGGGATTTCTAGAGGCTGAGATGTCAAAACACAAATATAAACCTCAAATTGCGTTCGATTTCGTGATTTCTACACCTAGCTCGCTTTACAGTCTGCCTCAGGTTGTCTTTTATGAAGTTTTTAGGCTGGTGCTACCTTATTGCTCTCCACAACTACCTAAAAGGAGGTTGTAGTGAGGCTGGTGTTGGTCTCTTCTCCCAAATTACTGATGATAGGATGAGAGGAAATGGCCTCAAGTCGCGTCAGGGGAAGTTTAGGTTGGATATTAGGAAGGAGTTCTTTACTGAGAGGGTGGTTGGGCACTGGCACAGGCTGCCCAGGGAGGTGGTGGAGTCATCATCCCTGAAGGTGTTCAAAAAATGAATGGATGAAGCACTTGAGGCCGTGGTCTAGTGGTTAGGGAGATGATGGGATAAAGGTTGGACTTGATCCTGGAGGTCCTTTCCATAATTATTCTATGATTCTATGATAAGTTCCTGCAGTTGGGCGAGTGGAGAATCTCTTGCTTGGAGGGAAAGTCCCCCCCAAGTCCTCAGCACAGCTCCCCAGGTCACTGGTGATGTCACAGCTCCTGTAACATCCCTTGCTGGGACCAGCCTGGCCCTTTTGAAGACGTGGTGCTGAGGGACTGGGCAGTGCTGGGTTAATGGTTGGACTGGGTGATCTTTGAGGTTTCCTCCAACCAAGGCTGTTCTGTAGTTCTACGATAAACCAAACTGCCACGGTGGAGCCGCACGGAGGGAATCCTGACCTAAGTGCTTTCACAGCACAAACAAGCAGAGTTTACAGCTTCGTGCCCAAACTACCAAGCAGCTAACAGAGCCTTGGCTGGCCGTCGCTCAGCCGGGTTAGGGCGCAGCGCCGTATCTTTAGAGATTATTAGACTTTAATGAGGTCCAGTGAGGCAGCCAAGCCTTGATGCTCATAAACCCCCACTTCAATAGCCATAGGTAGCTGAATGCATTAACGTTGGTGGTTCTTCTGCTCTTCTGGGTGCACAAAAGCAACTTTGGATCCCGTGTCGTTGTTGGGGCTAGTGCCAGGCTGCCATCACGCTGAACGACGGCACTTGCCTGATGTCTCAGGAGGGGTTAAGCAGCAGAGCCAGGGCAGCATGGGTGCCTGGGGTCCTCCTCCAGCCCCCTGCCTTCACCAACACACCTTTCATGTCCTCTTGAAGTCTCTTTGCTGCCCCTCTGTGTCACTTTTCCTTTGCCAAGGGAAGAGTTTCTCCTCTTCGCGGCGCCAACGCAAGACATCTCATTCTCCAAGCAGTTTGAGAATCTTAATTCCTGGGCATAAATCCTGATTGTGCTGTTGCCTTTTCTGATAAACTTAACCAAGTTATTCCAGGCCCTCTGTCTAGTCTGCCTTATCTCTCTTTATAAAGATAATATTCATTTGCCTTCTGGGGATGGAGGCTGCATGATCGTCAAGCGCTCTGGAAATCCTCCACTGAAAGGGGAGGCAAGCAGGAATGATTATTCATGAAATCCCCAGTGTTATGACTTGTTATTACACGCAGTAGACTAAAAATGCAAGTGGGCTGAATGCATCATGTATTTGATCTAAGAATTATTACAGTTTTGCCAATTAGACCCAGAACCCAAATACAACCGCTTCCCTCCTCCTCCGGCTCCCCTGCCAGAGCTTAGCACCAGCTGCTGTTTCATAAACACCAACATTTCCCCATCTTCCTGTGCTTTCAACAAACTCCAAAAGCAGCAGGTCTCTGATTGTTTTCCCTCCAATTAATGGCAGAGTGCACTGCTCTCCCAGAAAGAAGCTGCAGCCCGTAATATCACATCACGACAACCACCGCCAGCCCATCCATGGCTTTTTCCTGCCCTAGAGGGAGGGGGAGATAAACCCCTCAATCTATCTGAGAGCATCAAACACTGCTATGGCTGGAGGGATGGGACTTCAGGGTTAAGCAACGGGGCTGCTTTGCTGCTCAGTGCACCGGTGGCAGGACGGCACCCAGCCAAGCGCCGGAGGAATAGGGCAATCTGCTCCCTTCGGGGAGCTCAGCTCGTACACGCTGTTCTGTAGAATAAGGCCTGCACCTCCTGGTGGGATGGAAGGATTTACTTTTGCCTGAGAGGTTTCCAGACCTACCAGAGCACCCATCTGTTACCCAAATGTCTGCTTTCCTAAAGGCTTGTGCTCAAAGAGGAGGAGGGAGATGTGATGCAGTAACCCCTTCTCCTCCAGTCCCCCCCACCCTGAGGTCGCCACCGCTCACGGTGTGGTTTGGCATTTGCTGTGCTGGAGCATCTCTGTTACCAGTCAGATCATGGTGAGGGTTTCCTCTTGGGTCTTCTTAGATTGCAAACAAAGAGACAAGAAGAGCCGAGTGCAAGAACAGCAATTTAAAAATAAATAAATAAATAAGAAATAATTCCCATTTACAGTGCTGTATGGGTAATTCAGGCTTGGGCTGCACAAAATGATCCAAGAGCGTTGGGGTGCGAGGGTGGCTGCAGTCATCACTCTGTGTGAGCAGGGCTAAATTAGTGTTTGGTACCCAAAAAGCCCTCCCCCGTGCCCCTGGGGACAGGCAGAGCTGGGCCAGTCGCTGTCACAGCCCTGAGGAGTCCTCCCTGTGAGCAGAGCTGGGGACAAACCAGCACCAAAAGCTGCAGGAAAAATCTGTGCGTGATGGAGAACAGTGTCTGCCTGATGCTCACACACAGACGGTCCCAAATGCCTGCACAAAGTGGTGGGGGGAAGGATGGTATTTCAGGGGAACATTGGTCCAAATCCACTCAGATGGGGTTCACAGCAGAGCTGCCTGAGCCACCCCTGTGTCCATCCCTGTCCTCTCCCTTCAGGATGAAGAGCACATTGCTCCAGCACTCACAGAGCTTTGCAAACCCACCCCTTGCTACCTAAAAGCAATAAAATAAACCAAACCTGAATAAACACCCCATAACCCACACAGGCACAAAGCAACCTTCCCCAGCCCCTACCCCAAAACCACCTCCGAGAGCAGCCCCCCTGCTCCTGCCAAGCCTTTCCGTGAGCCTGCTTCCAGCTGAACTGACATCTGGCTGCTTGCACCACTCTGAACTGCACTGTCAGTGTCTGCAGGAGATTGCAGAGTCCCCAGGGGACGAGGGGGCCACGTCGGCACGCGCTGTCAGCGCTCAATAGATCGTTACGGCAGCACCCGCCGGCGCGGGGAAATAAAGGGAGAGGGGGAAGTTATGGGGGATGGAAAACACAAAGAATGAGAATTCAGACCCAAAAAAAAAAAAGGGGAAGGCTGTCAAGAGGCAGCAAGAGGAGGACAGGAATGGAAAACTTGTCCAGCTCTTTCAAATCCCACCAGACCTTAACTCCTCTGCAGAGAATTCCCAACTCAAACCGCTTCAAACCCCACACCTGCTTGCACTAAAAAATATGCTAAATAATTCAGTTTTTACTCCTGTGCTCTCAAGCTGCAGAATCCTCCCCAGCTCCTGTGGCTCTGTGTGGTGTTTTAAGGGGGGGACAAGGGACAAATTGAGGGAGGGATGGTCGGTGTGTGACCCCACTGGGATGGCAGAACTCTGGTTCCCGGTGCTGCTGCTCACGGCTGAGCGTGGTGGCTGCGACACACGGGGAATAGAGATGTGCCACGTAGAGGATAAAGGCAGGGAGAAGGGAGGGCTGGTGTGTTTTCCACCTGCCAGGTTTTTCTGATCTGTGGCAGATGTCTCTCTGCTTTCAAACCGCATCGAGAAGCGCCCGCTTTCATCTAACCTCCTCGTTGGGAAATGTTCCCGTAAGGGGGAAAAAAATTATCTGCTGCTGTCTACTCAAAGCAAAGCCTGGAGGACTTCATCCTGGGCTGGCAGCTCTCCTGCTCCCCCCTGCTTCTGCCAATCCTTCTGGAAGATCAATGGCCTCAGACCTGTCCTGGTCTCACCCTGGGAAGAGCATGGGGTGATCCCTGGTGGGGTGTGCTCCTCAACAGGGACACACGCTGCCCCCCAAACCCTCCATCAAGGAATATTCCTTTAGAAGCAGTAAAAAACCCTAGTTTTCTCACTCCAAAACATACCAGGGGGAAAAGTATAAATGCCAGGAGCAAGTCACCATGGGTTGGATGCAGCTGGCTTGGTCACTGCCACCACCCTTCAGTCACCCACCTCCTCTCCCTGCCTCCACGTCTCAACCCCAATGACAGGCGCTGGGCTTTCACACGCTGCTGACACAGACTCATCCCCCAACCACAAAGAGGCACCTACGCTCACGTGCACATCTCCCCTCCAGAATTTTAAAGCATCCTAACACGGTTTCATGAGCCTGAAGCTATTGGAGGAAACATAGAAAGACAACCATAAATTAAATGAGAATTTCAGCCAGTTCCTTGGCTGAAACCATCTCCTGGGAAGGGTCCTATTCAGTACTACAGACACAGCAGCCCAAACTAGTAGGAAATCCTTAGTTTCAGGCACAAGGGCTCTTAAATTTTAAGCCTTGTTCAGAAAACTGCAATGCCAACCACGAAACCAGTAAAGATAAGGCATCTGACAGGAGATTCGACTCTACACACACAGGTGGGACTGGTGCTTAAATAAAGAAGTGAAGACAGCCCATGGTGGAGCAGCCCAGGTGCCTACTGTGTCTGCAAATCAGTTTGAGGATCCACTGGTGATTTATAAACCTTTTGATACTGCAGCCTGGAGACACCGACTTTAACTACTACGTTCTCTCTCCTTGCCTCCGATATTAGACACCATCCCACTGAGATACCCAACACAGAGTCTTGTAGTTACTACTTAAAAAATGTTCACACCCAGCTCAAGTTGACATTTTTCTCAGCTGTCAGAGGCAGTGTAACTATCCTTGCATTTACTGCTATCCCACGAGCGAGGGCTGCTTACCTTGCAGGTTTTATTTTCATCTCCTCGGCCCACTGGATGCTCTTTGTCATGGGAAGACAGATATTTGCTTATGCCACTGGTGGCCAGCTCTGTGTTTGCAGCCTCTGTGAGAGCAAACACAGTATCTTAATTAAGGGACTTGTTGGCTTGCTGAGCTCAGACAGATGGGATCTTAATTCAATTAGTATACTTTAATTACCTATTATAGTAGGACTTTAAAAAAAAAATGGACACAAGTGAAAGGGTTTCTGAGCAGCTATCAACTGTACCATATACTTATCAAAGATAAGTACAGTGGTTCCTTTCTACCACTCCTCTTCCTCACCCCTAAAATTTTCCCCAATCTCTCCTTATGTACTGAAAATAAAACCAAAGCAAGCTCTGAAGTGGCAACACAAGTAAATCAGCTGGAAAACAGGATGCCTGAGGGCAGAGTAGAGGGGGAGGAGAACCTCTCTGGACCTACTAACCACCCCCCTTCTCATACACCCCAGGATGCCATTGGCCTTCTTGGCCACAAGGGCACATTGCTGGCTCATGGTCACCCTGCTGTCCACCAGGACCCCCAGGTCCCTTTCCCCTACGCTGCTCTCCAACAGCTCAGTCCCCAGCTGACACTGGCACATGGGGCCAGTAGAAGTTCATCCAGTATAAGCTCACCCAGTCCAACCACTAACCCAGCACTGCCAGGTCCCCACTACCCCATGTCCCTCAGCACCACATCTCCACCTCAAGCTACAGCAAGTAACCTGAAGAAGATCCATGTGTTTTCACTTCATACATCCCAACCTGCTTCCCACATGTGCTGGAGAAGTTAATGCCAGCAAAGAGGTCTGAACCCAATTTAAAATTAATCTTCTACTGGGACACAAGGATGTGCCAGATTATTTCTTCTGGTCCCTTTTAAAATTCTTCTCCAAGAAAAGCCCCTCCATAAATCAATCATAGTTGGGGTCCATTATGAGGAGATAAATTCATGGTGAACAGGTGTTGATGGAAGACATCTCCCCACAGCTACTGTTTTGTGAGAACTCCTCATTTTGAGGTCTGTTTCTATTACACAGAGTTGTTTGTGTCTAGGCATGGAATTGTATTTTGGAAGAACACCCCTCTTCATCTGGCTGGAAGAGGATTATTTCATCCCCAAAGTGCATAAGGAGGTCTCAGAGGACACAACTTCCCCGTTACATTTTTATGAACAAAAAGGTGGGTTTGGCATTCTTGTGATTTTTTTTGATTTCTATTTTGGGAATGAAGCTTGGAAAACAGGTGGAAGCCGAGCTTAGAATTGCTTAAAACTCTTTGACCACAAGATGTGACATTACAGCATGCTTTCAACATCCAATAAACCTTTGAAAACAAGGTACTGGCCTGATTTTTTCTTGGCAGCTCTCTAGCCATGCATCCACTGCCAAGAACAGCCTGAGCAGAGGGAGTGGCAATGCAAACGTCCCCAAATCTCCCATCCTAACAAATCAGGAATAAACACAAAGACCCAGTCTAGGCACAGCCAATGGTGGGACCTGGGAGTGTCAAAACCAGTTGTGTTTTGAGACCCATCTTTAATAGATCTCTGTCTGTTAAAAGCATTTCTGGTAAGATATCAAGAGCCAAAAGATTGCAAAGGTTTGATGTTTTGGGCTGGTTTGTTGTTGGTTTTCTTTAAAAAACAACTAAAGAGCTCTGAAAAATAAAGTATTATTGTAGGCATTATCTATATTTAAAAGCAGCCTACCTATTTTCTGATGCATCAAGCTCTCCTCCCAGTGTTTCTAAAGCCTCTTCTCCTTACATTGCCATTTTACAGAAGCATTCACTCACAGGCTTTCTGTCTAACACCATCTATAGCCAGAGGTTTAGAAGATGAGGGGGAAGGTAATAGCACAGACTTTTAAATACCTGGTGAAGAGCACGGTGCTGAGTGACACGAGGTGCCAGTGCTGGGGGCAGGAGGGGGGAACACAAATGGAGCCACCAGTCAAAACAGCAGCAGCTTTTAAACCCACAGCATTTCATCTCCCTGCTGCTGAACTGACACTGCAAATATCCACCCCTTCCTCTTAACCCCTCTGTGTCATCACAGCCAGCACAGCAATGCCAAAGAAGAGCAAGAGCTGGTTCACAGACATCAGGTAAAAAAAAACCAAACCCACTTGGTTGATTTAATTTTGGAGAACCACGCTGCCAAAGAATATATAGAGGGGATTTTAACAGCAAACCACTCATCAACATAACAAAAACAACCACTTATGTCCTGCAGCCCAGCTCCACGCCACGCTAAAGCACCCACAATAATTATAACCTCACAGAATTCTGCGCTTTACAAGTCCCAGCAGCCCTGGAATGGGATGGAATTATTGCCGTGGTGCTGAAAGGAAGGAAAAGGCTTATTTAAACATTTACCTTATGTGAAATGCCTCTCTTTTCCCCCCTTGCCTTTTGAGGCTTCAGCACTGAGAAATAAATCTAGCTCATTAAGGACTATTTCGTAGTTCAGTTTTGTTTACAGGCCCCAGTAATGCCTGCTACCTAATTCAGGTTTCACCATCTGGCACATCACATTAGAAATCCAATCTGCAAGGTGGTTTATTTATTTATTTCGTTAAATTCGGGAGACACTGAGTCAGGAGTGACACCACACTGGGCAGAGGAGAATAAAGAAAAGGCATTTTAATTTCACCTCCTCGAGAGAGAGAAATCCTTGCGACCCATCAGAGCATCTCCTGCTTCTGCTCACTTGTGTCTGAACGTTGCCCAGTTGCAAGCAGGGACTGCAAGGGCTGGGGGGGACTGCAAGGGCTGGGGGGGACTGCAAGGGCTGGGGTTGCTGCCTGCCCTCAGCAGAGCCATGGCACAGGGCACACGCAGCACGGGAACTGCTTTCCCGGCAGCCCACGCATGCAGAGGCAAGAATGCAATGGAACACTCGTGTCACAGCTGGGCAGACATAGGGAACTGGACCAGGTGATTGTTGGAGGGCCCTTCTGACTGAAAATCTCCTCCCTTCCCCCTCTCCCCCTTCTTCCATTCCCCCTTCCTCTTCCCCCTTCCATTCCCCCTTCCTCTTCCCCCTTCCATTCCCCCTTCCTCTTCCCCCTTCCTCTTCCCCCTTCCATTCCCCCTTCCTCTTCCCCCTTCCTCTTCCCCCTTCCATTCCCCCTTCCTCTTCCCCCTTCCATTCCCCCTTCCTCTTCCCCCTTCCATTCCCCCTTCCTCTTCCCCCTTCCATTCCCCCTTCCTCTTCCATTCCCCCTTCTCCCTTTCTTCCTCTTCCCCCTTCTCCCTTCCTCCCATTCCCCTCCTCCCCACAGACTGAGGCTGCCAGCAGGTGACCACACCATCACAGAACCCCAGTTCAACAAGCACACCGGGACAGCGAGGCACGAGAACCACCTCGCCCGAGTTTCCCACCTCCTCGCTGCACAGCACACAGGACAGAAGCCAAAATCTCCCCAGACCCACAAAACACAGACAAAATAAAGAGAAAACTTCCTGTCTGCCAGCGCTCTCATCACCAGCCACACAAAGCACCGGCCAGTTGTCCTTGCACTGGGGGTGAAGCCCCTGGCGAGCCTCCACCGAGCGCCAGAGCTGGCTGTGAGCTGTCACCTGGCCACAGACTACAAAACTCCACATCCTGTTTTGCTATTTCTGTCGAATTGTTTGGCAACAATTCAATAATAAGCAACAATTTTTGCCAACGCCACCTGCCTAGAGGAGTGAAAAAAAAAAAAAAAGAGTGGGAAAAAAAAAAGGAAGCGTGGACAAACTGCAATGCAGCAACAACCAGGATGGAGAGAGGGCAACTCCTCCTAATGTTAAATGGAAATGCAACCCAAACCTTAGAGTCCTCCTGCAAGCTTGGCATAAGTAGGTATGAACAGGGAAAAAGGAACCACCTCAGGTATGAAATGCAACAAACCTAAGAGTTAATACTTATATTGCTTCATCTTACCATGCCAAGGGGATAAAACCCACCCCAGCTATGGCATCAGCCCCACGCAAGGACCACTCCTGGTGACACCACGCTGTTAAATACCGAGGAGCAGCACAGCCATCTCCCCCCAGTCAGAACCAGATCCCTGTGTGCCAAACTGCTTCCTCTAGCAGGCTTTAAGTTACCCAGCACACCCAGGGATAACCTCCATGTCTGCCAGGAGCCTTCCAGGAGATGAAAACCATATTCAAACTGTTGTTCCACATTTGGTTTGTTTTCATCCCATTCCTCCTCTGGCTATTTCAAGGCTCAGAAAGCTTCATTAGCAGCTCGGTACAAACATCTCAAGAGTTCTTGTCCTCAACACTGCTCCCCAGTGGGAAGAGGCAATGATTTTTCTCCTCAATCCCTGCTCCATCACCTCATGGCAGAGCTCAAAGTAACATTCCTGCAGCTGGATTAGAGAAAAATACTTCAGTGTAAATAACACAGGACATCATTTCTCTTCTGGAGCATCTGGATTAAATACTTCAGTGTAAATAACACAGGACATCATTTCTTTTCTGGAGGGCTGAAGAAGCATTCCAGTTCCCATCCAGTTTATCACCCACCATCTAGATTAACTACTATTTTTTTTTTTTTTTTTTTGGCCATTGATGCTTTTCAATTATTCAAAGAGGAGCCCTACATTTCATCCCTCTCCTGCCTGTGATTTTTCATCATTTGATGGAATAATTGCAATCCTCTCTCCAGCCCTTCCCAATTTACCCCATCAATTAACACATTTCCTCAAGTGATTTTAATAATTCAGTCTCAGAGACAAAGTCTAATGTATCAAGTAAGAACAAGATGCAAAATCCAAACCCAAACTTAACTGAAAACTCAGCCTGAATTTTCTCGCCTGCGTTTTGCCCAACGAACTTCAACTGGGTTCAGAAGTCACCTCCTACACTGCACCACTCCTGCTTCATTTGTCATAGATATTCTCCCAAAGCCTTGCAGGTCACTGCAATCTCTCCACCTATTTCATGGGCTCTGTGTTATTTTCCCCAGTTTCTTTTGCTTGTTGTCTCCCTGTGCAGTTCCAGACAGTGCTCACCCCCTTTTTCCTGGGCACCCATCAGCACCACCACTAGTTTTCAAGTTAACCTTCAACCTAACACACACAACTAACTGCAACTGCCACGGCACAATTTGCTGCAGCATGTGTCTGGAATTGCAGCCAAAGATCCAAGTGGGCCAAAACCCAACCTACCCTCGATAATTAAATGTCTTCATATTAGATTAACAAAAAAAAACGTCATTAGAAATAAATGAGTTAAGAAAATCTGCAACACAAGTTAAGTGGCAGTCAGGAGAGAAAGACAAAACTGTATGGCTCAAGCTGACTGAACAAGATAATTATTTTAGCAAAGCCTTTTGCAAAATAAATTGCATGGAAGTTGAGAAACCTTCTGAAATGAAGTTTGCTTTTTTTTTTTTTAAATAATCTTTAGCTTCTTCAAGGAAGTAGAGGGAAAAAGAGAAAAAAACCAGGAGATAGAAACAGTATTGTGTCTTTAACAGCAGTTGGAGAACCAGAACAAAGCCAGAGAGAGTTTCAAAGCACAGCAGCTCTCCCCACTCTGCTGTTTGTTCTGCTCATAAGCAGACAAGCTGTTTCCTTTCATCTGGAAAAACTCACACAATAAGAAAAATACCTCAATAGAATCCGAGTCTGTAATAACAAAGCCCAAGGGGCAGGCAGAAGGAAATCTTTTGGCCAGTAGAAAATATCTAGTGTTGGGATCCTCAGAGAGAGCTGACTGCTTCTGGGTGTAGGGCATACGTACATCCTGGGGGTGCTGGAGGAGGTCAGGGGATTCACTGAGGTCTTCCTCGTTCCCATCTCTCCTCCCCACACCCAGACGAAGGCTGCAACCCTCACAGGTCAGCACAAAAGCAGGCAGAGGAAGCAGGAGCAAGGAGATAATAGGGAGAAGGAAGCACATGAAAGACTGCACACAGGGATGAAACGTCTCTCTGTAACACCCTTGAGGAGGAGGAAGAGAAGGAATTAAAAGCCTGAGCACAGGGTTCAACCTAAATACTGAATCCAGACCTGCAGTAGCTGTGCTGTGGTTCTGGAGACCCAGTAAAAAAAAGTCTCTCTGAAATATTGTTTTGATAAATATGCCATCTCCTTGTGGAATTCAAATCTCCAACTGTTCAACTGGCATGGCCATCTCTGCAGTAACAACACACGCCACAGATTGCGAGTTAACTTGAATTACATTTCAGATCTGGGGAGGGGAGGATGTCAGTGGGAGGTTTATGAACAGTATGCTCTAGCTCTGATGTTGTTATAACCAGATGGCTTCAGCTGTATCATTTACAATAAAAAACAAACACACACACACAAAAAAAAAAAAAAGTGAAGTTGACAAATAAATCATTAATTCACCTGCAACTGGAACAATCTGAACAAGTTGCCTCCTTCACAGATCTCGTTTCAGCCCTTCCATGACAGTGTGTTCTGCAACTGCACCTGGCTCTGCAGGAAGGGCTGGGACAGAGAAGCCCCAGAACAGATGATTCTCCTGCAGGTACCTCTGCATCCTCCGGGGAAGGAGGCTGCCCAATCTGCTTTCCTGTAAATATCTCCCCAAAAAAGGCTGAGGATAGGCAATACCAACACCCCGTTTACCTTCTTCTAGGCATGCTTGCTACCCAGAGCAAGGCTGCACCAGGGATGCTCCTCCACCAGTTGGTCACTCTAACTTGACAAGGATAAAAGGTCTCGTTCCAGTTTAAGTATTCCAGTAAACAATGCAGCGTAATTAGGCATCTCCGTGCCACACAGACAACTCCTGCAATTACCTGGCAATGAACTTTTCATGTCTGCATGCAATTATAAGCTAGAAATGCTGGGTTTGAGTTCTGACAGGGAGAATCTCATTACAACTAAATGCTTTGCTCACCTAAAAGGAAACGCAGGCTAAACCCAATATAAAAGGAATTAGTGGCATTCAAGCAATAAATGTAATAGGGGAATTTGTCAACCACGTAAAAAGGCAGCTTTACTACACAGCTAGCTGTGTGTTTATGATGAGAGCTGTGGTGGGGGAACAAAAGAAGGGGCAGGGACCCTCTCATTTGATAAAAACAGACAGCAACTAGATTAAACACACGAGCGTACGGATGGAATTCTCCTTCACACGAGGGCCAAGAGGCTGGGAGAGCAAGCATGGTAACAGAATGAGAAACCAGAGACCACAGATACCTCATCTATTTCCTAGACAAAACAAGAGTTATGCTCTGTAATCCATTACGTGCCCTACCTGACCATCTTAAGGTCAAATCAATTTGCCACTGCCCTGGCACCGCGTATTTCAATCTGACCTCCCTGGAGATCTGGGGCTAATGATGACATAAATGGATGGTGTTTACCCTACCCAGGCACCCCGCGTTGCACCTTGATGTTATCAAACAGATGGTGGCTTCTAATGCCCTCCCTTCCCACATCCAGACAGGTGGAGGGGAGAGGAAGGACCACAGGTCAAGCTGTTATTAAAACCAAGGCTCTCTGGAATTTTGGCAGTGCCTGCAATGAGAAATAACACAGGTTTGCAGGGCAGTTGTGTGCAGCACTCCCGAATAAACCCCACCTGAGTCCCAGCAACAGCACGTCACCAGCAGCACACAGCAGCAGAGTGACACCAAACCTTTGGGGAGCCAGTTTGAAGCTGGCAAAGTCTTAAAAATAACACCAAAAAAAAAAAAAAAAAAAAGACAACAGATACCACACAGTACAAAATAGTAATTATTTATATTTTCAAAAAGGAAAAAAAAAAAACCAAACAAAAAAACAAGTTACCAGCTATTTTGAAACTTCTTCCTTGTAAGAAGAGTGACTAATAGAAAGGAACAGAACTGGCTCCTATACAGTCAGCAAGTCAGGTACAAACAGTTGTTAAGAATCATTTAGCAACTCAGGACAGGGACTCTCGACGCAGCGTTCATCAACAATAAAATTTCTCCTTTTTTTTTTTTCCATTTTTTTTTTTTAAAAAAAAGGGGGGGGAGGGGGAGGAAAGGAAGGAAATAAAGCAGGGAAAAATGCCAAAAAATTTTCCCACAATATCTAAAAACAGTAATCGTTGCTCTTGTCAGACAGCACGCTCCAAGATCAAGGATTTTTCAAGTCCTTTCAAAACCAACAGACTTGCCAAAGGCTGCCTTCAGTCTGTTCACACCCTCCAGAACACGGAGCCTTTCACTGTCCCCTTTCACTTCAACCTAGCATTTTTATAAAAAGTGTTGTGGGTTTTTTATTTTTTGGGGTTTGGGGTTTTTTTTCCTCATTATTTTTTTTTTTTGCAATTAACATACAAGTGCTACTAACAGAGAAACTGATCTTCTTGTTGCTGGATGGCAATAAGGAGTTACACAAACGTCCAGTTTTTAGCTCAGCTGGAAGGACTTAAATTCTCTCTCTCTTTTTTTTTTTTTTTTTTTTGATATAAATACTACTGGAGCTCCCATCAGGTACTTTCTTTCACTGGAAATTCTTTTTTTTAACCCTTCCACGCTCTCCAAAGCTCCAATGTCCTCTTGGCTCCAGGCATCTGACGATTTGTTCTGTGCTGCCAGACGCAGAGACGTTGGTTTGCCCCAGTACCACTGCTGGGTTATCCCGACTTAGGTCGGTGCCTAAACTGAACCCTGTACTTAATTGACTCAGCCAAGTCGAAGGGAACACACAGACGATGCAGCGACAGGGATTCATTAGGTTGAACAGCCCCAGAGCCCCAGGCCCACCCTCCCCCCTCTCCCCAAGTTACTTGGTGCTGTTTTAAAAAGTCTGGGTGTCACGAAGCAGTCTCTTCCCCCCAACAACAGAGTAAAAGCTCCACAGATTTCGCTGTCTACCTTGGTGGTCAACGTTACAGCAGCAGCAACAAGTGATGCTGCTTCCAGGAAAAAAAAAACACGAGGTGGTGTGACAGACAGGACTTTAGGATTGCTTCAGTCGCTTACGTGGGGGGCCCAGAAAGGGACACTGTGCAGAGGCCAGAGAGCGATACGCCTCAGCCACCAAATGGGGATGTGACACTACCATAGACTTCCAGCCTGAGGTCTCCATGACGTCAGAAGCGTGACTAGAAATAAAGAGAGAACAAATTGGAAGTTACCAAGTGGGGATAAAAAGGATAAAAAGGATTAACTAAACGGATTCTTTCCACGTGCCCGAGGAAGCTGACAGTTTTAGGGTACTGTTTTAGCATCACTCTGAGTGTATGTTAGGTATCTTCTGCAAAGATTGCAAGCTTTGGCTCTGCTAGCACAATTGTATGCTGGTCAGTCCTTCAACTTAAGAATGAAAAGCTTAAACATACATGATTCTACCTGGAGGACAACAGGAACACAATGCTTATCTACCCTGACTGCTCAGCACAGAAGTATTTTAAATCAATATAGCAAGTACTGAGAAAAACTATTAACTGACAAATGTTCCCAGACATCAAAGTAGTTGGCAGTTATTTTACATCTACCAAAAAGTCTGTTAAGAGTTGCAAATAGTCCCTCAATATCAGGGACTACCTGAAAAAAGAAGAGAATCTCCCCTGTATATGGCAGTTCAAGAGTTGTGAACCCTATTGCTAATCAACACCGCTTTCCTCTAGGTTTTTGTTCCAGCATGCAACAAGGAAACTCACTAGTTAATGAAGTCCACTGCTTGAGTTTTCAGTTGATCAGCACTATGTAGGTCAGCCAGAATGAGGATCTCAGCTGCATTTTCCACAGACAGGTTACTGCACAGTGCATCCTCACACATCACCTTCAGACGTTCCAGAGCGTACTGCAAAATACAAACCAAGGGACAGTCACAAAGAAGAAAAAGCCTCATCAGGCCTGAGCAGCACATTGTGCTCCTTCACTCTTCAGTAACTACTCTACTGTGCTGAACAGATCTCTCTCTGCTTTGCTATATGCATCTGAACCATACTCAAAGAAGCAGTGACCAGCAAAAAAAACAAACAAACAAAAAAAAAGAGAATCATGATGCCCCCACCCAGAGGAAAAGCAATGGAGAGGAAACATACCCACCATAACTCTCATCCCGGCCTCCTTGTGTGTTACAGACTTACTGGTGCTGTGTTCATGCTTTGAAATGAGAATTTCAGGTCACCTGGAATACTTACTAGCTCAGTTACTCCAAGGCACAGAATGCTAAAGCCAAATCTTTATTCTCACTCTATTCCTGCAGGACAGTATTACCTGGGAAAACCTAACATCATCTAACAGTGACTGTTCCAGTGAGGTTTAGGCAGCTTGCACTCAAATTTCTTTGCCATTAATGACCTGAACGTTAAGATGAGCCTTGCTCAAGTACACACTACTAGTTTAGTACTAAAATGTTAAACAAATGCTCCTGATTTCTTGCAGCTATCCAGCTGGAAACAGAACATCACAGCACATCAGTAATGCCCTGGCAAAAGCTCTATTCTCACTTCACAATCTCAATCTCAAAGAGTTTCTACCATTCAATTGTGCATCCACTGGGTTGGGCCACGTCAATGGTTTGAGAAATTCCAAAGATGTGCTTAGATAAAGAGTGCTGCCTAATAAATTTCACACTCGACTTTGTGCAGTGCTTCAAGTCAGTTTTGAAACCTGCAGACACAGCCAAGATTTTCAAAAGCAGCACAGTGGGCTCAGGCAGACATCAGAAAGGTCAATGCTCAGAAAACTTTAAGCCACACATTATCAAGAAATGAAACTCAAACCCCAAACCTCAGTCTTTTAGAATATCACAGCTGAGAACTGTGAGGCTGAGATACTTCTGAAAATCTTGGTGTGTGGGGTCTGATGATGGGGGTTGTGGCTCTTTGGGTGAAATAAACAATATTTCTCAATAGTTCTGGATATCCTAGATCCCATGATTACACTTCACAGGGATGCAGTTCTTATATGAGCAATAACATTAGCACTACAGAAATCATTCTAAAGATTAAATACAGTTAAGTCTCCTTCATGTTATGAGTTAAAAATTGAGTGACATTTCTAAACAAAGATTTTAAAGATTGGTTGTTTTTTTTTTAATCTGACAGATAACTGTATTTGAGAGTATCCTTCATATGGTTTATAAGGCTTTTTTGGACAACTTAGAGATGACATGGTATCCAAGATCTTCAGTATGTGAGACCACACTCAGAAAAGATACCAGGTTTGTGAGGACTGCTCTGTCAACCTGAACAGAGAGCTGGTAACAAGCTCATCTGCATGAGGACAGGAGTGCCTGCCATATGATAAGCACTATTACTATAAATTGGTTTTATATTCTGATTGAGGTTTTCCTCTCATTATGATCAAATTTAAATGAATAATTTTAGTTTATAAAAACATTTTTTCACTTAAGACTCAGCAATGAGAACTACTCCAATTGAGGCATGGCACTCATAACCAGGACAGTTTTCTCCCACCAGAACATCTGAGAAGGCAAATCAAATTTACTTGTTTAATCTGTATCATTAACTAAACCAGTTTCAAATGAGGGGCAAGCCATTAGTTTATATGATTGTCTTTCAGCAGCTTAAAACGCAGCAAACGAAGCTTAAAATTATTCCTTTTGTAAATTGAATATTCTCCTCCATGCATGTACAATTTTTATTTCCATTTTTGCTACAAATAGCTCAGTTTCTAATTACATAGTTGGGTAAAAGTAGCCATTCTGGTCTCTCAGGTACCAAGATTTCCCCTTCCCCCTCTTTCTTAATTATTACACTTTAAAAAAAAACACCCTACCTAATAGCATACTTACCCAAGAGGCTGAAATAATATCTCCTGGGTTGAGAAGATGTGCTTTGTTTTGGTCTAATTACATATTTTCCCCCAGAGACAGGAGGAACTCAGAAGAAGCTGTTTCAGTCTCTTGAGTAAATATTAGGTGTTTTATGTGCTTTCACGAAAGATTTTTTTATTTCTGCTTTTAAAAGACACACAATGAGTTTAAAAGGAAAAAAAAAACCAACAACCTACATTAAAAGCCAGGAAACTCAAAGCCTACTCTGTCCTTAATGTACTGCTTCTTACTTACACTCGTCTCAGTTAAAGATGGTATGTGAGCTCCCAATCAATACTCTTTAAATACTGAATAAAATATGTGGCAATGATTATAATCAGGCCAAGAATCTCCTTGCATTATTATCTCCCATTTTAATTCTAGTTGCAGTGGCCTAATAATGGCATATGGAGCATTTCACCTCTAAAATCAGCATTTTTGATGAAGCCCAGGTCTGCAGTGACAGGGAATTTGATGGCCGTGTGGTGGTCGCGTGGAACAAGGTTACATGCATCCACATCTTAAAATCCACCACCCTAACTGGCACCCACAAGAGAATCCAAGGACTGAAGAAGCATGGAGACTGAACCACGCTCTCACCCCTAGAGGTGGTCCCTCCAGGTCAGAGTTGAGGCACATTGGCAGGGCAGTGTGGAGAATCTTGCACTGCTGCTACCCGTGCTGAACCTGTTCGATGGATAAATTCAGGACTTTAGTCTCCAGTGCTGTCAAACTGGCATCTTTCACCAGCACTAAGTTCACTTTTAAGAGAAAAGAAAAAAAGGAAATAAAATTTTGGTTATATATTATGAATTTTCACTGGTTAATACGGGCTCACTGGCCAGCACAGCACTCTCTTCGGTCCTTGGTGCTGCAAAGGGAACTATCAGCAGCCTTCCAGTCAGACCATCCCTGGCAAGGACCCTGCAAAACCACAGATGGGTTAGGGCTTCCTCCAGTGCACCCCTTCTCTCCATAAACAGCAAGGACTGCCACTGCAAAAAGAAAATAAACAACAGGACTTTCCCACTCTTGACTATCCATCACTTTTTAGAGCATCTCTTGAAGCTGCTGATACCAGCCAGACCAGGAGAAACGGGCCCTGTTTGTTGAGACAGAACACTAATTTTGAGATTTGGTAATAATTACACCAAAAAACCATCACCAGGTCCACCTTGAAATTCTCTTCTCACCCCCAGCTCTTATGCTAGATTACGCTGAATACAGATGTCCTCTGAAACTTTAAGAAAATGCTTAAAAATGAGCAGTAGAGACAGAAATTCCTGTTATATGTTAAGATATGTATCTATAGAGCTATAGGTATCTCTCTTGTATCTATACTACACCCAGGTTTACCTATAAACCACAACCAATTCAAAGAAACTGCCCAACCACAACGACAAGAAAAGCTTACTGCAGGCAAACTCCGAGGAGCGTTGTTTAAAGCAAGGCACACGTCATTCCTGGTTCCCTGAACACCCCGAAATCCCAACTGTACCTTGTCAGCAGCTGCCAGCAAGTCATCAGCCATTTTGTCAAGATTTGGCGCCTTCCCCGTGTAAATAAAGCACATCATTTCCTTAAAAACTTCAGGCTCCACATCATTGATTTCAACCCGATTCTGTATCGGAAAAACGAAGCTTGTTAAGATCCTGACAAGATGCTAAAAAGGTTTCCTTCTACCCAAGCTCTTTTAGCATTCAGAGATTTGCTACACAGAGAAACTATTGAGAACGTGGACTACTTGCAAAAAATAAATAAATAAATACAAAGACAAAACGTGGATGGAAAAAGAATAATTCTAAGTTGTAGTTCACATTCTCTACTTCTCCCTATCCCACCCCAGGCTCTTTCCCCCAAGAGTAACAAAGGTAACAATTGCCTCCTTGATCCCTTTCTTCCTCCCTTCAGGACAGCTGAAGCAGAGACCTGCATCTAATGTGAGAAAAACAGTTAAAAGGTGACAACAGTCACGAACACTACCTAAGAAAGTTAGTTGACCGGCGATGCTAAGAGTTGACTAGAGAGCTATTCACCTAGCCGGAGAAGTTCTTCTTTCCTTGAGGAACTTACCTTTTTACTCTCTTCCATCTCGTGTTCAAACATGGCGCTGAAAACCGGGGAACGCGCTACGGCAGCGGGGGAAATAAAACAACAGTTAGAGCTGCTCTTCCACTCTTCAGTGGGAGCTAAGTGTAGCCTGCCAACACCTCAACAACTTGTCCTGCTACTTCACACAGGATTCTCCTACAGCAGATAGGACAGATTCAGTACAACTGCTAAACAAGTACAGGTTGTGATGGACATTATAGTGCACTACATCCACAAAAGAACCCTCCTACCATCCTCACCATAGGAGACAGGCAATTAAAAATCACAGAAAGGTTTGGGTTTGGGGGAACCTCAAAGCTCATCTGGTTCCAACCCCCCTGCCATGGGCAGGGACACCTCCCACCAGCCCAGGTTGCTCCAAGCCCCATCCAACCTGGCCTGGAACACTGCCAGGGAGGGGGCAGCCACAGCTTCTCTGGGCACCCTGGGCCAGAGTCTCACCACCCTCACAGCCAGGAATTTCTGCCTAAGATCTCATCTCAATCTCCCCTCTTCCAGTTTAAAGCCATCACCCCTCATCCTATCACTCCATGCTCTTGTAAAAAGTCCCTCTCCAGCTTTCTTGTAGCCCCTTTAGGCACTGGAAGGTACTCTAAGGTCTCTTTGGAGCCTTCTCCAGGCTGAACACCCCCAACACCCTCAGCCTTTCTTCATAGGAGTGGTGCTCCTATGGAGTAGACATTTCTTCTCTACCTGCAACAGTTCACAAAACGGTCCTTTACTACAGCTCTGCAGCTAAAAGAGCTGCAGAAGTTCTCCTTTAAAGACAAAAATAACTCAAGAAAACCCCACCACTTGCCATCACGTTGTTATCTCCTACCCTGCTAAGGCCCATCCAACTCAGTACCGACCTGCTAGTATGGCTTTGTGACCCTGGAACTCCTGGCCTGCAACGCATAGACAGCAGTCCGTGAAGCGTGAGTTCTCCCAGAGTCCTCCCAACTCATCTGCCAAGCGACACTCCGGTACCTTCACCATGTTCATAGTGTTCTGGCCAGAGATATTGACCGAGTCCTGTACCACGCTCACCTGGAGGGGAAAGGAAACAACCCAAGAAAGTCAAAAATCCACATTGCAAACCCCATCTCCCTACAGGAAGTTTTTCTCTCCAGGGCAGGTGAAGGGAAATGCAAAGCAAACCCCACATCTCTCAAGCAGAATCAGTGTATAATTAAAAATATCTACATTTCTAAGGTGTCCTTTCTACCCTGCCTTAACCCTGCTCTCTGCTCCTTCAGTGTGTCTATCCCAAGCCCTAAATCACACCAGTAGATTTTCCTCTTGACCCCAAATTAACAGCATTTCTATGTAATTTAATCATAACTTCATTAGATGGTTTCCTAAGGAAGTAAACCCTTATTTTTCTGCTTTTACAGACATCATATCTGACCTAGTTTTGTCCTACTATCAACACCCTGAAACCCTCCCCAATCAATAATGCAATGCAGACAGCAGTACACATGAAAACAAAGTACACAGAGAGCTTCTCTAACCAAGCACTGCACTCACACGTGCATGCAAGAGCAGTGTCTGACCTCTCCACATGTATTGCTGCTTCTGGTTCTAAATTTCTTAAGAGAGTTCAATGCTTCCATCACATTATGGAACAAAATAATAATAAAAAACCCACCTAAAGAGTAAGTTTGAAAAAGCAGCTTTATGTCAAGTCATTAGGAAGATGTAGGGAAGGCAGACAGATTATCACCTGCTCTAAAGCAGACGTGGTTAGGCAAGGAGCATGGCTGATGAATAACCTATGCAAAGGGAACTGTTAAGAGCCTGTTCTGCACTCAACCATTATTGTTAAACACGCAGTAAATCATACGCCTTCTCCAGCAGACTCCAATTAGAAGAGATCAGAGTGACTAATACTGCCCTGCTATAACAAAGAATAAAGGGAGAAGTTGACTGACAGGGAAGCAGACGTGAGACTATTTCCTGGATTTGCTGTCAAGTCCAAGTTAAATTTCAGTTCTATTAATAACCAATGGCCAAGGAACAATGGACAGCAAGGGAAGCTTCACAGTATGTCAAAGGAGAAGGAAATTATGAAATGAGAGATGACAGAAGCAGCTTCTAAGGGAAAAAAAAAACCTGCTGACAGCACATACCCAACTCTTGAGAAACCTCCAGTGGGTTTCTGAGAGCAGACATGTATTGTATAAACTATACAACACTCAAAATCAAACAAATATCAAGTGCTACTTGCCAAAGGACACTAATGATTAACCAGAGCAAATGTGAGGAAGCTAATATTCTTCACCATTCATTTGACAGCTACAAAAATCTTTCTGCCCTGTAACATCTAAGGCCAGCAATATGGACACAAGGATGGATGAAAACTCAGCAGATTCATTAAAAAGGAGTTCTAAGATGCAGACACTGGTCCAGGGTGCCCAGAGAAGCTGTGGTTGCCCCCTCCCTGGCAGTGTTCCAGGCCAGGTTGGATGGGGCTTGGAGCAACCTGGGCTGGTGGGAGGTGTCTCTGCCATGGCAGGGCATGGGAACAAGATGAGCTTTGAGCTCATTTCAACCCAAACCAGCCTATGATTCTATGATCCCTTGCTGGAGTCCAATATTGATTACAGACTCACCAAAAAACTCGTGAACTGTGTCTCAAATCAACAAATAAACCCTCTTCAAATATGGAAGAAAGTCAGTTACTGCCATGAAAATCTATTACATCGCTTTTTACGTAAGGAGATTAGACTGGTAGATTCCAAGTGTTAGACCAGTCTTAAAGGTCAAAATAGATAAGGTTTTGCTTAAGCTATTTTCATAGAACGGTTTGGGTGTGAAAGGACCTCAAAGTTCATCTTGTCCCAACCCCCCTGCCATGGCAGGGACACCTCCCACCAGCCCAGGTTGCTCCAAGCCCCATCCAGCCTGGCCTGGAACACTGCCAGGGAGGGGGCAGCCACAGCTTCTCTGGACACCCTGGGCCAGTGTCTCACTGCCCTCACAGCCAGGAATTTCTGCCTAAGATCTCATCTCAATCTCCCCTCTGCCAGTTTAAAGCCATTACCCCTCGTCCTGTCACTCCATGCCCTTGTCAAAAGTCCCTCCCCAGATTTCTTTTACCCCCCTCAGGCACTGGAAGGTGCTCTAAGGTCTCCCTGGAGCCTTCTCTCCTCCAGGCTGAACACCCCCAACTCCCTCAGCCTGTCCCCAAAGCCCCAAAGCAGAGGTGCTCCAGCCCTCAGATCATCTTCATGGCCTCCTCTGGCCCTTGTTTCAACAAGGGAACCAATGCTACGAAGCTCAGAAGACAGCTATTACTGTAACTTCAGGAACACTGCTCTTTTTGGAGATTTACCAATGATACTGGAATATAATTTAAACAGCAAAAAGTCATGCAGTCGGGTTGTGAACAACCAACCCCACCTGCAAAACAGAAGCTGAAAGATCCCCAAACTGACAATTGAGGTCAGATTTCAAATGCTGGATGAGAAACATCATTCTCTGCCTTACCAGCATTTTCAGCAAGACATTGTCTGTGTTCAACCCTGGACATGAGCACAGAGCAAAAGGCTTTTTCCTTTTAACTTGAATAAATCAATGAGAAAGTGCAGCAGAGACACTCAGCAACCTTCTGGCCTCCAGAAAACTCCAACACATCCCCACATAACAAACACCTCGACACGTGGCATCGCAAACTCCTGAGACAGTTTGTACATACAAAACATGCTTGCTGAAAGTCCAGATGTGAGCAGCATCACCTGGCTCCTGTGGCCAGCAGGGAAGCATTAGGAGAGCAGATGGCACATTGGTTTACATGCTAAGAGAGTTAGAAACCCAGGGAAGAAAAAGGGGAAAAAAAAAAAAAAGGAGGAGGGAGAAAAAAAACCCTAAACCAAGCTGTTAAAAGTTCTCACCAAACTGTTTCCAGACAGCAAAACCTTCCCCTCTGCTATCACTAAACTTAAGATTGCTTGCAAGCTAGACTGTAGAACAAACTGAAAGAGAAAACAGAAGATATCAAGGCCAGGTGAAGCCAGCAGCAAGTTTTCATCCAGAACAAACAAAAACCCTGAGCTGAAGCTTTTGAAGGGAATAATTCAGTAAAGAGGGGACTGACTTGAATTAGTACTGGTTGCCAAGACTACTGGTGGATCTCAGCTTTATCTACCTCACACCTCACCAATTCCATTCTCAAGACATTAATTTTTGAGTTACACTCCACAATTGTAAATTTTCTGGCTCTTTTATCATGAAGGAAAGAGTAATTGCCAGATCTACAGAGGTGTCATCCAAGACACTGTCCTCTTGTCTGCCCATACTGCTACAAGTGTTAAAGGCCAGGCTCCCTCCATGACAGTAACAATTTATGCTGATTGCATACACATCCTTTAGATGATGTTAATTTAAATATGTGGGTTTATGATGGCCAAACACAGCAAAAGAAAACACTCCCATAAAAAACACTGCAGGAGACTGAAAGAGAGAATAACTTGTTCTACCTGTCTTCTGGCAAAAATCACAGCTACAGGAGGTATTTTTCAGTTAAAGAGACAATAGAAATAAGACAGCAGAAGCTCTGAAGACACTAAATCTAAACTGATTTGGTCATTAACTTTTCTAAACTTAAATATCTAGTTTTAGAAATAATTGTCTGCATTTTCATCTGAAATTAGTGAAATAATTTTGTAAGCAGTTTAGAAAAATACAAAGACAATGAACAGAATATTGTGGATAGCAGAAAGTTAATTTATCTTAATTTTTAATTTTTGTTGGCTTTATAGACATGCTTAGGAAAATAAAGAAAACACCTCTTTATTCAGGAGGCAAGTAATAGGCAGGCCAGTTTCCACTACAGAACTAGCATGGGTTATTATCCCAAGTGAGTTTCAAATTAAGGAGTACAAACAGATGGATGATAACACTAAACCAGAAGTGAAATGAGAATCAAATACTTAATTCCTAGCGTCATGACAGGTAAAAGACAAATATAAAGTAACAAAAAATAAATGGAAGTGAAATGAGATGAATCTCACAGAGAAAAAGCCACTAGCCCCATGCACACAAATAAAATCTAAGTGCCACATAAACATCCAGTGTTTCTCCTGACACCTCTGACTCCTTAAAAGCAGTGACAAAAAATAAGGTCACACCTACCTTAAGGTAATGGAATTGCTGTTCTTTCAGCTGCACAGGAAGACTTACCTCACAGAAGAGAGTGAGTTTGTCATCTGGAAGAAGTCCATTGGCCTCATCCAACAGAAAGTCTCTTCTAATAAATTTTTTGAATCCCCAGTCCTTGCCTTGTACAAATCGATAAGCTCGCTGGCTCTCTGAAAGAGAGATGTGGTGCTTCAAACACCAGCTGAGTGACTCGCTTGATCAAACAGCAAAAGACAAACAACTGACCCCATCAGACAGAAAAGAGGGTTTTTTTACACACCCATTGCTTTTGTTTCTTCTCCTTTAGCATTCAGGATGGAGAATTTGAACTTTGCTCGAACTTCACTTTTTGGACAGCTCACCAGCAAGAGATAGAGGGACAGATAATCTTTACTTTCTTCATCCAAGCCTTTGGGGTTCACACGTAAACACCTGGAGAAGCAGGCAGGAACAGTTTTTGGCAGGTCATTCCTAGCTTTCAAAGAAAGGGCACTGTAGAATTTTCACAATGAAACGTACAGCAAGCAAGTTCTGTTTAACAGCCACTGAACCAGAAGGAAATAATAGATAGGTAAATAGAGTGGAACTGTGTGTTGCAGTCAGGCTTGTGCTCTATCTCCAAGGCAGATAATAATATACAGGCAGTAACTATGGGCAAACCAATTCAATAAAACACAGGGGGGAAAAAGAGGAGGGGGGGATGGTTTAAATTACTGAAAATTAATACATTACCCTAGATGTTAACTTTTACAAAAGGAAAGTGAAAGAAATAGGAGAATGGAGGCAATGGGTTTGAGGAAAGGCAAGAAATCCAGAGAAATTATAGGTAAAACTCCACAGGAAGCAACTGAAAGGAAAAATGGATTTCTGGAAGGTTGGTAGTTTCTCAGAAACATAAGGGCAAAAAGAGAAAACTACTTCTGTGTGAAGAAAAGGCAGTGAGTGCAGGAAGAGGCTAAGTCCTAAGCACTTCCATGATCTGAAACTCGACACAGAATCTAACAAGAAGCAAGAACTAGGCCAAATGACTAACAGCTCAAACACAGGGACAAAAAGAAATAAATCAGAAAGATGTAGACATTAGAATGAGAGCTGACCAGCAAAGGTTATCAAGGTAAGTAACTTAATAACAAAAAGCAGTCCAAGGAAAGCACAGGTCTGCCACCCAAAGGAAGGGAACACAAACTGTATCTCACACACACACACTAAATTATTTAGTGGCTGATTTGCCACAATCTATACTAAGGAGGTTTAAAAAAAAAAATGCTAACACACTTAACATCATCAACAGGGGATAAAATAATGAACCAGGTGTCCACAGATCTATAAGGTCAGGCAAGAGTCCCAGTAGATACACATCGTGACCAAAGTCCACTCTGAGTTACTGGAAATTACTTGAGAACTCAGGGAAGATAAGAAAGGTTTGAAAGGAAAGGAAAAGGGCAAATATAATGTCATCTTTAAGAAGCAGAAACTCCTGGGGAGAAGGAGTTATAGAACATTGTTACTTCAATAATCTCTGTGCTAAGTCTCTGAATCCACAAAAAGCTGCCATAAAAAGAAAGGTAATACAGTAGCAATAGTCTTAAATTGCAGGATTTAGGCAAAAATTATCTTTTTAACAACATGGAGTATTAAAGACTGAAATTGGGAGGCTGAAACAGAGCTTGAATGCACTGGCTGTGGACTCTCATTGGCTTATAAGAACTTGTTAAGATAAACATCAGTCAAAAAAACCCCCGACTTAAGATATTAATAATCCTCCAGGGCACGTCTCTGCTTCAAGGCAGGAAGTACTTTCCATTCCAGCTATGGCTTCTATTACTTCTGGTGTTTTCCATGATCAGAGAGACACTGCAAACAGCCAGACCCTCACATTTGCTTTGTGTGTCCAAACACCCTGCTGGAACAACAGGACTTTCTCCCTGTGCATATGCTGTACATCCAAGGAAGCAAGAACCCGTGTGCAGTGCAAGTAGTTTTTCAATATATTCCTGCTGTTACACAACCCCAAATTCTTTCACACAGATGTACAAACAGGGTGAACCTCTCTGCTCTTTTCCTTACCATTTGAGTTTATCATTGGCTCCAGATGAAAAGGTTGAGCTTTTGATGACCTCACCCATTTCTTCTCGGCAGAAGCTGAAGTTGTTTATGGTCCACATGTAGGAAAACTTCACCACCTTGATCTTAAAACAGGATAATAGGCAGTTTAGAGTCACCCTCATTCACCCCAGCCACCTTAAAGGCAAGAACTGAAAACCTGGAAGCTTCACCGAGTCACTCACGTGACAAATAACCCCCAAGCACAAGACAACAGAGTCTGGAAATGGCTGGCAGTGGCAGCTGGAAAATCCAGCATCTAAACTTGTTTTGAATGCGTTTCTTACCACAGGTTCTAATCATGTTACATCAAGAGTATCTCAGCATAGTGTGGACTTACTTGAGTGTAGCACCAGCTCTCTGCTACAGGTCCACTCGACATTTCTGCCGGAGGAGGAGGACTCGGCACCCTTGACATCGCCAGTTTGAAGATTAAATAGGATTTCACAACTCAGCAGAAGAAATTTATAACTGATCTTCAACCTGTCAGTCCCCCCAAAAGAGAAAAAAGCCAAACCTAAGAACATATACTTCAGGAGTGCTGTTAAATCTCATGGGACACAAGTTAAAGCCCTCATGCCTTCTCCCTCCTCCCCAGCACCTTCAAAACACGATGTTACATTTAAACATTTTAAAGTGTTACCATATGTTTTCTGAAGAGAGGATATACCACCTCCATTCATTCTTTCAATATGCTGCTCCTTAGAGGAGTAAGCCTAGCATATAATTTACTTTAAGGAGTCCAAGACTCAAATAGGAGACTCCCTACTCAACTTGGAATTTACTGCTTTAACCTGAGGCCACAAATTTCAACTCACTACTTACTCCCTATTTTGTGAGTCTCAGTCTATCAGAGATCAGATTTGACAAACGAAGTTCTTAATCTGAAAAAGCTACAGGCAGAATCACAGAATGGTTTGGGTGTGAAAGGGAGCTCAAAGCTCATCTGGTTCCAACCCCCCATGACATCTCCCACCAGCCCAGGTTGCTCCAAGCCCCATCCAACCTGGCCTGGAACACTGCCAGGGAGGGGGCAGCCACAGCTTCTCTGGGCACCCTGGGCCAGTGTCTAGCAACATCCAACTTAAACTCAACAGCAAAACAAAACCCTGGGTTCAGGGTGACTCCGCTAACATCAACAGGATGATTTCCTATAGCTTAAACCTTCCTATTAAGGTGTTGATAATGATTTCTCACTTCAAACCATTCTCATTTCCCTTATACACTAGTGAAGTTCCCAACCTCTAAATGCCAAGTCAAATTGTCACCTGCAGAGAACACACAGGGTTAAAACCACTGGAACACACCTGAATGAATACACGAGCACCTAACTACCAGAAGGGAGATTTTTAAAACGAAATAGAATAGTCAACCCATCTCTAAGTCCTGATCCTTAAGGCAGATGCAAAAAACGTCTTCAAAGATGAGCTTGGAAACCAGGATTCATAACTTTGGCAGACAGAAAAGCATGACATGCCTTACAGTTTAGCCTGCTGCTAAACACTTTCTGTTTCGTAGGTGGGATTTATCTGCACAGGACAGGCAGTGAACCACACCAACACCGCTGTTGTTTGGTTTGTCCTCAAAAGGATAACAAAAGGGTGAGTAAGAGACATTAAATTGTTATATTGTGACACGAATTGCTTTAAATATCAAGGCTGATATTGAGGTTTGCTGGGGATGGCTGAGTCATTAGTTCTTGCAAGAAAATGGTGGAAAGCCTGGAGAATATACACCTAAAAATCCCACTCCTCAAAACAACAGAATAGCCACAGTAAGAACATAATCATCTATGCACATAATTCCCCCAAACTGCTGGCAACAGTCTGGGGTCTAAGGGCAATTGCAGGGCAGGTCTGGATCTGAGTGCAGGCTCCAGCTGCAGACCAGACCTGTCCTAAGCCTCCACTCCAGCTTTGGGCTGTGTACTCTTTCTATTCACCTTCAGAAAGTACCTGGAAATGCTGGTACACAGGCATTACCTAATAGCAAAACAAGAGTGGGATATTTAATTTCCTTTAAAAAGAGCACAAGTGAGCCTATATAATCACTGAAAAAGAGATATTGGCTACCAGGAGTGAAGAAATAAGTATTTAACCCTGCAGAGACACACTTAACTCGATGGAAATTTATTTCAGGGAGCAAAACTCAGGGGCAAACAACTAACTGTAAGATTTGACCTGCAGACAATGTAAAACCCAGAGCTCTCAGCACAAACTGCCTTACAAACTCCTTGCATCGTGCAGTTTCTGCTGTGCGCGTGGAATGGGGGAATAAAAAGTGGTTTAAAATGTTGATTTTTAAAAAGAAAAGGACATCAATATACACTTTAGGTACTTGCTGCAGGTTTTATTACATTAAACTTCAAATTACTACAATTCCTTCAAAGAAATTCAATTAAACCACTGTGTGTCATTCAAATTAAGTCAAAATTAGCAGGCACTACTTGTGAATTCTTAGCTAACTGCCCTTCCACGGGCAACACTCAGCCTTGCCTCCAAGGACGTTGTCACTTCACTGTCTCCAGTCTCAAGTCTTTGAGGGACAGATCAAACCTGAAATTCCTGCACAAGCAACAAGAAACACCTCCTCCTCCTTTCCATGGCTGGGGGAACACCATCTTTTTGCGGGTTTTAGCCTATGGGCAGGAGAGACCCAAGCTTTTTCTGTCCCCTTGGGGCTTACAGAAGCACTGCTCAACCCCCTCCAGTTGATTAAAAGCCTTTCAATACATTTATCAAGGTTATTTATCAATACCTTTACCAAGCACCGGCCCAGGCTGCCCAGGGCAGTGGGGGAGTCCCCATCCCTGGAGGGATTTCAGAGCCATGGAGATGTGGTGCTGAGGGACATGGGGCAGTGGGGACTGGGCAGTGCTGGGTTAATGGCTGGACTGGGGGAGCTTAGAGGTCTCTTCCAGCCAAGGCTATTCTACAGTTCTATAATACCCAGTGTAACCTTCTCCATAGTTTTCCCAGGAACTCAGGTTAGGCTCACAGGTCTGTATCTCCCTGGGCCTTCCTTCACACCCTCCTTGTCAATTGGAATAACCTTGGCCAGCTTCCAGTCAGCACGGACCTCCCCAGACTCCCAAGACCGTTGGTAGATGATGGAGAGGGGTCCTGCCATAACATCCATCAGCTCCTTCAGTACTCTGGGATGAAATTCATCAGGCCCCATAGACTTGTAAGCAGTTTTCTATGAGAAGACTTCTACTTCCAAGTAAACTCAAGCAATTAAGTAACTCTACACACACATTAAAGAAGTAGTTTGACAGGAAAGGTAATTACACAGTTAAAAGACTCCAGTGGGTCCTTCTTGAAGACAAATTGCTAAATTTAGTGGTAACACCTCCCATGAAAACGAGGGATTAAAGAGGAGTGAAAGAGGAGACAACAACAGCTTTCTATGTTACAATGGCATATTCATCGAGCCTGTTGGAACACACTGAGGAGCTGAAGAGTCTCCTGGATGGGGGGCAGAAGCTAACCCTAAATTCCTCTACCTTTGACTGGTCTCCAAGGAGCAAACTCCAGAAGACCATAGCCATCAATCACATAATTGGGGATGGAGAGAGATAATTGTGTGATGCAAAAAAAATGAAACTTTAACAGCTACTTTCTGTATTTCAACAGGATCTCAAGATGTACCCAAATGTTACCTCCATCTTACATATGCAAAGAAGTTTCAGAAAGCTCTGGTCTAAAGGCAAGACAAGTGTATGAGCTTGAGATACAAGGGACTATTTAATTTTCTCTGTGTAACTGTCACTTTTATATCTTCCATCCTCTCCTCCCAGATGGCTTGGATAGGCAGGTGGTAATAAAAGTTATGACAAAGTGTTAATAGAATTGCTGCACGCCAGCACGTCATTCGTTGTGCTTTTAAAATGGCCCAAAGGGGACAACGGCTCTAGATTTTAAAGATTTTCTGTTATTTGGAAAAATACTTTCACTCTAGTATGTCAAAGCCTCCTACAAATGCTTTTCGAGGCACGTAAATACAGTTTTAAAAAGATATTAGAATGTAACACACTCCTAGCTCAACACAGCAATCAACCATCAAATAGTTGTCATCAAATGACATCACTGGTGCTTTTTCTGCTGTAGTAAGTCAGAATGGGAATAAACAGGTAATATCCATCACTGTCTTCTGCAAAAATTACCAGTAAAGGAAAAACTTGCTGCTTGCCCTGCTTAGCAAGGACGTGAACAGGGGAAGCACATAAAAGGTCACCGAAATATATGGTTAGAAGTGTGCCTTAGAAACTGCCACGTGCTGTTGTGGCATGGACCAATATTAAATGCATTTTAAAAGGAACCACAGCTTACTCCAAGTGAAGTTTCTGAAATCAGCAGGGCACTCATGAACAGGTAATATTCCAGCAGTTCACGCCTCTTCACTAGCAGTGCTGGCACCTCTGAACCAGGAGTGAATTAAAATGCAGGAAAAAGGTTTTAGGGAAACATTTTGTAAATGGTTTGGACATCAAAATTCTTTCTGGCCAGGAGAGGCAAGGACAACCTTGAAGGCACAGGCATAAATATTAAGTTACAGGAAACAAAACACAAAATATTATCTTATGAACCCCCATGAGCCTCTTACTTCCCTGGGTATAAATAACAAACAGCACTTGTATCTGGACATAGTTAAGATTACAGTTCAGAATAATTCTCACCTCATTCACAACCACTTCCAGATGAAGACAGTTTATCTAAGAACCAGAGCCAGATCAGACCTTTCTGAAGCACAGGAAATGCTCCCTTGCCACCTTGTCCTCAGAAACACCTCCTGAGTTAGCAGCTATACCCACACATCTCAGCTCAAAACTTTATCTGTTGTAGGAATCAACAGCCAAAAGTACTCTGTGAGCAGCAAAAACAACCTGAGAGAGGTGGGGAATCTCCACTCAATCAATAATTCTAGAAGAGGCCTCAAAATTACTAGATTTTTGCCCATCAGCTTATCAGTTTCTACTTCTTCTCAAGATAAACCAACCACCTTTTAAGAAGCCAGTAGTTTACACCAGAAATTTCCAAGTATATTCGTTTTCACTAAGTTTTATTCAGCAAAAGATAACTTAGAAGTCTGTAAAAGTAGTATATTTTTAATTAAGCGTTTCAAAAACTGGGGTGATTTCTTCTTGGGCCAGCAATGTATCAAAGACTACCCAAGAACAGCACAAAGTGCAAAGAAAAGCAGCAGGACAAAGATAATTGGAGCAATAAAACAAGGGGATGAGATATGGAAGCACAGGAAAAGACCATTAGCTTCCTGCATTCTTCAAAGCCCTGGAAAGGACAACGGAAGGTCTGAATTTGCTGCTGAAAAAGAAAGCAGAAGAAGAAAAGGGGGAAAAAAAGGGCAAGTTAACTGAAAGAGCAAAGTGGGATGCAATGCTGTCTAACTAGGGGATGAGTAAAATGAGTAAGTTTTCAGATTTTAATGTGTACACTAAACAGAGTGTCATACCACTCTTCCTACCTGGCACACCACACACTGGAGCAATGATGGGCAAAGCACCCACACAGCCTGTGCTGACACTGACTGCAATGTCTCCTGTGTGGCAGGAAATCTTGTCTGGCTGCAAATGCAGGCTGCAAGTCAGGCAGAATGAATTCCAGAGGTTACACAAAGTTGCCTAATTATTAACATGGTGGTTTAGGAGAGAGTGCAGCATGGTAGCAAACAACCTGTACCAATAAAAATAGGCTGAGATTAGAAATCAACACTTCTGAAAGACAAAAGTGAACCACAGCAAAAAGCTCTGTCTTGAAAGGAAGCCTGATTTACACAAGCCAGAGGGACTTTTTACAAGAACATGTAGAGAGAGGATGAGGGGTAGTGGCTTTAAACTCAAAGAGGGGAGATTGAGATGAGATCTTAGGCAGAAATTCCTGGCTGTGAGGGTGGTGAGACACTGGCCCAGGGTGCCCAGAGAAGCTGTGGCTGCCCCCTCCCTGGCAGTGTTCCAGGCCAGGTTGGATGGGGCTTGGAGCAACCTGGGCTGGTGGGAGGTGTCCCTGCCATGGCAGGGGGGTTGGAACTGGATGAGCTTTGAGGTCCCTTCCAACCCAAACCAGTCTGTGATTCTATGATCTTTCTGGAACAAAGAAATGTGAACAGTTCTACAACAAGAAGCCAATCACTGCCTGGAAAAAAACAAACCACAAAGGACTAACATGAGTAGGATATACACAGACTCAATTGTACCTGAATTAGAGGGAAATCATAATCTATGCCAAACAAAGTGACTCCTGAATTAAACTTGAACACCTTCTAAAATCCAGGAGCGTGTGCATTACACCTTCCTCTGCCTTCTCTGCTCTTAAATCCAAACCAGACCTTACTTAACCTGCACCCTGTTGAGTGCCACACAAACTGCTGAGCTCAAAATGACACATAGAATTTCATTTACAATCTTCAGTCATAAGAGAACAGACTGGAAAATCAACACAATCATAGCAGAGGGATAAAAGGAATGAACTGGCAGCCAGTGGAAGATGCATACCAGGCTGAAGGACCTACAACTCCTCATCTGGGAGATAAAAACAACAGAGAGAACCTGTTTTCCTTAAAATATTGTGCAAATGATCTCCCTTCAGCAGAGCTTGAGTGCTTTCCAAGGCACTACATGTCAGTCCCAATTCAGTTTATAAGTTGGCCCCATCATACCATCAGCAGCATTCAGGAACTTGGATGGGTACCTTCTTTTTATTATACCCCAAAGTTGCCAAGTACATTAGAGAAGGCCAAATTCCTGAGGGCACAACAGGGTCCCCTGGACCCTACACAAAAATAAGATTTTAATTAAGGCAGACACATACACCTTAATTCAGTTTATTTCAGAAAACTCATTATCAAGTTGGAACATCCAGAATTACTTTTCTAGGGGGTGGGAGATGACAGATCATGGAAAAGTAGAGGAGTTACCTAGAAAAATAATTTTCAACATAGTTATTAATAAGATACAGAGATAGAGTTATCTCAAAACACACTGAATTTTGGCCACCCACTAGAATTCAGTAACTAAAATTCCACTTTGAGAAATACAAAACTACATGTTTCTTTTTCATTCTTCGAATGTTTTTAATTTATTTTTTTTTTCTCCTTAAACCAATTCTCCAGTTATAAAGGCAGGGGGGAAAAAAAGGCTCAGTCACCTATAAAAAGCATTATTTGCATGAAACTATTAAGGGATGGGACAACTGGCAGTGAAACATCAGGATTGTAAGGAGAATTTTAAGTTTTACATTTATTTTGTAATAAACATTATCATTCTGGATGGACCAACTAGCATCCCTTCCTCCTCCTCCCCAACTATCACCGAATAACCCAGCAAACAGCTAAAACTAAAGCAAGGGAAGAGAGAGGAGGTTGGTACTAAGAAGCAGCCGAGAGATCTCTAAACAACCTTCTGCTTTTATAAACAAATCCTCCTCTGAGAAATTCTCCTCTTCAGTCACTGAGTCACTCGTAATTCCGACATTCTTCTAAGACTGCTTCACACCAGTGTCTGAAGAGATGCAGAAAACTCTATCCCCTTTAATCACATCCAACCCTACCTCTAAATTACCCCAAATATATCAGAATTACAGCCACACAAGTAATATAAAAATCAAATTCTTAAAAGCAAACACACCTTTTTGTTTTATTTTGGAGTTACTGTTGTGTTTAAGTCACCACTCTTATTTTCACCAGATGTTTCCCTCCTCTAACTCTTTCTACTTTCAACTTTAATCCTCTTGAGGTATATCCTGAGATGCTTAAAGCTTAAATCTCCAAAACTGGTTTTCCTCCCAAGTTAATCTTCCTCATAATTTTTTAATTCAGCTCATAAGCGTGTTAAAAATAAACAAACCTCTTGCTTCTTTTTCTCCAAATTCCCCATTTTCACCTCTTTCCCCTCCTGCCAATCCATTCATGCTCATTTCTCTCCTCTCCCAAGGAAGAATGTTACTGGAACACACCAGCTTTAGGTTTTACAGGAACAATCAGCCTGCGCTGACTTCTGTCTTCAATAAGAAACCTGAGCTTTATTTTTGAAAAGAAGGATTTTGTTATGGCCTGTGAACTCTTTTATTTTAGATTCTCCCTCACAGGCAAGTGGTAAAAAGTATTTTACAGCTTCACTTTCTATTTGCAGGGTAAATTGTTACCTGTCAAGTAGCTCAGCTGCCATTTTAACCTTTTTTTTTTTTTAAAAAAAAAAGAAAGTATTTGCACTTTCATAGCACGTAAGTCATCTTCCAAATTAAAACATAAAGCCATGAGAAGTACTCTTTCCCAGAAAACTTCCTAACATCCAGGGGAAGCCCCTCACTCTGAGAGCAGGCTGGCAGCAGCAGGGTTTTTCTCTTCTCTGTAAACTGTTGATCTTTTGCAAGAGCCACACACTGCTAGAAATACCTCACACCTCTAAAATCCCCACAGATTCCTGGGGAGTTGAAAATAACTGGAAGAAAATGCCTAAGTGGTATGATGTCTCATCAGAGAAGAAGCAAAAAACTGAAAATTAAGCAGGACTGAATTTTTCTATCTACTGTGCTGAGACCTGGTACCAAACACTGCTCAAGCACTCAAATGGGATTGCAGGTCTGACCTCTAGCAAACCACCAAGACTCTAATCCCCACTGGAGCCTTTTATTTATATCAACTTTCCACTAATACAAACATCTGGTAGTCCTCACATAACCATTTCCCAGTTGCCATCTTGCATTAATATTTCTAAGAGCTTATCAAAACCAACTTGAGCTGAAATACACTTTCTGCCATTATGATTCTGGAAATTAAGCTTTCAAATAACCAATGCAGAGATTACAATGCATGGCTAAAATCAGACATCAAACTACTGGATTATTTCACCTACTTGCAATTGCAGCATGACTTCAACAGGCTTATGAGAATTATTTTAACGTGCTAAAGGTAAAAGATCATGTGACTGCTAAATAAAAGCACTCTTGGAATCAGCATGCAAACCCAGGTTCTTGGAAAAGCATGAAAAGAAAGTGACTGCTTGCTTCATTCCAACAGAAAGCTCACTCCCAGGTTTACTTCTAACAGATAATAAATAGCAATTACAAGCCCTCAAAACGACTCCTGGTTGCAGCCCTGCAATGCTGCTCCAACACTTCTGGGTTTATAGATAGGAATAGTCTTTAATTTTCCAAGTTACTTCGTTTAGTCTCTTCTCTGACCTTATCAGACCTCAACATGACTCTCTATGACAGAAGAAAGAGAAGAAGGAGATGGGAATCAAATTCCAACCAGCTTCCACTTCCATCTCTCTTTTCCTCAAAAACCAGCAGCCGTGTTTTCTAGAAAACATATCACAGTGTTTCAATAAGGCATGATGGTTTTGCCAGCATCATTTGAATAATCTTACTCACATTAACATCATAAAAATCACATCTTACCATAAATCACACTCTGAAAAGACCACATACAGCATTCACCTACACCCATATTTGAATATTCTAACCATTCAAGGCCAAGATTATCAAATTAATATGACAAAGAGAAGAGAAAAATTTCAACAGCGTAGATATTCTATGTTTAATATGGTTTTAGTCAATAGGAAAAAAAGACTGGGCCAGAGGCATTATTATATGTCTGTTTATATTAGTGACACTAAGCAGGGTAGCAAGGCCCATTCTTTTCACTGCTTTCAGCACTAATGTTGTAACTGGTGTTAGGAATGAAAAAAATCTCAAAGGAAGTATCTCAGATACAGGGAACTGATTTGCTGACTTACAATTTTAATTACACATTCTAAGCTGTTGTTGGTGCAAGTCATTTATTGAATCTTTAAAAAACACAGGGAAATGTAGAAGTGCATAAAAATAAATTCCCAGAAGATATCTACATTTATTTCTCTTGTCAAACCAAGTCATCTCCATAAACTGTCCCCAGCCTCAAAGAAGAAACTAGTTCTTGTGCCTTTTGATTTCTTCCCATTTCCCCCTTCTGTTCTTATAAAAACACTTTTAAAAGTCTTCCTACTATTTTCCCCATTGATAGGAAAACTCAATCAGCTACTGGGCAATATTATCTAAAGAGAATTATCAATTATCTGCTAGGCAAGAACCAACTCTAAATCATATAAGTTCTAAATCTTTACTACTGAGTAACACCAGGACCTTTTTCACACTTGCAGGTTTGGTAAAGTTGCCACCAACCTAAAGCAAGGATCTTGTGGAACATTTCCAGGCTATGGCTGAATATGATCTACTGCAATGCTTGTGCTCCCTGATTAAAATTATATTACACAAAATTGAAACGACAGTCATTTCATTGTAACCTTCCCTGCTAGAAAGCAGAGGTCTGTAAGGCAGAACACGACACATGATGGCAATTCTCAAAACTTCTGGACTCAAACACCCACACAGATACATTGTCCTTCCCTCCGGGAACAGGTATGAACAAAATCACACACTAAAAGGAAATCACCTGTCTCTCAAATGCTGTAGTGAAATACTCTTCTCTGAATTTCATTTACTGCCCACAACTGCTTCTAAGAAACTAATCAAACCCATACACGTGGGTTTTAAGCACAACTTGTCGACGTTGCACATTTCTAGGAAAAAAAAAGCAGCTGAGGAAATGAAAGCACCGATGCAGCGGTGCCATTTAACACGATTTTGAAATTACAAAGGCAGATCTATAAGGTGGGGATACCCAGCCTACAACAGCCTGCCTTCTATGCACCTGAGGAAGGCACTGTATGATGTCTTCACATAAGATAATGGATTCTTGGAGAGAGGGAGATATGACAACACTCATTAACAGTCAACACAGTTAATCTGTAGGCATGAATCTAGCCATGTTAACTGAAAAGTTTCCCATTGATGCAGTCAGTCTGTTCTAGCCTCTTTATGCAGCAATGATTGGGAGGCAGCCAGGCAGCTTCTCTGCATTGCTCTACAGCAGCTCCAGACGACTTCACATACTTGTCTCCACCTGCTCTCCAGCCTCACTGCTACGAGCACGTCTCGAAAAGCAGGGCTGTCATCTGAGCTGGCAAAGGCAAAGCCACTATTTGAAATAAAAAACTAAAAACTAAAAAGCACTGCTTTTCAAGAAAAGGTAAGTGAGGCCTCACTAGCTTTAAAATCTAAGCTGAAGAAATAAAATTTAATAATCTTGGGAAGTGTCCCACTAGTAAACCACTGCCATTAGGGGAGAGTTGTTATAAACAGTTATGATCTGATTTATGATTTGTTGAACAGATTTATACAGGGACGAGCAAAGAATGTGGGCAGAACAGTAACTAAAGCCACCCTTGAAAATATACACGTATTCTTAAATTAAATTACTTCTTCACCTGAACAAGTCCCGTAAGCAAGCTTCTCCTTCTTGTCTGGCTCTAAGAGGAGTTAAGTTTTTCTAAACTATCTTCTCTACCCATGCAATTCTGCTTAACTATAGGTTCTTGTCACAGCTCTAACAGAGATATCCACATTATATTCATTTTGGAGAGAGCTGCTTATTGGTAAATATGAGGACTGAGCCTTCATGAAAAGGAAGAAAAAAAGAACCCTGAACAACTACACATCACCAAGTCCCACAAAGCATTCTGTGAACCTCTACCACTGCTATGTATTCACAGTTAGAAAGTGTAATTCTCTTAAGTTCTGTTTGACAGCAGAAGACACAGTTTCCATTTTTAGAACATCACACAGGTCTTTTCAGATTGATGCTGTACTGGTGGCACTGCAATGTCTGATGTCACACATATGGAAGTGTTCCAACTGCACCTCTGTGAACTTAAAAGGGCAGCACATTAACTCCAGAGAAAAAGTAGTGATTCAGAGTAACTTGAACTACCAGTCAGCAATTTCCTGATCCTAGTGTCCAACTATATTCTATATAAGTTTATAAATCATGTGACATGAAATGTTTCTGAGTATTTAATGTATTTAAGTGTTTAGAGTTCTAAACTTCCCAGTGTATTTGCAGAAACAGCATTACTGAACTTACAAGATTCCTAAATATTTTAAGTACTTTAAAAATTAGCATATTTTCCAATTAATATTCTGACTTTTTCTGTGAGTCTCTTAAAGATGTGCACAAGGGCATCCTTTCCCCCCCCCCCCCCCCCCCCGGAAAATTATTTCTGTTATCCAAAGTCAGATCAATTTTTTTAAAAGCATTAACATTACTGTATGTGATTCACAGCCCAAGCATTACATCAGACTCAATTCAAAATGCACAACATACACAGTAGATTTCTAACGAAAGCCATTCTGAAAGTCCACAGTCCTAGAATACAACTTACTGAACAAGATGTACAATACAGGCTAAGAAAAACTGAACTGAGATCTCAGCAGAAAATTTAATACTATTTTCTGTAGTCAGTGCATCGAAAGTCACCAGTTACTGGCTTCTACTTCACAGACAAAACAGATTCTTCCAGTTATGAACTTAGTGTTGGGAGTCTTTAATCCCTCCCATGTTCCATGCTTATAAACCCTATGGGTGTCCAAAACTCCACAGAGTTCTAAGACCAGCTACACCTCACAGAACTCATCAGTGCAACTCCTTCCTGCAGCCAAAGAATTTACTCACAGTATAAACAGGAACTCCCAAGTCTGTTTCAGGCATTTGCTACACAGTCAGTGGTTCTGCATCTTCTCAGCCCTAAAAATGTGGAGAAAAAAAAAAAACAAACCACAAATTGAATTTCATGGGTGCTACGTATTTTCTTGAATTCTCAGCTATGCACATCAGCAACGAGGAAGAGACTTCCAGAGTCACTCAACTCCTTCCTTCCAAAACACTGCTACAGAGCTCAGTAAAGGGGCACTTAATAAGAAAAGAAGTTCTAATATATTTACAGATATAGTTTCTGAAAAACAGCAGCTTCTTTGCATCCTCAAGGGTACAAACACTTCACTCTCACACTAGTTTCCTGTACTGTCATGTGTTTCTAGAACTTGGAAACCTTTATTAAAGAGGTTTCTCAAGTACAAAGTTCAAGACAGAATGCAGTAGCAGCTTATCATTTGAGAATCAACAAGCAATGCTCTCAATAAAGATGTTTGTTTTGGTTTTAAACACATTTTTGTTGTGTTTCCTCTCTGTGCTGAGCAGGAAACACCAGCAGTCCGAGGTTGGAGGAATACAGCAAGATCTTACATAATGCTCCAATCGTGCAGAAAATAGAGCCAAAGCTGGGAGAAGGAATTTGACAAAATTACAGTGGATATTTCCAAGCGTGGAACAATGAATGCAATCAATAACACAGCAAGAAACAGATATCTTTCCCAGCTTTATGCCAAATTTCGCAGAAATAACGTCCAGGAAGAAATGAAGCAGATGATTTCAAGTTTACAGGTCCACAGCAAGCCAGGCAGTGGAACTGCAAGCCCCACGAGTAAAACACTGAACAGAAGGGTGTGCCAAGAATAAAGCTGGTAAGTCCCTCTTATTGTAAACTGGATTGGTATCTAGAAAAATCACACAGGGCAACCAACTCGATTCACAGTACATACCTAACACTAGGTCTGTCTAGAGGCTGAGCTGCAGTTCAGAGATTAACCCTAAACCTCCCCCCAGCTGGTCAGGCTGGCTCAGTGGAAACTAACTGAGAGGACTCTGGTGAATTGAATCAATTTTAATATTTATCAGGTCTAATCAGCCTAATACTAGTGCCAGTACTGGCACCTTCTCCCTGTTAAAACATCGGCAAATTGTAAGATCAATTACACAAGAAACAGTATTTTGTAAGCACTCCTCTGTGATCTGTGCAATCCGTGATGGTGCTGCTCACCCAGACCATGTGTCAAACCCAAACTCCTTCCATTTTAACTCCCTCCCTGATCTGTACCCATGTGCAAATCCTAGAAGTTTTGGGGAGGAAACCCAGTTAGTTTTGTAACAGTGGTAACTATACTCAACTAAATCAGGATATCAGATCTGAGAGTAGTTTCTACGATCTTCTGGCAGGTACAGTTTTGTATTACTGTCCTCTACTGATCCAGTGACAGGATGACAGTTTGCGATGTACTTCAGCTATCACGTTGTCTTAATCACGATACACAACCAGGACAAAGTACCATTAAGAAAAAAATAATCTAGCTTTTCTTCATGTCACGATGAAACAAGTGACATAATGAAACCAAATAATTCTGGGCATCTGCTTAGAAAATGCCACTGAAAAAGGAGCAAGCTAGTTATATGTTTTAATTAGGTAATTTAGGGTTTTTTTATAACTAAACAGTTCCCTTTTATAAATAATAAATAACAATAGTGTGATTCTTCGGGCTTTTATAGGGCTTTGCATCAAGCAACCCCAGACACAACCCTTTAGAACTCTGCTTTCACTGCATCAACTCTAAAGGCAAAGAATTAAAAAAGGAAATCCCCCCAAAAAGTATTCCTTTTCATCCTGTCACGACGATGCTCCAGTCACAAATGTAAACACACCTATAACGCTGAGCTACAGAAAAATGACAACAAATCACATTCTAGTTCATTTTTTTTTTGGAGGGGATGAAAAAACTATAACTCCTGTTAGAGAAAGCTGACTCCATGTCACAGACAGCTTTGCAAACAGCACAGGGCAGTATTTCAGGTGTACAAAACCACCTCTCGCCAACCAAGGCAGCGCTTGCCACAAGGCTGAGCACTCACACCACCCCAGCGAGAGGTCCAACTGTGAAAGGGGAATTCTTTCGCCTTTCCACACTGCAGGATGATGCACCATTTCCCTTCCACACCGCCACAGGCCCCGGGGCACAGCTGAGGAAGCCTGAGCCCAGACACGCTGGGCTCTGATCCCCAGGCAGCCCGAGGAGGGCTGTGCCTCACACCTCAGCGGCGAGGCCACGGCCTGGCAGCCCGTGCTCTTCACTCACCTCACTCCTTCCACCCCAGCCCTTTGATTTCCTTTCTCCCACTCGTGTTTCCTCACTCAGTTCCTGGCAGCCCACTGGACCTCTATCCCAGCCTGGTGGGGGGGGGGTGTTTTGGGAACCCCTTCACCAGGCCTAGCCCCCAACTTCTCCCAGCCGCCCCCCTCACTCCCCCCCCACCAGGCCCTGCTCTCCCCATCCCACTCTCAACTCCTGCCCCCTTCCCTCCCCACACCTCTTACCTCCTGACCCCACGAGTGACTCCTACCGCCGGAGGAAGCCCTGCTCCGAAGCAGGCTGGGGGAAACCCAAAAAAACCAAAAAAAGCTCTGACCCAAGCAGGTGCGATGGGTGGGGATGGCGCCCCCGACCTCTGCCCCCCCCCCCCACTCCGCAGCCAGCCCCCTTAGGAGAACACCAGCAGCTGGAGATCACTATTTGGCAGCATGTCCTCCTCCTCCGATTCCCCACAAGCAGATGGGCAGGCTCATTATTCCGCAGGTCCCCGCAGCAGCGCACTGCGCAGGCGCGGAGTTGACGAACAAGCAGGATATGGCTGTTCCCAGCGCTCCCCTCCCGGCCGCGCGTGCGCAGCGAGTTAATGACGCCACCTCCCCAGCTTCCCCCCCCCACCCCCCCGCGCTTATGACCACTGCGCATGCGTACATCCCCTCGCATAGAACTAAGTCTCCGGGCTCCAGCTCCCTCCTGCGCATGTGCCCTCTGCCGCCAGTCCAGCTTCTGCGCAGGCGCCTCCGAACACGCCCCCGCAGGCGCCCCTCCCGCTGCGCATGCGCGCTCGGCGCCGCCCTCCCGGTGCTCACTTTCTGGCAGTGCATTGGAGCATGCGCCGTGCCCGTCGGGGTGCCCTCACGTGTGACGGCTCAGTATTTGACAAGCAGCTACTCGTGTCGCAGTGCCATTTGAACAGCCGGCGGAGGAGGGGAGAAGGCTGCTCCTGCGGGTCTCTCACTTCCCAGTCGTGCAGCAAGGCCGCCGCAGGGACAGGGGAGAGCTGCCTCACATACACCTCCCAGAGGCAAGCGGCGGGGGGGACGACGACACTACCTTGCCCCCATGCTTATAGAGGTTTTCCAGTCGTCGCCCGATTCCTTTTGCTTCTTTTTTCCCCCGCACGGCCCCTCCCACCTCACCTAAGAAGGATACCGCCGCCCGCTGTCCCCTGCGCTCTGCTCACACTGCCCTAAACTGAGTCATCCGGGTTCCTCACAGTACCTGTCTGTCAGGGACGCGGGGCGGGACTGTGCGCTGCGCATGCGCGGGGGGAGGGGGGCGGGAAAGGCGTCGAGCGCGGAGGCGCGCGGTGCTGCCCTTTGCCTCAGCGGTGCGAGGCGCTGGGTGGCGGAGGGAAGGGTGAGGTGCTCTCCTTCTTCTGGTGTCCTGTGAGGGTTGAGGAGCTGGGGTAGGGTTTTGTTTTAAATCTTTTGACCCAAGGAAAGGGCTAGGGGAGATGGGAGGGTGTATGTTTCTCTTGGAGTTGGGGTGTGGCCTGCTTTCCCTCCCTGTTCCTCTGATGGTTGGCCTTACTGTTGTGTGGTGAAAATACAGTTCTTCCCCTTTCTGTCACTTCAGGCTGGGTCCTGGGCTGCTGGTGAAGAACAGCTCCCCACAATGAGAATTTCTTGCCTAGTTTGAGGATGACTGGTGAGTTTTTCCTCAAAGCACAGCATTTATGTTAACCTTTTTGGGGAAAAAAAAAAAAAAAAAGCATTATAAAGCAAACATGCTTTATGTCCGTCATTCAGGAGTCTAGATAAAAGCTTGAGGGAGACCTTATAGACCTTTCAATACCTGCAAGGGGTTATCAGGCAAATGGAGGCAGGTACTTACTTATTTACTCACTGCCACATCGTGGTGCGTGGCAGGAGGATGAGAAACAAAAGTGAAAACCAGAGAAATTTAGACTGGATACAAGAATTTTTTTCATCATGACCATAGCTGAGCATTTGGACAGGTTGCCCAGAGAAACCACACAGTCTCTACTGGAGGCTTTCAAGATCTGATTAAGTAAAGACCTGAGCAACCTTGTCAGATCTCATAGGTGACCATGCTCTGAGCAGGTTGGATCAGACAGTGTCCTGAAGTCCCTTCCAACCCAAATTATTCTGTGATCCTAAATTCTCTTCTATGTATGGATCTTCTAATTTGTGATGGTTTGCAACCAGAGGAAGCAAAATTTATGTTGTTAGTAGTCCTTAATTACTTAAATGTTTGTAGAGTTTATCCAGAGCTGGCTTTTCTTACCTGCCAGTTTCAGTCTCATGTTACAGTGAATTAATACAATTACAGGCAAAGTACCCCAAGAACCTAATTAGCTAGGTTACATAATGTATATCACAGCTACACTTATTTAAAGATGCAAAGTCTTTTAATCTCATCTCTCATTCTCTCAGATGAAAAATGCTGTTTCTCATAGCATGATTGGATCTGTACACTAGGCTGCCACATTTGTCCACTGCTCACTCAGAGAATATTGCCTGGTTTTATTGCTAACATTTTCTGCAGTGTCCTGGGTTTTCCTGGCAAGTATCTCATCCAAATCATGACCAATTCTTGGACCCTGCTTCATTCCTTCATTTCACAAACTGCTGCCCGTGGTGACAAAACAGCAGGTAATGCTGCATTGTAATGAAGAAATGCCATAAAACCACCTCTTGGGAAGTACAGAATTGGTATTAGCATTCCTATTCTGGCTACACATTTCTCCTAGAAACTTATTTTCATACCCTAGCTGTTATCCTGGATTTTATGTTCTGATACAAACCGTGGATTTTTCCTGATGTGTTTATTTGCTTATATTTGAAGTACAAAAGGAATTTACAGCACCAGTTTTAGAGATAACAAAGAGATTGCCCCCCTCCTCTCCTGCATTAGAACGCTTAGGTTGTGGAGTCTTGATATAAGGGTGCAGGTACTGCTTGAACCTTGAATATTTGCATGGGGACGTGCTGATGTGTGTGTGTTTTGACACGAGTGTGCATGTGACAGTACCAAATTCTCAAAAGCATTCACTTTGGGTATAATTCTCAGTACCAGCTGAGTGATCCAAGACAGGTTGTTTTTTTTCTGCATGAGAAGACCCAGTAAATGCTAATGCACACATAGGTTTGGAGGTGTAACTTTTGTGTATACCTAAGTTTGATTTTTATGTAAAGCTGATTAAACTGATGTCCACGAAAGAGTGGTGTGCAAGGATTTTAAATAGCTCCTGCCTTTTAATATTCACTTCCTCTTTGGTTTTAATTATTTTGTTCCTACGTTTTCCCTTTCAATTTACTAAAAATCTAGAAATGTAATTAGAGAGAGGCTGAACTCGGAGAAAGCTGCCAGCGTTTCTACATCATGATTAAATATATCAGCTATCCCCTTAGTGAGAGACTGAAAAACAGGATTCTCATAATTATCTCCCTGTTATCCAGGAAAGAATCTGCAACACATACGGATACAGAGTTATTGAAAATGCAGCACTAATTAAAATCTCATATAGGCTCCTGATGATCAGGAGAGTATGAAAACACACTTATTTAATTATTTCCTGTATTTGCTATCTTTGTTACAAAAAACCAAACAAAACCATTCGACACAAAACCCATCTCAAATCACTGGGGAGATTTAATGAGGCTTTTATGTATGCAGCAGTCACACAAACATTGCAACTTGCTTGATTCACCTCTCTTTATACCAGTGAGACACCTACAGAACTCATTTTCCATATGTAATGCAAAAGGAATGCCGTGGTGTATTCACAAACAGCAATGGAATTGTTGCTTGGTTTGAGGATATGGTTACTGTTTGTTTTAAATATAAGACAAAAAGAATCTTGATATTAAAGGCTTTTATGGTTTTATTGTGAAATAGTAATATTTGTGTCATAGCCAATTAAAAATCTAGTACCTAATAAGTTATCCTTCTGCCAGGGAATCTCCATCCTCTTGAACATGTCATGCTCTCACCTGGCCCAGTACAAAGCCTACATGATTATTCATCTTGTCAAAGGAGTCTAAGCTTTGGCACTAGCAGAGCACACTAGAGGGACAGTAAGTGTTGATATGGTTTGTGATGAAAGGAAAAGCTTCTGAGATACTGGCTCCTTTGAACCATGGAAGTCTGAGGATCCTCCAGGAAAAGCGACTTAGTGAGCTTTTCTTTTGCAACCTTTTCCCTCAAAATTTAATTTGCAATAGAATAGCAAGTACTGAGCTAGAGAGAGTCCAGGATCCCCACTCTTCCTTCACTGTAAATGAAGTAATCTTCAGTATTGCACAGAGAAGGAGGGTAAGTTGAATATTACCCACATTTTAAAACTTTTAAAAGTGTAGAGAAGTTAAGCAGCTTATGAAATTTTTTTTTTTAAAAAAAAAAGATAAAGATAAAATTGGGAAACCAGTTGCTTCCAGTTTCAAAGCAGAAAACCAGAAGAGTACAGGATTTAGGTGGGTTTTAGGCATCCAGATTCAAAACTATGACTGAAAACAATTATTTTTTGACAGCTGTATAAAATGACAGGTACCTAAAATTTTCAGGTACTGCCCTTTCTAACCTGAAAGTTCACTTAAGTGGGGCCAGTTGCTGGTTATGCCTGTGCTGAAAACTATCACTGCCTGAGCACTTAATTAGCTCCTCCTTTAATTATATTTGGGTCCAGTAGCACCTATGACCCTTGGAGAATGAAAGGATAAATCTGCTCTAGCACAGCCACCATCAGCACTTCTTACTGCTACGCGTATTTCTTGTCAGAATTTGCTTTCCTGACTTCAAAATACTGTAAGGTAAACTTAACTTAGTCATTGTTGCTGTGATTAAAAACTACTTTTCTTTGTGAGAAAACAATTGTTGTTTAAAGAACGTGCACCTCCTTTGGAAAAACTCCGACTTGGAGATTTTAATTGCAGGGAATCTGTTCATGGTGCTATTTTTACATGGATTGGAAAACTATCAAAGCTAATTTTTTAGAAGAGGAAATTATACTTTAAAATGCACTATTGTGAGAAAGTGGCTCCCTAATGTCTTTGAGTTGGTGCTTTGTTTCTCGTTAGAAGCATCTCCTGTCCTCCCTGATGAGCCTGCTCTTGTTTTCAGTGCTGGTTTGCTTTAAGATGCTTTTGATCCTGTATTCATTAAAACCTGATCCTGCTGCTTCCCACCAGCCCTAATGGTCTGTGAAATTATTTTCCTTTCTCCAAGATGCTGTTAACTCTGCTAGCACCTGCAGAGGAGAGGAGCTCAGAACATTGTCAAAAGTCCTCCGATTTATTCAAACCAGCTTTTCTCCACAAACGAGAATTAATCTTCAATGTTATCACAGCAATCTTCCTTAGTGGAGAAGCGGGAACAGACTGCAACAGAGTTGGAAGGTTTTTATCACTGCTGTTTTCCCCTTCTACAGATACTGAGAGATAATTGGACAAGAGACTTGAAAATGGAGGATAGGATTCACTCTGTATAATAGAGCATGAAAGTATGAATGAGCATAAAGGGCTCAAACAGCTGGAAAAAAAGAAGAGGAAGTAAATTAAGTAAGAAAAAAGTAGGGAACAGTGAAGTGAAGTAGTAAAGGAAAAATGTAAATGTGCATTTGCAGTCTGGGCCTTGCAGGGAATAACAACAGTTAAGGGAAAAGCAGGATTTTAAGGTATCCACAAACTATTTTCAATTACTCAGCATCAGGATCCAGAACTAGATGACAGTTTAGTCTTGTTCTATTTTTTAATGCTGGTGGACCAGAGGAGAACTCTCTAAATAATAATAGATTAATATTAGCTGTGAATGGGTACTTCATTGCACAAATTCTAGCAAGCATTGTGACTTACTGCTACTCTAGAACATTCTTCCAGAACCAAACAGCTTAATGTGGAGCTAATCAGTTCTTTAGTTCTGCCTTCTCATTAGCAGTGCCCTGTGATGACCATGATACCATTACTGCAGCCCAAATGGCAGTAATGAGTATTCAGATGTTTCATTTCATTGGAAGATGCACTTAGTTTCAAACCCAAGCATTCCAAAGCCATAAAGACCAACCAAAAGTAACGTCACCCATGGGATATTCTGGTCCTGTTGTAGAGATGTGCGTGCTGTAGTCTGCATGATGACATTATCTTTAACCTGCTATCTTCCTATCTCTCAGTAACTTCTAATTCAGCAGTGTTTTACAACCAAGTTAAAAAAAATAAGTAGTAAAGGCCTCAAAGATCATTGCACTCCACCACATTCCAGCACAGCAGGGGTTGCTAATTCCAGCATTCACAGAACTTTTTTTTTTTTTTCACTGGACTGTGCTATCCCTTCCTGTGATTGGGTGAGTTTCTAAATAACAAAATGAAATGGTGCATCCTCTGTGGGTTCCCAAGGTTTATGTAACTCACACTTCCTAAAATATTTACTGACTGCAAAAATAATTCATTTCTTGCTGGGCATTTCCTTGATGTTTAGATAATGGTGTCTTGTTGCTCAGAAGCTGTCTTAACCTCTATCTCTCTGATTTTAAGTGATAATATGCTTCATGCAACAGAGACAGAGGGGGGAGGTTGGAAAAAAGACATCTTAGAATTTGTCAAACCAGAGAAAATAGATCTTACGTCAAAACTAAGCACTAATTTAAAGTGCCCAACTCGTTATTTAGAGAAGTTGGTAACTCAGCTGTGCTTGGTGTGCTCAGATCTGAGTTTTACATCTCTGCAGGAGTGGCTGTGCACACTCCCTTTTTGCAGATCTACTCTAGCTGTTCATACAAAAAGAAAACACCTAGTAATCCTTGAAACGCTTCAGGTTATGGGATGCCACCCAGGTCCTAAGGCAGGGGCAGAATCTGCTAATCCAAACCAATGTTGTGTCTTAATCCTGAGACAAGGATTTTGTTTTTCTGCGACATTCACTGTAAAATCAATTAACAAATTCTAGCCTAGCACGTTTACTGAGTGGGGTCTCTCAAGACCTTGGGAGAAAGTGGCACTACAATTCTGAGAATAAACTAAATCCGAGCAGGCTGCACATTTGTCTGGAAAGCAGACTTGGCTCCTCAAAGCTGATAAGGAACGAGGGAGGCAGCCTGTGCCTGGAAAGCAGTTTACACTGTTCTGAGAAGTGATTTTTAGCAGTTTAGCTAATGACTGTCAGGCAGTCATGCTGCCAGGGGACACAAACTCAACTGTCTGCTTTTTCCACTACCACAGAAAGTGGAGACAGTGGTCCTGTTTGAGTGTACTTGAGAGGGCTGGCATTTTTAGTGCCTTGTAATGTTTAATTTTAGGTGGGAAATAAGACCTTTGGGGGACAGTGTTCTGCATGGGGTACTATTTTGATTCTCATGTGCTTTTCAGTCTGTGAAATCCGATAGGAATTCCCATTTCCTTTGCAAGACCATGTGGAATCCTGCAGGATAAGCTCAGATAATCATTGACTCTTAACAGACTGGCACAGCATAATCCTAATTGTTCTTGAAATGTCTGCTAGGGTTGGTTTTTGTAAGTGGTATCTTCAAGACTGGCAATTAATTTATTTCAGAGCAGTAACAATAACTTCTGTATCCCTTAAACTGTTGTCATTTCATAGAATCATAGAATGGTTTGGGTGTGAAGGGACCTCAAAGCTCATCTGGTTCCAACTCCACTGCCATGGCAGGGACACCTCCCACCAGCCCAGGTTGCTCCAAGCCCCATCCAACCTGGCCTGGAACACTGCCAGGGAGGGGGCAGCCACAGCTTCTCTGGGCAACCTGGGCCAGTGTCTCACCACCCTCACAGCCAGGAATTTCTTCCTCATATCTCATCTAAATCTCTCTTCTTCCAGTTTAAAGCCATCACCCCTCATGCCATCACTCCATGTCCTTGTCAAAAGTCCCTCCCCAGCTTTCTTGTACCCCCCCCCCCAGGTACTGGAAGGTGCTCTAAGCTCTCCCTGGAGCCTTCTCTTCTCCAGGTTGAACACCCCAACTCCCTCAGCCTGTCCCCAGAGCAGAGGTGCTCCAGCCCTCAGATCATCCTCATGGCCTCCTCTGGACCCACTCCAAGTACAGGTCTTTACCATTCTGTGACCAGAGCATTATCAGTGTTACACAATTATATCCACCTCTATAAAACATGCGCACGCAGTACCATCTACCTTATTCGATGTGCTCTCCAAACATTTGGAGTTTTTTTAAACATCTGCTGATGGAGTTGCAGAAGGAGCTTGTAAAAACAAGGAAGATGAAAGGAAAAGGAAAACAGCTGCCAAGTTTTCCCCCCTGTGGATGCCATGTCTCGGTTAGCTATGAAATAAAACTTCACCTTTCTTAGCTGATACATCAACGAGTTCCTCCTGGAGGAACAAGAGGCACAAACATTGCAGCAATGTAATCTGCTGTTTATTCTCACTACGTGCGTGACTCTTCTCATCTCCCTGGAACCACCAAGAACTGACAAGGTTCCTAGGAGAATTCTGGCAGGAATGTTTTCACAAACAGCCACTGCGATGCCAATGGCTGCTGCTGTGCAGGAAGCCAGCTGGTTGTGCGAGATGAGGACAAGAGGACGTGCAGGTGTACACATACTTAGTTATACTCATGCTATTTGGAACAAAGGCCATTCTGCAGAAGACATGGTGATTGTCTTCAGGCTCCTAATGACTTGGCTTCAATGCAGTCTCTGCTGACAAAAGAATTAAGCAGAACAAAAACAGAGGAAGACCTTGATTTCTACATTATGTCTTTACTGGAAGCACAGACTCTAGGAGTACAGTTATACTGCTAATTAAACAGGAACTGGGTTTTATTGGTTTTCTCCTTGTATTTCTTGAAAATGATTGAAATCAGAGTTCCCCCTGCTGGTAACTGGCTGAGTCATAAACGGACTAAGGGTTGGGGCTCTGGAGCCAACAAAAAGTAGAAGAGAAGATGATGAAATCTCTTCATAACTTCTCAGTCTGACCTTCACGTTTTGCGCTTGCAGGGCTTTTGTCTAAGGCACTTGATAAACTAATCTCCTACTCAACTGATTTCCCTTCCTCTTCTAGTCAGAGAAAGACCAGTCACATCTGCTAAGGAAGGAGCAAAGCACAAGCATTCCCTTTAGTAACTCTTTTGCAAGGCAGAATATTGCAGAGTGTTCAAAGCACCTGCCAGCTTGGCTGCAAAGGGTGATGTTTTACCCTTTACAAAACCTTTTCCTTTTGGGACATACATCATTATCACAGAACTATTGCTTGCTTACAGCTGGGGAAGGAAAGACAGCTCACAGGACTAAAAAGAACAAGGTGGTCTTTTTAATTTAATTACGTTTGCACCCTTCTAAAACTGGAGAATGTCTAAAAAAAGCAGAGACAAACTGAGTCATAACAGAACTGGTGAAGCCCAGACTGCTGACAGAGAACCTGGGCACTGTCCTTTCATTCCTGGAAACCTCTGAACTGCTTATAGGTGCAGATGCTACCACACAAGACTTCCTTCTTTGAATAAGCAAACTGTAACTCGCCAGCAGGAGTTAAAGATTCCTTTGCACAGCCATAGCCTAGATGTTAGGCAGTGTTTAGGTAAACTAGAGGAAGTTCTGTCAACACTTTGTACATTACTAATCTCTTACTTAGAGACAGAAAACTGCAAAAGGTGCCTCAAAGAGGAGCTACCATTTCCAACAGGAAAAAGTAACATGGGAGATGAAAACTTTAGTGGATCCTAACCCAGTTCCTGTGGAGTTTACCTGTCTTTATTTAAAGAGACATCTGAACTCAAGCAGGAACATACAGCAAACACCACCAGGCAGGCTTCTCAAAATGTGGCAACCAGTCTGTCACTGGGGAGAGGTCTTACAGCAACCCTCCTGGCAGCTCAGAGCTGGGGACCTGTTTTGTGGCAGTGTTGTTAAAACTATCCAAGAAGAAAAGCCAGTGCTGGTTTGAAAATTGCTTCTTGAATTGCTTTTGCAGCCTCCTCTGGGATGTCGCAGTACGTGAGGTCTGGAGAGAAGACAGCAAGCTGTCCAAGGAAATGCAAAGGATTCAGACTCAAGGTAAGTACAAGAATTGCCTTTATTTTCGGAAATTCTTATTGACTAAGAGTCAGAGGTGCAGCAAGAACCAAGCTGGAGCAACACCAGGAATAGGCTTTAGAGCTAAAGTGGGTCAAGGGAGCCTGCAGCAATCAGGAGAGAGAAAATCTCCTTTCTTTTCTTTCTTCTTGGCAGACTGATCTTTAAGTCTGTGCTCTGAATACAGACAAGTTGAAGAGAATGGTAAAAACAGATCTTGGCTTAGAAAATGGACCCTAGGAAGCTCCCAGCTTCATTCTTTCTGCTGGGTTATCTAGGCTGCTGCAGTGTGGGGAGGGGGACAGACTGTGGGTTTGAGCAAAAGTTGCCTTGAAGCTAGGGTGGCTTTTTTTCAATGGTTAAAGAAAAAAAAATAGCAATGAAGTCTTTGTTCTGCTTTTCAGGCACTCTCTCCTAAAGCTACACCTGGACTCGGGGCAAGAAGGGGAGAAGAGTTCAGGAAGTCTTCTAGCACATACACAGGAGAGGCAGTTTGGCTTGAGATGCTGTAAATAAAAAGGAGATCACTGATAACAGACTGACAGTGCAGTGGAGAAGGGCTGCTGCTGTCTCACCCCTCAATTTCTGACCCTATCGTTTCTCAAGAGCTGGCTGGTATAGAATTACTGTTAATAAGCAATTCTGCTACTGTGGAATCAAAGTAAGAGTGATTTCCCTTTGACTTGAAGCAGTGGTTTGTAACAGCAGTGACTCAAATATCCTTAACAGACAACGTGTTTGAACAGAAATTCCAAGATTATCAGGAGGAAGCGGATGGCTGAGGCAGTAAGTGATTTATAAATCATTTTTCAGGTGTTTGTATTGCACAGGAACGGGGAGCTGGGTCTATTCCTACATTACATCACTGATTTAATAGAAGGGAAAACAAGACTGAAAAACTAATAGAACTGAGAGCTCACCTCGAATATTTTTGCTGCTTTTGGTTGCTGAGTTTGAGAATTGGTTAAATTTAAGATAGTGCTAAGAGACAGAGTGTAAGGCCTATAAACAGAGAGAACAGGTAGTTTTATGATTAAAACACACAAAAGATAATTAATTCTTATCTCATCTCTGTCACAGTGTTTATGAACAAGTCATGCAATTTCTCTGCTCCCTTTTATAAAACAGAAATAGTTTTCATTACCTTAGAGGTACTGGGAAGCATAATGGTCTTCAGGGGAGCCAGAATCTCTGTACAGTAGCAGATGCCAGGACATGGTGTTCATCAGGCAGCATTCATGGAGTTAAGTCATGGGAGCTTTTACTTGAGGATTCTCTACTACTGAGACATGTTTGTTTGCTACTTATCACTTGACCTTTAAGACAATGTAAGTTAGCAAAGAGGTGAAGGCGACAGAGAAAAAGCCTTTAATAGCCTTGGGTTTAATTTTCTAAGAAATGTGGTGTTTGAGTAGAACAGTTAAAGACAGATTAAATGAAAACCAAATTTGAGGCCAAAAAAAAGTTGTGAGAAACACTGAAGGGGTGGGGGAAGCAATGGATGGAGAGAGAGACTTACAACAGCCGCTCAGGAAAGAGATCAAGATCCCATCTGGAAGGGCAAAAGGCCAAAGCCATAGAACAGATGGAGACCAAGTGACAGCTGGTAGAAACATGCTTTCATGTGTAAAGTTTGCTCTTTGGAGAATTTTGCTCTCCAGCTCTGAAGGCATCATTATGATAATAACTCCTCCCCATGCAACACTGGGGAGCTAGCCTGTGCTCGGGAGCGGGTGTTCGAAAGCTCACTGCAATGGTGGTTAATTAACAAGGGCCCTTTCAACATTTAGAAGCTGTTGTCACACAACCTTGGCATGGATTTAGCAGCAGAGGGTCCTATTCCTTCATCAGCAGCGGGGGGGATGAAGAGAATTAATTTGGGCCCCACTGGTTAAACAGGTTTTCCTTCACATATGCCAAGAGTTGCCTCTGTTTTAGAAGGGCTCGGGTGAAGGATATAATACATCTCGGTGTTTACACGTATGATCTTTCTGGAAGAGTGTCTGACTGGCTGCTCCACCAACTCAGTTATGGAAAAAATCATACAATCAGGCAGAAGAAGGGGTTGTCTTCAACACAGGCCTTTAATCCAAGGATCTTTTCAGGCCACACCAAAGTACCACCATCATTCTAAGACCAGCCCTCTCCTTGGAGAGAGGTGTGCTGTTTCTCCTCAGGAGCAGCCAACGATACTGAAATTAAAGTTCTGGAAAAGTGGCCATTATCACTTTTTCTTTAATAAAGATATGAAGGTTGGTTTGTTTTTTTTTCCTGTTAAGGCAAGAATTTCATCCTGCTGCTAGGATCTAGTAATGCAGCTTCAATTACAGAAAGAAAAAAAAAAAAGAAAAAAAAAGCTTAACAACAGTTAAAACTAAAGTATTACACTTTTAAGACAATTTAGAATTAAAAAACTAAACAAAAAAAAATAAAATCCAAACACTCCCCTTCTGATTACCTATCCTGAGTCCAGTTTCATATCAGGTTTTTGAGGTACAAGACAATAAATTAAAAGTTCATTCCAACTGCAGAGATCAACCACTTCCTCAATGCGATGTCTTCTTCACTCCCTTTCCAAATTTGGCATCGAGTCCAAGGCCTGTGAAGAGAGAAGGTAATTCAGGTGTGTAGAAAAACTGCTTCATGTTCTTCAAACATAACACACAGGCTGGTTTGGGTTGAAGGGACCTCAAAGCTCATCCAGTTCCAACCCCCCTGCCATGGCAGGGACACCTCCCACCAGCCCAGGTTGCTCCAAGCCCCATCCAACCTGGCCTGGAACACTGCCAGGGAGGGGGCAGCCACAGCTTCTCCGGGCACCCTGGGCCAGTGTCTCACCACCCTCACAGCCAACAATTCCTGCCTAAGATCTCATCTGAATCTCCCCTCTTCCAGTTTAAAGCCATCACCCCTCATCCCATCACTCCATGCCCTTGTCAAAAGTCCCTCCCCAGCTTTCTTGTACCCCCCCAGGTACTGAAAGGTGCTCTAAGCTCTTCCTGGAGCCTTCTCTCCTCCAGGCTGAACACCCCCAACTCCCTCAGCCTGTCCCCAGAGCAGAGCTGCTCCAGCCCTCGGATCACCTCCGTGCCCTCCTCCGGACCCACACAAGGAACTTTGTGAAGAACCAGCAGCACCAACTTGCTAATGGTCACTCGGAGGCAGTGACTTACCTGGTGAAAAAAAAGACCTAATAGATCTGAAACGTATTTGTTTTTCTCTTTTCCTGCACTGGTGAGGCCACTAACAAGCTCTTCCATCAAGAGTGTTCTAATACAATTAGATTTTATTCTTAGCTCTCCTGTTGCTATACATCATCTCTATTTAAATGAACAGGGGAAGGACCTCACGCTTCCCCAACTTACCCAGGAACACCAGGACTGTCCCCACCCACTGCATGGTACTGATGGGATTGGCAAACAGAATGACGGACGCTAAAATGGTGAAGAACTTGCGGGTTGTGGTGATGATGGAACAGGTCAGAGGTCCGAAGTATACCACAGTCATGAAAATAAAACTCTGGAAAAAGTAAGCAGATGGTTTAGGTCACTCTGACTGGAAAAAGGACAACAGGGATCATATTTTGAGATGAAAAGCGATCAAGACAGAGCCAAAAATCATTTCACAACCTGATTATTTGCATACAAACTTAAACCAGTTTTCCTCCCAAGGAGCCTGTACAGAAAGCCAGCAACAACCAACTGAATGGGAAAGGAGGCAGCCGTTGCCATCTCCCAACTGGGCAAACACAGCAGGAGGGAAGCATTTACCTGACCCAGCGCACTCGTCAGCCCAAACAGGAGGATATTGTAAACGATGCTGGGGTAGCGTTCCGTAAAACTCAAGAACTCCCAGAGCTCTCCGGTGAACAGAATCCCTGGAAGAAAGGGCAAGATGAATTATGAGCCCAGAGGCAGCCCGAGGAGCCACTGCCTGTGAAGTGTCACTTCAGTTTGCACTCACAACCCAACAGGAGCTACTGAAAGCAAAGAGTAAATTCCACACAATGAGGAGAATCACAGCATCACCTTGGTTGGAAAAGACCTTGAAGATCATCGAGTCCAACCATCAACCTAACAGTGCCAGTCCTCAACTACCCCACATCCCTGGGCACTGTGTCAGCACAGCTCTGAAACACCTCCAGGGATGGGGACTCCCCCACTGCCCTGGGCAGCCTGGGCCAGTGTCTGACAACCCCTTCTGTGAAGAAGTTCTTCCTAATATCCAGTCGAGGATATTTTTATATTTTTAATATATGTATATCCAGTTTGAGGAGGACTCCAGGAGTGAACAAGCGTTGAGCAGCTCCACTGTGGGTGGAGCAGTGTCCTCTGCTGGGCCTGGGAAGCGCTGCACTCAACAACCCCAACAAACACAGCCCAAACCAGTGGGCTCTCAGCCCATTTTCTGGAGCAGGACACGATGTCTCTTCCCACAGGGTGTCCCCAGGGCAGTCTCCAGGCATGCTGGCTGTGGTTTTTTCAGGGTGTTGCTTACCAGCCCCCAGGAATAAGGTGGACCATAGATTAACGTTCAGCATCATGTGATTGGAGCCCGTTTGGTAGTGAGCTCTCATGTGGTCCTGGGACACACCAGTCAGCCCATCCAGGGTCAGTGAGAGCAGCTGAGGAAAGAAGAGATGGAGATAACAGACAGCAAAGGAAACCTTCACTCTTTATTTCTTTTCCAGGGGAAAATCTTGAGCATTCCCCCCCTTTATTTTTACATCCTAATCCTAATTAAATAGCAATGATATGGCCTCAAAACATAAAGTAAGAGGGACGTGGCTGTGCTCACACACTGATCTCATACCACAGCTCAAGGGCACGCCCCCAAACCCAAGTGTCCTCCTGCAGAAGTGTTTCCACACCAGGGTACAAAGGACACAGCCATATCTTGTTCCTCCTCACGCCCCTGGGGCTGGCTGGAGCTGGCAGTACTCACCAGGAGGAGTTCTCCGTAGCCAAAGACGTGGTCATCGCTCCCAACCCCCTTTTTAGGTTTGTACAGAAACAGGGCCACGCCTGCGACTATCAAGAGGACGCAGAGATACTTGGCTGGGGGATATTTCTTCCGCAGCAAAGTCACTCCTAAAAGCATGACTGTAAAGAGGCAACATCACAAAATCACAAACTGCTCCCAAAACCCCCTTGGGGGGGGTTTAACTCGGCTCAAGAGGTAAAACACCGCCGGTGCTTCCCGTGGAAGAGGGGACAGAGGAGGGGAGGTGCAATATATAGAAGAATAAATGTGAAATTGGCGTACCTGGGATGGGCTTACAGGATTTTCCTAGGACCTGTAAGAGAAGGAGGGCATTAACCACCCGCACACTGTGACCAGCCCACAGCAGAGAGAGATAGCAGCGATAAAAGGGGACTGCCCGGCCCAGACCACCCCATAAAACCTACCAGCTACTGCAAAAGAAGACAAGAAATGTCCACCTCAGGGTGACTGCTTCATTAATGCCGAAGGCTTCAGAAATCCTCTCCAGCTCCAACTCCCAGTTAGTAAATTCCCATAATTTATAGGGATTGTTATTCCCTTTCTGGAACCGTCTGAGCTCTCTGAACGCCCCCCAACACACCCAGTGCTGACTGACCCACACTGGCACAGCCCCACCACCCCCGCTGCAGGGGGATCACAGCATCACTGAGGCTGGGAAAGACCTTGAAGATCACTGAGTCCAACATCAACCCAGCACTGCCAGCCCTCAGCTACCCCACATCCCTGGGCACTGTCAGCACAGCTCTGAAACACCTCCAGGGATGGGGACTGCCCCACTGCCCTGGGCAGCCTGGGCCAGGGATGGGGAACCCTTTGGGGGAAGGAATTGTTCCCAATATCCAATCTAACCCTGCCCTGGCACAGCTTGAGGCCATCACCCCTCGTCCTGTCACTGTCACCTGGGAGATGAGACCGACCCCCCCTGGCTGCCCCCTCCTGTCAGGGAGTTGCAGAGAGCAATGAGGTCTCCCCTCAGCCTCCTCTGCTCCACACTGAACCCCCCCAGTTCCCTCAGGCTCTCCCCATCACACTGTGCTCCAGACCCTTCCCTGCACACGCAGTTTCCCCTCGCAATAACGATCACCAACTGGTTCTGCCCCAGCACAGTGCCCGTTTTGGGGTCCCCCTGAGCCCCCCGGGGGTTAAGGGCGTGCTGGTGTAGGTTAACCCCGCTCCACCTGGGTCGGGTAGCTGACGAACTGCAGGGCCGAGTTGCTGGAGACCATGGCGCCCAGGTAGGAGAGCGAGCAGGCGGCGTAGAGCCAGCTGCGGGTGCGATCCGCCTTGAGCGAGTCGAAGAAGCGGATCACTGGGAAGGAGGGAGGCGAAGGAGAAGACAGTCAGGGACACAACGCCATCACAACGCACCCGAACGCCACCGGGGCACGAGGGACAAACGACACCGGTGCTCCGCTGGGTACAACCCCCTCCCACCCCCCCACCGGGCAGCGCAGCCCCCGGGTGCCCGCAGCCAGGCGGCCGCTGCCCGGCCCCGACTCACGGAGCTTGGCGAAGGCGGCGTTGATCACGCACTGGATGAACACCAGGGTCAGGGCGTACTTGAACTTCTCCTGCTTCGCGCCTTCCCCGTACCGCCCCCGCGTGCTGCAAGAGCGGGACACGGTGAGACACCGGAGCCACCGCCCCGGGGCACGCCGCGACACCGGGCGGCACCCAGCCCAGGGAAGGCTCCCCCGGGCCGTGGCCGCTACCGGGGACGGCCGCCCCCCGGCCTCCCGCGGAGCTCCCCCCGCCGCCGCTCACATGCTCTCCTGCAGGATGCCGTAGTAGAAGTAGCAGGCGAAGACGCCCAGGAAGCAGACGGGCAGGCGGAGGCGCTCGGGCAGCGCCACGCCGTTCGCGCTCGTTCCCATGGCGGCGGCGCGGCCGCTCAACGCCGGGGCCACGTCCAGCACCGCATCCCCCAGCGCGGCCGGCGGCGGAGCGGGCTGCCTCATACGCCCGGCCTGCGCCCGCCCGCCGCCCAGGGCCCGAACGGCTCGGCCGCGCCCGCCCTCCGCGCTGCCGGGTCCGCCGAGGGGCGGAGGCGGGCGGGCAGCGCGGAGCACCGGGGGATACCGGTCGGGAGGGGCGCGCCGCGACCTCTCGGGGCCACTCCGGGGCCGCCCCGCCGCTGTGAGCACGGCCGCGGGGCGCCCCCCGGCGCAGGCAGCACCGCGGGCAGCCCCAGGCTGGGGCCCTTCGCTGAGCGCGGCGCTCGTGGTGACGCAGCCCGATGTGGAGCGCAGGGATTGGCTGCGCGGCGGTGGGCGGAGCCGGCGGGGCGGCACGCGGTTGGCGTTGCCTCCGTCGCCCCAGCGACTCCGCAGGGTGCGCGCATGCGCGGCGGGGCCTCCCCGTCCTCCGGCCCCGGGCGGCTCTGCCCCTGCGGGACCCGCACGGCTCGGGGCTGCGGGCGGGCTCCTGCCGCCCCCTGCAGCTCTTCGCACGCTGCTGACACTAGGGGCACCCCGCCGTGCCCACCCGCCTCCCCAGACCCTCCCCTTTAGCCCCGATATGTTCAATCCCAAAGGACTTCGGATGCCTGAATTATTTATTTTGTTTCCTTTTATCTGGCAAAAAAACCCCCACCAAAACCAACCCCAGCCAACCCCTCTCAACACCAGCCCTCCAAAGCTAACGTTCCTCCTTTAAGCTCTGCAATACATACATAAAATACAAACTTCAAACGACAGCTGCAAAAATAGTGTCTTTGGAAGAAAATAGAGTTTCTACATCAGATACAAGAAAATGGGCTTCGTCCATACAAGCCAGAGCCTTTGCAACAGAACACAAAGATCCAATACTTTGTTGCCCAGAGGCTTTACCAGCAATGCTCCCGGGTCACCCGTGGTGCTTTGGGCTCCAGCTGTGGGCACAGCTGGGCACAGCCCCCAGCCCAGCAGAGGGGTCCATGCCCCCTCCCCGGGGAGCCAGCCCCAGCCCAGGGCTGGGAAGCAGCAGAAGTTTTCTCTACAGCAGCAACAACCCCTGGGGGAGCAGGGACCGTGGGTTTTCACTGCCATCCCCTCCTCCTGCAGCGTGGCCGAGGCACCTGGAAGAGCTTTGCTCACACGCAGGGAGGCCAGAGGGCAGCTCCTGTCTCCAGTGCCTCCTTCAGCCTCAGTCACAGCACGTGGAAGCCTGTGTTGTCACCTGCACTCTCCCCCTCCAGCACGGCATTCAAGCTCCAGGCTTGTTTCGAGGGGTCAAGGGAAAGGGATTCACTGCTCTCCAGCCCCTTCTGTGCTCGGAGGGAGAGGAGCTGTGTGAACAGCACAGGCACACAACATTTTCTGCTCCCATATATCCAAGGGCAGCCATCCTACAGCCCCCTTCTCCCCCCTCTGCTTCCCAGCAATCCCAGGCAGCCACAGGGGCCAGGGGGTGCCAAGGAAACCCCAACCTGAATGAATTCCCCCAGCTCCACCTCCTTCACAGAGCCCGAGTTCACCTCTACTCCCCACAGCAGTGCCCGACTGCTCTTCACCAGCAGAACAACCACACAGGAAACAAAGACAATTCAACACAGGAAAGTGCTTTGAACAAGGGGAGGCTCGGAGAAACGAGCCCCTTCAGCAGTGAGCAGTCCCGTGGCACGCCGTGCTTCACAGTTTATCACCCTCCGAGTTAAAAGTTCTCAACCCCAGGGCTGCCTCTCGGCTCTCACATCCCACCTTCAAGGCACGAGTCTCCACGGAGACACGCTGAGGAGCCAGAGCTGCTGTTGCTGGTTACCTGTCCCAAAGGCTTCACACCACGAGAGAGCTGTGGAAGACGACGCTCTCCTCTGGCTGGCCGCGCTTCCAGTGTTCGTAATTCAGTGAAGGAGACTTGGACACCTCACCAAAGCTATCTACTGCAGCGTCCTTCCTCACCCCAAGGAACGGGGCGGGGGCTGTGGGCTGGCAGGATGTAAACGTGCCCGTGCCAGGGCTTGGAGAAGCTGGAAAACCCCTGAAGAGGAAGCCCATGTTTGGGAAGAGAGGCTTCACCAGGCTGACGGGGCAGAAGGCAGAACCGGTGGGGTTGAAGTGCACTTTGTTCTTATCTGGGCAGGAAGGCTGGAAAGGCCGATCGGGGCTGGGGGAGCTGGAGGAGAGAGACAAGAGAGGATGGGATCAGGGACAGGCGCTCCCAGGGCAGCGAGCAGCCACAGGGAAAATGCTGGAGTTGTGAACTCTTCAAAGAGCCTGACTCAAAGGTGAACTGCCTCCGTGAGCTGGGCTGCTCCTGGGGTACAGAGTGGCATGAAAAGCCTGTTTTGTTGGGAAAGCACACTGATTTATAGGAGAGCCACCTCTCCTCAAGAGGTTCTGTTGGCTGAGAAAAAAAAAAACAACTGCCTGAGGAGGGTGAGGAATCACAGGATCCTTTGAGTGTGGCTGAGGGTCAGGGGTTCAGCTCCCAGCTCTTCTCAGCAGGGCCTGAGCACCCGTGATTTCTCCTAGAGGCTGCTCCCTACTTTTAGAATCACAGACTGTATTTATTGGGTTGGAAGGGACCCTCAAGGTCATCCAGTCCAACCCCCCTGCAGTGAGCAGGGACATCTTCACTGGATCAGGCTCCTCAGAACCCCATCAATGACCCTGAATGACCTTCTACCTTTTAGAAGTGTCTAGGTGACAACTGCAGGGACAGAAGCCTCAGCTGCCCCCCAGCCCAGCACCTCCCACACCAGTGCTGCCAACAACTCAACACTTACGAAGCTTCTTCAAAGGCCCGGACCTTCTCACACCCCTCAGGAGGTTCCCGTTTAAACATGTAGCTGTGGTTGGGTCGAGGAGAAGAAGCAAAGGCCAGGACTGGTGAAGGGCTGCCCTCCTCTAGCAGGGGGAAAAAAAAAAAGACAGATATTGAGGAATTTTTAAAAGAATCCGACAGCGCTCGAACTCAACATGGGACGTGTTCCTCTGCACCCCAGGGCTGCAGCACCCCGTGTTATCTGGGTAGTTCCCAGCTCACATCCTCCACCTAGTTCTAAGAACCATTACTGGAGCTTTGAAAGTCCTGTACAGTTCAGCCAAATCACCCCTTTTCCCCCCTTTCCCAACCCAGCTCCAGCTCCCAGCCCAGCACACAGACAGGGAGGAGTCACTGCACCGAGGGCTTTGTCACACTGTCCCCCCCGTGTCTCCCCTGACCTCCAGCCCCTCTGCTTTCAGCATTTACCTTTCTCCTTCGCATCTGGCTGCACCTCATCCGCCCCAGAGGGCTCCTCTGCCGCCAGTCTCCCCGGGGCGTGCGGGGAAAGGTGGAGGGGCACCGAAGGGGAAGGAGAAAGAGAGAGGCTGCTGCAGCTGCCACTGCTGGGCTCCAGAGCCAGGGACACATCTCCAGAGCTTCTCTGGGCAGGTGCTGGCGCCCTGTGGCCATCTGGGACATCCAGGATCTAGGGAGGGAAGAAAATCTTAGAGGAGCAAGAAACCCCTGTGACCAGCAAGGGGTTTAACAGCAGTTGCACCCACAGAGAGCAGCTGCTCGGGGGGTTGGATCCAGGTACAGGCAGAGCCTCCAGCCAGGGAGTGAGGCAACCTCCTACAGCCAGGACATCAGCCCTTCTGGATCCAATTTACATGGTTACACACCTAAAACAAACTACAGCTAAACACAAGAGTCCATCCCCATGGCCAACAGACACAGGCAGTGTCTTTAGAGGAAAGGATTTCCAAGAGCAGCCAGAAGGTTCAGGGCAGTCTTGTGACCTTCACTTACCCGCAGAAGCTCTTCGTCTCCCTGCTCCTTCACAAAAGCTTCCTCCAGTTCCTGGTTGAGCCCTTCCAGGCTCCTGTGCAAGCAGGGGCTGAGCCTCAAAACGGGAGATGGAGAAAGGAAGCCTGAAGGAGAGTCCTGCAACAATCCAGAATCAAAGGTGAGAGTTACATCTGCACAAACTCAGGAGTTACAGCCCGTTCCCACAGCTCACCAGGGCTCAGCCAAAGCCTTCCAGGAGGCAGAAGACTGAGAGCAGAATCATGTGAACTCACTGACTGCAGATCAAAGCACAGGGCTCAAGAGGTGGTGGGGGGTGTGTGTGAAAAAAATTCACCCTTCTCAGGCATGAGAACCGTTTGGACACCTGCCCAAAGGAGTTTGCTCTCCACCTCCCTGGGACACACGGTGACAGCAGAGCAGGGGGAGACGTGAACGTACCCTGAGCAATCCAAGGACAGCATGGTCCCCCTGGAGTGGGGAGCTCTTCTCCTTTTCTTTGCCACTTCTGCCATTTAGCTTTGTTCGCTGGAGCTGTTGCTTCAGTTTGGCAATCTAGCAAACAAAGTTTCAGCTACAGAACCAGACAAGCCAACACACCTCCACCAGAGAGGCTCGTGCCTCGTCTCTCTCCTCCCCCTCTCCTCCAACCCACAAGGAAGTGCCAAAACAGAGATGGTTTCAAGCACACAAGCAGCTCCAGGTATTTGCAAGGCCTCATCACAAACTGCCCTGCTGCAACACGGCCCTTCCTCTACTGGATCTGGGTTATCCTCCACCTGCAGTGGGACCAGGTCCTGCTGGAACCCACGTACACGACACCACCGAGGAGAAACACACTGAGTTGCAAGAGCTGTCTGCTAGAGGAAGCCAACAAGACCAGTCTTTAGTTGAGTCACAGAGCGTTAGGGATGAGGGCTAAGGTCTCATCTCCAACAGCATCCTGTCCTCCCACTCCCCTCCCATGCAAGCAGGAGCCTCCTACACGTTAGTAGCTAACACAGATCTTGCTCAAGCGTTGGGAGGGGTCTATTTTACCTCTCTGCGGTGATCTGTGCTACCCCAAGAAGCAGAACGCTTGTGAGCACCGGAGCTGGCTTTCCCCACTTCCGCATCGTGCCAGGACACTGGAGTCTGAAGTGATGAGAAACACGGCTGAGAATCATCACATGTACTGCTTCAGAGACAGGTGGGAGAGTCCTGGGAGTAAGGGATCAACTACTTACAGTTCACAGCCCTATGCCAGCCTCCCCCCATTAACACACCTGCATACAGACACACCCAGCTATTTGTACTGGCCAAAACAAAGTCATTTGGGCCAGATTTGGGTCCTTACAGACCTACAGGAGAGACCTGCCCAGAAGTCAGTGGTTTAATCACCACAAGTACCCGGTGAGATAAAGCACCCCAAGCCATCACCAAACCACAACCATCTCCTGTGCGGTGACGTAGGCTTTCAGCAGCATTAGGGAGAGGAAAAAGCCTCACCCAAGTGTGAGAACACACAATTTGTTTCTGAGATCAGAAGTTCAAAGGTGTAACCAAACCCAGAGTTTGTCCTGCACACTGACTGCTGCTGCTGCTGGAAGAAGCCAGCTGCCTCCCCAGCTCGCTCCCCCTGTCTGCAGGGCTGGCAGCTCTCAGCTCACTCCCTTCACGCAGCCAAACAGCCTCAGCACCACTGTTTTCCAAGCTACAGTTTGAATATCAATGGAAATCAGAAAGTGCTGTTAATCTGATCAGCAAAGGGTGTGAACTTCCTTCCACTGAACTCAGCCAGGATGGGAGCAGTCCCAAAGGCACATCATTTTCAAGACCAGCCATCATTTTTTCCCCCCCACTCCAACATCCCATTTCAGTGCCTCTCAGCACGCTCACCCTGTGTCGCTGCTGCCTGCCATTTCTGTGGGAGGCTTTGGATGACACTTCCCTCCCTCCATCCTCAGCCACAGCCTGCCAGAAGGTGCAAGGGCCTGAGAACAGCTCCTCTCCAAGCAGCTTAACTGATCTCCCCAGGCACTACTGCAAGAGCAGCAGCTGTTTTAAACAACCCTGTTGAGTCACAGGGAGGACAGCAGCCTCTTCTCTTAAAGCAGGTTTTAAAAATCTATTTAAACCAAAGGAAGAGGGGAAGTTACCCCCCTCGAAGTAGGAGGTTTCCCTTCTGCAAAGGGATACAGGTGATTTCAAGGCAGAAATCCACCCCTCTCCTGACTTACCAGGCTCTGAATGAACCCCCTCCCTACCCACAGAGCACACCACGTTCCCTACAGCTACACCCAGTTGTTGTCCAGGTCTCCATTTTGCAATGCCTGTAAGCAGACATCACAGCACAGTTCTTCTCAGCTTACTTCAGTTTGGTTTGAGAGAAGAAATCTGTCCAGCCTGAACCACTGTCCTGAGGTCCTGCCAAGCCCAGAGCAGTTGGTCACAGCCATCCCTGAACCACCCCATAGCCAAGGACCGGACCAAGGCGATAGGAAATCCTACAGCAAAGACCAGCCCTGCAGTTTCAGCACATGGCACATCTGATCTCATTTCCTACCTCAAATATTCTCTCCTAAACAAGTCAAACATCATTATTTGGCCGTTATCCCAAAACACTGCTTGATTTTGTATCCCAGGAGACCACGCACGTAAGAAAGCTAAGGAGAAAAGGCAGAGGTCAGAGAAGAGACCACAGCTCTGCCCCACGGTACTGCAAGAAGCAAATCTGTGGGAAGCTGAACTCCAGCTGCTGAGGACAGCTCTGCCTTGCACGACATAAACTCCTCCAGTCATTGGAAGCCTCAAGTGTGATGGGGAGTGGCTGAGGGAACTGGGGGGTTCAGTGTGGAGCAGAGGAGGCTGAGGGGAGACCTCATTGGTCTCTGCAACTCCCTGACAGGAGGGGGCAGCCAGGGGGGGTCGGTCTCTTCTCCCAGGTGACAGTGACAGGACAAGGGGTGATGGCCTCAAGTTGCGCCAGGGGAGGGTTAGATTGGATACTGGGAACAATTCCTTCCCCCAAAGGGTTCCCCATCCCTGGCCCAGGCTGCCCAGGGCAGTGGGGGAGTCCCCATCCCTGGAGGGATTTCAGAGCCGTGGAGATGTGGTGCTGAGGGACATGGGGCAGTGGGCACTGGGCAGTGCTGGGTTAATGGTTGGACTGGGGGAGCTTAGAGGTCTTTTCCAACCAAGGCTGTGCTGTGATTCTGTGAGAAGTCACTGGCACTGCTGTGGTACCCAGAGCATTGCACCAGTGCTCACCAAAAAAAACACCCTAGGACCTAAAAAGGAAGCAAAGATGGTGTTTGCAATAGGAAGGCCTGAAAATAAAGAGTGCATGTGTGTCCCACCTCTCGTAGGCAGCCTGTCAAGGCAGAAGGAAATTACAGAACCTTTTGTACTAACTGTGGCAAAACCGCTTCCTCAGAAAAGGGAGAGAGAAAAAAAAAACAACCCCAGGCTTTGCACAGCATGACAAAGCCACAAGCTCCAATCATGTGTGGTGCTGCCACCCTCACCCCCACGCTCAGCACCTGCAGCTCTCACTCAACCACCTCAGCCAGCAAATCTACAGAGCTCTGCAGCACAGCCCATCAGGAGCTGCACAAGGAGGGAAGCAAACATGTCCTGGCTGGCAGAGAGTCCCAGGCTGGATAAATATTGAGCCTGAAAACATGGAAGGATTGGGAAAGTCCTGGAGCAATGCTGTTAGTGCACAGGGCAGCCCAGACCTGAGGACTTGACTCCCAGGTTTCAGAGTTGTTTGACACAGAGGGGTTTGTGTGAGATGCAGGAGATCCCCCCTCAGTTCACAGGCACCTTGCAAGGTAGGATTAGCAACTGCAAGACACTGGCAGGTAACTGGTGAGAGACTGGGGCACACCTCACCTGCTCACTGCAGGGAGGAGCTCCTGAATTAAACCTCATGGTGGCATCTTCCGCTGTGCCCCTCTCCTCCACAAGAAAAACTATCCCCAAAGCACTGGGGTTCAGTGTTCCCACCACTGCTGACAGGAGACAGAAAGGAAGAGGGTGCTTCCCTGACTCAGAAATAAAGTTAGACAAATTCTTTCCCTTCCTTTCCAGCACGCCCTCTGCCCTGGGCAGCTCTTGGGCACTGCAACCCAAACAAAAGCAGGCAACAATACTTTGGAAAAAGGACAATGGAAGGTTGGAATCCAATTGAGAATTTCCTGCAAACAGCCCTGTAATAAATTGTTGAATAGCAAAGATCAAACAGCAAGTGAACAGAGACTGAAAGTGCTAAATAAACTCCTTAAGCAAACGGATGCTCTTATCCTCCCGAATTCTTTCACCTCTGCAGATAGCAAGCACTGGTTGCTGCCATACAGTAATATTTACAGGTTGCTAAGAGTTCCTCGAGGTCTGGAGCTTTTCCATCCTACAGCAGAGAGCTGATCCTGCTGGTGAGCCCTTCTGGGGGAGCACCCTCAGCTCCTCGCAGCCCGTGGCACCCAGCCCACCAGCCTTATATAAGGAATTGGCCCAGAAATACGAGGCAGAAAGAAAAAGTAGCACTGAGCCAGTACTGGAGCAGAAAGCCAGAGGCCATCTGCCTCCAAACAAGGCCAAGGAAATTCTAACTCTGCACCAAAGCGGAATCAATTAAAGCAGAGAAGCAAAAGGAGGGGGGGAAAAAGCCTTCCTAGAAAGCTGCAGCTGGATGGGTGGGAACTGAATGCCTTCTATTCACCCCCAGTTTACCCAGCTCCTTCCAGTCCTGCAGCCCTCTCCTGGCCCAGCCCTCGAGGGCACTCTGCAGGCCTTCCTACCTGGGTAGCTTTGTCATTCATGCAGGAAGCAGCAGCTCCTTCAGCATCCCTCGGCCACTGCCCCAGCAGGTAGGAGCCCACGACGGTGTCCAGCGACGAGGTGCGGCGCACGCGGGGCTGCCGGGGCCGGCAGGGCCTCTCCACTGCAGCAGCACAGGGGACACTGGCTGGGGAAGGGGGAAAAGGAGAGAGAGTTAAGACTTCTACAGCCAACAGCAACCACAATTAACGAGCCCACGGCCACTGCAAAGACCACAAGGAGGGAAGTGTAAAAATCCATTTGCCCGGTGAGTTCCTTCTCATGGCAGCAGCAGCTCTGCCCCCAGAAGTCAGTTATTGAAAACAAGCAGCAACAGAAGCACCACTCGAGTGGAGAGGGCCAGCAAGGGCTGGCAGACTGTATTCACCCTTAGCACCAAGAGACTGCTTCTCCAGGAGCAGAGATTTTTATTGCAGTCCTTAAGTGGCTGCTTGAAATCATCGCTCAGACGTTCCAGGGGAAGTCGAGGGAGCTGCTCCCCAGCCCAGGGAGATACTGTGTGAACCCCACTGTGCTGTCCACAAGGCTGCAGCTCTCACTGGCTGGAGCCCAACACTTGGTTGGAGACCCCAGGCTCTCACCTATGGTAAGACCCAGAGGGGAAAGGAACCCTGCGTGCCTCAGTTTCCCCCAAGGAGGGAAAGAGAAGGAGGCCAAGAGAACACCTGCAAAGTTCTGGATCCTTCAGCAGGGACTGCTGAGCTCTGGGTGCCATCAGTTGCCACGGATGCTCCCTCAGCAAAGAGCAGGAAGGGAGATGTGCAACCCCCTCCCTGGCACGACCCAACCTCAAACCCAGGAGCTCTGGGCCTGCCCAGCTTCCACCAGACTGCTGCACTGCCTGCTCAGACATTACCTTCCTCACAGCAGCTTGGAAAAATGATGACCAGAACAGCTCTGCAAGCTGAAGTCTGTGTGTCAGCAGTGATGCACACCAGCACGACCCCAGGGCGCAGCGAGGGGCCACTGAGCACACGCTGTGCTCCTCCATCGCATCCCAAACCCCCTGTGAGCCAGGTGTGGCACCACAGCCACCCTTTGCTGCAGCCCTGTCCTCACCCTCGCTGCTGAAACAAGGAGTTACCCCCAAACCCAAAAAGGTAGCAAGAAAAGAGGCAAGTTGAAGCCAGCAGGGAAGTCTGTTTGCATTTCGTTTTGATTAGACACGCAAATTACCCCGCACATTAGAACCAGCCCTGTGGCCTCCTGGCAAGATATGAAGGCCATTGCACAGCTCTCTGCTCCAGGCACTTTGTGTACAGACATTCTCTCCTTCCTCCCCAAAACCAGGGCATGGCAGGCAGGTTAACCACACTAAAACCAACCCTCAAACTGTTAAGCACTGTGTTGTGTTTGCCAAATACCTCTGTATACAAAGGTGCTGGGCATGCTCAGGGCTGAGACTGTGTTCCAGGGACATGGTCTGTTAAATACATCTTTTTATCAGCTGAAATACCATTTGAGCAGGGGAATTCTAGGTGAGAAAAGGGTAGGAACAAAAAGCCACGTGGGAGGGCGAGAGAAGCATTAGTCCTTGCATGACAGCCACACCTTGTAAGGTCCACACTGGATTAAAGGGTTTATTGTGTGGGGTCCAGCTGGCCTTGGGAGGCACACTGCCTGCTCCCAGGGACACCGACCACTAACTCTAATTTAGAAACTCATCAGTATTTGCAGCTTCCTCTTCAAGCCTCGTTGCCCCCACAGCTCCTTGCACCTCCATGACGTGTGACTTCAGCTGTCTCTTCCTCTCGTGCTGCTCTCCCCACACACATCCTCCCCAAAGCTCTCTGAGAGGTCCCCTTTGATATAACCATTGCATCCAGACTGGAGTCACCTCTGTACTCAAACCTTCAACAGGGCAACAGCCAAAACCAGCCCAAAAGGACCTTGAGAAGAGGCATGACTGAGAACAGAGATGTGGCCTCCTCTGGTGACAGCTGCACCACAGACTGGTTTGGGTTGGAAGGGAGCTCAAAGCTCATCTGCTTCCAACCCCCCTGCCATGGGCAGGGACACCTCCCACCAGCCCAGGTTGCTCCAAGCCCCATCCAACCTGGCCTGGAACACTGCCAGGGAGGGGGCAGCCACAGCTTCTCGGGGCACCCTGGGCCAGTGTCTCACCACCCTCACAGCCAGGAATTTCTGCCCAAGATCTCATCTCAATCTCCCCTCTTCCAGTTTAAAGCAATCACCCCTCATCCCATCACTCCACACCCTTGTCAAAATCCCTCTCCAGCTTTCTTGTAGGGCCCTTTAATCGTGTAGGACAGCTGACAAACATCTAAAGCTATTCCTGTACAAACACCAAGAGCTGTCGCTCCTTCTCACGAAATACAGCTCTGCTGGTGACCAGTTCTGCCTGGTTTGCAGCCACCCAAAGGGCAGGGGGCAGCTGGGTGATGCAGGGTGCTGGGGGAAGCAGGCTGTCCCTCCGTGAAGGCTGCGTGCACAGCACAGCATTTCGGGCAGGAGGAGGAGGAGGAGGAGGGAGCGTGAGAGGCGCCCAGGCAGGGTGGAGCGTCCTGTTTACAGCTCCCTGCTATTATCATCCCTCCCCACCGAGCCTGCACAGCTGCCACCTGGCCACCAGCTCTGGCCTGGCTCCAAGGCAGCTTCACAGCTGAGAAGCATCAGGTTGTGGCACTTTTACTTTCCATGTGACAGTAAAGCTGCTGCAGATAACAAAACCGTCACCATAATCTGCAGGAGCCATTTGGCTGCCTCAAGCTTCCATGCAGCCACCAGTTAGAGACTGGTGAGATGCATGTGCTTAAAAGTAGAGTTTTCAGTCCTGGAGCTTGAGATTTGCAGTGTCCCTAAGTCCTTCCCAACCACGTCAACACTGGGGAGCTCACAGCTTCCTAAACAGTTTCTCTAGGTCAGGCAATCTCTGCATGTAAAAGAGATAACTAAATTCTCAGTAAACTTCTCAGAATCCACAGGGTTACTTCTCAACAACAAATATTTACAGCTGAATCAAAAAAAAACCAGTGGTGAGCAAAAAAAATAAAGGTCCCATTGCTACTTAAGTGTTGTAAAATTTTCTTCCTTCCCTCTCCAGATTTCACCCTGGGGAACCTGACCCTTTAACAGCAGAAGAATGTTTAGAAATGTGGGGACGTGGTGTTCAGAACCTGACGTTTTTTGGAATATGTCCCTGCTGCAAAGGTCTGTCTTCAAGAGATGAAGCATAAAATAACAGTTCATGTTTAAATCTCATCAGCTTTCAAGTGAACCACGGAGCCAGGGGCTGGCTGGGGCTTCACCAGGCAGGGAAGTTTTCCCTGTGTTCAGTCACATCACGGCATACCTCGTGGGTTTGGGTGCAATTCTCAGTTTGTTGGCTCAAGAAAGACTCTTAAGCTTTCAAGGATTTGTCAGGGAGAGTTCAGCTGAGATGGAACCTAAGCCACTCTGTCAGTAACTTACACAAATATCTTCCACCCCTGGGTAACAGAAATTACTGCTAAAGTTCTGTATCAGCTTCCCCCACCTACACCTTTGGATGTTCTTCACAACCCATCATCTTACCCAGATGACTCCCCTGGTCTGGGGGATGAGGGTAGGAAGGTAACAACTTCCTCAGCTGAATCTCTCATGGGCCTCTCAAACCACAGCAGGACACTGTGACACAGAACTCTCTCTCTTTTAGACAAAATACACCAAGGCATGGGTGTTCCCTGCTGCACCCCAGCACCAATTCCTTCAGCCTCAACATCATCCAGCTGGGAGATGTCTGTAAGAAACATTCTTTTGCACAACAGCTGCTGGGACACAGTTGGGGTGGCATGAGTAGAAGGGGGACAAGGCTGGCACTGCTGTGGTGGTCAGCAGGGCAGGAGCTGCTACAGCAGAAAGGACATAAGCTATCCTGCCATGCTGGGGCACTGGGAGAGCACCTGATGTTCACCCTAAGGACTGTACTGCTTAATGAGTTACAGCTCTAATGAACAGCATCACTCTGAGCTTGCTGGCTCTGATCTGACAAAGCAGGAGGTGAGGCTGGGAAATCCAGTGTCTTCCCTTCTCCTCTTGTTTTGAAATGTGACTGGACAAGAGACAGGGGCAGGACTTCCAGAGGATGTCAAGAGTGATCCAGAGACCACATCAGGGAATCAGACTACATCTAATAGAATCAGAATCATCTAGGTTGGAAGACATTGAAGATCATCGAGTCCAACCATTAACCAGCACTGCCAGTCCTCAACTACCCCACGTCCCTGAGCACTGTGTCAGCACAGCTCTGAAATCCCTCCAGGGATGGGGACTCCCCCACTGCCCTGGGCAGCCTGGGCCAGGGATGGGGAACCCTTTGGGGGAAGGAATTGTTCCCAATATCCAATCTAACCCTCCCCTGGCACACACCTCCTCCGAGGACCAAATCCACTTTAACTGGGAATTTCCAGAGCAGTGGAAGCATCGGTGAAATACAGATCAAAACTGAAGCTGCAACATTATAACTCATTTAAATCTCATTTCAATTTCTCTGCAGTCCCATCCTGGCGAATCAAGTTAACTGACAGGTTGTTGCCAAATAGGACAAAAAATTCTCAGCAGCAAGCAAGCTTCAGAAATACCTCCTTTGGGTTTATTTATATTTATTTTTTCCCAAGTGGAGCAGGTAAAGGAAACTGTGTGCCTTGACTGCTGCGCTGAGGAAATGCAACAGTTAGTTCTGAACAGTCTCAATCTTTAAAAAAGACTAGAGACCTTTACAGGGAAGAACTGCCTTTTCCCAGCATCAGGCCTTTGCCACGCTCTCCCCACCCTCACAAGAAAGGGGAAGGTTTAAGAAACCATCCTCAGTCAGCCCGTGCACTCCCTCGTGGGCGCTGCTCTTCCACATTGCTTCTGCAAAAGCCCTCCCCCAAGAGGACCTTAATCTATCACACAATCTGAAAGCAACATAAGATTATGCAAGGAACAAATGCCTTTGCTCTGGGAATCCCAGAAAGCCTAAGAGGAGATGAACAGGCAGTTTTACTTGTTCTTAGTGAAATTTCAAATCCTGTGCTTAGTATGCTGCAGAAATGTGCAAGAGAAGAGAAGCATTTCACAGGAATTCACAGCATGGTCAGAGGTGACTACCAAGAGAGGAACAAATATAAGATCAAGAGCTGTAGAGGTGCTGGGAACAAAGTTCACAGAAGCTGGAGAGAAAAAGAATATCCTCTCCACAAAGACAGCAAGAGACAGGTCTTTAAGTGGAGGAGACAAGGAGAAGATCTCAGGCCTTAACCAGAAATGGAGTAGGAGAGCCAAAGAAGCTTCCAGAACATGCTTACTCAAGGTACCAGAAGATGAGGGGTCTGCACAAAAACCCCCAGCAGAAAACAAAGCCAAGCAGGGATGCAGAGATCAGGCAGCCAGACACACCATCTGCATTTCCTAGGAAAGGAAATCTCTCACTTTACCCCAGAAGCAGCAAAGGAAAGTTATGTTCAGTACTAATGCAACTGTGAAGAAGCATGCAGGAAGACAACCAGCTGTAATTGATATGTATGGGTAGAGAAAAAGAATGATTTGAATGTGAAGGGGCTTTAAAGTGGAGAATGTACCTGGAATTTATAGGCAATTAAAAGGCAACGATACACACAACCCTCAGCTGCTCCTGCAGAAAGGGTTAACACATCCACAGCAGTAACTCCTGGCATCAAGTCTTTTCTCCTCATGTCTCTGCAAAGGAAGCATTCGACATCTCTCACAACATTCTAACACAGAATCCCTTTGCCTTTAAAGCAGCTTTACAACTGAAGGGAAATTCACAGCCCTGCCAGGATGGGATTTCATCGCTCTTTGCTCATTTCTGTAAACATTAATACAGAAATGCAAAACCCTCAGAGCACTGAAATCCACGGCACCTTCCGGCCAGGAGGCAGAAGCTGTGGTTAAACCACTCTGCCTCCCACGACTGTTACTCCAACACTACACACACAGCCCAAGAAACCCCCAAAAGTACCCACTGTTCCTTTCAAACCCCCAAAAAACCTCTCAGTGCTTGGCTGACACAGAAAGAAGCAACACACTGAAGGGGAGGGGGGCAAAAATACCAAGGGCAAAGAGGATCCCAGAGCAGGGTGGGGAGCTGGAGTCCCATCTGATCCAACCCAGCAATGACTGCCCTGCAGCATTCCCTGAACCGGCCCCGAGGGTTTCACCACTGGCCTGGGAGCACAAGGGAAGAAATTCCAGGCTTTGTAATCACTCCCCTGGTTACAAGCTGCGTGAAGAGTACAGCTGGAGAGAGCTGCCCAAAGGACACAGCATCTGCAGATATCATTGAAGGAAATTAATAGGGGACTTTTAGAAGTTCAAGCTGTCTTTTTTTGGACACGGACATCGTTAAACAGCAACTCCCTCCAACACAGCTCAAGGCCTGGACCCGATTGATGGAGGAGAAGAGTTGAACTCTTCACCTTTAACTTACTTCTTTCAAAGTTTGTTTTTCAACTGATAAAACAATCTGAAGCATTTCAACATCCTCAGAGTCTTTGGTGGAAGTGTACATGTTGTTGGTGATCCTCACTTTGGTGGGATGTTCAAGGAAGCCCATCTCTTACCCACTGATCAAGGCTGGGAGTGCTTCTGGCCTGGCTTTAATCTCTGAAATTTAAGTAAGAACTAGTTAAAAACCCCAACAGATGGGCAGGCAGCCTCCCATGAACAATAAAAGTGGTTTAGAAACAAGCAAAAACTTGTTCAAACGTTAGATCTTGAGGACTTGTTCACTCTGATCCTGGAGAACACGGATGACTAAGGCACTCCCAGGATCATCCATGTCACCCGTATCAGGAGAGTGAAACCCAAGCAGTGAAGGCAGAGCTGTGGGTTTGGGTTTTGTTTTTTTTCCAGTTTTTGTTAATGCTACTTAAATAAATTCCTGATAAGCATCTAGGAATCAAGATCACTGTGAAAGGCAGGGCTCTCTCAAAACGAGAAACCTTTGATTCTCCAGCCCTTGGAAAATTTCCAGTAGAGATAAAGTAAAACAAAAATAGAGTAAGACATCCTTGATATTTCTACAGACAAAGTGGAAAAGGAGGAAAAAGAAGGTTTCCTGTCCTTTATATACATATAACTACATAAATCACATTGATGCTTTATGACAGGCCCTCCTCCCATACTCAGTCATCCTGCAGTTCAAGCATCTGCCTGGAGGGCTCAATGGGAAGCTCCTGAAACAACTTTTCAGCAGGAAAAAAAATCAAATCACATCTGATCCACTTTCTCATTACCTTCCCAGTGCCTTTTCTAACTGGGAAGCAGGACACCAAAGCCAACATGAGCTCAGTGTTACAGCCAGCCCACACAGTGTAAGCATCACAGCGTTGCACACAGCAGCCTCAGGCTGCAGCATGCCAGGAACCGTATGAACTCCCTAATTCCTGTGCCAGTCTCAAAGGATGGCACAGCAGCTAGGAGAAACTGAGGCACAGGGTGGAGAAACAGCTTGCCCAGAGCGATGCAGCAGGTTCCAGGCAAGCATGGAAACAATTATCTCCTGTTATTTTCCAAGAATGGGCTAACCACACAATCTTCTTTGATATTTTCCTCATTTCCTGCAGAGCCAGCCCTGCATTAGCAGGTGGGTTTGAATGGCAGCACCCACCACAAGCTTAATTTTTAATGCAAAAAAAAAAAAGCCTGTTTAATATAAATTCCAAAAGGGGAATATTTGTATGGGCTGAACACTATTGGTCTTTCTTGGAGAATGTTTCTTGTACAACTGGGAATCCCACTAAATCACTGTTGTCATCTTCAGCTGCAGGAGGGGTGAGGGAAGTGCCAAGAGCAGCTCGGTGCAGTCGGCGCTGCCGTTTACGCAGGATTTCAACATCCCAGCTTTGCATAAAGAGAACTCGTTGCACTCTGCTGCTCGAGATTATTCCTCTCCCAGGGTTAGGCCGAGTACTTGTTTTCTTTTTTTTTTTTGCGTGGTGCAGTCAGTGAAACTTTTACCACACCTGGCACAGAACTGCTGCTTCTCTGCACAAGGAGGTGCCCGGCTTCCTCCAGCTCTCGACTCACCCAACAAATGTTGAACACTTTGCTATGGTCCGTGGAATTGTGTGAGATAAACCCCAGCTGAAAGATTCACAAATAAAAAATCCATCCAGGATAAATGAGCTGAGAAGCCTCCCAGTTCCTCCAGAGCATTCCACTGGAGAAGGAACAGATCAAACTGATGGCACAGCCCCATCCCTTCCCCCTGCAAATTTCTTTTTAAATGTCATCTCTTGCACTTTAAAGCAGAGAAAAACTTGCTTCACCCATGGAATGTCAACACGAGATTAGTTCTAGATGTGTCCTTTGTTTCCCCTTTCCCACACCCGTATCCAGAGGGTAACAAACTGGGAGCAGCAAGTTGAGACTGAAGGCATGATCTGTATCAGCCCAGGGCTGCAATACCACCGACGGGCTCCAATTACCCTGTGAGAAACTCCTCCTGTCAACAAAGCCACCTGCAATGCTTTGCTCCAGACCTGAGCCATGGCCAGTGTTCAGCTGTGTTTTACACACGGCCTCGTTTGATTCCATAGGACAGAGGATTCTTCCTGGCTGGAGCAACAGCAGGACATCACCAAGCTTTTCCCACCCCTCCAACAGTCCCTACACAACTATTTTTTGCCCATTACAGTTCCCCACCTGTGTGTAACCCTTTCATTCTATCAGCCTGCTTACCCACAGCAAAAAACCTGAATTACCCCAAATTTGGAAATGCAAAGCTTGTTAAAGCAGCCTTGTTTCCCCCTGGCAGCACTCTGCAGCCCCACTTGAGGGGTTTTGTTTCTCTTCTGCAGAGTTAATACCAACCAGACTGCTACTCCTGCTGAGATAACCTTTCTCTAAGGTTGAATGTGTTCACTTTCAAGTCGGGTACAGGATATAAACGTTATGAACCTATGTCTCCCTTCTTCATTTGCTTAAACACCCCTTGAAAAACTACAGGTGTTAAGTAGCATGAAAGAAAACTCAAGAGCAGTCACCACAAACATCTGGGCTGCTATTTCAGTAACAAAAGCCTTTATACCCCAAACCCCAGCAGATACCAACTGCTAAAGCAAACACAGTAAGGCTTGAAGCACTTAAGATATTCAATTAATAAGATGGAGGGGGGGAGAAGAGACCCCCACACTCATTACATGATGCCTGCAGCAAAGGAAAGAAGCAGAGAAAGATATTAACAGCTCTGCTGTATCACTACATGCTGTAGGCAGCAATCCCACAGCACTTTCAAGTGGTAAACAGACATTTTTTAATCCTAAAGAACACGTTTTCATTTTGCTAAACATACACTCAGCCAGCATTGCCTATGAATAGTGTCCCACTCGTCTGCCTCTATAATATACAGCAGGCACGGGTTTAATTCAGATACCAAATAAAGATATTTGGCAGTCTGCTCACTTCGCCTCTCTAGCAGGATCCACACGGCAAAAACAACTGGACATCTCAAAACCAGGCAAGTTCAGCAAGTAAGCAACAAAATCCCAGCTAGATGAGTCAGCCCAGCCAACAGTAACTTCCTGAAAAGCTAAAAGGCACCACATAATTCTGGGGTTTTAGGGGAAAACTGGTGAATTTCTCTTGAGTTCTTCTGGTGAAGAGAGACTATCAAGAAAGCTTTGGTTTCACGGGGGTTTAACGTGAAATACATGAAGTGCAAGACACAGCTCTTGTCAAAGCCATTCATGAACCCCCCCAAATCATCTGTATGGGTTTACAGGTGAAGAATTAAACCTCTGCACCTCCCTGTTGTCCCTCTCCTACGCCACACTCCCACCAATAGATGCAGGTAGTGTTTGGAAGGCAGACAGGCAGAGTTACCCTTTCTCCTCCCGAGAAATCTACTCCAGTGCTGCTCAGAAGAGCAGCTGGTGCAGCCATTCATCCCATTTTACCTCCTACACATTTACTAAAGAGTGCACTGAAGGAGTCTGCACAACTACTACCATATCACATGACTTTGCTTTTCCACCATATTCCATCTTCTCCCTCTCTGCAGGAGCCAATTTGGACAACTCAGACTACTTACCCCCTCGTGTTCACCCAAGGGGTCCACAAATTAAAATCTGAGCTGCAATTTAAATAATCCCATTTTTGTTTGTCTAGTATCACACTGAAAAAGAGGCAGAAAGACTTCTCAGTGCCTTGATTGAGAAAAAACAGCTTCCAGACCTGCAATGCTTGATGAGGACGGGGGTTACAGCCAGGCAGAGGATTCAGGAGGGCCAAGGCAGAGGTCTTGGGGAGGCTGAAGTCTGGATGCAAGCATGGAAGCTCTCCAACCAGCACGTGCTTCCGTGTGGGCTTTGGAGGCAACAACTGAGGCCACAAACAGCACAAGCATTGCCATTAACTGATATAAACTTCAAAGTCTCCACAGAGTTCATCCCACCCCAGAGAATCCCAGCAGTCACCTCCCAGCCACCCAACCTGGCACGGCTGGAGGCAACAGGGATGGGATCAGACACCAACACATCACCTGCTTCACCACCAAAAGCCACATTGCTGAAGAGATAAGGAATTTATATAAAGATTGACCCCAGTGACACACATCAGATTCATCACTGCAAGTCCTGACACCTTGGCTTTCTAGGCAGCAAGTTAAGTCCTTTTCAAACATCCTGAGACCTCCTTCTTGGCATCCCCCAGCTCTAGCTCTTCCTTTTAACAGAAGCCCTTTGAGAGACTCAGCAGCTGCTCCTCAGCTCAATGGGATCCTCTATTATCAGAGCAGCTGCAGGATCAGACCCCAGATCACCCTGCACCTCTTCTTCCCAAACTCCAAGGCAGAACCACCGAGACGCCCAGCACCATGAAAGCAATCCAGACAGTCCACAGAGCCCACTGAGCAAAGATGGGAACGGATTTCCCTGCTGAGCTCTCAAAAGGTAGGAGCAAAAGTGTTAGAGGATGAATCACCACGATCCCAGTTTTCAGTTAAACCCTGCCAGTTTATTGCTGCAGCTCCCACACACCCAGGGAGTAAATTGAAGCTTATAAAAGAGCGATGAAGCAGAGAGCAATGGAAATTTAAACACTTCCAAAAACTGCAGATGAAATGACTGTGATCAAGAGGAAAAATTCATGCTCTCAGAGCCTGAATGGCGAGGCAGAGAGCCAGGAAGAAAGGAAGGCCAGCAATTCTGGTTCATGTCAGCGGAGCTGCAGCCGTCGTGCCCTCGGAAAGCTGCGTGGTATTTACCACGCGTCGGGGCAGGCAGAGCACAGAGCTCTAACGGGACCGAGAGACCGCAGGCAGCCCCATTTCCTTTGTAACATCTGAAGCTACTGAGTAATTACCCCATTAACAGCGACTTCACCTCGATTTCGGCGTGCTGCTGAGAGGGAAAGAGAGACTAAGGCTCCAAAGAATTTATTTCATTAACTTGTTTCAAGTGTAAATAGAGGAAAAAAAAAAAAAAGCTTTTTAATAGCTTCTCTGATCAATACCAACCCTGCAGGAAGGGCTGGAAGTCTGGAGTAGTGAAACACTTCAGGAAGGGTCATTAATTCTCACGGTAGGATGGGCTGCAGCTCGCAGATTAAGTCGCTGCTGCGTTAAACAAGAGCCCAGCACTCTGAACAGATGCCACCAAGATCAGCTGGCCCAGAGCTTGACAAATATTCCTCTGTTCCCCAAGTCTGTTTAATCTTATATTTAACCCCCCCCAAAAAAGTGTTTCCTTGCTATTTTAACACATCTTGAGATAACGAACAGCCAAGCAAGAACTCGATTATCCAGAAAGCAGTGCCACGAACAGCCAAAAGTAACACGTCCATCAAGAAAAGCCAAAGACTATTATTAGGTCACCAAAAAAAGTTATATTTAAATAAGCATTCCTGAAGCGGTCAGAAAAATCTCAGTAACGCAACGAGGGACAAATTGCCATTAGTGCAAATCAAATTATTGCTTCGTTATCAACCCAGATCAGCTGCACACAGCACAGGGCTCAGGGTGGTTGGTTGTTTTTTGTGAAGCCACCTCCGAACAGGCCACTCGTTGTCACGGGAGGCCACAAGCAGCGACACGGTCTGCTGACCCCCGGGGCCGGGGAGCAGAGCCCACGCCTCGCGTGGGTGCCCACAGCCCACGGGCGGTGCTTTAACGGGTTCGGCTGTTTCGGGACCGTGTCCGCGGTTGGAAGATTTCCTCCGCTCGCGGTCTGTGGTGCCGCCTCCCCCCCGGGTTTGTTTTCCCCTCTCCTCTGCCCCCGGTTCTCTCATTTTTCTTTCACTTCCACCCATGCACCATCGATCGGGAGAAGCCTCCCGAGCACACGGGAGTTTTCGCTAATCCCGGCACTGCCTCCCGCAGCCCCGGCGAGGGGGACGGGAGGTGTCGGTGCGCACAGCACCGGGACCCCCCGCTGCAGGGGGCTCCGCACCGGCCCCAGCTCTGCTGCTGGCGCCTGGGGTGAAGATGCGCTGCCCCGCACGGTGCAGAGCGGTTCACCCCGGGAGGTGCCGCTGGAAACAAGCGGATGGCGGCTCGGAACCACCCCCCGCCCCCGGTACCCCTCCGGGGGCAGGGGACAAGCGAGCTCCCCCACCGCAGCCCCAAGACTGCCGGTTAGACCCGGCTACACACTGGCCGTGCCCTCCTCCTCCCGCCGTTACCTGCCCGGCCCCCGTCTCCGCGGCGCTGCTGGAGCTGGAAGGGGACGGTGGCGCGGAGCGGCTGGAGGCCCCCCACCCCGCCGCGGCAGCAAGACGCGCCGCCAGCCCCCGCCATGCCCGGCCCTCCCGCGCCGCCCGCCGCACTGAGCCCCCCCAAGCCCGGCCGGCGCTGCTTATCAGTGCTCCGGGGGCGGGGCCAGTGGGAGGAGCCCGCCGCTCATTGGGTGTCCGCAGCCAACCGATCCGCCCTCCTTACCGCTAGCCAATGAGAGCGCTCTGCAAGCTCCTCCCCCGCACGCGCTGTAACGGCAGCCAATCAGAATGCGGCCAGCCTTAACAGGCACCGCCCCTCGCGTCAGAACCAATCAGAGGGAAGACAGACCCACGCCGTGCCCTCCCTCCGCGTAACCACAGATGGACCAATCGCAATAGGAGACAGGCGCGTAAAGCCCGCCCTACTGCACACCGACCAATCGCAATCCTCCCCTCACGCCCCGCCCCTTCCTCGCGAAGACCAATCAAGAGCGTCCCGACAGCACTTGCGGTCAGCCTCCGGCAGCGGGTCACGTGGGCGGGCCCGGTTTCTCTTTCACCTTGGGAAGGCGGCCGGGGGAGGGCCGCCCCGTTCCGCCCTCCCCTCCCCTGCCGCCGCATCCCCGCCTCACGACTGCGGCGAGAGGCACAAGGCCCGACCCCCCTGGGCCTTCGCTCCCCGCGGGGAAGGCGGCGAGCCGCGTTGTTCCCCCATAGCAGGGGCTACACCGGACACGAAGACAAAGGGGAAAAGGGGGAAAAGCAGCAGAAAACCTCAAAACCATCACAATCAGAGCAGGTTCCCAGCACAGAGCTCTCAGACCCACCCCCCACCCCCCCCCCTTTTTTTTTTTTTAAATCAGCTTTTAGGGGTTTTTCCTCTGCTCTCACCAGCCAACAGCCCAGTTACTGTTTGCCTTTAAACTAGAAAAACCTGATGTGGAAAAATCCTAGTAACAAGTTCTACTGCTGAGTAAACTTCCCATTTTGTGTACCCCCCCATCCACCCCAAGACATCTGAAATTCAAGACATCCCACCACAACCCCACCCAGGCTGAATGAAGAGTTTAAATAAAAATATATATATAGTTGGAAAAAGGAGAAGAGAAATCAAAATGTTGAAGTCTCTTTTTGGTTCCGGCCTCCCCCAGCCCATGGAGCCCCGTCTGCCACAGGCGCCATGGGCTGGGGGAGGCCGGGCAGGATCAGGCCACAGCACCTCACTTTTGTACCAAGGATGTGACTCACCCCCCCAGCCTTGTGGACAATGGGAGATGGAGCAGGACCCTTCTCTGGTTCCTTGTCTTTGCTGAGCTCATGTTTCCAAAGAACAACTGTTCCTTCCCCTGTCTGCCATCTCATGTCACCCACAGGAATCAATTGCTACTTAAACGAAGAGGGACAGAGAGAACACAGACCCTGACAGGGAAATATGGGTTCAGGAATGGCAAAGTCAAAGCTTTGGATGGGGCCATAGGAAAAATGGAATGCTCAGGATCTGGGGGGGAGGCAAAGTTGAAGCCGTAAGTACTAAAGACAGAGTTTTTCCAGTGCTAAGCACTTGGGAATCCTGCCTCACACCTCCCTCAGGATTTGGCTCCTCTGAGGTGCCTCCCCCTCTGCTTGTCCCAGCAGTCCCAAACCTGGGGGGTACAGAGGAAGAGGTCCCCCACCACCCTCTGACCTTCTGCTCCTCATTTCTCATTATGCTTCCATCTAAACCTTACAATTAATTTTACCATGTTGTTTGTTTCCTCAAAAAGACATCACAACATGCAGGCTCCCCCCCCCCCTTGTTCTAGTCCCCTAAACCATATTTTTAGTCTGATCCCCAAATAAAGGTCATTATGCTTCACCCTTTCCACTCACCATACCTCTGCTAAACCCACGAGCAGACTCTACCTGCTATGGGCCTCTATTCTGCCTCCAGACAGATGCAGTTAGGTGGGTTTAGGGAGAGGAAGCATCTGTCCAAGTCAGAAGGGTGGGGCTGATCTATCTAACCCAGGAGCCTGGGAAGCCCTGGCATGGCTAGATAAGAAGAGGGGGAGAAAGGCACGAGGTGGCAAAGCAGCCTGGGCTTCGTGCCAACCTCCCCGGGGAGGAGAGGCTGTGACAGCAGCAGGCAGTCGGTCTCCCCCAGCAGCTATCACAGCAGAGCAGCTCTCCCCATCTTCTTCCTGTATCGCTCGGCTCCTGAGGGCGGCTGTTTCTATTTGCATTTAATCAGGCAACAGATGGGAAACTAGACAGTGCCACCTTCTCCCTTCTAGAACACCCTGCAGGGAGGAGGGGAAGAGGTGGTGGATATTGCAATAGGAATGGCTAGGACATACCTCCTGATGGAAGCAGAGATGGGACAGGAACCACAGCTTTGGTTATTAGAGCTTAGTAAACAAACAAAATGCCACCCATCAAACTTAATCAGCCCTATCTCTTCTAGCAAGGAGTGCTGCGAGATCTCTGATAAGGTGGAAAGCCACAATGATCTCTGCTCAGGACTGCCCTAAGGGTAGGGGAACATTCCAGAACAGCAGCAGTGTTAGGAGGCATTTCTGAGAGTTTTTCACCAGAAAACAGTTCAAGCATTTCTCTGTTTGTTTCACCTTACAACCTGAAATTAAGTTTTAAACTAAATAAGGGTGCTCAAGTGTCTGTTCTCCCAACAGCTCTTCCTAACCCAGCTCCCAGCACAGAAACAGGGTAAAACCATACTCAGCTGATCTCTGAAACCTTCCTGCTGCTCTACATACAGGCATTTAAGTCAAAGATACTCTTCCTGAATATATTTCCTTCCCGAGGAGCCATTAGCAAAGAAACAGGAAATTAAATGTAAGAAAAAGAAATGGAGAGGGAATGACCAAAGTACAGGTGTTCAAAAGAACATAAAACTGCAATAAAAAAAATAGTTATAAATGCCAAATAGGGAAGTTTAAACCATATTCTTTTTTCACTGACAGACCAGCAGCCCAACTTTTCTAGGAACCCTTCAGAATCAGTCCTGCCAACCCAGAAATTCAAATTCACCTTTCAGTTTCCCTGCCCCACTGTCTTTTTAAGGCACTGCAATTCGAACCCAATACCCACAGCTGGAACAAACTAAAAATATTCACTCCCCTGTGCCATTTCGGTTTAGCACAAAGGAGGTCAGGCAGCTGTACCTCCGATTGTTCTGTCTCTCATGCTATAAATACAGCAAGGAATACTGGGAAAAAAATAATTAAGAGGTTCAGTACATCTAAGCTGAGCACTACTCCGTGTCAAGTCCAAGTTTTACTTTCACCAAATGGTTTTAAAAACCCCACATTTTGCTTTATGATGTAGAAAGAGGTAAGAAAGCACCAGCTGTTACCTATCAAATGGGCTTCAGCCTGTCTAGCTCAGATGAGCAGTGCATTATCAGCCAGCCAAGTTTGCTTCATCTGCAACAAGGACGAGCCTTTCCATATCTTTCCCCAACAAAGACATGTACCACAGAAAGTGTTAGTAAATTAAAGTCCCTACGTTCCTGCAGGCTACACTCTAGCCTACACAACAGAGTCATCTCCCCGTAATTAAGGTCCCTAATGATGTGCTGCATAGTAGCAGAGGTAACACAATCTTTTACAGCTGCTCAAGGGCTGCAGGTCAAGGATCCGACTTATCATACTCTGCCTGCTCCTTTCCATTGCTTCTGCTGCAGCAGCTTCTGGAGCCTTCTCTCCTTGTGTGGAAGGAGAGCTGACCTACCACACCACCAGTTATCTATTCTCAGTTTTCAGAGCCTCAGAAAGCCAGTCATTTCATCACAATCAGCACACAGACAAAGCTTCAGTATTATCAAATGCATCTCCTGGCTATGGACTGACCCTTTCGGTCTGGAGCAGAGGAGGCTGAGGGGAGACCTCATTGCTCTCTACAACTCCCTGACAGGAGGGGGTAGCCAGGGGGGGTCGGTCTCTTCTCCCAGGTGACAGTGACAGGACGAGGGGTGATGGCCTCAAGTTGTGCCAGGGCAGGGTTAGATTGGATATGGGGAACAATTCCTTCCCCCAAAGGATTCCCCATCCCTGGCCCAGGCTGCCCAGGGCAGTGGGGGAGCCCCAATCCCTGGAGGGATTTCAGAGCCGTGGAGATGTGGTGCTGAGGGACATGGGGCAGTGCTGGGTTAATGGTTGGACTGGGTGAGCTTAGAAGTCTTTTCCAACCAAGGCTGTTCTGTGATTCTGTGCATTCCAGAAAGTCTCCTCAACACTGCAGCACCTCCCAGTTCCTCAGGATTTAGAGGTGTGCAGGAGGATATTTTGGCAGAACTGGCCTGGCCGTTCCTTCTGCATTGGACCCCCTGGAGTGCACCCCACTACCCCACCCAGAACTGCCACCCACTGTTCTTCAGCTTTCTGTCAGCCTCGCTTGAGGAAGTGACAGGCAAATAGGAAACACGTAAGGCCAAACAGTTGCCACTGCAGCCCTGCCATTCTGGCGCAGCGCTGGAGTCCTAAATGAGATTATATTTCTGGCTGTTTGCTACGGGTAGGAGGGAGACAGAGCTTAGATTTAAAGTCCTGATCAGCTGAGCATGAACGTGGAAGATCAAAGGGTCATTCAGCACACAAGCTAAGCTTTCCCTCATTGTCCTTGAACAAAATTCCTCTCACTCTAAACCAGGGAGTAAAATGCCTGTCTGCCTCCCACTCTATCCCCAAGAGAGATGGCTGCATTTCACTACTGGACAGTTTCTGCACTCAAATGTTTTGAGATGAAAAGCTCTAAAGAGCAGCAAGATAAATAAAACTGCAGTTTATTAAAAGAGACTAACAGATTATTCACCAGACCAGCCAAGCTATTTCACAGTCTGGTCATGCTTGCAGTGCAAACAGTGGGAGTTTTGGGAACAGAGCACAAGCCCTGCTAAGAGTAAGGAGACATTATGAAATAGATCATTTTCCCTAAGTCACGGAAAGGCAGGAAGCCTCTCCTAATAGTATGAATCATCAATACACCAAAAGAAGAGTGCACTTAAAAAGTAATCACTGATGGCCAGCACTGCCAACACCATAATAGAGCATGTAAATGAATACAAGGAGAGCAAGTCAGTCAAGTACCAAGAAATCAGTACAAAACAGGCAAGGGACTCAGAACTGCTTAATAATAAAGCATGTCTCATACCTGCTGCTGCAGCATCCTCTTCTGCTGCCTGGCTTCCTTCTACCCACTGCAAGAGCCATCTTATCATCCCACGCCTGTGACCCCACAGCTTCTCCTGCTGGAAAACAGACACAACAGGGATGAAGTTTATTATCTTCCTTGGGATCCTTTCATCATACACTTGCAGAATTTTGGGCACATGGTTTCCAATTCTCTATCAGCATCAGTGCTGATGGCATTCAGGACAGTCCCCTGTGTTGTGTCAGGCCGTGCATCTATGCAGGAGCTGGCATTAGGCAGTTCAAAGTGACACACAGAGGTTGTCTGCAGCAGGACACATCTAGGGGACACCAGGACTTGAGATCTATGCTGGTAGATCCCACTTATCCTAAGAGATGATCTTGTTTCTCCTCCCATGTCCCAACCACATGGATTCAGGAGTTAGCCATCATTAGAGACAGTAAGATTTCCCAGAAAAATACAGGCTGCATTAGATGTGAAATGTTCACCATTAAGGAATATGACAGCTGGCTGAGGAGAACATGTCTTAAAGGAAGCTTTATGTTTTTAGGATAGGCAAAGCCATGGTTTCTCAGTTTGAAGGGAAGAGCAGCAGCAATTAGAGCTGTAGTTCACCCATCAGCCACTGTCCAGCAAAGCGTGGCAGCTCAGCCACACAGCACTACCCTCCTGCTTCCTGAAACCAAATTAGATTAGAAAGTGTTAAAAATGGGATAGAGAAAAAAAAAATTTACATAAAGGGCTGTATTTGGCACAAGAATATTATTTTCTCATAGACAGAAATCCCAAGACAAGCTCACCAAAAAGTGCTGCTGAACTTTTCCAGAACATGGAACTCATGAATTCAGAAGCACAGGTAAACAAAACCGTGTGGTAACAACTGGCACAATGTAATTAGGAAAAAATGCAGACACTGAAGAAAATAACCTACTTGGGTCACCTCAGAGCTCAGCAAGCCAGGAGTTCATATGGGAAGAAACTGCCTTTTTTTTTTGGCCATGAATAATTACAAAAACAGGAGTTTCAAAGGAAATCAGCAGTTCCAGCTGGCACATGAGCCTAGAAGAGCCATTTTGCAGCAATGTGCTTCTAACGGAACACAACAACAACATTGCTCACCCCAAACTTACTTACCTGACAAATTTCTCCAAGCAAGACAATGTTTTATTTTTCCTAATTCAAGATATAAAGGACAGTGATCATATTGCATGATACAACCTGGTATAAAAGCCACTGCTCCCATCCTGTGATAGGCTTCCTCCAGATATATCCTCTCATTCTCCATCCATTGTGTTGGCAATTTGCATTCACTTGGGTGTTTCTTTGGCTCCCTCAGTTTCAAGGCACAGAACTAACCAGTCTTAAGGGAAAGATAAACCTGCCTAAAGAGAGAAGCCAAACAAATGCATATTTGCTGTCAATCAAACCATCCCAGCAATGGTGCTGCTCAACATACCAAACTGGTAGTAGTTTGTTCTCATAATCATTTTGCCTAGCCCTGGTTCTTATTTCCACCTTGCCTCTTACAACCTTCTCTTAAGGTTACTTATTTTCTTGACTTTTGCCTGAGCCTCCAGGTATACCCCACCCTGGGGTGGCATTTGGTTTCTCTGTGACCTAACTCCTCTTTTCACTCTGGATCTAAACAGTTGGCACCTCCTAAATTATCCCTCTAACTCCACTACTGCAGGCAACTCCCTGAGGCACAGAATATGGTGATTAGGGCCCCACTCTTTAATTAGTGGAGCAAGCAAAGACAAATTCTGTCCCTACTATACTCACATATAACCTGTTCTTAACATCCCCTAAGTTCTTATTGCACTCAAGATATTCATGTCAGCTGGAAACTGAGCTACAAAGTCTGTGGCAAGTTGCCCACAGCACCAGTTTTATAAAAAATTGCCCACAGGATGGGCTCAGAAACACCCAACAGGAGAAAGTTCCGCCTTTAATTCCCACATCAGTGTCATTTCTGGTGACAAATGTTTCTTACACCTGTGGAAGTTTGTGTCATTGGGCTGAACAACATGAGCAGAGTTTTCCTTTAAGGAAGTACTCAGCAGACTTGATTGATCAGGAAGTGAGGAATAAACATCAGTGCCAGGCAGTTGGAGAGCACTGCCTAGACTGGAAGGAATGTATTAAAGGAGCAGATCACAAATCCAAAGGCAAGACAAGAGAATCCAAAAAAATAACCTATTTTGGCAGGAACAGGATGAGGATGGCATAAAAATAACTGGCCTATCAATAGAGTTTAGTCCTGCCAGGGCAAAACATACTTTTATTGCAACTATTTAATAATTAGATTATAGTATGAGACCCAGGGGAGGGAGGGAACCAGGAAGTGGGGCTATATTCAGCTGTAACTAAGTGAAAAACTTCTGCTTTCGGTAAAACTCAGACTGGATCTCTTTTCTGTTAAAGGAAAAAAAAAGAGAGGGAGGGAGATGTAGGCCAAACTGGATTGACCTTGCTCCTGGTGCCAGAAAACACAGGCTCCACTCAGATGTCTGCATGCCAGAGCCCCAGGGAAAGAGCGAGTGCATGGCTTCTGTTCAAGTTCACTGCAACACCCCTATCCATCTCCAGCTAGTTCTGCTCTGCAAGTCCATCAGCTCAATGTATGGGGCATGGCCATGGTTCCCCATACAGGGGGTTTCTGTGACTGTTTATACCATAATTCAGTATCCATTGAAATCTAAACCAGCTTCAGGCTTTAAAAAAGAAACACAAACCCCCTCCCAGCTCTTTGTGAACTGTCTGCAAACACACCCTCTCAAAACTGGAGTGCTGATGTGCAACAGCAGATGAGTTTGGGTTTTTTTAATGTGAAAGTAAAAAAAAAAAAAACTGTTAATCTGCAAATAAATCTCACAGCCTAGACTAGGTTCAGCACTACGACTGTCTGAATTAAAATACATTCCCTGCTGTTGGGTTTGCTTCTGAAGTGTAGCAAGGCTCACTGCAGAGTTGGCCTCTTCAGCTGGAAACTGAAATCAGAGCTTAAAAATACACAGGGCAGATTTTCCTACCACATTAAGTCCTGTGCACCTCTTACCATCTGTATACACCTACCTGCACTTACCCTGTGTGCACACCACTGACTACACTTCAGTCAAGAACCACGTTCAAGCTTCTCAGCTAGAGAGTCAGAATAATTTAGGCTCCAACCCCCACTCAGAGCCAGGCCAATGCAGATCAGGTTGCTCAAGCCCTGTCCAAAAATACAGCCAAACAGCAGCCAGCCCTCAGTGATTCTATAGTAAAAATGCCCTTGTGAGAGATACAGTGACCCACTCCCATATGGGCCTTTCAGACACATCAGACTGGATCAGGAATCCTTCAAGCATGGGTCAAGAGGTTCTGTGATGCTGCTCTTATCACCCAGACCAACCACACCTAAAACCCAAACATTTAAAGATATGAAGCTGGAGCCCAAACCAGAGGGAAAGCCACCTCTGCTCACCTTCTGAAGACATGACAGTAAAAGCAGCAGCCATCCTGGATCTTCATATCTGTGTAACAGCACCCTGGATTTTTGCACCACTTCCCCATTATCCCAGTCTTTCTGTACCTCCAGCCCACAGAGCTGGACTGAGAGGATACCTAAAAGCAAATGAGATTTATTCAAGTATAACACTTCAGCTATTTTTATAGTGTATTTTCATTATATAGCATTTCTCTCACTTGCTTTAAAACACGCTGAAGTAGGTAAACTAGCCCTGCAGGGAAAGCATCACAGCAAATAACACACAAAGCCATTAAAGTGGAGGCTTTAACATTTATAAAGCACTTAGCAACTGAAAAACCTGACGTACTTTACAAGCATTTATTCTGCTTCATAGCCATTCCTACATAAGCAAGCCTACTTTATCTCATCACTAATGGAAGTGATGGCTATATTAAGATTCCACTGGCAGCTCACTCAATGCCATGGCTCCAGAGCAAGTGGGAACCAAGGCAGAAGAACAATTTTAAACCTCATTTGCAACCTATTGATGCTTGTACCCGATTACAGAGATTGGCTTTGGTAAAAATTCCCTTTTTATTGCATCTATTTTCTAAAATTCAGCAAGATATACTTTTTTTTTTTTTTTTTTTTTTTAAAGATACAATAGTGAATGTGCCTAAGTTCCAAAGAGTTTTAGTGAGACTAAAGGCCTAGAGAGATTTCAGCAAACTCAGCAAGATCTCCAGGGCCAAGAGATTTCTAACTCTGCTGACATCAGTGGTAATCTGGCACCTACATATATTAAATAACTGAGGATTTAAAACCCCAAAACCTCATTTTTGTGCGATTTAACATTAAATTTCAAGTCATCAAGCACTTGCTAAACTCTCTTCTGCTGTAGCATCAGGAAATTCTTCATTTCCTATTTGGCAAATTCTGAGAGAGTTAAGAGACTGCAAGTCTGCCTTAAGAAGCTTATTAAAGGGAGCTTAACCCCAGGGGAGATCTTTGTCAGCAGAAGCTACACCAGTTTTGCACCCTGAAAATATCACGCCCTCTCTTCCCAAGCCAATCCCCAATGTCAGTGCTTGCTCAGGAGGAAAAGCAGCAGTTTCAGGCACTGACATCTAGTGGTGATGCCAATATGGAAGGCACCTGTAGGCATAAGCAGCCTCTCAAGTTTCACATCCCTTTGTGTTTTCCCCCCAGAACAGACCTGCAGTTTCAGCTCCAGCAAATGCCAGGGCTGGAGCTTCTTCAGTACCCACTCTAGCACACAGCCAAGGGCTCTACACATCCTTCACATACAAATTAACCTATTTATTTCTGCCATAATCCTCCTAGGTCTGGGCTGGATTTTGAACTGAAGCGCAGTAGCAGTAAGTTAAATCCTTGCAGTACTGCTCGTAGGTACACAGACACAGAAAAGCTCTTGCAGGCTCTGCTGTGGTCATGATATCATCTGACTGTTGCTATTCTGAGAGCATGAGTTTAGCAAACCTAAAGCCATCTTCCCTTCTCATTTCCCCTTGCCTCCACACACAGGGCTTACTCTGCAGTTACGTCAATTCAGTGTTCAAACTGTGCAGAGGACTGAAGAGTTTGCATTACCATTTTAATTATCAGGAGTCGGTAAGATAGCATGGGGAACTGGATTCCTGGCTCCTGTTCAAGTACTGCCACCTCTAGGAAAGTTTTCAACCACCACCCACTTCTGTTTGCTTTGTTTTTCCAATAACATCCTGTTGGTGGTGGTAAGTCCTGCTAATACGCATTAATATAAACAACTTATTTCAGACATGAGCTTCAGTCACACCTAGAAGCTCTAATTAATGTTTTACTTGCTTATCTGATAAAATTAAGCACTGTAGTTCTCATATAAGGCAGAGTTTTTGAAAGAAGAATCCTTCAGCTGTCATCAACAGGCAACTATTTCGGTGAGATGTGGTCATGTGTAACACTCTTTCAGATAATTGTCATTGTTCTACCACAGACAATTCCACTTAACACAAGAAGAGATAAAAGATGAAGAAGCTGCAACCAGAAGTAGCTTTGAAATCTTGTCCATTGCTCCTGACTGCCCCACATTTCCACTAGAGCCCTTCATCAGCTTGATCATGAGATACATTCACTCTCCTGAGGCTTGAGCTTTGTCTCATAGAAAATACAGGGGAGATGAGCACATTCACACTAACTCCTCCCTTTTCTTTCCATGAAGGAATAGTGCACTACTTTCCTTTGTTCCCATTCCTCCTGCCCTTTGAGGCCATGCTTTAGTTCATCCCAAATTAATCTTAAACCTTTCAAGTCAGTCTCATAACTCATGAGCAGCATGTTCATTAGCCTAGCACTAGATTTTGGCTCAACTGCAATTTGAAATTCTATTAAATTCCAGGCAGTCTTTTCTTTTTTTCTTACAAAGTAGGAAGAATTCCTGCAGTTGTGCAGCAGTGTCTTCTCCAGACTTCCTAACGAGTTGTTCACACCCCCATAGTTTCCCTGGGCTTAATGCATACAATTTTTAGATCAAATGTATGCTTATTTGCAACCAATACGTACACTGCTGCCCCACATACCACACATACTGCTTCCCCTTCCTCTCTGCTTGTGCAAAAGTAGAGGTATTTCATCGTGACTTCTTCAGAAGGTTTGCCTTTCAGCATTTCACAGGAGATTGGATACACCTAGGAGCAATAAGAGTTTGGAATGAGAGAAATGGTATTACTTGCATGACTAAGGATGACATGCACTCATGAGGATCATAGGATTAGGCTCTGGGAATTTCATAATCCCTGGAGATAACCATAGTTGGAAAGAAATCATGTGTTTGACTAAATACCCTCATTTTTCCCCAGGTCTTTACACAGAGCATTGTACCTCTGCTCACAGACAGTGTTATCATGTTATTATTTTATGTCTCATCAGCTATCGGCCTAATCACAACCAGGGAAACAGCTCCCAAAGAGTGCTTGGCCTGCACAGGGGACCACCCAGGGGTGAATTTGCTGCCCCCCTGCTCCACGCCTGCCAGAGGCCGGGGTCTGCAGGAGCCCCCACCGAGGAACCACACAGGGCCTCACAGCTCCCAGCCCTACGAACCACAGAGGCACAGCGTCACCAAACAAACGCCCTCCCCCAGACGATATGTTGAGAGCTGAAAGATTAATTAACGACAACAGCCTTTCCAAATGAGGGCCCAAAGCAGCACAGCCCCGCTAGGCCCCTCCAAAGGCCCGCCCTAGGCCGGCCCAGCGCGGAGCCAAGGCCCGGGAAAGGCCTCTCCCTCCAGCAGGCCGCACGCAGGGCAGGCCCCAGCACCCCCCTCAGCAGGAGGGGGGCCGAGAGCCGGAGGCGCGGCGCTCCCCGCCTCCGCCTCAAGAGCAACGGGGACTCACCGCCTTCCTCCACCCAATCACTCCATGGACCCGGCGACGCGCCTCTGTGCCCGGCCCCAAGATGGCCCCAGCGGGAGGGCTCAGGCTGCCCGAAACCAACATGGCTCCCTAGGGAAAACACCCGCTCGCGTCGCCGGGAGCCCGCTGACTTCAAACCCGGACCCAAGATGGCCGCCGCCCCAGTCCCCCCACCAAGAGCCCTCTGCCCGAACTCAAGATGGCCGCCGGTAGCTTCACTCCCAGCTGCGCCGCCGGGATACCTGTCCGAATCCAAGATGGCAGCCCCCGCTGGCGCGAGGCTGGCTTGGGGTCACGTGACGGGGGGGTGTGGACCGTGTCCCGGCGGAAGCGTGAGGGACCGAGCAGGGAACAGGGACTGGCGGCGGCGGGAGCGGGCTGGCGCCGCCGGAGCAGACGTGCCGCAGGACGGGAGACACGGCTGTCACCACGGAGCCCGCCAGCGCTAACACGGCGGCGACCGCCGCTTCGCGGGCTGGGGGCGCCGGGGACCAGCCAACCTCGCTGCCCCCGCCCCCGCCGAGGATGCCGCGCAGGAAGGTGAGCGCGACCGGGAAACTGGGGAGGCGCCCGGCGGGGGAACCGGCGAGCTTGGGCCGTAGCTTTTCCCCCTTCCCCACCCCCTCTGTTGCTTCTCACGGGCACAAAACCGAGGGGAAAATAGCGGCCTTCAGCCCCCAGCGCCCGCCCCGCTCTCTCCCTGAGTGGCTCCCGCACTGGCACGCTGGGCGCTGATTGGCTGTCTTGCTTGTCACTCATCGCCCTCAACGGTTACCGTTTCCCCTCCCCCGCGCCTGCAGCGCCGCCCGCCTCTTTACTTTTCTGATTGGACAGGCAGTTGGAGAGCTGGTCTCTTACTGGTCGGGCTGCCTTGCCGGGCCTGCCGCTCATTGGCTATCGCGGCTGTCAATCTACGCCCTCAGTGGTCGCCTCCCCGCGCGTGCCTTGTTTCTCCCTTTCTCCCTTCCCCCATCCCACTCCGCCCCCCCCGCAGTGATGTTTCTGTGGGAGCGAGGCGTGTCCTGATAGGCTGCCGGCTGCTGTCACTCACGCCCGGCGGCCGCGCCTTTTTCCTCTCTAAGCCGTCATTGGCGGGTTCTCCCTTTCGGTCCCTCCCACGCGCTTTGTGATTGGCTGGGACCGGCGAGTCTCCGTTGGGCGCAAAACAAAGCGGCGCGGGGGCCGTGCTCGCGCCACTGTGCTTGCGGGGCGCCGGCAGCCGCTCCCGCCTTTCTCCTCAGGCGGGCGCCGCCACCTCCCACTGTCCTCTCACCGTCCCCTCGGGCCGGCGGCCGCTCGGGGGTACCTCCACCCTCGCTCCGTGGGCCTGGAGGCCCTGACCGAGACCCGCCGGGCAGCGGAGGGATGTTTGGTGGCCTGGTGGCTGCCCGACAGCCCCTGAGGCCTGCTTCCCTCAGGGAGCTGCTCAGCCCTCACCGCCAAGGCAAGGTGAATACAACTGCGGTCACAGCCTCTTTTGGCCCAGCCTCTTCGTTTTTCTCTGCCTTCCTTCCGCTGGGCAGCCCTGGCGCTGCCCTGAATTGCTGAGGGGTTTTGAGGCGGTTTGGCTGTTGTTGGAGCCCATCTGTTTTCCCCACCATCTGCTCCCCTGGTGCCTTGTACCGTGCTGGGCTGCCTCTGTTTGGAACTGCAGCAGTGCTGTGGGCTTGGCGGGGCAAACCGAGCATGGTCACCTCCCAGCGTATCCTCTCCAGCCTTCAGGCTTCATTTACCTTTTGCTTGAAATAAAATCTGTGTTCTTTCTTAGTGGATTGGTTTGCAGAACCTTTTATTATTGAAGACACTGATGCTGCATATTTATTAAACTAAAATACTTTCTTCAGCGTAATACACTTGACATTTATTAGTTTGTATATGTCATTGTATACAATGATTTATACAGATAAACCTCCCTGCCAGGGGAGGGTTAGACTGGATATTGGGAACAATTCCTTCCCCCAAAGGGTTCCCCAGCCCTGGCCCAGGGCAGTGGGGGAGTCCCCATCCCTGGAGGGATTTCAGAGCCGTGGAGATGTGGTGCTGAGGGACATGGGGCAGTGGGCACTGGGCAGTGCTGGGTTAATGGTTGAACTGGGGGAGCTTAGAGCACTCTTCCAACCAAGACTGTTCTGTGATTCTACAATTGTGTCATCTTGAAATTATCTATCGAGCATCAAGTAGTATTTTTTTTTTAGTAGTATAAATACAATATGCTAGTTTAAGTGCTCCTGTGCTAATGTCTGGGTCTGCGGTGTTGCAGAGGAATGCAGGCAGCAGCTCAGATGGAACAGAAGACTCTGATTTCTCTACTGATCCGGAGCACACGGACAGCTCTGAAAGTGACGGCACATCACGACGATCCGCCCGTGTGACCCGTTCCTCAGCCAGACTCAGTCAGAGCTCTCAAGGTAAATGCTTTGTTTTCTTAAACAAGGAAAAGAAAAGCAGCCTCTTAAACAACAAGAGGCTCAATGTACTCAATATTCCTTTAGAATTTCAATGTGTGGAGTTTATACCTAAATAAAAATATATAACATTTTCATTGCCTAGTAAGGTACCACAGCAAAAAGCTGTCTTTATAAGTGCATGTGACACAAATGAGGTAATATAATCTAAGATTACAGTGGTGGTGGAAGTCAAAACTTGAGTATTCTCTAAACAGTAAAGCTTTCTGCTTGTTCAAGGAAATGGGAAGCAAACCCCATGATTCGGCTGCCAGCTTTGATTCATTTTTCTGAGAACTCTAAACATTTGCAGTTATATTGGTACCAGAGCCAAGCTAGAGAGAGGGTGTTTAAGGCTCAAAGGCTTCTGTTTTCTTTGCTTGTTTGTTTGGGGTTTTCTGTACTGCAAGGAAAGATGTATTTCCATAACTTGACCCTACTCTGCAATAAATGTAATCAATATATTGCCACTTATTTTGCACGCTTCTACTTTGGCATCCAGGTTGTAAGAGGAAACACTGAACGTGTCCACCTCCTTGCTTTTAGTGTTAGCATAGTCATTTCTTGGTTGTTAGTTAATAAGCTGCTATCTGGCATCAAGTGGAGGAAATGACAGTAGACAATAACTCGTTTCCATTGCTCTATGTGTACGCTTTGATAAGGAATCTGCTTTGTGACAAATTTTATTGCAGGTAAGAAATACAGGTGTATGATTGTCTGGTAATTAGGTCTTAAAAACAAGAAGAAAGGTGGTTTGGATGTGTATGGGATGCCTGTGCTATACCTAGTGTATGAAAGCATTATTTTCATACAAAATAATTGGTTTATGGTCTTATGAACAGTATAGGATCACAGAACCACACACGGGGTCCCAAATAGAGCTCCCCACCAGAAGCAGTCTTGCTATTCAACACCGATAGCTCTTATGTAAACTGACAGTTCTTTAGCTTTGCAAATGGGAGCTGGTTTGTAATTACTAGTTAATTAAGCAATTAAGTCCAGAGAAAGCTGATCTGATTCCCAGATTCCTCAGTGTTGGTAAAAGTGTCAAAAGAACAGAGCATATCTTTGTGACGACGTGCAGAGCCAGCACTCTGTGTCCGTACCCAGCGTTAGGTGTTGGCATTACAGACCTGAGAGCACGTGTGAGGCAAGTCTGTGATGACAGTGGTTATTGTGGGTGTAATTATGGTGTTTCTATGGCATTAGATTCCAGCCCAGTTCGTAATCCACCGTCGTTTGGAGCGGAAGAGCCTGTGTATTCCACGAGGAGGGTAACCCGCAGCCAGCAGCAGCCTGCTCCTGTGACTCCAAAGAAATACCCGCTCCGGCAGACTCGTTCATCTGGCTCAGAGACTGAGCAAGTGGTTGACTTCTCTGATAGAGGTATGTTAGGTGCAGTGAGGTGTTGCAAGTTTGCAGAATGCTTTTGGTAAGAGTATGTGACTCCGTTCTCTGAGGGCACAGTGTAATATCCAGAGCATAGAGGGTTTGAGACAGCTATCCGGAGTTGCTTTACGTATTTTTTTGAAAGCTTTCTTTCAGGCAAATTTGTAACATCTTGATCCTTATTCAGACACTAAAAATGCAGCGGATCACGATGAGTCTCCACCTCGTACCCCCACCGGGAATGCCCCTTCCTCAGAGTCTGATATTGATATCTCCAGTCCAAATGTATCCCATGATGAGAGCATTGCCAAGGACATGTCCGTGAAGGATTCTGGAAGTGACCTGTCTCACCGCCCTAAGCGCCGCCGCTTCCATGAAAGCTACAATTTCAACATGAAATGTCCCACTCCTGGTTGTAACTCTTTAGGTAATTTCAACTCCAGGATTAATTAATTAATGTTGGGTTTTGCCTTCCTGCTGTGATATTCAATAAGTCCCGTTCAGTTGAGTTACTCATCCTAACAATATGCCCTTAATTAGGATCAGAAGTATTACTGAGAAGTGGGTGTAGAGAAGGGATATGAAGCATATCTGCAGGTGTATTCTTCCTGGAGGTGTTTTCTGTCTAGGAGTGTTTGGGGGATGATAGGGTAAAGAGCAAGTTAGAAGTATGAGCACAGGTGTGGGAGAAAGATGCAGAGTTGCAGGCAGGGTACTGATCTCTGCCAGGAGCAGGTTTTCAGAAACAAATCATTGCAGACCTCTAATATACCCAGCTGCTTGCATGGAGTGCAGCTTTTGAGTCAGTGTGAAAAAGATTTGCCTTTGTTCTTAAAGCTTGTGTCATGAACCATGAAGTGTGCTCCTTTTGTCACACTGGTAATAAACTGAGCATGCTCCTTGAGAAACTCATATGAGGTAACTGCCCAGCTGGGATACTTCTTAAACCTCTTTATGATCATGTGTTAAAAGGTTTTTTGGTTTTTTTTCTGATCCTTTGCAGGGCACCTAACTGGAAAACACGAGCGACACTTCTCCATATCGGGATGCCCACTGTATCATAATCTCTCAGCAGATGAGTGCAAGGTATATGAGTCTTCTGTTTTATCTTCCTTATGGGTGTTTTTTTGGAACAAAATGCCAAGACCTGTCATTTGTAAACAGAAAATAAAGTTAGCATCTTTCAGCAGCATTTGTGTGTGCAATCATCTGTGAATTACAGTTCAGAAAATGCACCTAAACGAGAAAAGGCAAAGATAAAGGCTTTTTTAGTAGTTTGTTGCAGCATTGACAGATGAGTTTTGGTTTGCAGGTGCGAGCACAGAGCCGGGATAAGCAGATCGAGGAGAGAATGCTGGCCCATCGGCAGGATGACAACAACAGGCACGCCACCAGGCACCAGGTGGGCAATCTGCATGTAGTGGAGTGGCTGCTCAGTTAAAAGTGGAAAAAAACCTCAGCTTGTGGTCCAGCAACAGTGATTTTAACTTGATCTCCCTTCTTTGATTCTTGGATAAACTGTACTGAGTCCTGGCACTTCCCATTTGTCATCTCCAGTTTGTTTCAGCAAGGGCAATTTGTTGTATCCCTTAAATGAGAGACTGGAGCAGGTAGTGAGAGCAGAGAGGTGGTGTTGGCCAGTAACACCACAAAGGAGGCTGGAGCTGTTCTCAGGATGATCTTTTCTCTGGGCTTTGGTGTGTAGGAAAAGAGAAAATTCCTGCACAACTGTAAACTGCAATTTTACTCTGACTAAACAGAAAAGAATAAAACCAGGGGGATTACATATTTTCAGTTCATCTGTCTTGGACTTGAGTCAAGATGAGTTAATGAGTCAGCTCTGAGCTTTTCCCCATGATTAAGCAGTGCATAAGGAGTGCACCCTGTCTTGTAGGGCTGAGGGACACTGGCAAAGGCAAGCTGTGGTAGGAAGAAAAAAATTCCTATTTTACATACCTGTGTTGTACCTGCAGTGCCCTCTCATTAGCACAGGATTTGGTTCAGAGGCAACGAACCTCATCCAATGACAGCCAGGACAGAGTCCTTTAGGTTGGGAAGGTGAAGAAATATTTTGAAGTGGATGAAGCCTGGTGAAGGTTTCCACCTCTGGTTTCTTTCAGGCACCAACAGAGAGACAGCTGCGATACAAGGAGAAAGTAGCTGAGCTCAGGAAGAAGAGGAACTCAGGGCTAAGCAAGGAGCAAAAAGAAAAATATATGGTAAAAGCAATAATTCTGTTCTTTCATTCCCTTCTATCTGAAATGAGACCACTAAGCAGGAGTTTGGCTTTCCCAGTCATCCTGCAACGTTCTCAGCTAAAACAGCTGCAAGATCCAGCAGCTTAGAATCAGCATGGCAGCAAAACCTCCTCTTTTATTCTTCTAGGAGCACAGACAAACCTATGGCAATACCAGGGAACCTCTACTTGAAAACCTGACGAGTGAGTATGACCTTGAGCTTTTCCGAAGAGCGCAAGCACGGGCATCTGAGGACCTGGTGAGACATCTAACTTACAATACATCTCATAGCAAATGTCTTTGTTAGAAATGTGAATGCTTTTGGGGTTTTGTTGTACCTGTGCAGATAGAATCAGAGTTTGTATGAAGAGCAGCTACAGCCCAGCCAACTTACACTAGGAATAATGGTTTAAGTGCCAGCCATTCGCAGGGTTTGCTGAAAGTGCAGCTGGAGTTTAGCATTTGCAGTCCTGAGTGCTGCAGGAATAGTTAGTAACAGTCCCATTTAATAGGTGTTTGTTTCCAGTGAAAGAATGGACAGCTTCACCTGCTGAAGCAATGGCTAGGGAGTGATGATAACAAACGACAAAAGCCATCTTGGTAGTAGCTGGTGACTGTGGAATGGACTTCAGAACCTTGTATTGCTGAGGCTTCTGTAGGTGCTTTCCAAAGCCACCTTCCATCTCCAGAGATGAACCAGAAGATACTTCAATGCTTACCAGTGCCAACTGCATCTGGGATATCTGAGGCAGAGCCTTGGGCTGTATCCTCTCCCTACAGATTAGGAAAGAAGCCTGAAGCAGCAAGGAGCTTACATGACTTTCATGACAGAATGAGTATGATCCCAGTGTTGGCATGCTACTCAGTGCTGCTTCACAAGACATTTCCTGATGACAGGAACAGTTTGTCACTGTACAACTTGTGGACAGGGCTCAGACTGAGTTTGGTTGAGGAGAGGTCTGTGGGAGGGGGTCATGAGGTGTGATCACACCGAAAGATTAATTTAGAAGACTTGAAGTAAATTATTTCCTCGAGGCAAAGAAACAGGGCCCTCTTCCTCTCTACCTACTTTTTAATTTTTTAAAAATTAATCATCCATTTTTTTTATGTTGTTCATAGGAGAAGTTGCGGCTCCAGGGCCAGATCACAGAAGGCAGCAATATGATTAAAACAATCGCTTTTGGCCGTTACGAGCTGGATACCTGGTATCACTCTCCCTACCCAGAGGAGTATGCTCGGCTGGGACGTCTCTACATGTGCGAGTTCTGTCTCAAATATATGAAGAGCCAGACAATCCTGCGCAGACACATGGTAAGGGCTGGGGCAGAGCTGACTCCTGAGCTCTAAATCTGATGTCAGCAGATAAACATTTTAAACCATGACTTGTTAGCCCAATTGCTCGCTTTAGGAGGTGAGAGGACTGCATGTTTCCTGGTATATCCAGTAGCTGCTAACTGTCTCTGCCCTTAAAACAGCAGTGTCACCCTAACTTTGTTTTCCTGTCGTAGGCCAAATGTGTTTGGAAACATCCACCGGGTGATGAAATCTACCGCAAAGGCTCCATCTCTGTGTTTGAAGTGGATGGGAAAAAGAACAAGGTGATTAACTGTGATCATTAGGCTGGTCTTTGAGTGTGGAGTCTGTCTTTCAAATGTGCCAGGCACTGCTTTTCCTGTAGAGAAACAGGATGCAAATGGCCCTGTCTTCTTCTAATTGCAGAAAGGCTGCTAGAGTCTGATCTGTCCATTCCTGCAATTCTGGCAGTAGTTTTCTCTGCATTTTCTTTGTGGTTATTCCTCAGCCCTGTTGTGCTCCAGCAGTTCTGTCTGTTGTCTCACACTGTGCTTGGAGATGTGTGTCAAGGTCCCTTTGTGAAAGTCAGTGGGGAGATTTCCGTGCTTCGCCCCAGTAGATTCCTACTGCCCATCTCCCTTCACTGTGAATACTCACATTTGGGTCAGAGAGGGAACAGCCTAATGTTATTGAGGGTGAGTGACCTCCTTAACCCTGAGCTGAAGAGTAGAACATGGGTGCAACTGCAGATTCAGTGCTGGGTTGTAGCACCATGCCAGTGCCTTGCCTCTGGTTGTGTCCAGTCTTGAAGGCTTCAGAGGAAAGAGCAGAGAAACAAATGCAAAAGCTAAAGTTTGCACTGCTGCAGTCTTTTCTAGTTACCAGAGATAACCTTGAAGCACGAGATCAATACAATACTGTGCAAGCAAGCAGAGATCCAACCTTCTGCTCCTCTTCACTGAGGATGTGATGTTTTGGGCACTTGGAGATGGGTATCACAAACCTCAGTTCCCACCCTTAGGAAGCTAAGCTTATCGAGTTTCAGCACAAAGGAAATTCTTTCCTGGCCCAGCTGCCCTGTTTCAAAGACTGGACATCATTTCTTAGATGATTCAGGATTTTCTTGTCATTCCCCACGTATGCCTGTTTTTGTCCACTCTTGGGATGTTCCACTGTAATAAATGGATGCATCCTATTCTCCTTTTGCTTCTAGATCTACTGTCAAAACCTGTGTCTGCTGGCAAAACTTTTCTTGGACCATAAAACACTGTATTATGATGTTGAACCCTTCCTCTTCTATGTCATGACAGAAGCTGACAACACTGGCTGTCACCTGATAGGATATTTCTCCAAGGTTAGTTGAAAATACATACATCCACATTGCTACTTCACTCAGATGAGACTGGGGACACCAATTATCACTGCTGAATTTCCCCTCTGAGTTTTTGCAGTCTCAGGATTTGTTGCTTTTAGGAGTAGATAAAGTTTCAGACCTCATCTGCATGAATTGTTCTTGCTTCTTTGCTGCAGGGATTGCAGGTGCTTTGCCATAGTGTTTTTCCTCATTGCTAGCCAAAACCAAATGAACTTTTGTGGCTAGGAAGCATAGTGGTGTCTCAAATGTAGGCAAAAGTAGTGATAAAGGAAATGTAAAGAAATGTGGAGAAAAATACATTAAAATAAGTATTGGTCACCATGATTTCTTTTTAAATAAAGTACTCGAAGGAGTAAAAATTCTTAGGTGGAGAAGCTGAGATGTAACTCAAATAACTTAAGCAGCCCCACAAGTAAGTGAGTGGCCAGGCTCAGAGCAGGAGCCAGTTTTCCCAACTGTTTGCTCAGACATGTGGCCTACCTAAAAAAAAAAAAAAAAAAGCCAATCTCTTTGCTTAACCTCTGCTGCACATTGGTGAAATCCATTAACTGGTTGTTCTTAATTCAATATAAAAAGCAATTACCCTTTGGGACGTGGTGATATCAGGCAGTGCAGTTACCAGTTTAGATATTTGAGTCAGTGAAATTCTATAGGTAGGAGAATACTCTCCCAAATAAAGAGCAGGAAATTATATTCCTTAAATCACATGAGTCAAAACTGAATAAATACCTAAAAAAAAAAAAAAAATGCTCTGAAGAAAAATCTGCCTTGATCTGTGGATAAGTGTGTCTGAGTCTCCTTTGCACGAACATTTCAATATACACCATGTGCTTATAATGCTGCTGTCAAGTTCTTGTTGCATGTAAGCCAGGTAGATGACAGAGGTGGTAGCAAGAGTGTTACTGGCTCCTTCTCAGGTACAACTGCATGGCCAGCAGTCCTAGGCTTAAAACTGTGCCCAGCACACCTAATTTAATGGCTAATAAAGTCAGACACTAAGCCAGGCTGGTAGCTGAAGGATGATTGTGTTCCTTGTTGTTAGGCAGGTTTTTCTACTGTTGCTCCTTTCACCTTGTAATGTATCAGTTGCACAGGCCTGTTCAGTCTGTTGGGATTATGATATACTCACTGTTTGTACAGATCTAGACCTGCTAATCTGTCCTCTCTGTCTTCTTGTTTTTAGGAGAAGAATTCTTTTCTCAACTACAACGTTTCTTGTATCCTGACAATGCCTCAATATATGAGGCAAGGTTATGGCAAAATGCTCATTGACTTCAGTAAGTATAGAGAGAGAAATTCTGGAAACGTGACAATTTCACCAAGAATTCTTAACATATCTCTGGTGGTGCTTGAGCAGGTTTTGTTATAGCTGATTTCTGCTTGTGCTGTTTAAGGATAAATAGTTGGGTTTTTGTTTTTTTTTTCCCCTTTACAGGCTATTTGCTTTCTAAAGTAGAAGAAAAAGTTGGCTCTCCGGAACGCCCTCTGTCTGATTTAGGTCTCATCAGCTACCGTAGTTACTGGAAGGAAGTTCTTCTTCGTTACCTGCATAATTTCCAAGGAAAAGAGATCTCTATAAAAGGTCTGTTTTCAAGCTCAATAAGCTTGTAGTGCATTGGTTCAGGAACATTCACTCGATTTTCCTCAAATCTGAGGCAGGTCATGCCTGACTCATTCATGCAAGTGTTTGTGTAGCAGCACAGTTAGTGGAACATTCCTATAGTTGGGCATGGCTCCTCTCCAGTCCTGCCACTGTTAATGATAAGCCAGCTTGAAAGTATGTAATGGCTTCTTCTTTTAAAAAATACATTTTCATAAAGAGATTTAGCAAATAACTTTATCCATCTGTAGATTAGAATATTAATTTTAAAAAGAAAAATGGCTCCACTGAGAGGCTTTCAGATACTTTGGAAAAATACTAAAAATATTTGGACTTATTTTAATAGCATTTTTATGTTTATGGCACCTTGGAGTATGCAGCATTTCATAGAGATATCAAGGTAGTTCTGAAGAAGTGGCTACATCTTCTTTCAGAGGATTATTGCACCGTATTAGCTTGGATCCTAAAATTAGTATCACTAAATCATTGTGATGTCTAGGCTGGCTTTCAGTTTTGGGGTGAGCTGGGCTGTTTGTGTACAGCTCTGCATGGCTTTCATCTGCAGCCTGTGGTTCTTCGACCTCTTTGCAGCCCTTGAGAGTCCCAAGCCCCATCCAACCTGGCCTGGAACACTGCCAGGGAGGGGGCAGCCACAGCTTCTCTGGGTGACCTGGGCCAGTGTCTCACCACCCTCACAGCCAAGAATTCCTGCCTAAGATCTCATCTAAATCCCCCCTCTTACAGTTTAAAACCACTACCCCTTGTCCTGTCGCTCCATGCCCTTATAAAAAGAGCTTATATCTGCAAGGAATTCTGTGTATATTGCTACAAAAAGGAGTTGCATAAAACTTGTAGTTGAAAACTAACAATTATAGGCTATTGCAGAGGGATTTGTTTCTGTTCTAACATAAGCTGATACTGGTTTGCAGAAATCAGCCAGGAGACTGCAGTGAACCCTGTCGACATTGTTAGCACATTGCAGGCACTTCAGATGCTCAAGTACTGGAAGGGAAAACACCTGGTCCTAAAAAGACAGGTAAGATTTGTGGTGGCTGTTCCTGCTTTTTTTCTTCCCTTATATTTAGCTGTTAGATTCATCTGAACTTGCTGAAATCAGTATTTCCTTTGCATTGTGCTGGGGTTTCCAGCCTTTTGATTCTAGTGGGGGGGAGCACTGTCATTTCAAATGCTGATAAAATATGTGGGCATCCAGCCTGATTCTTCAGTATGCACTGTATTGATCTTCCTCTTCTGATGTGTGGAATAACATTGTTCATTGTAAGTGGCTTTTCAGAGGAGCAATGGATCAACGTTCCCATCATACTTCTCATCCTTCCTGCCCTTTAGTGGGCAAATGGATGACATAGAAGTGAATTAATGGAAACGTGAATAAATCCTCTTCGTACCCTCATTAGATAGAAGACAAGTGGTTTATAAATCCCCAAATGTGACAGCTTCTCTCTCTTGTTCTCCCCTCCCTGTAGCTAAAAGCAGCTTTATCAGTGTGATACGAAGGGCTTCTAGAAAGCACCATGGAGGGAGTGCTGAGCAGTTAGTAGGCCAGTCATCTTCAGATTTGTGGACTTAGATGCGTGGCGTTGTACCATGGATCGTTCTCCATCGTGGATCGTTTGTTTTTAACCTGCCCTTTCATGCTCTTTTCCTTAGGATCTGATTGATGAATGGATAGCCAAAGAGGCAAAAAGATCCAACAGCAATAAGATCATGGATCCCAGCTGTTTGAAATGGACCCCTCCTAAGGGAACTTAACTGTCTCTCACTCCTGAAGCCAGTAAACCCCAGCAGTAGGAAGTACCCTCGGGATCTCTGTTGTATCTGTTGCTGTTGTGATTGGCTGGTACAGTACCCTCCCGAAAGATCAGTTCCCCTTGGTACTGTTCTGGCCCAGATCTTTTGTGCACACCACAGACGCTAGTTCTGAGGAACTTTATGTTTCGGCCTCAATGAGGTTGCAAGGATTGGATCTGTATAGGACCCAAACGAAGCTCCTAGCAGCGCTGGCCCAAGGAGTTCTGATATCTGGTACTGTACCTGTCCAGTCACTGGTCTCACCCTCATGTTCTTATTCCGATGAGGTTGTGCTGTGTCCGGTAATCTGGTTGTTTCTTCCTTCAGGTTCCTTGTGTTTTAAGTAATGGAGGTAACTTCTGTGGCTTTTGAACAAGGTCTAATAATGCTTGTTTGGGGAAAGTCTGGTTTTTCCAACAAGCTGCAGTTACACTGACTTCAGCCTTTTTAACGAGTCCTGTCTGCTGGACTGTTCCATTCCATGTATCAAATAGTTTTAGTAAGATAACATGCCACCTCTTGCAGCAGTGTTCTCCATATAATATAGCAGGTCTTCACATAGTTAATCTTGTACAGTTTGCATATCTTGTAATTGAGTGGTGTGATTGTTAGTGTTGGAGTCAAGGCCAAGTGTGTGAGAACATCATGGTCTGAGACGTTTCATAGAGTTGCTCTTGGTTATATGCTCCTGGAGCTCTGGTGGAGAGAGCTCTTGGATTGTAAGTCACTGGTTTTTCCTGGTTTCTCTCTTGGAGTTAGTGGGTTCCTTTACACAGCAACAGCCTGTTGAGTATATTTCACTGGAAATATTTATCCTCAGAGCAGTCTTCCCTGAATTGTAGGTCTCTCTGTACTGGAGAAGACTTTTTCCCCCTCGACTGAAGAAATAAAAACTTTCGACAGGTTTTTGCTAGCCTTGTCCAAACAGCCACAGAAACTCTACAATGCAAATACCATCAGTTGTTGGATTGCCTACAGTGTACCTTCTGTGCATCAGCTCCAGTTAGCTGTGTGGATGGTTTGCTTCTCTGACAGTGCGTCCTTGTTTGTCTTTGTAAAACAAAAAAGCTTTTACTTCCCCTCTCCCATCAGCACCACCGGAAGAAACTGTCATACAATGGCTTTCAAGTATAACCACTGTCCTTGTGCCATGAGTTTCCTATATGGCTCCAGTGTGATTAAAAGGGGGAGACAATCTTGGGGTAGACGATGGCAGCATCATATAGTGCTGATTTCATTTAAACCTTCCAGTGCTTCCTCACTGGATGGTGCCTGAAGTGAAGCACTTGCAATGTACCAGTAGGTAGGAGCCGTTTTCCTGTTAACCACTGACCCATCCTAGTGTGGAAATGTTCTCTACTGCTCTTCTGATGGTTGTCTGCCTTTCTCTGCCTCCTTAAAATAAAAAAAAAAAGAAGAAAAAATATCATCAGTACATGGTGTACACCTTGTGGGCATTACTGAATTTTGCTGTCTCGTGCCCTTTGCTCCTGTATTGTAACTAACTACAGATACTCATGAAACTATCCAACCAAGTAGATCTCTTGTGGAGTAGGGAAGAAGGCCATTCTCGTGCAGAAGCTAAACCCTGTTCCCATGATGTGGTAGAATGTGCTGTTCTTGTATCTACTTCTCAATAAAGCATGTTCTCTGCTCAGTTTGATGCATCCTTTGATTTTCTTCAGTCAGATGCAGTTCTGGATCTCCAGTTAAGCAAAGCTGCTGCTTTATGCTCCAAGGGACAGTTTTGAACCCGTCTTTGTGCCTGGTGTGTTGAGGATTGTGACAATGGCAGCCTTTATGTTCCACCTTTGGGAAATAGCCTGTAGTGTGTATTGACTCCAGAGCTTATTGTGCACAGGAGGCTTCTGTGAGGAACAGATGGATGTTGCTAGATACTGGCAACTTAAGTATGTCACAGAAAACTGGGGCAGCATCTGTCAGCCTGAAGTTCATTGAAGAAGGAAGGAGTTATCCTAAAAGTGGTGGCCCTGGATTTTTAGCCTTTCCCTCTGTGCTTCCATGACCAAACCTCCTTGTTTCTGGTACTGTGGGAGGACTTGGGGCAGTGAAGTCTCCCATCTTCAAAAAACAATGACTGGAGTTCAGCTCATCAAATATTTTTGAGTGATATAACCTCTGCTATAAAGTGGTTAATTACACATATCTGCTCCAGCTCCCTCCAGAGATTCTGCTTTTCTGTGTAACTAGTGGGAGTTAGAGTAGGGAATGTTTCTGGGCTCTGGGCCCGAGGCTGTGGAGAGGCCATGGTGCTGTTCAGAGGAAGGCTGACACGTCGGTGAGCGTGGCCTGGGACTCGAGGTGCTCAGTGTGCAAAGGGGGAGAGCGAAGCTGGAATACCTTGGTGCTCTTGTTCTGATTAAGATCAAAATCAAGGACGCTTCCCTGAACAATGATGTTTGTTTACTCACATCACATCAAGGCTCTTCCTAATTCTGTCTGGTTTTCCTAATGAAGAGCTTTTTTAAGCACTTGATTTGGGAGCATTGCTTGTACTTATCTGAGCAGAGTTTTGTACAATACCAGTTGCCTTTTTCTGGCCTTCTTTGGTTTGCTTTCCTTGCAAGTACAATGTGATTTAGTTGGCAGATAACTGGATGAATGAGAGGATAAGGGTTTTATTCCCCACACTGCTCTGCTGTGTGACAGCCAGCCCCTCTCTAAGCTTTTGTTTCCCTTCCAGCCCTTATTCTGTCAAGTCTGTTTATGTTGTGACTTCCCCGAGGCAGTGACTCTGTACATGTACAGTTCTTAACACGATGGGGTCCCGCTTCACCGAGACCTCTGGGTGCTCTGGTAATGCAAACACTAATTAAGTAGTGAGTCACACAGATAGGCATAAATGTCTCTGGGTAACTGAAGGATGAGACATGCTCATGGTTTCACCCATAGTTTATTCATAGCAACTGCAAACTTGCAGATGTTTTATGGGCAGTTTGAAGCCCACCTGAAAATGAAGATGCCACCAAGAAGCAGCCGGTGATTTCAGTAAATTTTCTTATATTGATGCCTTCTTGCCCCCTTCTTTTCTCATTTATTAAAAAAACCCCACTTGCATTTAGCCTTGACCTAACACAGAACAGATAACGTGTGTAATTTTGAGCCCACTGATAACCCAACAGAGTTCTTTGCTGTGATAGACCCAAAGAAAACCCTACACAAACACAAATTCAATGCGGGACTGAACGAGGAGTGCCAGACCTCACCTGTACGTCCCAGGAACAAGAACTGATCACAGAATGGTTTGGGTGTGAAGGGACCTCAAAGCTCATCTGGTTCCAACCCCCCTGCCATGGCAGGGACACCTCCCACCAGCCCAGGTTGCTCCAAGCCCCATCCAACCTGGCCTGGAACACTGCCAGGGAGGGGGCAGCCACAGCTTCTCTGGGCACCGTGGGCCAGTGTCTCACCACCCTCACAGCCAAGAATTCCTGCCTAAGATCTCATCTCAATCTCCCCTCTTCCAGTTTAAAGCCATTACCCCTCATCCCATCACTCCATGCCCTTGTCAAAAGTCCCTCCCCAGCTTTCTTGTACCCCCCAGGCACTGGAAGGAGCTCTAAGGTCTCCCTGGAGCCTTCTCTTCTCCAGGCTGAACACCCCAACTCCCTCAGCCTGTCCCCAGAGCAGAGCTGCTCCAGCCCTCGGATCATCTGCGTGCCCTCCTCTGGACCTGCTCCAACAGCTCCATGTCCTTCTTACGTTGGGGGCCCCAGAATTGGATGCTGTGCTGCAGGTGAGGTCTCCAGGTGATGGTGGAACTGAAAGTTATACAAATCAAATAAGATTTTGAATGCCAATAAAGGTGAACAGCTGGAGCAGATGCAACCTCATAAGAAATCTGTTTTTGGAAGCCTCAGGTCATGTGTCCAGAACCAGAGAGGTACCCTACCAAAGAACGAGACACAAACACAGCTCTTCCAGGACCCAGGTCTTACAAGTTTGTTTGGTTTGCATGTCATCTAATGCACTTTGCATATATCTTCCTAAAAGATTGTGATTCAGCAGAGCCAAGGTTACAAACCTTTATCTCTCTGTGGTCAGTAAATGAGAAACAGCCCTTGGAGAGCTCTCCAGGCGTGGCAGCAGCCCGTGTGTGCGCTTCCATCACGGTATGGGTTCCTGTTGAGTTTGTTCCCCAGAGAACTTTCCATGACTTCCACCCCTTTGCTTAAACTCCAGCTGCCCTGTAGCAGGTTTACAGACAGTCCCATCTAGTCTGCAACTTTTTCCCTGTTTATTTTGGTATTTCTGGCAATCCAGATGACCCTGGCATATGCTTTCCAGAGGGTTAGTTAACACAGCTTGTGTGTTTAAGAATCCCCCAAAGCCAACTCCAAGTTTCTCCATGGAGTTTAAGATTTCATAGCAAGATGAATCCTTAGCTCTTGTGCCAACTAGTGTAGGAGCTGCTTGTCAGGATCAGATCTAAGATCAGTTGAACCCAATAATGTGGCAGGAGTCAGAGGTTAATGTTCAAGGTTAATGACTGCTTCAACAATGTATGTCATCATTAATTATAATATCTGCATACCTATTTAAAGAAATACATCCCTACAAATTACGTATCCTTCTCAAGTGTTCAATTATGGTTTACTGGTGCATTCTGAAGCCATCCAGGGCCCTACTTTATCCTCTGTTTGTCCCAGCATATGTCAGAGCAGCCTCAGGGCTGCTTTAGCACTGTGTTATCCCAAAACTTCCATCAGCCTTGGCAAGCAGAGAATAGTTAAAACACACAATGCTTCAGCCTCTCCACAACCATGGCCTTGAATCCAGACTCTGGAAGCACAATCCTAATATTTCATCTAAATCTCTCCTGTGCCAGTTTAAAGCCATCACTCCTTGTCCTGTCACTCCATGTGCTTGTCAAAGTCCCTCCCCAGCTTTCTTGTACCCCCCCCAGGCACTGGAAGGTGCTCTAAGGTCTCCCTGGAGCCTTCTCTTCTCCAGGCTGAACACTCCCAACTCCCTCAGCCTGTCCCCAGAGCAGAGATGCTCCAGCCCTCAGATCATCTTTGTGACCCTCCTCTGGACCCTCTCCAACAGCTCCATGTCCTTCTTATGCTGGAAGCCCCAGAACTGGATGCAGCGCTGCAGGGGAGGTCTCACCAGAGCAGAGCAGAGGGGGAGAATCCCTTCCTTCCACCTGCTGGCCACGCTTCTGTGTGCATCTCCAGCAATCGCTCCGTCGCTGCTGTTCCTTTTCCCCAGCTGAGCACTGGCAGTTCTGCTGGCTTTTGCTTTTTGATGTAATTGTTTGGGGCAGGATGTGGTCATGTTGTGGCCACGCTGAGGATCAGCGGGGAAGGAATAGGTGGTTGATATTCCTATAAAGAACGCTAGAGGAAAAGAGACAGCAGGGAAGCAGGAAGGAAAGGAAGCTAAATATGTAAAATTACTTCAGTTGTTTCTATTGTGATGGCTGTGTAACTCTGAGCTTAGTTTAAACCCATGTAAGACAGTCCATCTGCCAGTAACTCCGCCTTCCTGTTGTTCCAAAACTATGGAAAGAACTAGAACACCTACCTCTCACACCAGCTCACAGGCAAGGGGAAAAGCAACTCTATTTTTGAGAGCATCCCCTGTAATTAGGTCTGCTTTTCCCCCCCCTCCCCTGGGTTCCTGCCCACACACCACAAGAAAACACCCAGACCTGAGTCTGGGATGACAGCAGAGGTGTAGCAAGAAGGGAGAAAACAAGGAAAAGAAAACATCCCCAGGAAGTGAATGGATCTCAAGGCTCTTGTGAGTTTTCTACAGTAAAAGATTACAAATTGAGAGAGTGCTGTTAAACTCGACTTGACACCCTCCTCCAGAATCACAATTCACTCATGTGCTGAACAGTGGTAAAATACTTAATTTGTGCCTACTTTGTACACATACCCACAAATTGCAATAATCCTACATCATCTATTAGTAGTAGGAAGTAAAAAAAAAAAAGCTAGGCTCCTGGAGCTAGATTACAGAGTCTGTTATTTCCAGAAATTAAGCAGTAAAAGGATGAACGTGCTGGGCTGTATGAGGTACCAGACAACTGACAATCTTTGGAGGCAAATATACTTTAGTTCAGTGAGGGTGGTTTGAAAGGAGCTGTCTGAGCAGAGGGGAATGACAATGATTTTCATTTTCTTTGTATTTAATCCCCCTGGTGCGTGGGTAGGGGGTGGTACATCAGGCTCTTCCATCACTGGTGTTGTGAGGTGGAGATTAATGAGGAGGTTGGGTTTATAACCAAAATCTTTAAGATAATAACAGGTATGCTGACAAGTGTAGGGAGAGGTGTGGCAGGTCAAGGGATTTGTACGTCAGCCACTGCCACTCGTACCCATCAGTTGTGCTGAACAAGGAAGTTCAGGGGTTCCACATCTCAGCCAGAGTGTTTTCTGGATCTCCCACACGGCCTTCTCCCAAATTACTGATGATAGGATGAGAGGAAATGGCCTCAAGTTGCGTCAGGGGAAGTTTAGGTTGGATATTAGGAAGAAGTTCTTTCCTGAGAGGGTGGTTGGGCACTGGAACAGGCTGCCCAGGGAGGTGGTAGAGTTGCCATCCCTGGAGGTGTTCAGAAAACGAGTGGATGAAGCACTTGAGGCCGTGGTCTAGTGGTTAGGGAGATGATGGGATAAAGGTTGGACTTGATGATCCTGGAGGTCCTTTCCAACCATGGTGATTCTATGATTCTATGAAATTCAGGCTGTTATCTGAACAGCTCTTGGTTTCCACACCAAGCACAAGAAGGAGATCAGTGGGTTTTGGCTCTGCTGGGTGTTATTTAACTGAAACAACAGAAGCTCACCCCTGCAAATTCCATTGAGAGATTATGAGACCATTTCTATTCATATGAAAACCCCCCAACCCTCCAAGGAGCTCTGCACTGCTTCCCCTGAGACAAACATCACCAGAACTGCAGCTCAGGGAGGAACAAATGGCAAAGGCAGCTTTAGATCCCATTTTTGTATGAGATGGGCAGAACAGTTCTAACTTCAGATAGTTTTCTGCAGGCTACTGAGCGAACCACTGGCACATCCAACCTCCTGTAACTTCTCATCGCTTCTCTGCAGTAAAGAACAGTCTGATTCTTTCTGTGTATCAACAGCACCGGCACTGATTTTGTTTACAGAGCTCTCCTGTTTTGTCAGTGCTGAGTCCTGGATCCCTTCATGATGAATTAACCTCAGCTGCATGTCCCTCCTGTTTCTACCATCCTCCTAACATCAGGTTAGAGACTAATACTGCACTGCAAAGCCTTTGCTACCCGGTGTAGTGGGCTGTGTCAGGCTAACGTGTAGAAACTAATTGCCAGTCACTTGGTCTTGTGATGACTCAGAGAAAGAAAGGGAACCTCCCCCCAGGTCTTGAGTTAAAATGGAGAAACAATGCCCTCTGATGTGAGACACTCAGGGTGCCTCACACCTCTCAGGGTGATGTAGCACCTTTGCTGGGAGCTCTGGGTTAGCAGTTCCAAATCCCACCTCCCCGTAGCACAGTTTCTAGAGTGGGGCACCAGCTACTTTCCCCTGGAAACCCAAAAACTCAAACCCACTTCCATTTCACTCCAGAGCTGGGTTCTTCTCCTAGCTCAGCCATTGATAGTCCAATTCTGGCCAACTGCTGAGTATTCCATAGAGGAATCCATGTGGTATGGACTCATCCATAGAGGGATGTGTCTCAGCAGATGTGTTTGGGATATAAATGAAGTTAATCACATCCTCACTTTGACCAGGGACCATTTACACAGCCATGCAGCTGCAGCTCCATGGTACAGCACAGGGCTAGAGAAGACACAGAGGTACTGCCTGTGCTTCCCAGTGTTCCCCAGTTCATTCACACCTGGGACATCCTCATCTGTCTGTGCACCCTCTCACCACTCTGACCTGAGGGCAGTTTCTTGGGTAGAGAAGTGGGAACAGGGAACTTCAGTTGTGTTTCTCCCACCTCTGGAGACGCAGTTTGACCCCTTGGAGCAGCTGGAAAGAAACAGGATGTCAGTAAACCACGTTTGTTGGCAACCTCACTGTGTTCCTGATGAGCCAATACACTGGAGCAATACTTGTTTGTTTTCTGTCCCACTAGGGAGTTTTCCATGCAGGCCAATGAGTCTCCTTCCAGTGAGATAAATCACTTGCTGCTTGAGCCGTTCTGTTTATTACTGGCATTGGGAACTGGTGATCAGAAGTCTATAAGCAATCTTTCTTTGACAGACTAGTCCTTGTGTGAAAAAAACATAAATCAGGTGGGGAACAACAAACAAATTCAGTGACTAAGTTTAATATTGGCCCATACTACTCCTCTTCTGAGTGTTTTTAACACCTTGGGAGCTGCTGTTTTGGAGAATGGCTTTGCTTCCAGAAACACACAGAGATACAGCTTGTAGCCAGCAGGCAATAAATTTACCTGGCTTACTGCTTTCTTGTAGTTAGGTTTTCAGTGGCCCCTTTTGCAGACAGGTTTTTGTGTCTTTTCTAGAGTAGGAAAAAGGCCAAGTTGAGGTTGTCTTATCTGATCCTATGTCTGCTTTCCAAGGACAAACCTTAGACACACAACATCGTCCTGGACCACATCTAGTGGTCATCACAGTGATGCCAGGTAGAGGAGCAGGGTACCTGCTTGTTCAGGAGGAGTTTGGTGTTCACACTGCTCTGTGGTATTACAGTCACTGGAAATCAGGACAGATATATCTGTTAGCAAACAAGATGCAGGTGAAGCTGGGTTTACTAAGTGTTTGTCAACCTTTTGCAAGCTCTTCTCTGATCAGATAACGCTGTTGCCTAAGATTGAGGTGTTATACACAGGTCCTAAGTACTTCTTTCTTCTTCATTTGGCTGATTCAACCACATACAGATAAGGAATTCTATCATTTCAAGAAATTCCATAGAGTTTGAAAGCAGTTTGTGAAAACTTTGCAATTTAATATCACCATGGCAATTCATTCTTTTCCATTAAAAAAAACCAGAGTCTTGATGGGGCTGTAAGAAATCCATTCCCCAGGTGAGTTTATTTCAGATCACATTTAAGACTCCTAAAATCTGTTTCCCACCACCAGATGAGGGATGTATTTATTTGAGGATGACAGGAGCTCCACTCTGATCACGCACTGCCGTGTTCTCTAGAACCACAAGCAGTTGATTAAAAGGGTTTTTAAAGTTACTGGATTTTATTACCCTCGGTTAAATTTGATAATTCATCATGCTTAGCTAGTAGAAGAGGCATTGCAGACATGTCTGAATCCAAGCAGCCGAAAAACTTCCTGGAAATCCCCAGCAAAATGTCACCGAAGCCCAGGAGGTTTTATAACAAGGGCTGGTTTGCTCTGAGAGGGCAGCAGAGGGTGCTGCCTTCCCAGGGCAGGGCAGGTCCCTCTGCAAAGGCACTGCCAGACCGGCCAGGAAGCCCATCTATCCATCCACCTAGGCTAGAGCCTATTTATCTATCCTTATATCTATATCTATAAATATCCATCTATATTTTCTAGGCAAAAATAACTGTTCACATCCAGGGATATGTGGTTTGCAGGAAGGGCATGGTGAGAGCGGTCACATCTGCACTCTGCAGTGCCTGTTGTTGACTGTCACCAGCTTTAGAGGACACCAGGATGGGCTCCTGCTTTAGGAAAGGGGCAAACTTACTCTTCGAGCATTGACTGGTGCTTGGGAGCAAACCTTGGGTTCCCTTCCCAGGTTTGGCACAGGCAGATGGCTGGGTGTGACAGATGGCTTCACCACCCTGCGCCTGCGTCGCTCTGTTGTCACAACACACACTGCTCTCTGTGTCCTCTGGGTTTGGGGGTGCCTGCTGCCCCCGTAACTCTCAGGGATGGGACATCTGGTGTTCTCCCATCGAGGAGGTTTCCATATCATCCCAGGCACTTCAGCTGGACGCCAGGCTGCCAGATGGGACCCCAGGCGGGTGCCCCTGCTGCAAGGGGACACGACCCATCTCTTTTCCCATCACCACAAGTGACAGCTCCTCTGCTAACACGGTCTGAACCCATCTGGCTGGGCACTCTTCGCACGCAACAGTTTTTCCTCTTCTCAGCTGACTGCTGACAGCTCAGAGCAGCAATCCCTTGAGCCAGACCCGTCCCCACTCCTGTCCCTTGTCCCACATCAGCAGGCAGAGCAGCCAAGGCAGGAGATGGCCCATAGATGGCACTGGCCTTCCACCATCAGTGTCCCTGGGCAGAGCATCTGCCCCTGGCCCTGCCCGGACATGACTAACCCAAGCTTAACCCTTGGGCTGCCAGCAACACCTACGTCCCCGCAGTTCTCATGTCACCATTTGGCAGTGGAAGTGGGTGGCTGAAGATGTCACCAGTAGGCTGCGATTTATTATTTATTTACTTTGCTATTGTGCAGTGCACTTAATGAGGGAGAGCTTTAATAATCTGCTGCCTGCAATATATGCAGCCAGCAACAGGAGGCTCCCATCCCCAGCCTCCTACACCAAAAGGGACTTTGAGGTTGATCAGTTCAAGTCAAGTTCCCTCTGGTTTTACAGTTTTTACTAAAATCGATTAGACCTGCCCCAGAGCTCTGGAAGTGGATGAAAACAATGCACAGGGTTTTCCCCTGTTGGAGAAGGACTCTCAGCCTGAATGTAGGATCTGTTAGAGCTCCAAAAAAGTCATTATGTTAGCTCCTTGGTGCTCTAATTAAGATACAGACTTCATTGTCCCACTGTACAAACAAGCAGTGTAAGGTGCTGTGGGATGTGATGATGTGTGTGCATTGGTGTCGGGAGGCAAGGGAGGGCTGACAGATTTTCTGAAGGGCCTACGTCTCATCTCCTCCCTCAAGGAGTAGATGGCTTTTTTGTTGTGACCAGCTCTGAGCTGATGCTCTGAGTGTTGTTGAAAATCTGGTTCTGACTGTGGGCAGTAAACCCCGTGGAAAATTTTAACCTTCCGGCCGGAAGATGACCACCGACAGCGTTCGGAGGACAGAAGTAAACTGGTCCAGAGCTTGAGGGACTGGTTTGTGACAAAAGGCTGAATCAGATGGTGGGGAGGGGCTGATACACATTCCTGGAAGATGCCCAAGGAGGGAGAAAGACTTTTTATGGGACATAGGGAGGTAAATAACTGGAGCTAAAGGGATGAGAGGGGAAATACAGGATGACTGTCACGAAAAACATGAGCCCTCTGAGCCTTTGGTACGTTCCTGTAGCCCTGGGAGAAATCCCATCACCAGGGTCACTCAGAAGAGACCTCAGGAGTCTGTCTTCTGTTGACCCTGGAGAGATGAGCTGGATAGGACACCAAGAGCCTTCTCTTTCACTGCCTTTCCTGTGATTATTTCTGTAATCTGGGAGATTTACAGTAACAACGCTAACCTGCTGCTTTTGAAAAACAAGTGTTGAGGCTGCACCTGTAAGAGTGGGAACAACATGAAATCAGGGTTTGGTGTCATCACTTGCATCCATCACAACCTCCTGGGCTCAGTGGGCTCTGCCTGTGGTGGCTGAGACCCCTGGGGCTGAGGCAGATGGGCTGCAGCCATCACAGCCTAGGAGCAGGAACTCCTCAAGAGTGGTCTGCCAGTCAGTGGGGAGCCCAGCATTCTCTCTCTTTCAATTTCCCTGCATAGTACACGGCCTCACAAGGGAATTAGGGGGTGCTCTGTGTGGTAGTGAGGACTGTGTGAGATCTCCTTCATTGGTAACCACGAAACCAGACTTTTTCCTAGTGCAATGTTTTTTATTTTAGTACTTTTCCTGCCCTGGGAATGACTTCCTGCCACGATCCCACCTCTGCTCTCAGCAGGAACCCAACAGCCTGGTGGAAAATACCTGCCCTAAAGCACTTGTTGGAGAAAAGGGCTGGGTAAAAAGAGGGGGATCTTATTCTGAAAGTCATCATGGGGGCATAATACCTTTCTTACTGAACCCCTTGCCACAATATCACTGCAAAACAAGTTTGCCAGACATTAGATCCAGGCTCACATCCATGTTGCTGTTGGTTTTGACTGACCCCACTTCTGGCATGTGCAGATTTCCCTTGGTTGGAGAGAGAGGGAGGGGAGAGTGACACTGGAGATATCATCCCTGCCTGGCTTTGCAAATCTGCATTCACATCGCATGATGTGGGCAGAGCTGCATGAGTGCCCGGGTCTCCATCCAGGGGTTGTGCCTGCCCCTGCCTCTGGGCCAGGCAGGTTCTCCACCTCCCCTGGCTGGGTAAGGGTGCTGCAGCATCCGGTTTGTGTCGTGTTAAACTCTGAGCTCTTCCCTTATTCCACCACCTCCTCCCACACACCCAGGGATGCTGCCAGAATGCCAGAGGCACGGCAGCGGGGAGCCAGGCTCGCTGTCCTGAGCGGGGAGACAGGCAGACAGAGACAGTGCTGGGAGCAGTCAGTGGAACAAGGGAGAGCCAAGGCTGCCAGACAGACACAGACAATGTGCAGTCAACAGGCAGAGCTTCTGTCCTGCCCAGACGGACAGACAGAGACTATCAGGCTGAGGAGACGAGATAACCAAGCCTCCTCAGGCAAAGGGAAAGGATGTGGCACGGGGGAAGCACTGCCTGTCCTATCTTGTTCCTGCTGTGAAACCACCGATGGGTTGCAGTGGGAGCAGGAGCGCACCTCGAACGCCTGGCAGAATTCAGCTGGAGGCTGTAATGTCTGTGGGATTGAACACAGGCCTGCGGATGGGTGACGTGGGGAGGTGGGTGCTCTGCTGAGCTCAGTCTGCAGCTGGCAAATCACTTCTCCCTGTGCTTTGGTTCCCCTCCATCTGTTGGGAAGGGGCTGTGCCTGGGACAGATCTGTACAGCAGCCAGCACAGAGCTAATTCCCCGAACTCCCTGGGGTCTTTACATCCTTGCTAGCCACAGTGGGGCCCACAGTAAATCAGGGAACCCCGATGAACAAGAAATCCCTCCATCAGGAGCGTTACTGAGCAGAGACACCCAGGGCAGGCCCCATGGTTTCTTGGCCAGCAGCCCTGCAGCTCCCACAAGCAAAGCTGTGTTTGGCTTGGTCAGTTGATTTCTGCATGGGAGTTCTCCCCCTGGAGCCGGCTGGTGCAGGAAGTTCTGCTGATGATTCAGCAGGTGATGCTCTTCCCTCTGAGTCACTCCCAGGCAGGCTAGGAGGGGGGAGATGATGCTAGTGGAGATGCTCTCAGCCAGACCAGATTCAAACCTGATGGCTTAGGTCATTAATTGTGCTGTGACAGCTTAGGATACATCTTATCTGAAACTGATAAGAGGAATCGCTGCGTGGCTCCTTTGCTCCATCCCTAAGGTGGATTCGTTTTGGTGGGAGAAGGAAGGAGTGGGAATTTGCAGCCGGTGCAGACAAGGGGCCTCAGGACTAATTTTTCTTGGCCATGCATTGGGAAAGACACTTGTTTCCTCCCTGGAGTTTAACACTTGTAAAAAGGAGATGGTCACATTTGGGAGCTTGATGCTGATAAAGCCATTCATTGTTGTGGGTGGTTGGACCACCCCAGAGAGACAATCAGATAGCAGATTATCTAAATTATACAACAGTAGTAGGAAACAGAACTTAAATGCTGAAACTTTCTTGTTGCCCTGCATCTGCCTGCCATCCTTACAAGCAGGAGCCTCTGTGCTGCCTTCCCATCTTTACTTCCAAGGTTTCAGGGCCCAGCATGGTCCTGCTGTAACTGTACGTTAGCTCCATAGGCAACGTTCACAGTTGATAGCAAATTCCTAATTCCTTTTCAGGTCAATGGATTCACATTTGCTTACACCAGCAGGGCTGGATCTGAGCCTCCACAGCGAAATCTCTTTAGGGTGTTGTTTTGCTGACAGGCACAGGCTGCTTCTCCTGTCCTCCTTGCTCGAGCTCTCTGCCCTGAAAAGTCTGAACTCCATGATCCTGAGGGTTACTGGGGGGTCAGGGGCTCAGCAAACCCCTTCCCTGCACGGGGCAACCACTTGGACATTGAGCTTATCCTTCACTAGCTGTGATCACACGTCTTTCATCACCTTTGGTTCTCTGTCATGCCTGGGTAAGGAGCAGAGGACTCCAGCTGCCTCAGATTCAGCCCACGTCTTGCTCTCATGTTCCCCAGAAACTGGTAGAAACCATTCATACTCCACACACAGTCAACTGAGGGAGTGAGGCAGCTACCTCCATCCCAAGGGCAGCATTGATGAACCTCCCTAGGGCTGTTGCCCATCCTTTCACCCTACTTCACCTCCAGGTTGTGACCCAAGAGCAGCCTGCTGCACTACTTGCAGAAGGTGTCCCAAAGGGATGAAGGGAGCTCTCTGCTCGCCCAGGACAAGGCAGTGTGTTTGGCTGGCACAGACACCCCACAGAGGTCTAGCAGGGGTTGCTGGTGTCTCTTCCCCACAAGCACATTTGGGCTTTTGGGGCTCAAGGCAGCTACTGGTATCTAGGATCTTTCCTGAGAGGTTAAAATCTGCCCCTCTATATAGGAACAGTGAGCCTGGAGCCTCAGTTACCGCTTACCAGCAGGGCCAAGAGCTCTGAACTCCAAACACCCTTTCCCTCTGTAATTATCTTTTATTTTTAGGTGTCCCTTCCTTTTTCTATTTCAAGCCTGCATCCTCCGCAGAGTAAACCGGAGAAGGTGCACCGAGCCGAACCCACTGTGTTTGGGAAGCAGTAAAACAAGGCTTCTAAACTGGGCTCCGAGGCGTAGGAGCCATTGGCGAAGGCTGGCAGGGAGCCCTGGCACAGCAGAGACCACAGCTCTGCCTGCGTGAGGCTGCGAAAGCTCCAGCCCCTTCGGTGGTTGAGGGTGGGGAGAGTGGGGTGAGGGATCGAGAGGGAGGACTGGGCTGTGGCTGGCATGGAGGAACGGTGCTGTTTGTGGAGCAGGTGGATGTGTGCATCGTGGACCTCTTGCTTTCCCAGCTGGGTCTAATCCTCAAGTGGTTTGCGCTAAAGAACCAAAGGCCAATGGGATTCTGGGGTGCATTAAGAGGAGCGTGGCCAACTGGTCAAGGGAGGTTCTTCTCCTCCTCTGCTGTGCCCTGGTGAGGCCTCATCTGTGTCCAGTTCTGGGCTCCCCAGTTCCAGAGGGACATGGAGCTACTGGGAAGAGCCCAGCACAGGGCACTGAGATGATGAAGGGACTGGAGCATCTCCCATGTGAGGAGAGGCTGAGGGAGCTGGGGCTGTTCAGCTTGGAGAAGAGGAGGCTGAGGGGGGATCTCATCAATGCTCATCAATATCTACAGGGTGGGTGTCAGGAAGATGAGGCCAGACTCTTCTCAATGGTGTCCAGTGACAGGACAAGGGGCACTGGGCACAAACTGGAACACAGGAGGTTCAATCTTAACCTAAGGAAACACTTCTTTACTGTGAGGGTGACAGCACTGGAACTGCCCAGAGAGGTGGTGGAGTCTCCATCTCTGGAGACATTTAAACCCATCTGGACGTGTTCCTGTGGGATCTGCTCTAGGATCCTGCTCTAGCACAAGGCTGGACTGGATGATCTTCAGAGGTCCCTTCCAACCCCCCCACTCTATGCCTCTGTGAGTTTGAAGCCTAAATGTGCGGAGAGTCATGGCTTCAGTTGTGGGCTTAGTCCCATCTTTGGAGCACCAGTGAAGCTGCTGGTTGTCCTGCTTCCACAGAACTGCACTGAAGACAGAACTTCTCTTTCTTGAAAGCAACTTGCAAATCCCTTCATTTTCCATTTGCATTTATATGACCTGGTATTAGGCTTGCTTAGCACTTGATGAGCTGGATAACGCTATGATAGTGACAGAATATTTTCTAAACAGCAGCAAGGGGTCATGAGACCTTCCTTCCACTGCAGATTGGTCACATCCAAGCCCTGGGAGGGCTCTTACCTAACTGTCCATCCTCAGGTCTTTCCCATGTCCCTGCAGTAAGGATATTCATTCCACCACAGTATCACCACAAGCTGTTGGTAGAATGAGCCAGGTTTCTCCTAGCTGCTTTTGGCTAAACCAACCTTCTCGTCGTACTGCACCTCAGGGCTAATAAATGCTTATTAGCCCCAGATTCCACTGCAGATTTCCTCTTACAGATTTGCTAGGTAAGCCCTGACTTCTAGGAAACCCCTTACTGCTGAGCTGAGCTGCAGCAGGGAGTCAGTGCTGGAGTCCCTCCACTTTGTTTTGCCAAGAGATGTCAGCTCTGGCCATCCCAGTGTAGACTCTTCCCTGCTTCCCGAGGGAACAGCCTCTGCAAAGATAAGGGGAGAAAGGGAAGAAGTGTTGAGCTGCTTTTGCATTTCCCCCAAGCAATGTTCAGGCTAAACCAGCCCCTTACTCTTAGCATGAATTTAAACAGCCTTGGGAGTGCCCGTGTTGTAGATGGCTCCCACGGGACGCTGCTAAGCCTGGAGCAGCCCGGAGTCTCTGCTGCATCACGACCTGGGCTGTATCTCCATCCCATTCCCATCTTTGTTAGCCTGGCCTACTGCAGGCTTCTGGAGCTTCCAGGGTCCGGAGCTGCATGTGAGACAATGGTTGAGCCCGGGACAGCAGATTTACCATTGCAGATGGTTTTAGTTAGTGCTCAAGACACATTAAAGCCAGCGAGGGTTTATATTTAGCTGGGTTTCTTTAAGAGGAAAGCCTTTTATCCTCCTGGCTGGTCATCCATCAAGCCCATGGGAGGGCGGGGTTGGGTCTCCAAATAGATCCCACGGACAAGCAGCCACTGTGAAACCACATTTCCTCCTGGGAGGGCCCTCCAGAGACAGGCGCTCGCTGTGGCTAAGCCTCCGGTCGCCAGCCTTAGAGCAGGCTGGTCACGGGAGCTGGCAGCAATACAAAGCAGGGGCAGGGACATAACCAACTTGGGTACTGTCTTGGCATCATGGCATTTAAACTGCCTCGGAGCCCTGCTCCTACAGTTCTTGCTTCTGCTGTCTGGAATGGAAATTGCAGTTGGAGATTTTCATCTGGTTTGAAGCAACAAATAACATTTGGAGCTGATCTAGTTGTGAACCTAGTAGCTACTGGGGTGTAAATCTGCTGGAGGGACGAGCAGTTGCATCGTGGTGATGGAGTCCTCTGAGATGCCCACTGCAGCTTTGCTGTTTCTCAGGGCTGCCAGGTTTATGCCATCTTACTGGTCGTAGCATCGCTGGCATCAAAATGTAGGTGGCAGCTAAAGGGAAGGTGCTGATGGTAAGAGAAGTTTTCTAATGCAATGTGAGGCAGCTCTTCTGCAAAGGCCCCTGGAGTCCCCAGCTGTGAGTTTGTCACTAGGCACTTACTTCTGAACACAGCCCTCCTGACAGCTTTGTTGCATTTCTGGATCTTCCAGTAGCGTAGATGCATCATTGTCATGTAGATCTTCAAACCCAACGCCACCACGGCATTCCCCTGGGGAAGACTTGCTCTGCCAGGGTCCTCCTGAGGCTGCTGGGGCATTGCTGCAAGAAGTTCTCAGTGCTAATGCTTCAGCCATGACCGAGAAAAATTCAGTGAACGAGAACCCTGCTGTCAAGGACAGGAAAAGTTACTTGGCAGGAAGCTCCTTTTGCTCACACCAGGATAAATTTTAGTGGATTTACTTCAGGTTTATGTTGGCATTGAAGAGAGGAGAGTTGGACCCTGTTTCTGTGTTTCACAGCCCTTCAGAGAGCATGAGTGCGTTTGATCATTCCAATTCCCTTTGGTTTTTCCGAAGACTGTGTGTCATTGATGTTTTCATTGCCACAGATGGATTTGGAGCCCCAAATTGTCCTGGTTCATTTTGCTGATTGCTATTCCCACCACCACCAGCACGGTGCTCTACCCCAGAAGCAGCAGAGGGTGATTTTTTAGGCTGTAAGGACATCGATGTCTGAAGTACATAAAGAACAGCTCTGGGGCAGCAGGACCCATCTTGAATTACACTGCTGATTCTGAAGAGGTTCCCTCCCCTGGGAAACTACCAGGGCACTTGGGAGGGGCTTTGTGTGTGCACAAGCAAAACCAGTTTGGAACTGGAACCAGTCTGAGATTAAACCATTTCCTTTGCTCTCTTTCCAAGAATGAACTTTATTATTCCAGTTGATCTGAAACAGGGAATATTGGGACTAGGGTTGTTGGGTTATTTTTCCTCCTTCCTTGTGTCTGGATACTTTCCCAGAAAAACACAGAAAATGAAATATTTATTTTTCTTCCCAGTGAGAAAGTTTCTTCTTTTCTGGGAAGAGGTGCAAGGGTCGGACTAGAACTACTATCGTCCTTGCTTTGTGAGGAGTAAATACAGATAGGAAACTCATAGCCTGGCCACACAGCCAGTCTGGCAAAAGAGGCTAAAGGGCAAGGTTGTGACCATGTCAGGAGTTCTGTCCTTGTGACTAGAGAGTGTACCCATTCACAACAGCTCTGCACACTCAGAGCCCTTCACATTGCCAGGCCTCTGTGCTTTGGGGAGAAGAAAAGGGCTGACTTTCCCACTGGAGGAAATAGGGAGATGCACAGGAAGGAATATGTTGATTTAACCCTCACTGGATCAAGCAGCGTTTCAATTCCAGTTTCCAGACAGGACCCAGTGCCAAGCCCAGTGCTGCAGAGGAGGCGTCATTGACTCGGGAATGGTCTTTCCATTCTGCCTCCTGGTCAGCCTTGGGGGTGGCTCATCTACTTTGGCCTCCAGTCCCTTCCAGGGGAGAAAAATGAAGGCTTCTGCAGCTGCAAGTCCTATTATAGCCCTCTGCCTTCCTGGGGTGGAGACGGTGCAGCTTGCTGGGGCAGGTGATGGCCTAGGACTCAGGAGATGTAGCACCTCATTTGCTGTGCTTTGCTCAGATGATTTGCTTTCCAGGTTTCCCATTTCATGTCTTCCCTTCGAGGTAGGGGCAGTCTCTCAGCTGAGTGCCTCTGCAATGCAAAGAACAGCAGTGTTACTAACTTTTCCAGTATTACCCTACAATTTTGCCCAAGCCCAGCTGACAGTGACCCAGCCAGCGAGCAGGTCCAGCTCTCGAGGACCACACAAGGCTGTGGCACGTGCTTTCCAGGGGAGGCTGTGCTGCCTTGGCTCCCTTCTCTCTAGGCTCAGCTTGCTGTGACAGCCAGTGCAGCAGAGGAAGGGGCTGACAATTCTGTTTTGCTCCCCACCTCCACTTCCCTGCTTTGAAGACCTCCCAGTAAGTAACCCAAGCCCAGAGCTGTGGTGGCAGGCACTGCTGGGGAGGAACTTTGAGTCTCCAAGGCTCTAACCACCCAAGGAACCAGCCTCTTCATCCCCACAAATTACAGGCTCCTGCCTACCCTTTACAGACGAGCAGGGGAATGGATGAGAGAGAGCATGGAACAATCCCCCCTACCACCAACCAGCCCTCCACGCACCCCTCCTCTCCTCTCCTTATCTCGGCTGTGAGATGAAGCTCTCAGCAAGGCTAATGTGGTCTCTGTGTGTGTGTGTGGATTAACCACCCCCAGGAAAGGGCTGCACTGATGTGTGAGTGCTGGAGCCAGCAGGAGATGGCTGTGAGCACTAGCTTACCACAGTCTCCCCTTCTTCCACCCCTCTCTCCGAGGGCTCAGACACAGGCGTGTTGTGACACCTCCACAGCGGGTGGGGAGAGAGTTTGAAATGGAGCAGGAAAAAGGCTCATGTCAGGAAGGATCCAAGCAGATGCTCAGAGGGCCTTTTCCCTCCCAGTCCCCCCAGAGCAGCACGGATCAACGGAGGTGGGTGTTTTCTTTTGCTTCTGCCAGCGAGCTGCAGCCCTGGATAGCTGCAGTGTCTGGGCATCAGCTCCTCCTGGGCAGATGGGCAGCAGGAAAGTCTCTTGTGGTGAAGGTATTGTGCTGAATTCAGGAGATCTGGCTCCAAAGTCCAGCTTTGCTGTGGAGTCTCTAGCTCACCCCCATGCCCAGCTCCTACTTGTGAAATAGGGTCAGCTTTTTCACTGTCTTTCCTAAGGCTCAGATCTTCAACTGTGCTCAGGCTCCAGCTTCCCATTATGCCATCAAGTCAAAATGTGCCTTCCAAGAATCTGGACCCAAGTTCTTCATATGGGAACCCTCCCCACTCCGTGTCTTGTGCAGTGGCCTCTTCCCCTCAGTAAGCAGCTATGGGCAGAACCATAACCCCAGTAAATAATAACACAGGTGCAGATCAGTTGGTGAATGCTCATCTCCACATCTGCAATGGAAATTAAATGCAACTCTGTATGAAAGATGCTGAAGTGCATAAAGCCTCAGAATAGGCTGTAAGTGGCAGCAGCATAGTGTATGTGGCAAACCATCATCAGACCTTTGTCCCAGGGCAGTTATCTGTGTAAGAAACCTCAGTCTGGGGGTGAAACTTGGAAGGCTGGTGAGAAAACTCAAGAACTCAAGAAAGGTTGGTTGGCAAGGCCAAAACCTAGAAAAGGTGATACCAAACCAGGAAAGAGTTTGGATGAGGTGGCACAGGGCAGAAAGGCTGGTGCTAGCCAAGGAGCTTTTGACGGCGTATCGGTGTCTGAATCAGCAGCTTTGAAACTGAGAGGAGACCTGGCTGGCTGTGCTCCCTGGTGATGGGTTTCTCTGGAGCCAGGCTCCACAACAAGCAAGCTCAGATGCTTTGCTGACCCTTTTCCCCGAGCTGTGGTTGTAGCAAGCACTGCTCTTCACTGGAGTTCAGCTCAGGTCCTCTGGGAGCTGCCCCATTCCCTTGGAAGCTGGAGGGAGGGAGGAATGTTTAATAAGGGCAATGTCCAAATTAGGAGGTGAAGGAGGGCTGCAGATGCTCATAAATACTGCCCTGCTTGTCAGAAATGCTGTTCTTCTGCTTTCAGTGCAGCCCCTGATTTACAAAGCCGGGCTGAGTGCCAGACAGCATGCTGCTGCCAGGCAGGAGGAGATGCACGTGTCAGTGTGTGTGCACACGCGTGTGTGCAAACCTTCACACGGGCAAGCTCGGTGGCGTGGTGCAGGTAGAGATTCTGCCTTCAAATTGCTTCTCTCCTGTCACTCAGAAGATTTGCAGACTGTCTGAAAGGCCAGGCTAGGTCAGGACAGATTCCTCACTGCGTACCAGACTCTTCTTCAATCCCCCGTTGCTGCTTTGCCTGTGCACTGTGGGGGGAGTGCCCTGTAACGAGTACAAGATCAGTGGATTTGTGAGACACACAGCTGAGTTGCATCAAATCCTTTAGGTTAAACTGCTCTCTGCCAGATATAAAAACATCCTGAATATTTTGGCATTCTTAGGCAGTCTGAGGTAGTTTTAAATCGGCAGGTGAAGAAGGTATTGTTGAACACACGGCTTTGTCTTGAATATGGAGGTTGTCCTAAGCTGTATTCGTTCTCTCAGTCCAGTGCTGTTGTAAAATCATCTTGTAGACAAGCAAATTCACTAAAAGATAGTGGTTGTGGTAGTTCTCAGCAGTACCCTAATTTAACTCGCCCTGAAGTCAGCGGGAGGTTTTCCAGCAGCCTCTCCTTCGGTGGCAGCAGAGACAAGCTGACACCAAACACTTCCAAAGACCTTTTTGGTTTCACACCAGCAAGGCTGCACCAGCTTGAAAACTGGATTAACTTCAAGACTGCCAGTTGTGGCTTACTGGTTGATAACCATGGGCAAAACTGCCTGCGAAAGGATGGGGAAAACTTCTGCTAAAGGGTAAGAACTGAGACCTTTGCCTTCCTCTTGATGGAGTTAATGGGCTGTCAGTAGGGTGCTATGGCTTGAGCTGAAGAGCTAAACCCCTAAAACTGTAAGGTTTTCAACCAGACTGTAGATGTTGTGTGTGGCATCCCGATCTACACTCGCTTTCCTCTGCTCACTGGTAGGAGATGTTTGCAGGTGGCCACTAACTGGGAGGAATGTCCACAGCATGACACTGGGGAAGGGTGTTCTCTTGGCCTTTCCTTGTCCTGGGACCCTTCAGTCCTGGGACAGAGCTGCGTGGAAGGAGCACCAAAACAAAGCCTCTACACCTCCACTTCTCAGGGGGCAATTCTGCTCCCCAGAATCACAGAATAACCTTGGTTGGAAGAGACCTCTAAGCTCACCCAGTCCAACCATTACCCCAGCACTGCCCAGTCCCCACTGCCCCATGTCCCTTAGCACTTCAGAGTGACTCTACGTGGAAAGATTAACAGAGAGAGCAAGAGTTTTTACTATTTGCAACAGCTCCTGGAAAGAATTAGCATCATGAAACAACAGCGGAGAGTTTTGCCAAGCCTGAGCAGCGTTTACACGCCTGAGTAGGGCTCACTGAAACAAACCTGTAAGGCAACAAGGGACAGCACCATCTGCTGACTCCAGCCAGAAAGAAGACTCCAAGAGATGGCCAATTTGCCACGTGCTTTGGTAACATCTCCTAACTTAATTACCTTCTTTGTTAACAATTTGCAGGAGTTATTTATTCATAAAATCCACTTACCGTGCCATAAATTTACACAGTCAAACAGCAGCAGTGAGGAGGTTTCTTTCCCTTCACCTCCCCCTTGAGCATTCTTCCTACGTGGAGACTAGCCCACCGGTGCCACAGTGACTCCTGGGCTGAGTTTCACTGAGTCATCACTACCAGCCACATTCATATTCCCATCTCAGTTCGCCAATTCACGTTTTATTTAGCAACTGGTGTGACTCACCCATAGGATGATGACAGCGAAGAGATGAAGTGATACTGATGTTTCACGCTCGGTTTCTTAGGGCTGAACACTTCCTATACTTCTTTTACATCATGAGCTGGAGAATTCAGTTTGCCATTTCCCACTGCAGCGTGGATGCCCTCAGGGATGCGCAGAGGGAGCCTCGGCCGCTGCTCTGGGGTAGGGGAGAGAAGGAGGCATCAAGCAGGGAGCCCATGTGGCTGAGCATTAACCAGAGCTGTGCAACATCAGTTACAAAACATGAAACTGGGCTGAACTTCCCTGGTTTCAGGTTTCACATCATGCTTTGGGCTTCAGCCAGGTACCTTGAGCCCAGACCGAGGAATTTTGGGGGGTGACTTCCAGCAGTTCTGACAGCATTAGTGGAGTCTTGCAGGCTTTAATATTTGTCTTACAAGTCTTGGTTTTGGTAATCAGTCTATTGAATTTGCAGCTTCTGTAAAGCAACATCAAGCAAAGAAGATTTTAGCCATCATAAAGCAGAAAAAACTCTCAAAAGCAGCATCTAGTGTGCATTCAGCTTGAAGAGGAAGAATATCTGTTAGTAATTTTACAGAAACATGCAGGATTGCTTTGCCATTTTGCCTGGTTGGACTGATAACACCTGACTGAATGGGGATGGGAGGTCTGTGACCATATATGATTTATATTTTGTAAGCAACGTGACCAGATGGAAGGGAGTTGCATCCACCTAAAGAGTTTATAAGGTGGGCATTTGCATCAGTACTGAAACATCTTCCTGATTTCAACTACATTTTTACTGCAAGATGCTTCATCTTGTTATTGACTCTGACCTCATTTTAATTTGATTTTTATAAAAAATACCATTTTGATCACATATGTTATTTGTAGCAATGTTTTATATTTGTATATATTGCATAATGCCTCATTTCATATTACATGCTGATGTTTTGACATGAGAAACTTCCAAGGAAAGTAATTTTGATACCCAACATCTGTATGTTTTCAGAGATCAAGAACATGTTTTTCTCTGGTTTGGGATGTAGTTTGGAGAGGAATGGTTCGACATCATTTCCCAGGCAATGGAAATTTGGTCTGCACCCCCAAATAGAAGCTCTATTTGCATTTCCTAGGTGCAGTGGGATCTTCATTTCAGGGCACTCCTCCCAGAGCCTTAATCTTAAATTCTTTATCTTAACCTCTGCATAGTGAAGGTACCTGCCCTGCTCCTCCTGTGCTGGCAGAGTTGCCTGGAAGCTGCTCCCAGGAGGAGAGGCAAGAGGTCCTGATCTTCAGGACAGGTGTAAAATGCCTGTAGGTTTGTTCTTCTTGACACTATGGGATGTGCCTGCAGTGACTCCTGCCCTCCTTCTCCAGCTCCTGCAAGGCTCTCCCCTTTGATGCTCCTCTGCTCTGAGCTACTTCAAACAGCCCAGGAGGGTGGTTCAGCCAGGGAGGTAATTACACCCTTTTGCAGCTCACTGGTGCTGCAGCCCCTTTGAAGTGATTTTACCACCCAGCCTCCTCGCCAGGAGCCACAGGCACACACACATACCATAGAGTTCAGTCTCTCTATCAGCTCTGCCCTAGGGGCCCTATGGGAAGGTGGGAGTGGACGAGGGACAAGGAAAGAAGATGAATGAAGGGTTTGAAAAAACCCAAGAAAGCCCATAAACTATCTACCAAATATTTTATTAACCCTTCAAGTGCCCAAGCACATCCCTGCTGGGGCCTGTGCATGTGCCACCAGCTGTTTCCACCCCTGAGGAAAACTAGACTGTGTCAAGAACAGGTTCCTCATCAACTGGAAGGAACTGGGGATCTCTCCCTAATGCTGGCTGGTCCTGACCAGCTCCATCCTCTGGCCTGCGTGGCCTGGCATTCCCTATCATCTCTTGGCAGGCTGAGTGCTCCTGTTGCTCCCTGAAACTATTCTGGGTATAGGCAAGGTGACCTCACTGGCTGTGCTGCTTTTGAAGAGATCCTGCTCATGACACCTACTTCCATCTGCACAGCCTCTCTACAGACTCATTTATCTACCTGATGCCTTTGCCTGTCCCCTGTGACCACAGAGCCCGAGGTCAGGTGATGTTGTTGTCTTCAGCTGCCTCTCCCAGCTCAGTCCAGGCTCTCTTTTCCATCTATAAGAACTACTCGCCCAAAGTGGCACAGCAGGGATGTGACATGGGACAATCCAAACCTGATGCTGGACTACATCCTGCCCTGAAGCACCTGGCAGCAGCTGTGCTTGGGGACAGGAGTCTGAGGGAAAGGGGCTCTTGTTCTCCCTTGGAAATGCCCATGTTCTACCTGACCAGGAGCTCATGATGGTAAACAAGGATTGCAAAGGCCCCAACCCCCCTCTTTCTTTCTTTGGTGGAGATCACAAACCTGGATGTTTATTCTCTCCTTTGGCTGCAGCCAAGTGTCTCCCTGATTATAGACACAGACCAATTTCTTTTGGCTTGGAAGTAATTTGATTGTGCCCTGGCAAACCCTCCTGGAACCACACAGCCCTAGACAACTGCACATCCCTCCTCACCACTACCTTAATCACCAAGTCTACCATCAGCAATGCTCAAACATGCAATTGTCTGGCAGACACTGCTGTTTTGAGGGCTGGTGAGGGGTAGCTGGAGGGAGCAAAGACATATGTGTGTGAACTGCAGCCTTCTGGCTTTTCATCTCCAGCAACCCCACAAGTACCTCTTCATAATGCAGAAATGACCTGCACTAACAGCCAGCATTCCAACAATTTAGGTTTATCCCAGCTTTTCCCATTAACCTGGGACTGCTGGGGCAACTAGTGATAGTTTGGGTTTGGAAGGTCATCATATTCCAAGCTGCCTGAAAGTGGAGGTGAAAGCTCAGTGTCATCTTCCAGTGGGAAGAGCTGTCACAGACCTCCCTTCGACAGACTGAATGCAGCCATGCAAAAGACCCCACCCAAAGCAAAACCTCCTGCCTCTCCCATCGAGGACAGCAGTATTTTGGAGGTTGTTCCACCAATGTCAGTCCAAGGCTGGTGAATCTCTGTGCTCATTTGAATTTTGAAGGTCTGGATGAGCTTGAAACTGATTTGAATTTGGTTTTGCAAAACCAAGCATAGATGTATTGATTAACCACTGTCTTCTCACGAGTCTGGTCTGCACTGCCCATGAGACCACCAAAGACACTTCAATATTCACATACTCATTTAATCCCAGTAGATTTACTGTTAAAGACAGGCTCAAGCCAAAGTCTTTGTTCCCTTGAACATGGACATACCCTGATCTGGATTGCATAGCTTGGGGCCACCTCATGTTAGTTGATTATATTTACTTGTGCAATGAGCTTGCTTCCTTAAAAGAGATGCTGCAGCTATGAAATACACCTTTTTTTAAAGAAATTGCTGGTAGTGTATTTGCTCCTTAACAGTCAGAGGACAGAAACAACCTGTCTGTGCTGTCCTGACAGGCACGAGTTGGGTAACTGCTGTTGCTGTGACTAAAAGGTGACTGGTATGACTGGAGCTGGGAAGTGGCTTCCATATGGGAACAGACAAAATCAGAGTCTCCTGCCTGGAGAAGGGATTTGAAAGAGGATATCATAAAGGTCTACAAAATCATGTTTGTCTCAAAACCACAAGAGGTAGGGAGTACCTAATGCAATTATCAGGCATGTATTTAAAACAACAACAATAAAGTAGAAGCAGCTGAGAGGATGTAGCAGGGGAAGGGCTGCTGCACACAGGAGTATTCCTCCCCTCCTTGTGTCAGCTGCTGCTCCCTGGCAGCGTAATCAGCCCAGGGAACCCTTGATCCAGGCTGATACCATCATTTTTACAGCTCACATTGCTGAGTTGTCTCTTGCCCCCAGAGCCAGGTTGCTGCACAGCCCTCATCCATAGTTCCCTTTTTGGCATGGAGATTTTTGTTGTTTTCATTTGTTTGATCTCCAGCAGGAAAACAGGCAGGACTTGTGCTGGGAAAGATTTTGCAAAGGCTGGAGAGACAGTGCAGGGCAGTTTTAAGAATAACATTGCTCACTGTAATTTATGGCTGCTGAGAAAGTCCCTTTTTGCCTCCTTGATAGCAGTAGGAACACTCCTGAGCTGTAGAGAAGGCTCAGCCACCTCTCACAAACTCAGCCTGAGTGAGATTCCTGCTCCCAGGATGACATCCATGGGTAAAATTGATAAGCATGTCACCTGAGGTCGTCACCTCTCCAGGACTGCCTTTTTGCTCTGCTTACAGGCACCAACATCTCCGTGGTTGGGTCTCCTAGGCATTATTGCAACACCCCATTAGCTCTAAAAGCTTGTACTGAACCAAGAACTGTGGTTGGTTTATTCAATAGTTGGGAAGCACTGGAAAACAAGGGGCATTTCCACAGCTATGGGAAGAAGTTCTTTGTTCCAGGCAATCGAGGTACCATAATGTCCAGTCAGCAACATTAAGGGAGGAGTGAAGGCAGGGCACAGAGATTGCAAGAGGGGTTGTGAGACAAAACAAGGGCAGGGACATCCAAGGGGCGGAGGTGATCAGAGCCTGGAGGGTGGAGACTAGCTTAGGCAGCAGAACAGCTTCCAGTGGTGCGCCCTGATTCTGCACCTTTGAGTTTTTAGGAGTCTTCTGGTGGCAGAGAAAGCTGCGATGGTGTCAGGCAAGCCAGATGCAGCAGGTGGAAGATGCATCACGCTCCCTCCCTGGAGAAAGTTGTCTTTTGTTTGTCATCATGACAAACAGCCCTCAAATCATTGTAATTGAAACAGAATTATTCTCTTCTGGTTTTCTTTTCCTGCGTGCCCAGCTGCATGGTACCTCTGTGCAAAGGCAGACGTGCTGTTTCCCCTGTCAGAACTAATCCCTGGTCCCAAACTTGCTGAAATTAACAGGGAAACATCCATCTTTCCTTTTAACTGGGGCCCCAGCTTAGCTTCCCTTCTTTGCATGCTTTTGTGTGCTGATAAAGGGCAAAGATAAACCTTTACAAATAATTAGGAGAATGTAAAGCCCTAATTAGGAAAATGCAAAACATCAACGAGTTAGGAGGACTCAGGAGGGTCCCAAGAGCCTTAAGAGAAGCTGAACTAAGGAATGAAACTCCACGGTGGTGTTCCTGCACAAACTGCTCTTGGTGAGTTAGAAGAAAAGATGAAGCCAAACTGGATGTAGAAGGAGCGTGGAAGCCTGGTAAGGAGTGGGAAGTGCTGAGCATGTGTGCTCAGAGTGCAACAGCAAGGGATCACCCCCTCACATCAACCCAGTGCCTGCCTCCAGCACCCTCACGCCAGACCCTTCTTCCCTGCGATTTCTCTTCGGGGTGAGAAGCGCTGTGTTTTGCAGCAGGCACCGTGAAGAGCAGCTCTGAGACTCACCAGGGACTGACACATCCTCTGGTGCCCGCTTTGCCACCAGCATCTCCTCCTGCCTTGCCACTGGGGCCCGTGGCAGCTCGCGAGAGGGCTGGGGGAACGCGGAGGTGGTGTGTGGGAGGCACTGCGGGCAGGTGAGCCGAGCACTCACCTGTCTGACGTGTCAGCCTTTGATGCACCCGCCTGAGGACACATGGCTCAGCTCCTCTTAGGACAGCAGGGAGCTGTCCCAAATACTGCTGTCTTCTCCTCCCAGCCCACCCTCCTACCTCCCTGGCTGTCAAAAGCTCCGTCCCCACCACCCCTCCCAGCGCTGGCACTCCGCGCCTCCTCGCTGATTTACCAGCTCCGTCAGCGACTTGGCAGCCGTGGGATGCCGAGCTGGAGACGCCCCGCTTGTTTATTTGGTTACCGTTCTGTGGTTTTCGAAAGGTGCCTGCAGGTCTGCAGGAGAATCTGCTGTGACATGGGCCTCGCCCTGTTCCCGTCTCCTCCTCGGGCTCTGCCGGTGCCGGACGGGCTCCGGCGTTCCGTGTGCGTGTGTGTGTGTGTGTACATGTGTGTGAGAAAGAGCAAGTGAGAGCAAACCCAGCAGAGGCATGCATGGGGTTACTTCCATCCCCTCGCATGTTCTTTGTCCATGTGGCTATAGCAAAGGCTCCCAGGCACCCCATAATTAACTCTGTCCCTGCCAGGAGCTTTTGGAAGGTGAGAAAGAGGAGTCTTTTGTGTCTTTTAGCTTTCTAAATAATTGCAAAATCCCTCATGCCAGGCTGGAAGAGCGGGGTGTCTCCAGGGCAATGGAAGTGGCAGGATGTGCTTCTCACCACCTCTCACTTTGGGAGGTAGTAACAAAGCCTGCATCTTCCTCCCCTTTCTTGTCCTCCTAAGAAATCCATCTCCAAATATTATTCTTGGCTTAGCATAAGATACAAAATGGATTTGAAACCTAACAGTTAATTATGGCAGCAATCACAGTTAGGAATATTTGCCTGATGCAACACTCGCATTTCTGTTCCTCTTACCTGGGTGATGCTCGAGCTGAGAGCAGAGATTCCTCCTGATAAAGATGGCACAGACTGCACGGAGCAGTCGCCCACCTGAGAATTCCCTAGGAGAGACAATAAAGCACGGTGGTTCCCACTGGCGGGGTTTGAAGCGCTCCAGAAGGACGTGTTTCCCACAGGCCCCCCAGCTGAGGGATAACGCAGATTCTCCGATTCCCTCTTGAGACACTGAGCCCCCAAATCACCCTTTTCCTCTGCTGCAGAACACCCGTGCAGCACGACCGCTGCGTGGACCCTTCTGGGGCGAAGGCTCGTGCAGGAGCACTGCCTGGCAGTTTAGGAACACCTGATCTGAAAACTGAGAACAGAGGAGAGGTGTCTGGTACACGCCATCTGCCGCGCCGGAGCCTGGCCCACGCGCTGCATCAGGTGCTGCTTGTCCTGCAGAGAACAACAGGGCTGGGTCAGCCAGCAGGTCCCAGGAGCCACACCGAGACAGGAGATTCACACTGCCCAGAGGGATGGACCCCACCTACTGAATCACACTCCCCCTGCATCTCCTGCTGGAGACTGACCCAGCCCCAGCCTTTGGAGCTGCTTTGGCTGCAAACCCCACACGTGAGAGAGCAGGGGCTGATTTTCAGATCGTGTGCACGGGGAGCAGAGAACCTGCTGCTTCATAACAAGGCCACTGCTTACACATCAAGCATTTGCTTGATGTCACGTGGTCCCAGTGCAGCCTCAAGCTGCCATGCTGTGCTCTCAGCTCTGAGGAGTTGCAGGGCTTAAACATGGTTTCAGGAGCTACGCCGCTGAGCCAGCAGCAGAGAGGGGAAGGGATGGTTCCTGGTTCCTTCTGTGATGACCTGCCCATTCACAGGCTCCTAGTGCTGCCTTTTCCTCTTCTCTGGGCAAAAGCAGTTGGCATGTAGGCTTTGGGCTGTGTGGGCTGTGGAGGTGTTGGGAGGCAGGATGGGGATGGAAGAAGTTTCTGATAGCACCCAAGTCTGCTAAGTATGGAAACATCTTCTGTTGCCACTAAGGGATTGCTGGGGACCACAGCTGGGTCAGAAAGGTGACACCTCCAATGCTGGTTTGATGTTGACCTAGAAGGGGAGCTGTATGAGAAAGTCCTTCTTCTTGGGAACCAGCTTTGGGGCTTTTCTTTGGAGGGCTTGACTGCTGTAGGCATGGGATGGGCAAGCCCTTCATTTGTGAGCTGACATTAAGAGCTATTTGGAACAGACACTGTCTTTACTTTGGCTTTTTGCAATGCCCGCAGCGTGCAATTGTCATCTCCGACTGCGGATCCCAGGCTTTGCTGTTCCACAGATATTTGTAATACTAATGAATAACATCACACCTGGCCAGTCAAGGGGCCTCTGGCTGTGAGGAGGATCTCTGCTCTACGAGCTGTGTTAGTGAGGAGTGACATCGTACAGCCTGGTCCTGCCTTCCTCGCTCGCATGAAACCAGGAGGTTCTGCCTTTTGTGAGAAGTGGGCTGGCAGAGAAAACTGAAATAACCTGATCCATTTTCCCCTGGTGACTGCTCAGTTTAGGGGCTCCATGTGCTCCACGTGAGCTGACAGGAGCCTCTCCTGGATTATTTCTGGAGGGTTCATACAGATGTGTGTGTGGGTAGGTTCAGCTTGGTTGGACACTCAACTGGAACAGCTTGGGAGAGGAGCAGGAAAGCAAGAAAGATCAAGGTGCTGGGGGGAAAAGGAGGTGGGAAAGGGACTGATCTCTCAGCACTGATCACTGTCCAATATTGATCCCTTGTCTGTGTGAGAGCCAGACTGGGTGTCTGCAGAGGAATCAGGATACACCCAGTACCCACCCAGATTGAGTCTTCCTTCAGGGTGGGACTGAACTCACCAGGTTTACCTTTCAAACAGGGCCAGGCCCACTTTGGGGCTGTTCTCATGCAGGGCCTGGGAAAGGTTGAGATTTCATTTGCTGTTTCTGTGCACAGACTCGCAGAATCGAGAAGGTTCGTCTCGGCTGGACCTTCAGCCTCTGAGATTTGTCAGAATCTGGATTATAAAGCGAAGACTTCAAGGGGGAGAGGGTGTGAGGAGGGGACGTAGGGGAACCCATCAGTGATGAAGCAGGAAAACATTTTCCTGTGCTGGAAAGTAGTGAAAGAACACGATTCTTTTGTAGATCTTTGTTTTCTAATTCCTGTGTGGTTTTATTCCATGTGTACCCACTGTGAGGACCTGACCCATCCTTCAATCCCCGCTGCTCTCGGGTGAAAATCACAATTAAGATAGAACTTGACATGAGGGGGAAAAAAAAGGGTTCTTTGGTCTTTTGTGTTTGTGCATGACACCCCTGATGTCATCCTTGGCTTCACACACTTCTCAGCTTTGGGATGGCACCTGGGTGACCAAAGTTTCTTTACTCAACATCTTGTGATTACCTAGTGAGCGCAAACTTGGCAAAAATTGGTGATTTAAACTGTGATTCTGCAGCTGTGAGTCAGAACAGCTTCGTTTTCCTTATCCCCTTTTCAGAGAGGAGTGGAAGCAGAAGCTGTTTGCTCAGTGTTGTGTTGTGAGGCAGTGGGGCAGCCAGAAATGCAGCCCAGGAGTCTCATCCCCATCTCTAACTACTAAATGACAGTCACGGCGATAGCTGAGAGCAGGATCCAAGGACCAGGTGACAGGTCCCTTTGCTCTAAGCCCCTCAAGCCAAGAGCAGAGCCTGACATCCCAACTCCCAGTTCCCTTCCTAGCTCACACTCCCACCCACACCTGGAAATGGGGCTGAGAAGCCCCAACCAACAGCCCCTGCTGCAGCCACCAGTGCCTCCTCCACTCCCTGTCCGACACATTTAGTCCTTGTCCAACTGAGAACATCGTGATTGTCTGAAATTCACTTTAAGTTGGTTTTTTTGGACATTTCCTTAGTGCTGCCCACTCCCAGAGCAAGTTTTTGCCCTTTAATCCTTTAATTCTGGCAGTACATGGGGAGGAGGAGCTGTGCTGGGTCAGGAGCACAGGAAGGCGTTGACAGGGGGACTGATCCAGTTCATGAAATCACGTCTGAACCGAGCAGTGCTCTCCCTGGTGACCAAGGGAAATGAAATGATAGATTGCTGTCTCCTTGAAGGCTACAATTTAGTCTTTCCATTGCAATATACCCCTGCAGTTAATAAGCACCCTGCCTGCTCTGAGGAGGCTGCTGTGGCTGGGGAATACGTAAACCCAGAGCGACTGGAGCTTTCTAGGGATTCAGGGGAAGGCATCTGGGGACCAGGGACTGGGCAGGAGCTGAGCCAAGCATGACCCAAAGAAGTGGAACTTAATTCGGACAGAGCTCTCAGAGTTACTCGTGGCCGATGCTCTGTGCTCGGTTTGGGCTTGATTCATCTCCAAATGCTGCATGAACTCATCTTTGAAGTGCTGCAGCATGGCAGGCTGGCTGGTGCACGGCAGTCTTGCACCTCTGTTTCATCCCAGGTCTTCAGGAGAGCTGGTGGGGGCTTGCAGGGTTCAATGGGAAGCTGCTTTATTTTTGGAGACCAAGAAACCCGTAGCAAAATCCTACCTCCATTAAATTTAATGACAAAACACCCCTTGACGTTGCTGGGTCTAGAATCCTGTCCTGTTATTTAGTTCTTTATTGTGTTGCCAACTCTCACATCTGATGGTACTTGCCATTTTCTTCTGGAGTCAGGTTCTGGAGCGGTGTGATGACTCTGGGAGCTCAACTTTCATTTAAAACTGAAAACTTTATTACTAACCCTTATTACAGTGGAGTAAAGCTGAAAAAAACATTAACCCAACAGACTCGAAAGCCAGGAAGCAAATACTGAGAATAAAAGTCATATTTTGATAAATCTTTAAAGCTAATCCATGGTTTGGGAGCACAGCTCCTGATGTCTTAACAACTTGAAGTGCTGGGGTCTGAACCCCAAGCCCTGAGTTAAGGTTGACATATGGGTGGTCCCCATGGTCCTTTAAGAGGAGGGGATGAGTTTGCCTTTTGACTTTCCTCCAAGGTGCACCGACCTTGCAGGGAAAGCCCTTGGGTAAACAAGCCCCAGGTGCCCCCATTGGGTCAATGAGTGCCAGGTGTCCTGCTGTGGGGATAAAAGCTGGGACCACTTGCAGGAAGGGTTGGGGTGTCTGTCTGTGAGGTGGATGTACTTCACAGAGTTTCCTGTTGGGGAAGGACCTCCTGGCTCCTCATGCAACTGGATCCCAGTCAGGTCTGGCACTTACAAACGTGGGCTTTGTGGGGAGGCAACATGGGGTTACCTCTATCGTATGTGATCACCCTATGGACTTGGTTGTCTCCCATTTTTTCCATGGGATACCTTATATCTTTGTTTATTCCATCCATTGTGGGTCATGCTATATCATTGCTGGGGTTGATGTCTATTATTTGTGATCTTTCTGACTTGTTTGTACCCCCAGTGATCCCCTGTATACTGACTCCTTTATGTTCAATAGAATCTACTCACTGGATTGTTTTTCTGCTGCTGGCTGTGTCCTTTGTACTGGGCCTGGTAATTGGCAAAACAGAACTACACTGGACAGTCCTGCTTTTGGCTGAGGTCTTGCTCGCAGTCTCTTACTCTAGTTAGGAGAATCTTTGAGAGTCCATCTGTTATGGGAGGTCAGTTCTGAAAGAATTCTCCTCTTCCACTTCTACCCCACAATCAGCATCTCAGGATGTCTGACATCTCAGAGAGAGTTTCCCATTTATTCTAGTGCCTACAGTTATTGAGGTCTTATGAGAAGTGGCTGAGGGAACTGGGGGGGTTCAGTGTGGAGCAGAGGAGGCTGAGGGGAGACCTCATTGCTCTCTGCAACTCCCTGACAGGAGGGGGAGCCAGGGGGGGTCGGTCTCATCTCCCAGGTAACAGTGACAGGACGAGGGGTGATGGCCTCAAGTTGTGCCAGGGCAGGGTTAGATTGGATATGGGGAACAATTCCTTCCCCCAAAGGGTTCCCCATCCCTGGCCCAGGCTGCCCAGGGCAGTGGGGGAGTCCCCATCCCTGGAGGGATTTCAGAGCCGTGGAGATGTGGTGCCCACATGGGACATGGGGCAGTGGGGACTGGGCAGTGCTGGGTTAATGGTTGGACTGGGGGAGCTTAGAGGTCTCTTCCAACCAAGGGTATTCTACAATTCTATGATTCTATAATTTATTCTAGTTTCTATAATTATTGATCTTGGTTCCAGAATGCAAATGGTCTTGACCAAAAGGAAAGAGAGCACCTTTGCTTACTGCTGTGCCTGCTGCACGTGATTCATACACCCAGATATGCCCAGAACTTAGAGGCTTGGCTTCATGTTTTAGAGGCAGGGTGTTCTGCACAGGGCTGCTCTTCCCAGAGCTGAGGAGTGGACAGAAGTGGTGTTGGTGGGTCAGTGCACAGCTGAACTGACACAGAAGGAGGAATGCACTAGGAAATGGCTGGAACAGCTGATAAATTGGACAACCTCATGTATTCCAGGCATCTCCTGCTGACCTTCACCTTCAGATCAGCATGTACAGCGAGATTTGTCTGAAAACTCCCACCTGAATCAGCTTTCCGTAGGCAAGTTGTTTTACAGTGTGCTTTTATTGTGGAAACGTTTCCTCTCTAATCCACAAATTGGAATTCCAAAACTTTTGGAAGTCAACAGATTTTTCCATTAGAAAGTGAAGGAAATTTCCATGGGAAATTTGATAGATATGAAATAATATTTTTAAATTGTGTGAGCAGATATATCTGGAGTAAGGTCTGATCTGTGCCCTGAGTCCCTGGCTGGCACTGAGGGACATTGTTGCTCCAAGAAGTCAATACTCAGCTCTTTGGAGGAAAATGGTTTGAGGTTCTCAGTGTGATCTCTAAATATGCACTCCTGTAGGGCTGATTTTGTGAGGATGCTGCGTATTCCTGGCCATAATAGAGGGGATGTGTTTGGGGATTTTTTCCATGGAGTCCTGGATTTCAGTGTTTAATATTAGCTACTCTGATTAAAAAATAGTATTTGCTGACCCGAATTTTAAAAATTACGTACATAATCAGGGACCTGATTCCTTAGGATCTGAGCATCCCATCCCACATTAGCACCACCAGACACAACGGGAGTGCCAAGGGCTTTAAACATTTCATGGAGACTCTGAAGGCATTTATGTGAGGCATAAGACCCCCTCCAAAATATGGAGTATGTGCCGGTGTAAGTTGGGCACTGAGCTGTTGGAGAGCAGCGTAGGGGAAAGGGACCTGGGGGTCCTGGTGGACAGCAGGAGCCAGCAATGTGCCCTTGTGGCCAAGAAGGCCAATGGCTCCTGGGGTGTATGAGAAGGGGGGTGGTCGGTAGGTCCAGAGAGGTTCTCCTCCCCCTCTCCTCTGCCCTGGTGAGGCCCCATCTGGAATATTGTGTCCAGTTCTGGGCCCCCCAGTTCAAGAAGGACAGGGAACTGCTGGAGAGAGTCCAGCGCAGAGCCACAGAGATGATGGAGTGGAACATCTCCCTTGTGAGGAAAGGCTGAGGGAGCTGGGTCTCCTTAGCTTGGAGGAGACTGAGGGGTGACCTCATTAATGTCTATAAATATGTAAAGGGTGAGTGTCATGAGGATGGAGCCAGGCTCTTCTCAGTGACATCCAATGACAGGACAAGGGGCAATGGGTGCAAGCTGGAACATAGGAGGTTCCACATAAATGTGAGGAAGAACTTCTTCCCAGTGAGGGTGACAGAGCACTGGCACAGGCTGCCCAGAGAGGGTGTGGAGTCTCCTTCTCTGGAGACATTCAAACCCACCTGGATGTGTTCCTGTGTGACCTGACCTAGGTGATCCTGCTCTGGCAGGGGATTGGACTGGATGATCTTTTGAGGTCCCTTCCAATCCCTGACATTCTGTGATTCTGTGACAGGCTGAGAGAGTTGGGGGTGTTCAGCCTGGAGAAGAGAAGGCTCCAGGGAGACCTCAGAGCACCTTCCAGTACCTGGGGGGCTACAAGAAAGCTGGAGGGGCACTTTTTACAAGGGCATGGAGTGATAGGACAAGGAGTAATGGCTTTAAACTGAAAGAGGGGAGATTTAGATGAGATCTTAGGCAGAAATTCCTGGCTGTGAGGGTGGTGAGACACTGGCCCAGGGTGCCCAGAGAAGCTGTGGCTGCCCCCTCCCTGGCAGTGTTCCAGGCCAGGTTGGATGGGGCTTGGAGCAACCTGGGCTGGTGGGAGGTGTCCCTGCCATGGCAGGGGGGTTGGGACCCGATGAGCTTTGAGGTCCCTTCACACCCAAACCATTCTGTGATAACCCTGTGCAGCGAAACAGCGAGGTGTCTATGGGGAAACGATGGGAGGCTCTTCCCAGGTCAGGGATTCCTACGGAGCGGCTGCTAGTGGTGTAGCTTGACAGGTCTGAAGCTATAAATCCTGCAGATGAATTTGAGTCAGAGAGGGAACACTGGCACCTCTTGAACATGTTCTACTGCTGAAGGGGGTTATTTAGGTCTCTGCCACCCACGATGTATGATGTGAAAGACATCACCCAGGTTCCTGTGGAAACATTAAAAGAAATATGGGGGCTGGCTCACTTTCCTTTGCCAATTACAATTTAGCTGAGTTGCATTTGCAGGTAGGTGCAGGCTCAGGAGAGAGGGAGAAAGAGAGCGAGCGCGGTCTTGGAATGAATCCCTTGTAGCCCAGGGCCTCTTTGCAAACCAGGGGATGATAAACCCCGGGGATGGTGTATTGCACTGCTTGGGGTTTACCCCCTCCAAGCAGAGCAGCTCAGATTTTAGCAGGGAAAGTCCAACAGCTCAGTCCCCAGAGGCTGTAGTGGCTTTGGCATCGGATTCTGCACTACATATTGCTGCCCAAATTAGGAACTTTCTGCAAATCAAGATGTCTGATATTAGATATCAGAGTCAGACCCTCCCATGCAAAGTGCTGGAGACCGGTGAGGGATGGTCCCAAACCTGGAAAGTTGAACAGAGAAACCAGGATGGACATGAGATGTGGGAACGTGTTCTCTCCGATGACTGATATGCAAACAAAGCACAAAGAAGGCAAATGAATTTGCTCCAGGCTATGCAGGAAGGCAGTGAGGGAGCCAGGAAGCACAGTCACATCCCTGAGCCCCATTCCATCACTCCAGCTCTTCCCATCCCAAATAAGCACCGTTCCCTGCATCCAGACCATCCTTGTTTATGGAAAAACACGAGAGACTCGGGTTCTGCTGGTGGCTGAGGGCAGGAACCCATGGCCCGAGGGGACAGTGGCAGGGACAGAAATTCCCAGGGGATCCGGATGGGGTAGGGGTGGGAGCGCGGGGTGTCCCTGGAGAAGGGGAGCGCCGCACTTTGTTCTTGGCAGCCCCGTGGGCAGAGGGAAGGAGCCGTGCTGGGCTGCCGAGGGAGCCGAGGCCAACCCTCCCTGCTGGAGGGGAGATGCTTTATGGATGTGAGGAAGGAAAAAAGGAGCACTAATGAGTGCGAAGGGTGGGGATAGGGCCCAGGGCCTGAAGATTCCCAAGCAATAATGTCTGTACATAGATATTTATATAAATATATGGGAACTCTTCTGAAGGTTGAGTGAAGGTTCAGTGCTTTACAGGAGGAGGGATGACCCTGCGGTTACAGTGTTGGCCTAGACTTCAGAAAACCTGCTCTTTCCACAGTTCTCAGTGCAGCTTTAGTCAAGTTGTCAAGCTTTTCCCTGCCTCAGTTTCCCAAACTTCTGTTTGTGCTCTGCATCCTGTTCTATTTCCCATTCCTTGCAGGAAGGGGCTGCATTTTCCTTTGTATCCCCAGTGCCACGTGTGCTCCAGTCAGGTAACTCACGTAGGTACCTGCAGGCAGTGAGCTACACTGGGAAATGTCCATACACCAGTGAGAAAAAGGTTAAAGACTTGGGGGAATGGACTATGGTTCAGTCTAGTCTTGGACATCTGGAAGATGGAAAGGCTTTAATGGTGGTTGCCTTGTTCAGTCACACTGTACAGTGACACGAGGGGCTGGGGGTCAGTGGGGTCTTCTCAGCAGTGCCCGGTGGCAGGTGGAGAGGTGGAACACAGCCACCTCCTCCAGGCAGAGGCAGGGCACTGACAGCTGGATAGAGGTCACTGTTATTTCAGCAAATCTGGAAAGCTTTGATAATCCCCATATTGTCCCCATCTCTTTGAGTCTTCACTGGATGCCCAAGGTAGATTTCTTGACAAACAGACATTCCCAAGTAACTATGTCCCCTGGCTTTCCTCTGCTTTGCTGATACCTTTTCCATCACTTACCCACCCATGGCAGAGCCGGGACTCCAGGTCTACCACTTTTGCATGCCAAAATGTCCCTGCAATGGGACATCTGTGGCCATCCCCTCCTTGCCCTCACCCAAGGCTGCCAGGAGCTGAATTCAGTCTCCATGCCCATCCAACCCTTGGTCTAAGCATGGAATCTGTCAGCGAGGGTGTTTCCACAGCTACCAAGCAATGGACAGCACTGATTTCCTATCGTCCTGGCTGGCATTCAAACCAGGGAAGAGGAAAAAAAAACATCTTCAGGCTCATTCCCATTCTCTTCAGCCATCTGGTCCTATGTTGCTGGAGCCTTCCCTGCCTCAGAAGGACGCCCAAATGGGCTCTTTGTGGTATCTTCCCTTCTGCCAGGCTCCGTCTCCGCTTTCATCCTCGGTGCCATGCCCGCCCCCTCATCCCCTTTGATTCCAGGACCTGAAGAGAAGACTGGTTTAGGGAATGTCTTGTCAAGTCCACCTCCCCCCTCCTCCTCCTCCTCCTCCCCAGGGGCCTTCTGCATTGTCTCCCTGTGGTGCAGACGGAGCCTGGAGATCAAAGCCCAACCGTCTTTTTTTAGCTCGGGGAGGAATGCACGATGCCTCCTGCTGTCGCCAGCTCTAGCAGAGTGTTCCTCTCCGTAACTCGAGACTCCCATCCCTGGAGGCGGCTCCAGGATTGACAGGTGACACAGAGCTGCTCTGAGCAGGCAGGTCCTTCACAACAAGTCTGACTTTGCACGGGAGGAGAGCTTTCCATCAAGGATTTGAAGATGTCTGCGGTTAAGATGGGATGTGCCTCATAATAGTCAGCTTTGAAAGAACTTACCTGGATGGAATTAACCCTTTCCAGAGCTTAGTCTTTCTTTTCTGCTCCATGTTAGAGTGATGCATGACCTCCTTCTGTTATTTAATTGTGAATAGTTTTCTTTCTCTCCTCCTCACGCTTACCCATCACACATCTCCCATCAGCCCTGTCCCCTGGTGACCATGACATTGTGGAACTGCTCCCTGGTGGGTCGATGGTGAGCAGGTTTGCTGGGGTGACACCTCTAAGCAGGCTTCATCAGCAGACAACTGCAGCTGGGATCTTACTCACTAGAAGCATCAACTGCCATCACTTGAGCTGAAAAACCACTCCAGTGTTTACCACAGTAGCAGAAGACTCTGAGTCACCTATTGAAGAAGTTCATGACCCATTTTGACCTTGAGGGTTACATCAAACAAATATCTTCTGCTGGGAAGAGCGCTGAGCCTGGGAGATGTCTGGTATGGGACTGAGAGCTTCTTTGAGGCAGATTCAGACTCTCAGTTTCTACACATAATTTTTTCCCAAGCCCAGCACCATTCTGGGCAGGGACTGCTGGCATCCATAAGCTAGCAAAGATGGGATTCCTAAAACCATGGAGCCTCAGGCAGGTTTTCTGTGCCTCTGTTGCTGGCAGGGAATGCTGTGAGCTGCTGGTAAAACTCTGATAAAGACTTTGCTCAAAGGGATTGTTTGTTGAATAAATGAAAAGGAGAGAGCATGAGTAGATGGGGAGGAGGTAAATTCTCTGCCCTTATCGTGCCCTGATTAACAGAGACCTCAGCCAGAGGAGAATTGTGTACAATGAAGCAATCATATGTGTTTATAATCATTAGGGCACTTTTCTTGGACTGCTGGAGTCAGTTCACCCCTCTGGTACATTCCCTTTGGTACATCGGGCAAGTCATCTCTTCCCCCTGGACCCCTTTGTTCCTCTTGTCTGTTTAGACTGGGAAGCTCTTTAGACAAGGGTTGTCTCACTCTTGGCACGTGCCAAGCCTGGTGTGAGGGGCACAGGAATAACCCTCTGAACTAGAACAGTTTGCATTCTCCATCCAAAGGACTCACCGAGCCTTCAAGATGCTCTCACCAGCCCTACATGGCAGATCCTCAGCCTGATTTCTTCGGTGGGGAAACTGAGGCACAGAACAGCACTCCAGGGTCATATGCTGATTCTGTGGCTGAGCAGGGAATGCAGACAAGGTCTCTTGCCTGCTGGGCCTGTGCTTCAGCCACAATCCATCTCCCTGCCCAAGGCCCTTTCTGTGTTCAAAGTGTTCCACAAACAATTGAGGTCTTTGAACTCCTCCTCATCCTGGTTAGCTTGAAAGTGGAGGCAGGGAAGGAAACATCTTCCTAAACTTAGCCCCCAGCCAGCCAATACTTTTGGGAACTGTGTTTGATTAGGCCTGGGGAGCAGTAATTTGGTCTGAGGTTTGTAAAAAAAATCCTTTCCTCTCTGGTTAGAAGGCTGATTCTTACGAGGGGTGGAAGGGTTAGGAACTGTCTTCTCCAAAGCAGAGCTTGCTTACTGCTCAGTGGGAGTTACTCATACTTGCTCCATCAAGGAGCTGTGCTCATGACATGCCCCTCCGCCAGACCCATGTTCCCCCTGCCCTCCATCCCTGCAGTTTCTCTCTTGGGTGCACAGCAAAGCGCAGGGGAGAGGACAGCAGGGACCAGGCTGTGTTTTGGAGCTGCTGCCAGTCTCAAAGCAGCGACACAGGCTCGTGGGAGGGGGATAGGAAGGATGGACTGTAGGACATGGCTCAGGATGCTCACTGATCAGCCTGATACCCATGCAGCAGCACAGGTCTGAAACAAAGCTATTTTCATCATGGAGAAAATGAATCTTAAAAAAGAGTGGGGCAGGACGACCCCTCAGTTGAAGTGAGGGTGGATTCTGGCTGAGCCTGCCATGCTTTTTCAACCAAGCCTTTCCCTGAGCTTCCCCAGCACTTCCAAATATCCTTTCTTTTCAGCTTCCTGCCAGAGCTGAGAGGGAAAGGGCTGAAGCTTGATGGGAAAAGCTGATCTTGTGGTATTTCCTGCTTGGACTGGAAGCCAGCCACGCGTGAGGCTTCGCATGACATTCACAGCCCAGGAAAACACCCCAGTCGGATAGCTCAGATGGAGAGCCGTGCGGTTCCTTCACGCTCTGGAGGCAGGCGAGCTGCCAGCCCCACACACCCATGTGTCTAAAGCACTTTGGGACCAGTGTGAAAAGCCAGGACTGAAGGCAATCATCCAGCAAGAAAAAGTGAATTTGATTTCTTGGTTTTACTGCACAGGATTCAGCACAGGGCTGATGAGTCTGGTTGTTTACCAAAAATGTGATGTTATATGCTGCCTCTGCCAACCCAGTGACAATCTTCCCTAGGCTTTGGGGTCTTTAGCCAGAGCCCAGGCACTGAATATCCAGGTATTGGGCAAAAGGATAATACTAAAATATTGCCCACACATCCAGGGACTGTGCAGGCTTCGTGTCACCTTTCACTGATGGAGAAAAACTTCACGAGTGTGATTGTGAGCAGGAGAAAGTGGCAAGATGGATATTGGAGGAGAGGGACGGGTCTTCTGCACATGGGGAAGGTGAGCTCTGTGTCACAGAATCACAGCACAGCCTTGGTTGGAAGAGACCTCTAAGCTCCCCCAGTCCAACCATTAACCCAGCACTGCCCAGTCCCCACTGCCCCATGCTGAACCTGTGTCACTGCCTGTGACTTATCCTGTGCTGCAACACCTGACCACCAAGACCAGCAGCAGCAGTCCCAGAGCAGGGCTGGCTGGGTGGGACTGGTGCTGCCCACCTCCCCCTGAACACCCTGGGAGCTCTGCTTGCAGTGTTCTACACAGGAGACGTGTGTGGGTGGGTGTGCACATGCATGTGCATGTGTGACTTCCACCTTCAAAGCAACTAGAAAAATGCAACAACCCAGATTCCACCAGGCAGGTGTAACCATTGGTTACAAGTTCCAGCTGTCAAAGACGTGTTTTCACTTCAGGTCCTTTGGGAAATCTTAATAATGGATGATCTTAAAAAGAAACCACAGAAAATAAGGTAAATCTGCCTTTGAAGTAATCCCTGATTAATTACATAGTACGAAATGGTTGCTTTGCACAAATAGGTTTTCTACAACAACACAACTAAAATCTGTCGGTGTTAATTCATAATTTATATTCCCACTTCCAATGCTCTATTCAGAACTCCAAACCAGATTTGGAGGTTGGTTTCTTTTTTTTCCTCTCTTCATCTTCTCAGCAGATGGAAACGCACATGATGGCACTGAGATGAATTCAGCTGTTGTTGGTTATTAGCAGCTGAAGTTCCGCTCTCGTGTTTTTAAATAATAATAACAATTGTGATGCTTTAAAGATGCCCTCGGGCCCCTGAGCAGAATTTATCTTTTCATCTGTGTTTACACAGCAGTTAGAACAATGGGATCTATATTCTGATAAGGAGTTTGGGTCACTGCAGTGATACATGTAAGTAATATGAGATGATTGGGAAGAAAAAGGGGAGCTTGTAGGAAAATATTTGGAATGCCTTCTCTTGTGATTAGTTTCAAAGCCTGGAATATTAAGAGATGTTGAGTTTTTAGGTTAGAAAATTGCAACAGGCTCTTACTAAGACACTTTGCTCCACCTGATGAGGCTCCCAGCCACAGGCTGTGCACACCACTGAGGGGCTGATGAGACCAGATGCAGAGAAAGCCAAGTGTTTCCTCACTGTGCTACCAAAAAAAGATAAAAATAGAGCTGGTTTAATGCCAGCTGTTGGGGAATGATTATTTTTTTTTAGGTCCTAGCATCTCAGTATTTCTTACAATTAATTATGAACGTTTTCCTGAGACTTGCTGGCACACCAGAATGGAGACAGAGTTTGCCTGTGGGTGGAAAAGGGGAAGCACTGGGTGCCTTTGGGCTCTGCTAATAAATCTTGGATGTTCAGCCCATTTCCTAGCCTCACCTGCTGTTTGTTTGCCATTAGCCATTACACTGAGGATAAAGGTCTGGGGGCAGCTGGGCAAAGGGGGGCAGCACACCCCTGGCAGACCACGCAGTAACTCTGCACTGCAGCACATCCCCTGTGACAGCGACAAGAGTTTGTTTGTGACAGGAGGGGAATTTTGCAGGGGAGTGAGTCACTGCAGTGCTGCTGGGAGGGTGCTGAGTGCAGCTTTTGGCTTGGTTGTAGGTTTTCTGGCTGGCTTGGATAGGACACGTCTGTCCTCAGTGCCTTCCCTCCCAGTCCCCTTCCCACCATCAATGACTTTGGCATACTGGTTCTTCCTTGCCTCGCAGGCGAGGTGCTCAGGTCTGTAGGTAGAGTAAACCAAGCAGCTGATCCTGATTGTCAGTATTTACCCCGTGAGTATCCCTGGCAGCCATCTCCTGGGGAGCACTGGTGGCTCCTACCACAGGTAAGAGCCCTCCCAGTCCGACAGGTCTGTGTGCACCCAGGGGTGCCCTCCCTTGCCCTCCCCATCACCGCAAGATGTCTCTGTTCAGCTGCGCCGAGGCACAGCTCTGCGGGAGGATGGGTGGGGAGAACTTCAGCCAGATGAGGGAGATCTTGTTTGGCTTAGAAGGAATTAGGGTAGAAAAATCTCAGCAGCTTCCCAAAGATCTCTCCCCGACGTCCCTTTTCATGTGCTGTGTGTGCTAAGCTCCTCGGTGGGCCGCACCCTCCTCCGGGGAGCTCTGCGTCCCGCTGGCACCGCGGCCGGAACCTCCCAGAGCTTGAGGTTTCCTTCAGAAAGACTTTCTTGAAGCCTTTGAGCAAGAGGCTTTGCTGGGGGATCACACAGCTCTGGGTACCTTTGCATCTCCCCGCGTGTCTGAGAGACTTCAAGACATCCTAAAGTCATTCCTCAGTGAGAAGTAACGTGAACTCATCCTGCAGGAGCTTTGAGGTCCCCAAGTCCCCATCCTGTCCCCTGGGATGGTGTGATACAATGGCTGCAGGAGGCCTGGGGAGTCTACCAGTGCAGTTATTCAGTCCCAGCAGCAGGAATCAGGGCTGGGAGCAGTGAAGGCTGTTCATGGACACAAACCTCTCCCGTGAACATTACAAGGAAAAAAAGCTGGGAGGGTGGAAGTTCTTGGTCACCCACTTTGCTTGCAGGAGGGGCACCCAACTGGCACCCCTAAAGGGCTGTTTGTCAGCACTGCTCGGGGTGCCCAGACCCTGGAGCCACCCAAGGGAGGGGGACTGGCTGGGTTAAAAGTACATGGGGCACGGTGCCACGCGGCTGTGTCATTCAGCTGGCTCCTGCCCCGGGTGGGTGGGTGGCAGAAGGAGGAGGTGCAGAGCTGAAGGGGGGTTTGCAGACTAGCTTGGACCCAGCTAATTAAGTCCCTGGGGAAAATGGAGACCATGACGTTATTTGGCAGAAGGCAGGCGGTCGATTCTGCCTCTGCTGTGAGTGGGCAGCCTGGTAGAACTTTTTGCATCCAAAGAGTTTCTGTGGAGCATCCTTCTGCTTATTCCAGAGCGGAGCAGGGAGGTGCAGAGATCCCTGAGCTGTAGTAAAGTGACCACCACCCAGTCTCAGCCACTCCTGCTGGGGTGGACAGAAGGTGGTGCTGTGACCCTTTGTGGCTGTCCCAGGGCTAGCCCTGGGGCTCCCACGTGTTGCTGTGTGGCCTGTCTCTAATTCTGTTTTACTGGTGGCAGCAGTCCCCTGGTAGCAATTGCTATGATCCCAAACTGGTCAGAAATGACCATGGAGTTCACTATTCTGGAGTCCAGTGGCCACCCCCCCCTTCTCTTCTGCCTCGTTAGAGATCCTCTTAGCAAAAGCCTTGAGAAAATATCGTCTCCACCTCTGCCTTCCATGGCCCAGAGCCACCTCACTGCTGGGAATGAGCGATGCCTGCAAATGGGGAGAATTCCTTTGACTTTGCCAATCTGCTCCCAGCAACCAGAGGGACCAAGTCCATCTAAATTATGTCCCCATTTGTGAGCTGAACATCAAAAGAATTTAGCTGGAGTGCAGCTGAAGCATGGGGATGTGACTAGGACAAGGTCCCTCACATCCATCTCGGCTCTAACACAGCATCACTCATCAACAGGCTTCAAAGCGACTCTGAGAAGCCAAAGAATTGCAGAGGGTGAGGTGACACACTCGGGGACAACACAAAGTGGCGGTGGCGACGCCGAAGCCAACGCTGAGCGCTGGGCTGTCGCCACTGGGCAGTACTGTCCCAATATTGGTTCCCTGCTCTGGGTCTTAGTTTCCCCACGAGGTCCTTCTGGCCTCCCCATGTAAAAGAAGGCAAGGAAAGCACAAGCCCACGTGTGCTGAGGATTGTTGTTATAAAGAGCACGGCCCGGCGCACGATCCTGCTATGCCAGTTTGCATCTTGCCAAGGATGGTGCCAACAGACACGAGGTGCCAGCTGCTGGCACGTTGGAGGGAGCCCCTTTGGGAAACCAACCTCCCAGACTCCGAGAGGAGATAAGGGGATGCAGGCAGAGGGTGCAGCTCAGACTGCGTCTGGAGCGATGTTTTCATTCCTGCTTGCTGAAGCGTACGTGGTGGGGAGCACCTCAATAGGTGGCCTTGCTGGGGTGGAGGATGTTGCTGGAGTGAGTGAGAGCGAGGTGCTGAGAGCTCCCAGGCAACTGAGCAAGGCAGCCAGAGCCAATAACTCCTTGGGGAGAGGAGCCAGGGAAAATGTCTCTGATCGCTGCATATTAAAGCCGCACGGTGCCGAAACCCTTATTAGCACATACAATCCTAATTGTGGTGTTTGCATGTGCTGTTCTGTACTTGCCTTTCTAACAACAAGGGAACTGACAGGAAAAGCAATAGGGATGCCCACGGCAGTCTGGGCTTGGATCAGCTGCAGAGATTCTGATTTCTGATAAAGCGAAGCCGTAGTGATTTATACCCCTTCCACTTCCTTCCTCGTAGGGATGAAGACATCCTGGAGGAGTCCTCTTCTTCCCAGGACGTTCTTGGGTGATCTCATCTTGCTCTGCCTCTGCTTGTGCCTTGCAGATGAGCCCAGCAGCTTCGTGGTGGTGGGGAAACTGAGTCACGAAGGAGTTGGTGACGGGTTACCCAGGGGGTGTCAAGGAGACTTGCTCCAGTATTAACTGAGATCATGGAAAGACTCTCTCAGCACCCTTAGCAGGCTTTGGATGGGGTGCTTGGACCAAGTGGAATCCTGCCATTCCCTCTTTTCTCCCCCACACTGTGGAGCAGGAGACAAAGGATCTCCTTTCAGCTTGTGGCATCCATTCAGTGCAATGAAGTCACAACAGATTTGGCCACTTGGGAACTCAGCTCGAGGCAATAGAGCATAGGCTGGAGGTGGAAACCCTCCGTGACCCTGGGCACTTCCCTGAGTCTCTCTGGACTGCTCCTCAAAGTGGGGGTGATGGGGATAATAATATTTCCTTTGTCTCGTGCGACTGGAAGCCTCGCAGGGCTGGGCTCTCTCTGCGAGCGTGTCTGTGCAGTGCTCAGCACAGTGGGGCTTGGAGCTGGGTGAAGGCCCCCAGGCACTCTCCTAATATAAATAATAATGAAGCATGGCTAGAGATAAAGTTTAACCAAGAACCCCAGAATGAAAACAATGCAGAGGGCTCATTAGGAGGCACTGGAGCCCCAGAGAAGATGAGATTGAGTATGATCTTCCTGATTTCTGACTCAAAATCCCAGCAAGATACTGGGATCTCTACTTCACACCAAAGCCTGAATGTTTTTCCTGGGGAATATCACCCTAGTACTGTCTCCCCATCTTTGTTAAATTCCCTCCCAGCGCTTCTCTGTCTCTGCTGTGGATGCATGAGGAGAATCTGTCAGAGGAGAAACCTCAGTCTGGAGACAGTCATAACCAAATGTGTTGCCTTATGGATTTTGATCAGCCAAACTCAGCTTGCAATTCAGCCCTCAGCTCCATCCAGAGCCAGGGCAGGGATTCTCCAGGGTAGGTACAACGATTTTATACTCAGAGAAGAAAGAAGCTCCTTGGAAAAGTGACTTCAGCATCCTGCTGAGGAGAGGATTTAAAAAGTTGGGGTCTTCCCCTGTGATACCCTGAATCTGTGGGGTCTTTTCTCAATTTCAGTACTTGGTGATGAAGCAGCTGGTGAAGAGGCAGAGGTGGATCTCTTTTTTTTTTTTTTTCTTCAAGAACTAAGCAAAGCCTTTTTGGTGCAAGCAAATGCACCAGGAATGATGTTTCAGGGCATGATGATCAAAAGAGAGACCAAAACTACTCACGAATTTGGATTGAATTTGGCAGTTTAGTTTGGAGGAGGCAGGAGGGGAAAACCTGGAGGAAGTTCAGATGTTTGCTTTGTTTCAAAAAGATCTGAAATGAAATTAAATTTTGGGGGTTCAAAGCAGTGTTTTGATTTCATATTAATCTGGGTTGTTTTGGGTTTTGTTTGTTTTTTTTTTTTTCCAAGGTGAAAAAGACAATAAAATAACTTTAGGTGAAGGTTATGCTCCAGCACAGAACATTTTCCCTTTTTGTTCAGCCAGAAAACTTGAATCTTGTACGTGGACTGCTGTGTAGAAGGGTGGAAGGGGCTCCTGGCCATCTTGTATTCAAAGATAATGGAAGAAATTAATAACTGCTTCTTCAGACAGTAAGAGCTGAAATAATGGGATGTCCCAGGCCCTAAGCTGCTGGCCTCATGATCACATTATGCTTGAATATACAGCAAACAGATGATTGTGTCCGTTTGGGCAAGAGAAAGATGTATTTTGAGGGCATAGAACACCTGGAAAAGTAGACCTGAGTGCCTGAAAGAGGCAGCTGCCTCTCTGGGAGCTCTGTAAATAACCAGGTTTGTACCAAAGAAACACCTGACTCATACAATCAGTTTCCCCTTCTAACGGAAACACCCTGGCAAAGCCCCAAAAATTGGCTAACCGCTCAGGCCAGGAGGGAGCAAGAGCAGCATCACTCCCAGACACTGAGTTGGCTGCAAGGTATCATTTTATTGGCTTTTTTTTTTTTTCTCTTTTTTTAAATGCTTTCAAGTTTGTTGGTAAAGAGATGTGAGTCTTCTCCATAACTATCTGCGTGCGATGGTGTGGTGAGATGCCGGCTGCTCGGGATGGTGCAGCGGGATGACTCTGTGGTGGGGCAATTACGTCGGGCGAGCGCGTGGGGCTGGGGTGCAGGGAGCTGGGTTGGGGCACGCTGGGGCTCTGTGGTTGTGGGGAGGGTGAGGTTAACCCCGCTGGAGGGAAGGCACAGCGAGAGCTAAATCCTGCTTCTGAGGCTTGAGGAGGGACCATTTATGGTACCCAACTCTTGGTCCATCGGTGCATCCTACATGGAGATGCATCCAGGAGCCAGGTGTCTGCAGAATGCCCTGTGGCATCTCAGCTCTTAGGGCTGGGGAATGGGATCACAAATGGATCCTGGTACCAAACTCACCCTTTTCAAACCTCTCTGAAACCCATTTCTTTGTGCCTACACGGCCATTTCCCCAGGGCTCCAAGCCTGCCAGACCCAAGGTCACTGCAATCCCAAAGCCAGATAAGTGGGTTAGCGTGGTACCAAGATGGGATAAACACAGCCAGGCCAGCTAGCCTGGGCTTAGTCCTGCACCAGTGTCACTGCATGCCACCCAGCCAGTGTCCTCATGGCTCAGAGCATGGGTGTCCTCTGCCCAACACACGAGCCCTTTGCGTCACGCGTCTTCCTCCCTCCCGACTCCCCGCGGTTCATCCCAGCACCGCACTGGGATGCAGTGTCCGGGTGCAGAGGTGACATCCAAGGGAGGAGCTCCTACACCCTGGGTCCCACTGCTCCCCTTGCCTCCTCCCTCACGCCCTCTCCTCTTTCTCAACCACGGAGCTGGCTGTTCTCTGCAACCTCACACAAACACCGTCCCCACGCTCCCGTTCGGGCGGCAGCCCCGACCTGTTCTTCCAACCCACACCACTCTGGCACCTTCAGGATTTAGGAGCGGTCTGGCCCGGGGCCTTCCCACTTCACAGGGCATCTCGTGCCCTGGAATGCAGCTGATCTGGCTCTCACCTCCCTGTGAGTGCTGGGGCAGGCTCCTGTGCGGAGCCAGCCGGGAGCCCAGGGCTCCCTCTCCCCTCCCACAGCCCTCCCAGGTAGACCACATCTCCGGGAGGGCGGTGGGACAGCGTGCAGGAGAGAGACAGAGCCCCATGCTGGTGTCTGGGGGGAGCCTGGCCATCCTCTGCTTGTTATTTCCAGAGGGATGAGGCTCAGAGGTGGAGTTTACTGGGACTCACATCAAGCCCTGTGTTCACAAGTGCTGACAGAGCACTTCCAGCCCATGCTGCAGCCTGGGGGTGCACAGTGCTGTGCAAAACCAGTCCCTTTCATGCCAGGCTGCTCCTGCACTGGTTTGTGCACGAGAGAAAGGTGTAGTTTCTGTGTGACCGCGTCGGCTGGCATTGTAGATAGAAAGGTAAGGAGTTGTGTGTATCAGGTTACTACCAGGGATTGATTTACTGCTCCTAGCAAAGTGCCCGGGAGAAATTCCCTGATGGTGATGCAAGGTCAGGCCATGGAAACTTGCAAGACTCTTCATCCTGCTGGAATGAAGAGCAGCATGTCAGCTCCCCCGGGCCAGGGTGGACGCGAGGTGCTTGCACAGGGCGGCGGGACAGGCTCCGAGCAGGGTGAAGGGTTGCTGGGGTCCATGGAGCAACGTGGCCAGTGGCACTGCTGAGGCTGGGAGGGGACAGGGGAGGGACTGTGACAAAGCTTAGGAAATGGTTTGGATGATGTGAAGGCTCGTATGGTGGAGGGCTGAAGGTCTGCTGAGGTTTGGGCACCATCCTGCGAAGAGCCAGGGTGAAGAATAACAACACGCCCCCGCCCTCGCACATCATTTCCATTCTGCGGATGGGGAAATGGGGACAGAAAGCAGCGTGTCATTCCCATCATAACAGGAGCTGGGAGGAGAACTGAGCTCTCCTGAACCCTCACCCGTGGCCGTATCGCCCTGTCAGGGGGAGGTGAGGTGGGAGTCAGGCGGTGTTAAGAGCGAAGCAGGTGCTGGACCACAAATAGGGGCTGACACAGGCAGGGCCGTGCTTGGCAGTGGGCACTGGAGCAGATGATGTTGATGGGGGGACTGGAGAGGACTGGGGAGGCCAGGAGTGAATGTGAGCTGAAGGGAGAAACCAGGGCAGGGAGCCTGGGTGCAGAGGAGCCCTGGAAGTGCTGGATTAGCCCTGGGTATCACCTGAACTGGCAGCTCCTGCTCTCGTCCCTGGCTCGACTTGCAGTGGGGACCAGGGAGAGCAATTCACAGGAGCAGGGAAAGAATAAACCTGGGAGTCCAACTGCTGTTTTTAACATGATGCATGGGCAAGCAGCACGTCGGGCTGCAGAAGCTGGGTTTGCTCTGTGTGTCTGTATGTGCTCTCACTGGGTCTGTAGCACACAGCTGCTCGGAGCTGTGTCTCTGTGTGTGTCCTGATCCATGGGACACCTACACCTTGGTGTGTCTCAGTGACACAGCCCAGTGCTGTGCTGCTCTCCTGCTCTGGAGGAGGGGGACCCAGGGCTGTGTGCTCCCGAGGGGGTGCAAGTACACACTCCCCTGGTGCCAAAACCAGGGAGGGTGAGGGCTGAGCCTTGCTTGGCTCCTGGGTCCCGTGGGCTCGTAGTCAGCCAAGGGGACTGGCAAGAAGGTGACCCAGCAGTGGCAGTTGTCTTCAGGAATCAGACTTGTTTTTCTCTCTCCTCTCACCCACCCTCAACAGCTTTGCCACAATATCAACAGCAGGAACCACCAGCCAGCCCCAGATCCTGGCTGATAAAGATCTGGTCTCCTAATTACTCAGCAGCCCACAAACCCAGCCTCAGTTAAGCCCCTTGAGAAGTAGATACCCTGGGCTACCTCTTCTCCCTGTCCTCCATCCCTTTTGTTCTTGCTCTGATGGGCAGCCTTGCAGCTGCCAGGGCTGATTCAGGCAGAGGGGGCCAAGCTTTGGGGGCTGTAACCCATCTCCCAGACATGGTGGGTACAGGGTGGGACTCCTGGTGCTGTGATCTGTGAGCAGCCATGGGAAAAGACCACGGAGTGAAAATATCCCTGCTTCCTTGTGGGATGGAGAAGGGGAAGCTCAGGAGAGAAGGGCTGGGTGCCTGAAGTCGTGTAGAGCCCAAGGTGTGTGTCTGGGGTAGGCATGTAGCAAAAATTATCTATGTAGGCAAAGAAATAGATGATCTGCATGGGCTCACTGAGCCCCTGCAAGGAGGGTTTGTACGGGATGGGACCTGAGCAGAGGCAAAGTTCAAGCTGGCACGGAGCTGTGTGCTGTGAAAACCAACTCAGGGTAGCTGGAGAACATCTGTGCAGTTATAACTTCACCAGAGCTCCTGTTCAGGTCAGAAACTGCCCAGCTCAGGGGACAGCTCCAGTTCTGCACCGCCACGAGGCTGACGTTCCCCTTTCTGCGATTCCTTCTCTGCAGCCTGAAAGGGAAAGGCAATGTGAGGGTAATTAATGCATTACCTACTGAATGCAGAGCTATTATTTACGTGTGGGGTTAAGTATACACTGGCACAAAATCGCTGTGAATCTCGTGTGCGTAGAAAGCACCTTGGCACTCAGCCCAGCCTGGATGTGAAGAGGTTCTGACCCCCAGCCTTTGCTTCCCCAGCCCTCAGCCACGCTGCCTCCAGCTGCAGGACCCCGCTGTGGGGTCAGTGGGTCTGACCCAGCAGAGATCTGGGGAGGGGATGGTGCCCTCTTGGTACCTCGCCTTCCTCAGAGGGGCTGGGAGCTGATTCCTCGTGACTCAGATGCCGGAGCAAACCACAGAAGAGGTTTTGCATCAGAAATAAAGCTGGCTCTCACGTGGCTCCTGGCTGAGCAGAGAGGCTGTGGGTCGTGTGGGATAAAGTGAGTGATGTTTTTCAGCAGGAACAGAGCATGCTGGAAAAATGTCCTAGGAGAAGCCTTTTCTGCTCTTGGAAGTGTTGAGGGCTGCCTGTCTGATACCTTTGAACCAGTTTGAGGTCTGGATTTCTAGGAGAGCTCAACATCCATCACCCCCAGGCCTTGCATTTTCAAAGAGCAGCTTTCTTAAGCAGCTGCACAAAGGCCTGAGCTCCCTCTGGAGCTCAGCACCCAAGTTCTGGGCACTGGGCTCCTTGGGAGTGCTTGGCCTCGGCTGCTGGGGAGCTGCACGGGGACCTTGTGCTGAGCTGGATCATCCCCTGTAGATGGCATCCCAGCATCTCTGCTGTCCCTGCAGGGATGCTTCCACCTGTACTGCCCCAAGAACAAAACCCACCAGGAATAAGAGAATCATGGAATATCCTAGGTTGGAAAAGACCTCTAAGCTCACCCAGTCCAACCATTAACCCAGCACTGCCCAGTCACCACTACCCCATGTCCCTGTCCATGGGGACAGGGCTGCAGCTCAGCCCAACAACCCCAAGGTCCCTGGCAGCCTGTGCATCCCTATTGAACCCTGCAGCCTTCATTAGGTTACAGTTACAGGGCTACTGGACCTGAAATTGCAGTGTGGACATATCTGGGAGAGCTCCTTCAATTACAGCTTGGTCCCAGTCCAGATCAAAACTCTTGATCAGTTTACTTGGTGGACTTCAATTGCATCTTTGCTTCCTATAGCAGGGTTTGTCTACCTGGGGACATTCAGGAAGGTTAATCTGCATTCACTTTGAAAGTGAATAAGTTAAACCACATTAAACATGCTTATTGAGAATTAAAATAGCTTTAATGTGGTTTAGTTTAATTTACTTTGAGAGTGTGTTGAACTAGATTAAATTAAAACCATTTTAATTCTGAAATCTGAATCATGAGTTTAACGGGCTTTAACTGATCAACTTTAAATTCATACTTTTAATTAATTTGAATTAATTTTCCGAAGTGGCTCCATGTCGACAAGCCTGGTAGGGAGAGAAAACCACAGAGACACAGGCAGGCTCTGTGAAATCACGTTTATTATCTGTGGGAATGTCTCTATTGTAGTCACTGCTGGGATGGCTGCGTGCTGGAGGGAGACCTGAGCAGGCTTGGAAGGAGTTAGGCTGGGATGAGGAGGCAGATTTTCACCCGCTGCAGTCCCAAGCCAGCTCTGGTGCAGAAGCAAAGGCAGAGCCTGGCCAGGCTGTTGCTTTGCTGGGATTTGGAGCTCCCCCAGAACACAGAAAGTATTTAAGGCAACGCCGTCCTCCTGCGGGCAGTGGTGGGGCAGGAGAAGCCCTGCAAGGACTCGCTGGCAGCAGATTCCATGTGAGCCCATTTCGAGGGGGTTGTCCCACTTTGGGGACGCTGGCGGTGGTTGCTCAGCCCCGGATGCCTCCTGCATTCCTTCCATCTGATGGTTGGCTGAGCTGGTCAAAGCCTGGGGTTTTAACGACCTCGTCGACCACGCGTCACATCCGACCAGGCTGCCACATGCGACCGTGTGGCATGTGTGTGGAGGCTGGCTTCCAGTAAACAGTGCTGCCCTGGGATTTCAACATGCCCAGCCTGAGGTGCCGCAGAAATCCAGGTCAGGGCATTGTGGATGCCGTGGGCAGGGACCGAAGGAGGGATAACGTGTGGGCTTTGAAGTCCTCAGGCTCTAGCACTGACCCTGCTGCTGCTGGGCTCTGGGTAAAACTCACCTGTCAGCTTCCCCATCTCCAGAGAGAAGATAACATTTAGATGGCCATCATAAGAATTAATTAACGTTTGATTAGTTCTTTGGAATTATAAAGCACCAGATAACTACTAAGGATTATTATACCCCAATGTTGCTTATCACTCAGTAGGATTTCTCAGCACAACAGGTAGTTTAATACTGACATCTGGAGCAAAGACAAGAAAAGTGAAGATTATTTTCCACTCAGCTCTTTGTCCCAGATGGATAGAAACTCCCAGGACAGGAAAAGAGTCTGGGAAAATCCCTTATTCTTGGGAATAAGTCACTAGGGCCCTGTTGGATCAGGTCTTAACCACTGAGTACAGAATTTGTGAGTGCAGGCACACATAGCACAGAACAGACTTGTGTGATTTCTGCAGTATCAATGGGGGGTGAAGCAAGACCATGACCCAGCCGGAGCAGCAGTGTCCAGAGGAGCACCGCTGTTATTTTCAGGTTTTAAAGAAAGAGAAATGGATATTACAGAGATTTGCATAAGGCCAAAGAGTGAACACGTGGAGGAAACCAACTCCTCTGTTGCTCACTCCCATTCCCTTCTTGGCAAATGGGCTCTCCTATATTTTTATAACCATGTCACCTCGTAACGTGCAATAAAGAGCACGGGATTCTTGTTTGTTTTTCATTCACCGCAGCATCATTGGGCAAGGATGTCCCAGAGGCAGCGTGTCACCCAGGGAGTGTTCCCCACGCTCGGCAGCAGCCCTGGCTCGCCGTGGCCAGGCGTGTACACAGCATCCTCCCCGCTGGAAGAACCAGGTGGGCAGGGGAAGGGATGCACCCCACCCTTAGTGGGCATTCCCATTACCAAACCCTCTCCAAGCTTGCAGAGCCTGGCTGGCTTAATTGGGGTTGAAGAGCAGCCTTCCTCCTGCCCAGAGATCCCAGCTGTGATTGGAGCCAGGCCAGGAGTGAGGGAAGGCAGTGGTGGGGAGGAGAGGGAAGGGCTGGCATCTTAATTTAGCTCCACAGGGACAAACCTGCCCTTCCCTGTAAGCCCCAAACGATGTCTCTGCTACTCTGGCAGCATTCAGAAAAAATCCCTGTGCCTTCCTGCATCTCCCTGCAACTCCTCAACGTCCCCCTTGCTCCATCACCTGCAGGACAGAGGCAGCTGGCTGGGACATGGCTGCTCCACTGTGCCAGCCAGGTCTGGAGGGGGTTTGTGGTGCTGCATTCACCTGTAGGTGGTTCAGGGCACAGAGTGCTGCCCTGAGAGTGGCCCCGTGTTGAAATATGCCCTGCAAAGAGGCCGAGTACCACAGCTCCGAGGGGAGGTCCTCACACTTATTTACTGAAAAGCAGCATCTTGGCACCTCTAATCTACCTGGTGTCCCCGCTCTACCCCTGCTCCTCTTCATCCTTCTGCTTAGAGGTGTTTGCTTACAATATGACTCACAACTATCTCTATTTACGGTGTCTCAATCCTTTCCATCTCAGTCCTTTTCTTTTGTCAATCTCCATGTTCTCTCTTTGTCTCATTTGGATGACAAGGCCTTCCAGGCAGGAACAGTATCTTTCTTAATCTCTCTAAAATGCCAGCCACTAGTTACAATGCTAGATAAATATTTAATGATAATAATTGAACTTGACAGTAACAATACTCAGCCACACTTACGTTTTCTAAGCCCTTTCAGACACAGGCTAATTAATTAATTGCAAATTTACAAACTGGATAATTAAAGGATGCCCTGGCTGAGGAAGAAAATGTGCTGAAAGTAGTACAGGGCTTTTGGAGGGATCACCATAAATCACGGTGGGAAAGGGAAGATGCAAAGGGTGCAACCCCGTTAAGCCCGTGGAGTAGGAGGTCTGAGGACATTCTCAACCATTTGATTTACAAAACTGGATCCAGTTCATGATCCTACCCTTCTCCCCACCTCCCTCGTATAATTGCATCATTCCTCCTCCCTCCCCTAAGGGAGAGTCAATTAAAATAGTTGGGTTTGATTTTTTTTCCTTCTTCTTCTTTGAAAGGCAACTCGTGCCCTTTATTTGATGTAAAAGTTGTCAGATTTGGAACGGCAGAAACCAGCTCCTTTCATCCCCCACTGAAGCAGCAGCTCAGCCTCCCCAAGCTCATGCAGGGAACCCCATCCCCGAGCCAGCTGTAATCCCCTTTATCCCCCCTGGCTGCAGCACAGCCACAGCACTGCTCCGGTGGCTGTCACACACGGAGAGGCTGGAGCAGAGCACTGGGTGCGTGGGGATGGGGACCCCTCTGCCAGCTCCAGACCTGGGAGAGCTTTACCCCAAAAAAGTGTGATTCTCCAGCAAGAGCTCACTGAGCGGTGTGAAACAGCCAGACCACAACGGTCAAATATTTTTATTGCATCTTCTCTTTTCAACGGCCTCAAGTTGCACCAGGGCAGGGTTAGATTGGATATGGGGAACAATTCCTTCCCCCAAAGGGTTCCCCATCCCTGGCCCAGGCTGCCCAGGGCAGTGGGGGAGTCCCCATCCCTGGAGGGATTTCAGAGCCGTGGAGATGTGGTGCTGAGGGACATGGGGCAGTGGGCACTGGGCAGTGCTGGGGTAATGGTTGGACTGGGTGAGCTTAGAGGTCTCTTCCCACCGAGGCTGTGCTGTGATTCTATGACTCTTCACTCACTATTTTTAGCCCTGTTTCTCTCACTTTTCAGATGGGACAGTTTCTAGCTCGTGCATATCCATGCCTGTTCCTTTTCCACAGTCTCCCTGACAGAATATGAATGAGATGAAATTTTAAGCCCCCAGCAATTGCCGTAACATTTAAACCCAGCCCTATTCACAAATCTATTAGCAAATAAAAAGAAACAAAAGCAGCTCTCGCTGAACTTTGAGATGATTGTTTTGTTGTTTCTCAGAAGGATTTGGATGTCGATCAGGTATTTATGCAGATGTTCATAATCTGTGTCATTTTCCCTCATTTCAATGCTAGTGTTTGTTCACTTGAAAATACATTTCCGGAAAGTAATGGGGGAAAGTGAGTTGCCCAGGGCCATGCTCAGAGTCGGTGGCAGAGCCAGGAACATATCGCTCACTTCCCGCTCCTGTGTTTTAACCACAAGATAATCTTAATGAATAATAATAATTCATTTAAGCACCGGGCCAAATTCATCCCAGGAGCAGCTCCAGTGCAGCAATTGGCGTCGTATCAGAAGGAAAATTAGCTGGTGCGTCGGCTCTTGCTCTGCGTGCTCCCTCCTACACAGGAGGAAGAAGGTGAATGTTTGCAGTGGATTTCCTCTTCTGTCCTCCTCCCTTTCGCCCTGGTTCCCGGGGATGAGCGAGGCCCATGCCGGGCTGGATAGGACGGTGATGCCAGCCAAGCCACTCCTACGTCAGCTGCTCGGAGCCCAGCATAATTATTATTTATTATTTGTGTTGTGGCAGCACCAGGAAGCCTCAGCCATGGACTGGGATCATGTTGCCCTGCAAATCCGATGCAGATATCCCGAGGAGCACCCGATCAAAGCAGGATACAGCAGGCAGTGAGTGCTGTGCTGACAGGCAGCCCGGGGTGATGTGGCAGCATCCGTGCTGACCGCGGCCAGGATACGCTCCAGCTCCGACCCCTGCGGCGCAGCAGGGATGTGCACCTCCTCGAGACACTTGTCACCAGCTGACACCAAAGCCCTGAGCCCTCCCTTGGCAGGCAGTGCAGTCCCTGCCTCCTGGACACAGCAGGGTCTCGCTGGTGGCAGGCAGCAGCAGGCTCCGAGGGGCTGACACGCATTTTTTGGGAACACAAACACGGAATTGAAGAGGTCATATGACCAAAACTGCCTGGCAGAAAATGCTGCAGTTACCAGAAGAACGAGGTGCACAGGAAAGGCTCAGGAAAACTGGTTGTACCAGAGCTGGTGTGACTTCTTGTGCTTGCCACAACCAGGAGAGCCATCCCTCCACGCCAGCGTGGCACCGGGAGGTTTTCCTTACAGCTGTGCCCACGGAGCCCTGGGCACTGGTGTGAACTGGGCTCTCTCCTTCATGTCCCCTTCCCTGAGCTTCTGCAAAGCCAGGGAGATGAGCTGGCCAGCAGCAACCCCTGGCTGGCAGTGAGGTTCCTCACCCTCCGAGCACTGAGGTCCAGAGCAGCATCCAAGGCAGCACAGGAGGGGGTGAACCCCCCCGATGGCACTTAGGGAAGGATTCCGCAGCAGGGTGCCTGCTGCACCTACACACTGCGTGGGGTGGCCTGGAAGGTCCCTTCTCGTGTGCCTGCTGGGCAACTGGTGGACAGATTTAGTCTTTTTTCAAATGGGACACCTACCTCCACCTCTCTCTTCACATTTTCCCCTTGGATCAAATTTACGGATCGTTTTAGCCAGGAAAGGCAAAATCCACAACGGCACCAATGTGTTTCCTTATCAAAGTCTTGGGGGACCCATCAGGGAGCCAGAAGCCTTTGCACCAGGTGCAGGGTTGTGTAACTCCCTTGTAAAACACGTTCCCTGGCTCCTCCCTTCACCCACCCCGCCACCGAGCCTGCTCCTCGTCCCCGGGAGCAGAGTGCTGCTGCAGTCAGTGTGCTGCCTGCTCTGGCTTGGAGCTCCCTTGCTTTGCCAGGGGCTGTGTGTGAGCAGGACAAAAGGTTCATCAGGAATTCCACTGCACAGTGTGGAAGTGGCCCATGGATTCTCCATGGAGGGTCGGTCTGGGGTACCAGCGTGGCTCGGTGAGCTGGAGGACCGCGCTGCTCTGTCTGCTCCTGGAAGAACATCAGGACTGCGGTGACCACTGCTGCTCTGAGCTTTGCCCTTTGGTACAGCCTTACCTATAGCTGGCTGCGATAATTTCTGACGTGAAAAGCTCCACACAAGCAGCAGCAGCTGCCATAGGGTTTCTCTGACCTCCTTCGAGAGCTGTGAAGCTCCAGCACCACGTGCTGGATGTAACACGATGGAGACTGGGAAGGTCCCTGGCAGGAGCAGTGCCAGCTCGGTGACACCAGCCCGCGAGCAGAGGCTCTGCAAATCCTTTCCCGTTTGAGCAAAGCCAGGACAGTTCACAGCTCTTGAGACCTGACCTGGATCTCTGCTCTTTGTCCTGGTCACGTTTCAGCCCAATCTTTTCTTGGCCATTTTTGATGCCTGAATGAGCAAGAGCGATGACTAATGGTGACCAGTGCTCACACCTCTCCCAGTGCAGCATCCACCAGTTGGCATGCCTCCTGTCCAGCAGCAATGTGTGCAGCCCTGCTGAAGCTGCCCAGGACTTTCCCAGGTGCAGAGATGTCCCAGCCTCACGCTGACTGCTCTGAGCTAACTCAGCGCCCTGCAGGATCGGGCCCTGGGGGGACACGCGTGTCACGTAGCAGGTGCACGGTGCAGCACATCCCGGTCCATGGGCTGCCGAGGCGGGGGCCCAGCCGGGGATGGGGACAAGCCAGGACTTGGAGCCAAGGTTGGGAGACAGCTGGAGTGATGCAGCGCTAGGCCTGAGCTTTGCAGACCTAATGGAAAATCCAGGGCAGTCCATGGGAGTCTTTCCATGACCGTTGATGTATTTTGGGCCAAGCCTTTGATTCTGGAGCTAACCTCAAACTTTTCCAGCTTTTTCAGGTGTTTGCAGATGGTATTTCGTTTCAGCTCCGTTTCCAGCCTGATTCACTTGGACAGCAATTCACTGGAGACAGACACCTACATTTGCACTGTGCTGAGCTCAGACTTTCACCCTCCCTGGGACACACATGGCTCATCACGCTCAGCATCCGAGCAGAAACAGCACCCATCACTTCCCCTATCGCCTGATCCGCGGTGTGGTGCCCAGCACTGAACGTCTTTCAGTGAAAGAGGGGATCGTGGGCGTGTTGGGACACACACGCACAGACTCGTCTCTTGGGCTCCCGAGGATGCGCACTGCTTGAGCGGTGCTGTTGAACAACAATGATTAAGGGCTCAGAGGAAAAGCTGAGTCACCCCAAGGGCATGCTGTTACTCCTTACCTGCGAGGGAGCCGTGTGGGGAATCTGCCTGGCACTGGTTCACAACACGTGAACTTACATCCTCATGTGACACGATACGGCGAGTGCTGTGCTGCCAGTTGTGCTTTCTTCCTGCGTCCCGAGACCAAAGGAAAAGGCAAAAGACCCTGAGAGTCCCTCTCTGGCATCAGGCTGGGCTCCCTGCATCCTCAGATAAATCCACGAGATGCTGCTCTGTAGCCCTGATGCAATCAGAAAACCCCAGTTTCTCTATTTACCCATCTCAGGGCCTTGACTTGAGGCTCTCCCAAGTGTTTGTGTCAAAACACTTTCACAGACCTACTGCGCAGCTTCTCAGGCTGAGGTGGACACCACAGCTCGAGCCACGAGTGCTACACGTTACCCAACCATCAGCATCACTCCTCGTGGTGGAGCTGAGATTCCATCCTGGAAATCTGAATGGCAGCTGCAGTTCCTGCTCCATCTCCGCACTGCTGAGCAGCGAACGACGGTGCAAGAGAGGAGGGCAGGGAGGCAGAATTGATGTAATTACCTGCAGGAACCTTTCTGCGTTGAATGGAGAAACCAGAAGGCAGCCAAGGTTTCTGCAAGCCGGGCAAACCTCCCGACCAGAGAAGGCTTTCTTGAAACTCCACTCTTCCAGGCGGTGCCTTTCTTGGCTGTTGCTTTGGCAGCGCCCGGCCAGAATGTCTGGAGGCTGTTACAGGGCAGGACTGCTGCCTCCTCTGTTTTCTTATGAAATACACCCACAAAGCAACCTGCAGAGGCTCCAGTCTGCCAAATCAAAGGGATCGCAGTTGTCCCAGGGCTACACACTCAGCAGCATTCCAAGCAAAGCTGCATTTCTAAAACCTGGGCTGCAGAAATTAAAGGCACAGGCGGCCTTTCCTTCCCTCAGCCCCACTGACTGGATCCCATCCCATCCTCTCTTTCCTCCTCCGTTCCCCAAAACTGACAGGAACCAAACAAATGAACAACTTTTCCAGCCCGCACCAAAATCCTGGCCCCTGCAGCCACGTTGGTATCGATTCCCCGGCGCCGAGTCCCTTGTGATTATGTTCTCCCACACAATCAGATTAAATCTGGCTCCTCTCCCTTTCCAGGCTGATTAATATAGAGGTTTTGGGGATTTTTTAGTACCTTTCTCTTCTCCTTGAATTTTTCCAGTATTCTTTGCATGGGCAGAGAGGCGTGAGGGAGTGTCCCCTCCCCAGCAGAGATTTCCAGCATGACCCTGCCCTGGGATGTGGGTGCATGGAGTGGTGCAGAGCATCTGCAGCTGCAGGCTGTGGGGTTGGGATGCCATAGCATCACTGTCTCTGCAAAGGCTCTCGGCTGAACCATGCCTGCCAGCAATGTGGGACCAGGGGGCTCACAGCCCTTGTGTGAAACAGGTGCCTGAGCCAAGGAATTGGGAAAGAGGAGGGGAAATACCTTTTCATGGATCTGGATTTCTGTACCGCAGGCTGGACTCATTCCCACTTGATTTTCTTCATGGAGGTGACTGAGTTAGGAGCACAGCTTCTGTAGACTCTTTCTAGCACCCACGGATGGAAAAGGACATCTTCAAAGGGTGCCTCATCCCACTTCACATCCCCTCCACCAGATGCTGGAGGAAGCCTGGGGACCACTTCTCCCTACACACCTCGTGGGACAGCTCTTGTCTCCTCTGCTCCTCCTGGGGACTGCAGGCTAACCCAGGGCTGCTTTGTCCCACCACTCCTGCACCTCTTGGTAAGGCTGGGCCATGCCAGCCCGCTCCATTTTGGACATGATCCTTCGCTTTCTTGCACCTCTGCAACAACAGCACTTCTCAGCCTCTTTGCCCAAGGCTAACTGGCAGTTTCTGGCATGAGGACACACGAAATCTTTCCTCGTATATTGTGTTTTCTTAATCCTCTTTATTGTTTGTGTTGTCTTTTCAGATTCACTTATGCAGTCTCTCAAGGTCCAGTGCCCAGAAGAGGATACAGTGAGATTTAAGTAAGTGTTTTCCATTATTGGAATTAAAACAGTCTCTTGAAATCAGTAATTCCTGAAGAAAAATACCAGCACTGAGGGAAATCATCATCTGGAGAAGCTTTCCCAGGTAAAAAATGTTGACTAACTCTCCAGTTTTCTGTTACTTTAATGTCTGAGCATTTTTTTGTGCAAGATTAGTGGGTCATAACCAAGTCCCTCCAGGACATTTTGTTTTCTTTTTTTTTTTTCTTCTTTTCTCTCTTTGCTTTTTTTCTTTTTCTCTCCTATTCAAGGTGGAAGAAGCTTATCTGAGAGAAGAGGAGACAATAGAGGGAAGCATCACAGAGAACGTGCCAAGCCTTGGCACCTGTGTAAAAGCTGTGGATTTCAAAAGAGCAGGAAGATGAGGGTGGAAGGAAAGGAAGAAAAACTGGCAAAGAAGAAGGTACTCAACAGGAAAGCCCTTGTCCCAGCAAGAGCACGGTGCAAGCCTGAATCCAGACTGGGCATAGCAGGGTTGGCCTCGCAGTCATTTCTCTCCCAGCCATGAGCCTCAGAGTCAAACTCTGCATGGATGGGGAAGCTGTTTAAACTGCAGTCCCTGGAGCCCTCAGGCAGGATGATGCAGCAAAAGCCAAACTGTCCTTCCCTTCAAACCACGAGGCTCTCCAGGCTGGAGCTGGGCTGAAATCTCTGCATCTTTCAGCATGTGGTGAGGCAGGAGGTGTCGCTATGGAGGGCACCTCTGTTGTGGGTCTCATCAGCCTGCAAACAAGGAGAAACCGTGCCTGGTAGAACCTAAAACACTTTGGCTGCTTCCTTAACCTGCTTCAGGTTTCTGGGATGAGGAAGGTCAGGCCGGGGTGAGGCAGAGGAGCCCCTCACAGGTCACTGCTGGGCACCCAGCAAGAGGCTTTTCAGGCTGTAGAATCCTTAAATGAGTCCCTGGTATTGCAAAGCTTTCAGCTCCCACTGCACTGAACTCTAATGAAAATGTATTTCCCAGCTTGGGTGCTCTTGAGCCTTTTTCTCCTCATAAGCTCTGGCCAGACACAGTGAGAGATGTCTCCAATGCAGCCTTCAAGACCTCACTCGCAGTTGCCTGTGATGGCTTTTGCAGAATGACTCTGGAGCACATGAACAGTGATCTCCTCCCAGGAGATCTTTGAGTGCAGCAGATCCTACCACCAAGTTGAAAAGACCTGAGTTGGCCATGGCTGGAGTTCTAAAGCCAAGGGTTATAAATCAATAGAAAACTCAGCATCTCACTCCAGAAGAGCCAGAAGGACACGAGGTGTTAGTTGGGACTGCACTGGTACTTCTGCCCAGTACTTGACCCAGAAGGGTGACACTGTGTTTTCCAGGAGGCCTGGTGGCCATCTATGCTGTTACACTGCTCTTGTTCCTCATGGGACCTGCAGAATCTTCAATGGTTTGATAGTTAACAAGAAAATTAAAAAAAAAAATAGTCCAAGAGAGAAACCTTTCAGTGCCTGAGAGCAGCCACGAGTGGCGAATATCCCGGGAGAGCTGGGCTGTAATTCCTGCTAGCTCAGCATCAAAGGATGCTCCGAAACTTTACCTTCCTGGTGACGTCTCTTCTTCCCAATGAAAGGTGACCCAGGTGACCTTTGGTTGAATGTCTCGATAGTCCAGAAGGCAGGGAGCAAGATAATTAAGAGCCACAACATCTGATCACAGGAGAGAGGTGAAGGCAAGGTAGGGGCAGAACAATGCTGCTTTTCAATAGCGGGTGTGACCGCTGAGATGGTCCCAGAGGGGCTGGGGAGGGGGTAGGAGTGCAGGGTTTAAAAGGGGGGGTTAAGGAGCTTATTTTTGAATAAAGGGTGCAGGAAGCTGGTTGTTATCTTCCTAGTGCCATTCAGACCGCAGGTGTGACTTAATCTCCGGGCTGGGGCAGATGGGTGCTCTGGGGATCAGCCACCTTGCCCTGGTCTGCAGGAGAACCCAGCTGCACCCCGGGAAGCTGACACAGAAGGAGTCTCCCTGCTTGGCCCAGGCTCATTCCATTGCCCTGACACAGATGGCAATTTCAAGCCAAATTTCCCAAATTTCATTATTAGGCATTCAAAAACCTATAAATCTATATTTCTCTCCCCAAAACGACAAGATCTTTTTTAAATCTCCATCTTTTGGATGTGTTCTCAGGGTGCATAAGCCTCATCTCCAAGCTTTGGAGATATCAGAAAGATTCTCCTCTCAACAAGCACCTACAATATAATTCCAAGACGCAGCAATAATCCACCCTGTATGTCACTGTCCCAGCATCGACTCCTTGTGGATGTCCTTGTGCCCATGGAAGTTCTCTCTTAAGCCTCATTTTCCCCAATATTCCCTTTTTTTGACTCCCCCTTCACCTCAGCCTCCCCACCTCCGTTTGACGTGGAGCTCCCATGGGTAGGGTCTCATTCTGCCAGCAGTAAAGCTCAGTGTATTTCCAGTGCTAGATCAAGGCTGTTATTAGCCATCACCTGGAACCTCACTGTCTCATTCATTCACATCCAATCCCTTTAGATCCTTGTCTATTTTCCCTCCTCAAGACAAGGAGCATTAAGTGAAAAATGATGAAAAGCCCCAGTCGTGCAGCTGAAAGCTCCCGCTTCCTCTTTGCTGCTTCTTTCCCCCCAGCCCTCCCCATTTTTGCTGGAGCCCCAGGAAGCATCCACACAAGTGCAAAATTATTTCCATGCAGGGCTCTGCTCGTGTTAAAACTCTAGGGCTGCTGCTGCACAAGTCCCTACACAGCTCTCGTACAAATTGGACCAATTTGGAGTGATTAGTGAAGAATTCACATATGGTGCCCAGCCAGCACTGCCGACCAATTGCCTCCTGCAGCCCATTAAGAGCCATTTACTGTGATGGGCCCATTTGTCTTTGTTGTTAGTTCTGGCAGGGCCAGTGACAGATCTTTGGCTGGCCATTGGGCCAACCTCTCCCTGACATCATCTCAGGGGTAAGAGGGCAAGGCTGAGACACACATCGAGTCTGACACCAGCTGATGGATGTCCCAAAGAGCCATGCCAGGCAGGGCTGTGGGGCCTTTCCGAGGGATGGGAAGAGGAATTGCCAGTTGGGGTTGGATGTTGGGTACCAGTGGCAGCACGCAACCACGGGGTGGATGTGAGACCTTCTCTGCTCTTGGGTACTACAGCCATACTGTTATCATGGTGTGGTTGGGGACACAGGGATAGACTGCCCCCCTTGTGCTGTGTGTGCCCTGATGCCTATGGAGAGTTGGACAGAGAGCCAAAGTTGAAGCCCATGGTCCTTGAGGACCAATGGGTGGTCTGCTGGGTATCCATCAAAGCAAGCAAGCTTGTAACAGGCATGGTCTTCCATGCTGCAAAGGACAGGACCCTAGAAACGTATTTCACTGTGATCAGAGTTGAATGGTGGGACCTGTTGACCATGAGCACATTTCTAGTGGCAAGAGATGCTTTCTGCTGCCATAACGATTCTGGCAAAGGAAGGTGAATAGGCCATGTTGGTTGAGGTGTGTTTACAGAGGTGTAATGATAACCAGACTAGTGATTATACATACATGACTACAGAGGTAAAAAATTCATACCCTTTAACTGACACAGGTGTCAGGGCTCAAAACTGTCAGCAGGGCTGAGAAACACACCAAGTTCCAGGTTAAATACAAGTGGATTTTACAGGTTTGGTTTTAGAGACTTGGAATATGTGATGTGAAGAAGGATGGACCAGGCTGGAGAAACTGCCCATAACTGGAGCTTTGCAAATGTCTGATGTTTGCACTCTCTGGCAGTTCGAGGATGTTTTTTCCCCCTTTCTTTTGGGTTTTCATTCTTTAAATTATTGTTCTGATGAAGGGAATCACCTAGAATTGCCATGAAACCCTGTGATTGATGAGAATTTACAATTATTCATAAACAAGACATATCTTTTTGCCTCCTACCAGTGCCCAAGTCTCCTTGGAAGTGACACTTATGAAGTTTGACCTGATTTTAACCTTTTTATAAAGGAAAAAAAACAGACCAATACTATCCCCCTCCCCAGTAGTCAACTTTCTCTGGCAAAGCCGAGTGGTATTTTAACACTTCGGTCCCTTTGACAATGCCAGCCTGTGAGCTGCTGTGTGCTGACAGCCTCTATTGTGTCCATCCAGGGTAATTAAGAATTTGATCCAGAGCTTTTAAACCTCTTGAACTGACAGATCCTCTCTGAAGTAAGACACTGTCAATGCTCTTTGGAAGGAAGACAGGAGTGCTAAAAGGTTTCTGTCCCAGGCCATAGGGCACCAGGACACCTGGGTCCATTCTGAGCAGATTCAGAGACTGCTATTTAACCATCTCCTCAGCAATTGGGGCTATTTGAGGAATTGGGGTCAATTATAACCAGCTTTCACCTGCCTTGCTTCCACAGAGAACTGGAGCCAGATGGCAACCTGTAGGACTGGCCTCTCCCATCCCACTGGACAGATGAACTTGGAGCTTGCAGTGTTACAAACCACCGTTCAGTGTTGGTTTAAATACAATGGAATGAGTGAAACAGGAACATCCATTCAGGTATAAGTCTATCTGCTAAATATTTTATACACCAATAATCTCAGTGGATGGTAGGAGGTTGATCCCAAGCATCCTAAAATCCCCTCTCGGTTGTTTCTGCCCAAATTTCAAGTAAGTTTCAGTGATTCAGGTTGGAATTTCATGACCACTTTGAGATTAAATCTGCCATAAATCTGGACTTGTCCAGCCTGCAGCTGGTCAAAAGGGTTTTCCAAGTGCACAAGTGGATTTAGGGGGTTGTGCATGGAAATTAGGCTCTGAAATGCCATTTCTGCTCTCAGTAACCTCCCCAGCAGACTTCATCAGCACTGTTGTGTCTTGCCCACCAAATTCCCATGATGTGATGTCACCCTTTTCCCTATTAATGTTCTCATTAATAATACTGTTCCATATAACATTGGAGAGCATGGTAAGCCTGTCCTCTCCTCAGAGTGTCTTGATGACATTGCATCAGGGAATCCTTCAGTTTTAGGAGAGCCTTGTATTAAATAAAAAAAAAGGTGGTGAGTTATGGCAGGACCAACAAATCTTACAGAGCAAGCGAAGCATCTGAATTTCCAGAGTAAAACTTTGGGTAATGCTGCTGGAGAATTTCAAGAGCAAGCAGCAGAGGGACCTGCAGTTTAGGGCAGGCTGGAACATAGAATCAGAATCATAGAATAGTCTTGGTTGGAAGAGACCTCTAAGATCAAGTCCAACCATTAACCCAGCACTGCCAATAAACCTAACACTGCCAATAAAGTAAAAATAAAAATAAACATGTGGAGGGGGGGCTGCAATGCATGCCCTCCCTTTGATTCAGAGCCATGAAGTCTCCAGAGGAGGCAAAACTGGTGATGCTCCAGCTGGTGGAAAAGCAGGGTAGGTCGAGATGTTTGCCTTCCTCTGCAGCACTCTGTGTGTACACCACCCAAATAATTCCTTCCCACTGACAGTGCCTTACCCTTTAGAGTCTCTGCTTCTTTCTCATGGGGCACTTTGGTGCTCAGGTTTCTGTTAGTAAGTTCAGAAGAGCCAAAATGTCATCTGTGTGTCTGATTTTCTCCTGCCCTCTTGCATTGTCGTTGCACCCTTTGCAAATATTCCGAACTAGGGCAACGCTGTTTGACACCTTGTGCCCTCTTTTTCCCTCCTGCCAACAGTGACATAAGATGCAGTGGCCTTACCCTGAGCGTAGACTCATCAGCTCTTGGATTTGCAAGCCTCTGGTGTGATTCAGCAGCAGGTCACACGCTCACGGTGCCCTTCCAGGGTGATGTGCACAGCAAACAAGCAAAGTAAGCGAAACTGGCCAAGTGTTCCCAGCCAAGGATGTGACCACACTTCGACCACGGGGGTGCAGTCCAGCCTTCCCCCTGTCACTCAAACCTGGCGTCTCTCCGTTACGCAAGAAGAAACGAAGGAAGAGTGGAAGAGGTGAAATGGGCACCTGGGTGGGGCTGCAGTTGCAGTGGCATCGCCTGGACGCAGAGAGGAGGAATTAGTTTTTGGTCAAAGAACGTGAGATATTTTTCAACAGATTGATAAATGTGTCAGTTGTGAGGAGATTGTCTTTCCAGCCTCTCCATGTACAGCAGCTTCTCCATGCCCCTGACTGGTCAGCCTTCCCTGGACCTTCTCTGACTCTGCATCTGGAGACACAGTGGCCAGAACCACACACAGTGCTCCAAACATGGGCACACTGAGGTTTTATACAGCAGCAAAACAGCACCCTCTGGATTATCCTCCTGCCTGGTGACACCCAGTCCTGTTGGCTTTATGGCTGCCACCATACGTTAAGATAATGATTTCAGGGAATTGCCAGTGGTGACTCCAAGATGACTCTCTTCCTTCAGCTGTATCTACCAGTTCTGACTTCAGCACTGTGTGGGCACAGTTTACATGACTTTTTCCTAGGTGCATTAATGTTATATACACTTGGATCACTTGCCTGATTTTTGCCCACTTATTTAGTTTTGTGAGTCCCTTCTGGAGTTCCTCACAGTGTTTAAAAGGAGCCTAGAGTCATCCTCAACTCTCTCAGAATGAAGCATTTTGTTGGGCAAGAATCAATTTACCATTTTCTTCCATTCTGTTAGAAATTCTGAAGGTTTCTTGCCTTCATTCCCTTTAGGAAGACTATTTATTCATTTTTAGCCTCACTGTTTTCCATTAAATCGAAAAAAAAAATGGTTTTACTGTTCTTGCAACATCAGGTCTTGACATGATTCAACAGAAACAGATTTGGGGGTGAAATTTTGTTTTGGAATGTTTCCATTTTTCTTGTCCACGTTGATCTGGAATGGGGAACAGGGGCATAAAAGAGAAAAGCTTGTGCTCTTTGGGTTGCTTCCCAGCAAATGATTTAATTTATGAACACAAAGCCAGCCTTGCTCTCTTGACAGTGTCCAGACCTCGTCGGGAATCACAGGTGTCGTTAAAAAGTAATTGGATAAAACTCCTCTACAGTCCCCATGCGTCCCTTTGGCCAAGTGTTTCCTGTGAGCATGAATGAAGCGAGGTGTGCAGAGCGAAGGGAAGCCAGGAGGAATAACCATTTCTACGTCAGTTGGCAAAAGCTGGAACCAGCAGTTTCACCTCTGGTTCTCTCTGTCTGTCAGGGGGGCAGCACTAAGATAAAATTAAGGTAGCAGTTGGTTCTCTGTTGGAGGACCTGTGCCTGTAGCACTTGTTGAGTGGAGGATGTACCAAGGAGGTCATGTGTCACTGGTCAAGGGAGAGGGTCTTCTCTGCAACCAATTTCTTCAGCCCTGACCTCAAACCTTTGGGTTAATCCAAGAGCCATCCCTGCCTGGGGTCCCTGTAGTCTGGGTTTCACCATCTTTGTCTTTTAGAAACCCTCATGAAGCCACACTGGGGTACAACCAGCCTCTAGGACTACCACCCTCATAGTCAAAAATTTCTTCTGAATATCTAACCTAAATCCACCCTCTTGCTGTTTAAAAAAAAATACAGACCTTAATAGACCTTAACGACCCTGCACAGCCTCACCTGGGGTCTCCACCCTCTCCCTTTATAGGCTGAGAAGCTCCATTTAAGCCCAGTCCCTGGGCCTGTAGCTTTCTTCTGAGCTCTGCTGTATGTGTGTGTGTCTGGGTTTGTCTTCTGGATGGTTCTTTGACCTATGCTGAAGGTAACCTGTCTCCTAGGTGGACCTCTCAGACCTACCTTGTGGATTGTCTCTGTTTCATGCTGCTCCTGCCTGGATGCTCTGAATGGACCTGGGATCTGACAGATTCCTTTGCCTCTTTCAGGACTGCTGATGGACCCTGCTGTGGTCACCCTCAGCCTTTGGAGCAGCCCTGCCCTGGTTCCTCCTCAGCATCCCCTTGATGATGAATGGCATTCAGTAACAAGGAGAACTAATGCCACCAGAGTTAGTGGAGTTATATTGCAACACAGTTCAAGAGTTTGGCTCTGTAGTCATGCAGCTCTGATGGAAATAGTTGCAAAGATCTGAGTAAATTCCATGGAGGAGATCTGTGTTTCTCTAGAGATGCTTCTTTGGGGCAAGACAAAGAAGAAAATTTCTGGGACTGAAGCAGTTACAAAAGAGATGAAGTTTGGAGGACCAACTCAGATTTGGAGTGCTTTTTTCAGTTCTGACTGAATATCTTACAAGTTTAAATAGGAAGGACAAAAGGCAGGAAGAGGAAATGTACACTGGACTTATGCTCCTCATCTGTATAAATCAAAGCCCTTTGCAAAAACTGGCAGCAGTTTCACTGCATTACTTATGGAGGAAAGTGGCTTAAACATCTTTTGATTCAATGTGTGGAGGATTACAAGTGATCAAATTACTGCAGTTGTTCCTATTTTGCATTTTAATGAACTGAGCTACCATGGTTCAGCTGATGTTCAGTAACCCACCAAGCCGCACTAACAAGGCTGCGTGCCAGCATCCACCCATGATTTTCACTTGGGACCCTTAATGTTATCAACAAGCTTCATGTGAGCTGGGGCAGATGAATAAAGTGCCCTGAGCATGGTCTGTGCTTCCAGCTGAGCTGGAGTGAGTGCTGGTGCTTGAGAGGAGAGCTCTGCAAGAGCTGGGTGCTGCAGGGACCTGCTTACCCAGAGCCTTGCTGGAGCGCAGGGAGCATGGCGTGAACCTTGACTCTGGATTTATCTGGGCAGGATGATGGTGCTCAGCCAGGCTTTTGGCAGGGAATGACCTACCAGTGTGAAGGACACTGAGCCAGGTGAGATAAAGCTCCTCTTGTGCTCATTTGGGTGACAGGGTGGGTTTTGCTGGGTAAGTGTAAGTCCAGCATCCCCAGTGCTGGGAAGTGCTGCTGGGCAAGCTGGGGCTGTGAAACACCAGTATCCTTGGCTTGTGCTCTATGGGGACAGGCAGTGGGCAGTAGAGGGTGTCCAGGAAACCTGGCTCTGTGCTCAACTGGTTTGTAGTCTGCAAACCCAGCAGCAGAGCCCTCCTCTGGACCTCCTCCTAAAGTCAGTGCTTGGCCCCATCTGACTGAAGTGGGCACCCACTTCCCCCAGGAATCCTCCTCTTCTTCCAATGGACACATGTTCCTCACCTGAAAGCCTTCATGTATGTGATGGACTTCAGTTAGCACAGGAGAGCACCAGAACTGAGAGTGTCTGTGGAGCTTGAATTTACCCAGGCAAACACTGCCTGTGTCCATGCCCTCAGCTGCCTCTGGGTGCTGTGGGGTCCCTTGTCTCAGCCCATGGTGCTCTGGTACTTGTGGCACTCTACCTGGCTGGCATCAGCTGCTGTTGGGGTGGCATGGAAGGGCTGGGGACACCTCCAGGTTTTGCCAGGGGGAAGGTTTGGACCCAGCCTTGTGGTTTCGATGAATGAGCAGATGAAAGGTGAGGGCAGAGACTTGGATGAATTCCAGCAGGTGGGAAGTCCAGCCCTGTACACCTCTGGTCATTCCCAGGGTGATGGAAACCATGTGGTACCCTTGAGACTGCCTGTGGTTACCCAGAGCTACCACCCACCCGTGTGGCTCCTACCTGTGGCAGCTCTTCTGATGCCCTTGCCACCAAGCAAGGGGGTCATGGGCTTGCACCCATGAGTCTTTCTGGCTCTGGCAATGCCAAAAGCTGCTCTTTCCTTTGCTGGACCTCATCTTTGAACTTGGGCAAGTGTCAGGGGAGCAGCAGCTCTCGCACAGTTCTCCTTCCAGCTTCTCTTTGCAAACAGTGCCAGAAACGCTTTTACTAAGTGAAAGCAAAGCCTGATGTCATCCCAAATCTCTGTGAGCCAGGGAACTGAGCAAAGACCTAGAGTGCCTGTATCTTAATCCAGCTGTGGTTGTTCCTGCTTTCAAGCCCTTATTACCTGCCTAATTCTGTGCTAGGATATTGCTCAGACATCTAAGGAGATGCAAGCTGGCAATTTCAGCGCGCTCCTAAACATCTCCAGCAAAACACCCGCCGGTGCCAAGCCCTTGGCTCCTGGCTCCTTAACCTGTTTCTACTAAGTAAGGAGATTTCCAGGGCGAGTCTGACTTGGCCCTGCAGGAGGCATCTTTTCTCCTGCCAAGGCTTAGGCTGGAGCGAGCTTCTCCCGAGCTGTCACTCAGGGAGCAGGAATGCAGGCGAGGCTGCCCTGTGGTTAGAAGGACTCCACCCCAGAGACAGAGGTAGGCGCCCAGGTACCAACACTGGAGACTTGGGGCTCATCCAAGGTTGTTGATGACAGGCACTGATCTGTCTCTTAACCCTTTGGCTCCCTTCTTTCTGGTGGTGCTGGTATCTTCTGGTGCTGGGCTGGTGGTTGGTGTGGGGGCAGCTGCTGGGTGGGGCATCTGTGATGGAAAGCCAGTGGTAAGTAGGGCTCCTGTCCCTTCCTCTTTGCTGTGTCTAGAGGATGTTTCCCAGGTGGAGATTTAAGTTCAGGAGAAGGGATCCCTGTGCTCCTCTTGCCCTGGAAGGCTGGAAAAGTGCAGTCTGCTGAAGTCTGAACCTGATTTTATTTCTTTAACAGTTGGGGTTTCATGTTGATTGTTCTGCTGAGGTCTCCTTGGAAGGCTTGGAGTGAAAACAAAGATGGTTAACCTAGGAGTTCTGTACTTTAATAGCATTAATCTTCCATAAAGCAGGCAAACCCAGTGTGTACCTTCCTTGCTGAGAGTCCTATCCCAGGAGTTTTGGAAAGCCCAACCAAGTAAATGTTTCCCAAGTTTCAGTTGCACCTTTCTTGTGATGGCAACATCATGCTGGCCCCCAGGTCCCACACAGCCCCAGAGGAAACCTGCCCATGGGTGAGGTTGGGGCTGGAGTGAGCAGCTCCAGGCACTGGGGGTGAGTCCCACTGGGTCTAAAGTGTGCTGTGACCTTCGGTGTTGCTCCTGTCCCTAAGTTTCAGCTCTCCATCTCTAAAACAGGGATGGCTTTTGTCTGTCTTACTTAGATGTGAAGCTCTGCCTAATGTCATACCAGTACAGCTCCTCAACTGGTGCCCAGAGTCTCTACTGGTATCAGTGTCCCGTTGATTGGTTTTTACCTGGTGTGTGGCTTCTATGTGCTGAAGCAGGTGGAAAGATAAACCTCATGGGCCCCTCTTCTCCAGGAAGCAGGGCAGGTGTCCTGCTTGGTTCTTCCCCCTGCAGATCCTGAGTACTCAGAGCTGAGTTCCAGATTTTGGGCTGTCTTCCTCATTGTTCTCATTATGCATTTGCTTAAGGTATCCTCACTGCGATATTTAAACCTGTGCAGTAAAGAGCTGAGATTGATCTTTGAAGCATCTTGTGCACTCTGAGGTGGTGAGTCCTGTCTAGACCATGGCTGTGTCAACCCTTCCAAGACACCTTACATACACTTAAAAGCACATCACTGATTGTTAAAGGGAAGGGTACAGAGCTTGCTTGTTCCTTGCTTCTCCCCAGTTCCGAGTTTACAAGTCACATCCCTAAAGGGCTTGTTCTCCACTCCTGCTGATGCTCCCTCCCGTGCTGAGAAGGGAGCACATCAGTTTGTCTCCATGTGGGCTGTGAGGCCATTTCTGCTTGTGTTTATGGAGCATTTTGCAGCCTGTAGCAGCAAACTGACCCAGAAAGGGGAAATGATGTTATTAAGGACTTTGGAGCCATAGGTTTGGGGGCTCTTGTTTCTATTGGAGAGATGCCACAATGTCTCTTAGCCTGGTGCTGCATCCTAAAATGCCCTTTGCAGGATTTTCACTGCTCTTTTGAGGCAAACCAGTAAGCAAAGGCAGGGATGCCCCTACCCTGCTTACAAAAGCCAGTGGAATGCATTGATTTCCCCCCACCTTGTGCCTGCAAACAGTGGCCTATAGAGAGTCACTGACCTTGAGGAGAGTGTGCATAGCTGGGGAATGGACTCCTTGCTCCAGTTTGCAATCAAATGCTCAAAGGCCTGTGTCCACCTTGCTGACCTTTCCCAACCTCCGTTGACCAAGGGTCAATGTCTACAAGTCAAAGTCCTCTGGGGACAAACGGGAATTTACCTCTGCAAAACGCAGTGGTACGAGAGCTGTTGGACTTCTCCAAGTGTTTGCTGCCAGAGGACTGGAGCCCCAGTGTGAGCACAAGTTATTTCCTTGGAGCTGGCATGGGTGGTGGAGTCTCAGCTCAGGTGTGGGAGCAGTTCTCCTGCATCTCTGTCCTCTTGGTCCTTCGTTTACCTTTTGAGTGGTGTCCTGAGGATGTTTCCTGCTTTGCTCAGAACCCAGTGGAAAAACCTTACAGAGCAGAGATCCCCCTTCTTTCAAATGCAGCTTTAATGAGCTTGTGGATGAGGCTTCCTCCACCCCTAGTGTGGTCAGAAAACATGTTATCAGCCTCTTTATCTGCAAGGATATATATTGCAATGAAAAGGAAAACATCAGACCCACCACCAGCACAATAGACCAAGTCCAAGCCACTAAGAAAGCCCCTAGGGGAGATGCAGGTCCATGGGAAGGTTGTCAGAGGGAATTTACCTTCTTGGCTTCCCAGTGCTGCCTCTGACACAAGCACCACCGTGGCCTGAGAGCCCTTTGTTGATTTTTAAGTTGGAACAAAAGCTGAGTGTGGGTGGGAAGGGTTAATTGGGAATGAACCAGTGAAGTCCATTTTCAGTCCACAGATAGTTAATTGCCCAAGGAAACGGCCAGTCTGTGAGCTGGACCAGGCTGGCTCTGTTTGGATGGGGATCCTGAGCAGAGCTGTCCTCTTGCTGCTGCCCTCGTTTCCATGGGCATGTCAGGGTGACCCTGGCTCGGGGCCACGCCGGCCAGCTTTGGTGGCTATGTTGTAATCCCTGCAACTTACGGCACGACCTGCTCCGTGGGCTCAGCCACAAACCCTCATCCTGGGCTGATGTCATGGAGGACATCGCAATGTCGTCTCACGCCGCAACACGCTTCTGCTGACACAGCTTGACGTCACGTGGGCACCACCGTCTGTTGGGCACAGCCGTGGATGAATGCTGTGCCTGTGGCTGGAAGCGTTATGTCAGCCAGAGGCACTGCCAGTGCTACCAGGGCAGCAAAGCCTGCACTCGCACCAGCAGCACCTTTTTGCTGGCTTGGTGCTGACACACCACTTTGAGAAGCGCCTGATGATTTGTGCTGCTGCAGTTCGGGTTTCTGGTTTATCCTGGTAACCTGGGAGCTCCGTGGGGTGCTTAGTCCTGGGTTTGGCTGGAGGATGGAGCAAGGGCAGCTGAGTTTGCTCAACGGCAGCTCTTTGCATCATTTGTGGTTCTGCAGGCAGGTTCCTTGTGCTGCCCTCTGGCATCACTTGCCCTGTGGTGGTCCGATCATGGACCACACTTTGGTTGATCCTTCTGGGAGCAGCAGCTCCATGTCACCCAACCATGCCGAGCTGCTGTCTCTATCTCCTGTGGTCTGCTACACCAGGGCCAGTTACTCCATCATTGCTCCTGGCTTACAAGTCTGAGACTTGTCTTGGGGAATACTTGTTCTTTTAAAGATCATCCTGAATCAAGTGGAACTGGAAGCGGGCAGATCTCCAGGGGTCATTGACTCACATCAAAGGGTTCCCCTGGGAGCCCTGTGTGTCTGTGTCAGTAGGACTCGCTGATTCTTCGTGTCAAAGAGCCTCTTCTCAGTTCCCAGCCAGGCTTTCTGTTCAGTCCCTGAGCTTTGTACTGTGTGCTTGTTAACAGCAGTTGGATGGGTGACTCCTCTCTCCCTGCTAGGACCCACTGCTGGGAGTGTCCCAGTGCCTACTGCACTTTGTAGTTATCTTTGTCCTGCTCAGATAATCACAAGGAGATCTTTCTCTTTATGCTCTTTCATGTTGTTCTGCTTCTTTATCTCAGGAACAAGCAGGCTGTCCATCCCAGGGGAGGTCAGTGGACCACCTACAAACCCAGCATCTGCAGGGGTGACCATGTCTCATCAGCCTTCTCCTGCCAGCAAGGGCACCATAATGTCACCTGGGGCCTCCTCTTCTCTGACTCCCTTGTGCTGTGCAGAGCTGAAAACCAGCTGTAAGCTCAGAAGGCCCCTGGGTTGCCAGGAGGAGTAATTAGGACATCAGTGTTCTACTCTTCCAGTGGGCTTTAAAGGCTCGGAGTTGTTTTTTGATACACTGAAGAGGGTTCAATTGGTTCTTTATTCATCTGCCTTGTGCTGGTTGCCCTGCCCCATGCAGTAAAATTTTCTGCCTGTATCTTAAGTCCCCCCTGGTCTGGAGGCTGCTGTCTGCCTTGGTGTGATCCTGTTGTCCTGTGCACCATTGTAGCTTCAACTACTGTGCCCAGTCTCTCAGCCACCCGCTGTCCTCTGATGTTTTCAGGATCCTAATGACTGCATTTGCTCATGGCTCCTCATTTTTGCATATTTTCCAGGAGAGGGGTGTTTGACCTTGAGTATGAGGAACTTGTGCCTCCATGTGTGGGCTGTGTGGATGTACCAGCCTGCTTGGAGCTAGCTTGGGGCTCATTGTGTGGTGTAGACTTGTCTTGCATCTAATTAGAGGCTCATTTCTCCCCTTCTTGCTTGTCACTCATTCCTCTCTTCCCCTTCTGCCTTCAGAAACAGTGCTGAGCACAGGCAGTCTAGTGAGAACAGGCTCCAGTGCTGGTTTTCTCAGTAGTTTTAAGTCCTGTGGTGCTACACCTTACCTATAAAGTTAAATCTGACCAGGGTTTGCAGAGGGGCAAGCGAAGCTCCCCAGCTAACATCTCTCAGGAGATGGGCTTGGCATTAGAGACCTCACCCCAAAGAGACAAGTGAGCCAAATGAGTGGATATCCCTTTCTTTTGGGAGTTTGAGAAACTCAAATGCAGATGGGCTTACAGCAGGGAGCTTCTGGCAGAGCCTCTGTTGAACCTCTGTTGTCCCCGTGTCCCTGAGAGCTGAGCATCAGGTCCCTCCTCTCTGGCTGCAGTCGCTGGATGATCCCTTGTGCACGAAGAGGGAATGCAAGTGGGCTGCAGGGTGGGTCCTCAGTGGTGTCTAACATTGCCATGTCATTAGAATATTTTGCAGAGAAACCTGCATTCTGCAGGTAATTAAGATTTGGCTGTGGCTGCCTTAGACATAAGAACATGTGCTTCACAAATGAGATTATTTTTCCTTGGGTGGTGTCATGACCTGGCAAAATGATTTTGTATCTGTGATTATTACTACTTGTATAATGTTACGGGCAATTATCTACCAATAATTATTATGGTGAATAATTCCAGAAAGAGTTTATTTAACATAAACATTTAGAAAGCTAAATACTATGGATAAGACAGAGCCCAAGGGCTCAAGACTGCTGGGTTTTATTTCCAGCTTTGCCACTGGTCTTCTACATGGTCATGGCATTTAACAGATGTGGCTTCTGGAAATAGCTTGACTTTAGGGGGAAAGAGTTTTGCACTCTACCATCAAATAAGCCAAAATTACACTGGTGAGATTGAAAGAAGCTTGGACGATGCTCCACAGCCCCAATAATGCATGTGAAACATCCCAAAGGATCGCTTCTGGGCTGTTTGTTTCTTCTTTATGATAATCCAACAGCGTAAAACGCAGCTCCAACTCGCTCATTTCAGTATCAGCTCTGTTGTAGCACTTCTTTTTCCAACTCCCAGCTGAACTGGGAGTTAATCTGAAGTGCTCTCAGAGCACTTCTGTGCAAAAGTTGATGCTGAAAGCCTGTGGAAGATTTTGCCCAGGAACCTCTTTGTGTGCTCGAAGCTGGGCAGAGCTCGCCTGACAAAAAAACCCCAACATCAAGGATGAAACAGTCACCAGAAAATTGATAGACATGCCTGGAAATGCCTTTAACCCTTATTTACTGTAGGGCTTGTGGTTTGAAAAGCCTGGAGTCTCATTTTGACTGTTTGGTCCCCCAGTAAAATTACAGAGGTGGGGAGAAACCACCCGCCGATCCGTACGGGCTCAGAGGAACGGGGTTCTGTCCTGGCCCCGCCATGCAAATTAAAACCAGGTTTGGAGCTGGAGTTTCTGTGATGATTGCAGTGGGCAAAGGGGAGGAATGCACCACTGGTGCCTCCAGAGCCCACGTTTAACGTGCCAGCCTCTGCTTACATGGCACTGCCTTGCTGTAACTCCTGTGGGTGTGGAGTCCTAGTTATTTTATCAGAGGGACTGATTGCAATTTCACTGGCACCAGAGCAAGCAGGGATAACTCACTGGAGGTGATGGCACTGCAGCCCATGGACAGTGGAGCCAGACTTGCTGTTAAAAGCTGAGTCCTGGCCTCCTGAGGTGCCACCATGCAGAGCAGTGTGAGGAGCCCCATGTGTCTGTGTTCGTGCAGGAAAGGAAACTGAGGAATAAGAAGCATCTTGCACAAGGTTGCACAACATGGAGGAGCTGGCAATAACATGCAGGTCTCTGGCTTCCCAGCCTTCCCCAAGGCAGGTTGCTCATGTTTTGTGGAGGGAGCCTGGTCTTTCTTGACACCAAAATCCACAGGAGCAGAGGGGAAAAAGTAGGTGACCTCTCAGTGAGAAGCACCACCACGGGGATGACCCTTGTCTTGGAAGCCACGTGGGTTTGAAGGATGACCTTGTGGCTGAATATATATATCTATATATCCCCATCTCCAAGTGCATGAGATCATCAGGGTAGTGGGGAATGAATATGTCAGCCTGTTTTCTGGTTGGGTTTTTTTGGGTTTTCTTTTTTAAACCATGAGCAAAATGCTCTGGGCTTTGGTGCCGTGGTGCTTTTGAGCAGCAAAGCGGAGCAAAACCACTAACTTAGGATCATGAGGGCTTCCCAGGGTGGGGTCCGTGCGTGCAGGAGTGTGTGTAGCCTCTTTCTTCTTCTTACTGAAAGACAGGAGAGATCCAGGGCAAGTGACACAATTTCAGTCACTACGTGTGACACTGCTTTGGGGTCCTTGTTGCAACCCAAGCCTGTCCCTCCCTGAGCACCTCGGAGCCCTTCTGGTGTCACCAAATAGCTGCGAAGTAGCTGGTTCCTCTCTTTTTTTGGGGGGGAATGGGGAGAGGAAGGAGGAGTTGGAGCAACACAACTCCCCTGTGGTGGCCTCCTGGGGTGGGGCAGGTTTTAACAACGTGCCAGGAGATGTGGCTGTCCTTGGACATGTTTAATTTCCCATCATCTCAGCGCGGGGAGCTCTTGAATCGCCCTTTAGCGGTTGGGCACAGAAGGGGAAAGATCATTAACATACAAAGGGCTCCTCTTTCAACACCAGCATTGCAAACTTTCATGGTTGTAGCTCTGTCTCATCGCATTTGTTCTGCGTTGTATTTGGGTTTGGGTTATTTTTTCTTTTTTTTCCTTTTAAAAAAAAAATGTCCTAGATCTTGAAATTGGGTAAACACATCAAAATCTCAGCTTTTGTTAAAGACTCCGATTCCTGGTGGCTGCAGAGGAAAAATTACAGCTCCTAGGGATGCTACAAGCTGTGGTCAGGCAGGAACACGGCAGCCCTTTAGCTTATTTCTGATTTTTGTGGTATTTCAACAAATCTCTCGGTGGGGTGGAAGGGGAGTGGGGCGAAGATGCTGCTTCTGACTGCTCAGGACTGGCAGACTTGCATGGTGCCTGGGTTCTGCTTTGCTTGTTGCAACAGAGAATTCCCACTTCAGCAGCGCAGGGGGGAAATGCAAAACACTGTTTTTCCCTTTTTCACTCATCTGTTTTCCCTCTTTTTGGCTCACTCTCCCATCTCAGTGAATTAGCTTTGAGCTTTGTGCCTCCTCCTGGGAAGATACATCAGGGTTGGGTTGGGTTGGGGAATTGCTGCCTTCCCCAGGACAGGTGCTTTGCTGGTTGTAAGGTAACGACTTTGGCGGTGTCTTGGTTTCTCAGGTGGGATTTGCTTGTTGGAATTTTGAATCCCTCTTTGTGTTGTCACTGGGGCAACTGGGTTGAAGGTCTTGATATGGACCCATTCTGTATTTCTGCTGAAGATGCGACCCACTTAAGGTCAGGTGTTCTGTGGGTATTGCCAAAGCTATTCAGGTTAAACACCTTTGTTGGTCCTTAAGGCGACTCTGACAATGGGCCTAAGGGGAAATAGGTCAGGTACTTGGAGATCTGTGTCACTGTGTTGGCTTAAAACATTCCTAAATGCAATCTGTGAGGAGATGCCAGAGCGCTGACCCATCGCCCGCCACTACCACTGGCTTCTCCTTCAGACGTGCTGTGCTCTTTGTCGGCAAAACAACGTAGGAGCACGTTGGTGTGGAGGCACAAAAGGAGAAAAAATGATGTTGCTTCCCCCATAACATTCACCTGCAGCCCTGAGAGCCCGACACACCTTTTCAGGAATCTGCTCTAATCGTTCATGCAGCTTCTGAAGGGACAGGCAGGAGACAGCATGAAAGCAGTAACGCCTCGGAAAAGTATTGCCTTGAAAGCATTTCCCTCCCAGGGCATCCCCCAGTAGTTGCTCCAGGGCTGTGATGATAAACGGCACCAAAGTTTGTGCTAATTCTCTGTGGTTTCGCCTCTCGCTGGGCTGTTGAGATCCTGGCAGTGTTTGGTGGCTTTGCTGAAAGTCCTCTCGTTCTCAGCACCGTGGGAATTGTAATGTGTTGGGAGATTCTCCTACTTTTTATTTCCCACCCCCCCCCCCAAAGTAAATGTTAGTCTTTGGAGTGAAGAGGAGAAAGAATTGGTTTAATAATCTTCTCTTTGCCTGTCTTTGATATGTTCCTTGAACCCAAAACTAGCTTTGCTTGCCTATTGAAAATGGCCATTTTCCACAAAAAGTGTTGTGTTTATATATATTATACATACAAAATGTAATTTCCCTTTTTTTTTTTAAATTGAAGCTGGATATTTTATTACTGGCAGTTGGTGTCTCTTTGCTGTTCCTGCTCTCCTCTGTTTCCCATCTTTGCCACTATTTTAATGATAAAATTGAAATAGAAAAATAGTCAATGTTGAGTGATTATAATTCTATTTTTATCTTGTTTTTTTAAAGCAGAAACTTAAACCAAAATAATTATTTTTTTTTTCACCTTTTTGGGTTTTTGAACCAAAGATTCCAGCCAGCTCAGCTCAGATGTGCTAAACATGCAGGTGTCCTTCAGGCTGTTGCATGCAGGTGAGTCTTGTGGTTCTCCTCTCCTCCTACATGGACTTGCAGAGCTTGTGCTGCCCCGTGTCTCCACACAGGGTCTCCCTAGTCTTGGACAAGGCAACCACTGGAGAGACATTAATTAATCTCAATTTAGATCCAATGCTTTGGCCTTGGTTCTACTGCTGTAGGCAGTAGGTGTTTTGCTGTCAGCTTTTGTCCCTGCTCTGGCAGGGGGATTGGGCTAGATGATCTTTTGAGGTCCCTTCCAGTCCCTGACATTCTGTGATTCTGTGAAGGCAATTATTAAGTGTTAAATAAACTGCAGGAACCCAATGGTTTTCCAGTGCATGGGCTTGCAGTTGTTTTTTTCCACAGCAAGGGATATAGAAGCATCACACAAACCAGTTTTCACTGTGGCAGTGGAAGAGATGCATTAGGAGACAAGTGCTGGTGCTAGGAGATAGGACTCACAACCAAGGAGAAGCTTCTTAGGGTTCAACTCCCTGCAAACCCAGCTCTGGAGGGAGCTGGTGGGAACACCAAAATGCTCAGGATCCACATGAAAAATGGGCTCTCTAGGAGATCTGGTCACCTTGAGGAGATCAATTGGAGCTGAGCTACCTTTAAGCTCCAGTTCTGGGACAGGATGGAGAAGCAGCGATGGAAAGGGAGACTGAGGATGGAAATGGGAGCGTGTAAAGGAGGGTCAGACCCAAAGGAATTTGCCATTCCTTCCTTGGGAGGAACGGAGGAGACCAAGTGAACTCTTCGAAAGGATCAGCACCATGTGTACCTCTTTGGGAGCGGGAAACATGTGCTTCTAATTCCTCTTGCTTGCTGTGTGCCAAGGGGATCTGTTTCCCATTGACTCTTGACCCTTCAGAAGGAAAGGGGGAAAAACAAAAGAGAAATAGCCGGCCAAAGTAGTGCTGCTGAAGTCCGTGGCAAAAATCCCACTGGCTTCAGCAGGACCATGGTTCAACCTAGAGAAGAAAAAAAATCCAACCCTCTCTGAGCTAGACCAGTAAAAAAATAAAGTAGAAAATCTCTTGTCTTGGTTTGGGACACTGGCTGGAGTGGAAGTCATCGTATTCCCAATTTCTCACTGTACTGGGTCAGGGCCACCTAGAACTGCTCCTAGAAAAAAAAAAAGGATAAAATCCTTTTCTGAAGGTGGAAAATTCTCTTGAGGGGTGTGGGTAGCATCTAGTACAACAGACACGGTCTTGGGGAAGACCTCAGTGGGGAATGGATTTGCTGTGTGATATTTCTAGATAAAAGAAGAGCGAATTTTTTTTTTTGAAAACAAAGGTGCAGAATAGAAAATTGTTTGGTTCTGTGAAAGTGGACTTTACTCATTAAACTTGAAATGTTCAGTTTAGACTGATCATTTAAAAAGGTGTTGTATGAAATGGAATAAACAGAAAAATGAGAAGATGTGTTGAAAGGACAAAAGATAACTCTTTCTATCCTACATTGGGCTGTTCTCCCCTGAATGGTCTTTGCATCCCTTGCAGTCTCCCATGAAAGTTGCTTGGGTAACAGAAACCTCCACAACAGAAGCTCTCTGACTTGTGTCCTTCCGTGGCTCAACCTCCCACCTCTTCTTCTGCTGAGCTCTTCCCAGGACACACCACAGTGCCATCAACAACTTGTATTTTTATCTCTGTATTATTAATGATGATATAAGAGAATCACAGAATGATTTGGGTTAGAAAGGACCTCAAAGCTCATCCAGTTCCAACCCCCCTGCCATGGCAGGGACACCTCCCACCAGCCCAGGTTGCTCCAAGCCCCATCCAACCTGGCCTGGAACACTGCCAGGGAGGGGGCAGCCACAGCTTCTCTGGGCTATCAGAGATGATTTCTCTCGAGGTCTTTTCCTGATGAGCTCACTGGCAAATCCTCTTTGATCTGCGACTCCTCTTTCCCCACCACTCACCATCGTCTCACTTTCAGCACTTCAATGCCCATGGCACATTTCCTCTGCTGATCCCCATCTTGGAGCCACGTGGCAGTTACTGCTGTGCCCCCTGCAGTCCAGATGAGCCCATCTGTGTTTCCTTTGCCTGGAGATGGTGACTTTGATCAAAGCCCTTTAGTAAGTCTGGCACCATCTTCCATTCTTGCATTTTATTCCAATTTCCATTTCCTATGCTGCTGTGGATTAATCTTCTGATATAGGCTACTATTTGCCTCCATTAATGGACTTTCTTCCTTTCAAAGTAAGAGTTGCAAACCATGTATTGCTTCCCTTTCCTTGTGATTGACAGGACCTTCTCTTCTGTCCCCAAATGCCACTTTGGACTGCCATAGCCAGGAGCTGCTATAAGGAGAGTGTGAGCAAAAAAACCTCCCCTAAAGCAGTGAAGGTGGCAATAAGATTAGGTGCTCTGCTGAATCTTGCACAAACATTATAACCTCAGTGGTTTGCAGAGCTTTACTCGTTACACAGAAATAGGAGGAGCTGACAAGGTGAGGATGCTTCTTGGAGGTTTCCCATCAATCCCAGGTATGTTCTGCCCCCTTGTAATCTGTGTATTGATTTATTTCAGGCAAGAAACTCCTCTAATTGCTTTGGTAAAGATTGCATGCTCCTTCCTCTCTTTTTTTTTTACCCCTCCATGAATCTGTTTCCTTGGTTGTCCCCCAGCAGGGACTCTGCCACCGGTGGAGCTGGGTGGCTGCATGACACTGGTGTCAGGTGGACCATGAGGTGCCTTTTGCCAGGTTCCTGCCTGGTGACAGGTGACTCAATGCCTCAAGGCTTGTAAGGAAGCCAAGGATCCAGCATCTGATGAAAGAGACCAGTGGAGAGAGGTGCAAGGGGAGAGGGAAGAGGAGAAACCTTGCGGGATGCAATGGAAGTGAGTCACCTGACAGGTACTGCCACCGGGCCAGCCTGTAATTAAAGCTCACCTCGCCTGGTGTCTCCACTGCAGCATATGCCAATCATTCCCCGTGGCATTTTCACACTCCTTATCTGTCAGCCTAGAAATGACTTATTTTTTAGATCAACTTTGAAGGCTTAATTCTGGCTGGGAGACACAGGGGGGCCAGACAGTCTGCTTCACCACAGAGCACCTTGCAAGGGGAGCAGTGATTGTTGCTTTGTGTGGACCAGATTTTCAAGAGATGGGAGCTGGTTTTTCAAGGTGGGACCAGGTTTTCCAAAGTTGCTTGGGCCCTGGCAACTCCCATGGTGTTTTTCAAAATGCACCCTGATGAATTGCAGCTACTTCTTTAAAACCTCAGTGGGAGCCAAACTCCTTAAAAGTATTTTGGGACCTTGTGGTCGTGCAGAATGAAGTGGTGGCGAGCGCATGGGTGTAAAATTCATGTGATGGCTTCACAAGGTGAGTCCTCTGACCCACCACAGTCAGTTCTTTTGTGGGTTGCTCCATCTCTTGACCTCCCTTCTGCAGGCAGCTTTGTGATCCCTCTGCAGATGGACCAAGTGCACTGTTATCAATAGAACTGATTGAGGTGGTTGTACTTAGAGCAGTTGATGGATTGGGTTCAGCTCTGAGCAGTGGTATGGGGGGGTACAGCTTTGACAGCAGCTGTGGGAGTTGTGCTTGAGCTGGGGTGACTCAGGGATCGAATCCAGGTTCTCGTGCATGCAGTGATGCTCTGAAATCAGAACCCAGTGACTGCTTCCCACTTTTTCAAACTCTTTTGGCCTTCTGTTAAGTTAATGAAATGGGAGTTTTCTGATTTCCCACACTTGGCTGCAGACAGGGCTTTGACAAAGCATGAGACCAAGCCCATGTCCCTGTCACACTCCCCAGAAGAGCTGCACATGTTGGGCAGCACAAACAACTCACCTGACATCACCCAAGGACTCTGGGGCAGAGCTGAATCAGGCATTCTTTCCCCAAGCCAGCCAAAGCCTTCCTCACCAGTCCCTTTCTCCTAAGAGGGAGGGTGTTAGGAATCCGACTGCAGGTGCGTGCGATGCACATGCACACCCCCCTCCCTCCCCAGCACACACACACGCTCACCCACGCCGAGTGCCCTCTCCCAATGGCCTTGCATGAGCAACCCGTGACTCCGTGCCCAAGAATGCTGCCACGGACTGATCGCCCGCTGGGGATTGCATCAGGCCCATGAACTCGTTCTGCACAGGATGAAGTGGCTTGGTGACACCTGCTTGTGTGCAGTGTGGCACTTCTCTGGGGATGGCTGGTCACCATGGGCTCGGTGAGGTGAGGGTTCATTCATCAGCCTGGCACCGAGCAGCGTGGGGTGATGTCCTGACAGCATCCACAAGGTTTTAGGACCTTTTCCACTCTTCCTGGAAGGGGTTGGAAGAGCGTTTCCCCAGTCTCTGAAGTGTCTGCAATTTTTCCAGTTCTCCAGCTCGGAGGATGAGATGGGTCTGCTGAGCTAATCCCAGCCCACATGCCTTAGGCTGTCTTGTCCTTACAACTGCAAGCCTGCCTTTGTTCTCCTTAAAAAGCTGATAGAGCCCTTGCTGTTTCAGCTCAACATCTCTGGGCTGTGTTCTGATCTGGGCCATCCTGCTGGCCTTTTATCCCTGAGTGATGCTTGTCCTGGCCTGGGGGTGTCTCCCAGGGACATCTCAGCACTGTGCAGTCACACACAGCAGAGTTTATGCTGCTTCCCACCGATGCCTTGTGTGTACGTAGCATTGGCCAGAGATCTGCGTGATACCAGCCCTGGGTTCACCTCCCTTTTCACACATCTCTCCCTGTCCCCGCCGGGCACCCTGCCTGCCTTTGTAGTCAACATGGAGAGATCAGCACTTCTGGGATTTCGGCTCTCCCCGAGCGAGGCGCTGGGTGAGTTACCAGAGCCCAGGTCTCTCCATGGACTGTAGACAGAGCCCCAGGTGCTCTGCTCTCAGGTGCAGACATCCTTACTCTGAACATCTAAAGCTGGGTGAAACAACCACCACCCTTTACATTTCTCACATACATTAAAGGCCAAGTGGCTGATAAGGAACCTGCTAGATTCTAGCCTAAATTTATTAATGTCCAATTTATACAAGCCTGTCCTTGTAGCAACGTTGTCCTTCAACTTGATGTTGCTTCTCCACCCCCTGGCTACTTGGGCTGTGCCTCTCTTTAGACAGAACGAGACCATTCCCTTTTATCTTGGTGAAAGCCAAAGGCTCCCAGCATCTTCCTTGCATGAAGGGCTCTCCATTCCATTCATTGCCCTTGTAGTTCTCCTCCAGCCTGGTTTCTTAATCAAGGGTGATTAAAAGAAGACACTATGTTCCAGATGAGATCTCCCAAAGCCATATTGAGGGGTTACTCCTCTATTTCTACTGGAAATGTTGAGCCTAGGATTGTTACTCCATGCACAGTGCTGCTCCACATTGGGAATTCATGGACATCCCATGGCTGAATAATGCATGTGGATGTTTCTGTCTTTCTCCTGGAGGCAATTACTATCTACTCGAATCTGGAATGCTCTGTCTTTTTCTGACCTAAGCATTATGCCTGGACAACTTATCTCCAGCTGGAAAACCCTATCTCAAGAATTACCCAACAACCTGGGGAAAATCAGCTGGATTCAGCCAACTCTGGGTCTGTGTTTAAGAACCTCCAGAAAAAAATTATGAAAAAAAAAAAAAAAAAAAATGCTGAGAAGCTGAAAAGAAAATATTTTTCAAAACAGTCTGACCTTTGAGAAGAAATCATTCCAGAAAAGAAAATGTTATAGTGTAGAATGAAACAGGCAGCGTGTTTGGCCAGGCTTTGCTGTAACAAAATACTCTGACAGCCCTTGAGTAGTTGGGTTCTGCGTGGGGCTGGGAGAGAGATTTCTTCTTGGTTGTTTATTCAGCTTTGGATTTTGGGGAAACATCAATATCTTTTTTTTTTTTTTTTTTTTTTTGGTTGTTTTCTTTCCTTTCCCAAAGAGTTAGAAATTTCCAAATCCTGAAACTCTTCCCAAAATGAAACAGCTGGTTATTGCTCAACACTTTCTGTTCCTACCTCCGCCCTCCTGATGAGTTATATGGAGGGTGTGACGTTCTGGGATGGCGCTGATCTCCAGGTGCTGGAAGGGGCCACTTCCAGCAGCTTCTCCCTAAGTAGGGCTCCATCCCACTGTCACCTGGTAAACCCCTCCCTGTCGTAAAGAACATCCTATTTCCTTGGCTCAGCCTCTTGGAGGTGCAATTCCCAGCAGCATCGCAGAGCCAGCAACCAAAGCCACTCCTGACCCTACGTTATTTATCCCCATGGACTTCAGGGCAGTTGGTTCTCACTTATCCCAGTGTAAATAAGAGCTGAATCGAGCTATTAGTGCCTCACACCTCAAGCATTATGGCTTTCTCTACATTCATAGAAAAGGCTGAGGTTATTACCGAAGAGGTGAAAATTAGATAATAGCTGATGTCTCAAGGGTGCCAACCATCCTGGTCTGAAGTGATTCTTTATTTCAAGCACATCATAATTCGCTGGTGACTGCTAACTGGAGCCTGGTGTCTTACTTGCATTTATGGGCTGCTAGCAGACGATTATAGAAAATACAGTAATTAAAGAAGTACTTCAGCTGGGTAGGTTTGGCCTGGGAAAGAGTAAAATTAGACGAGGCAGTATGAGCTGTTCCAAATTGTGAAGTCTGATTAATTTCACTTTCTTTTCTTGTACTGTGTCCAGTAATATTCAGGAGGAGGAGGAGGAAGGGTCACCCAGGAAAACCTGTGACTGGTGAATTCGAGCCAATAGACGAAACCACCCGGTGCATTATGGTGATCCTCAGCGGTTCCGCTCTGCAAGGTGCAACGTGAGCAAGCTTTGGGGGCCAGAAGCAGTGCTAAGGGTGAGGGAGATGATCTGAGAATGGCAGTGGGAAGCCATGGAGAGACCTCAGGTCTGCTCCAGCAGCTGGGCAACGCTGCCTTTTCTACCCTGTTGCTTATTCCCTTGGCCAGGCAACTGCTGGGATTCCAGAGTAAAAGTGGGTCTTGGGGTCACCTATTTATGATATTTTTATGATAGCATCTCTTGAGTGGAAGCTCACTGCTCTTCCCCCCTTACATTTTGCACGTAGTGTTCCTCTCCAGCATAACAATTTCCAGCAGAGCCAAGGCCAGGGGTTGAACTGGCTCCAACCAGTAGGAAACCTGCAATTACCCAAGCATCTCCGGGATGCCATCAACGCAGGAGTCCCTTTGATGAAGCGTCGTATCCAGGTAACCTGTTCCTAATCAAACAAGACACCTTGGTGCACAGGAAAGGGCACTGCCGGCCATTCCAGGTGTGCTGTGGGCAGAGCAAACAGGAAGCCAAGGGATGGACCACTGAGAGCCACTCCACCTTTGCCCAGGGGTGTTGGGCAGGTGACGAGTCACTTAGAGCTGGTCCCTCTCTCGCTCCGGCAGTGACGCATTGTTTTGAACGAGAAATTCCAAGAGCGTTGATAGTCCTTTTGCTTTAGGGACAGCGTCATTACTTGAGGTTTTTGGGGTTAAATCCACAAAGGTGCTGACCTTCCTGGCTCTCAGGAGCCCTACAGGATTTGGGGCCAGGGCTCACCCTATAAGCATCGTGTGTTGGAGGAGCCAAAGGAAGGAGGATGGTGACCAGAGCCTTCCTCTTGAGTAGATGGAGAGAGCAGCCATTCCAAAACATGAGTCATTGCACCTGGGCTCTGAGCCACCCTCTTTGGTGGAGGCCACCTCTCTTTCTTTCCGCAGCCCATAGAGGGAGCTGATGGTGCTTTGAATCATCCGGCGTGAAATCTGGCCTTGGTGCTTACATAAGAGTGGGAGGCCGAAATACCTGTATGGCTTGGGCTTTTTGGAGCCACCCATGGGGCCTTTGGTCTCTCCTTGCCGTGCGACTCTTGCAGCATCTCATGATGCTGGTGCAGAGGGTTAGAGATGCCGTTCAATGTCTGTTCAGACTGTCCTCTCTGGGGTTCCCTTCTCTGTTTGGGTTTCCTTCCTGCTCCTCATCCAATCAAGAGATGAACTCTTGACTGAATCTCTTGGAGGTCTTGGGTCTAAGGAGAGGAGATATTCTAGACCCCAGGAGTGGAAAGAGGAGTGGTATTTTGAACATCATCCCTGCTGGAGCGTGATGAGATTCCCTCAGACATGCAGAGCTGCTGAAAACGCTCAGGTTGAGACATGATGCAGCAATCCTAGGAGCATTTCCAGCAGAGTGCCTCTTGGGCCAGTGCGCAGGGGGTTGAGTCGGGGCCGTCAGAGCTAGGAGCAGAACCTGAGCCAAAGCAGCCACAGATGTTCCTGGGGACCGATGGGCTCTGCGACACACGCAGGGACAAGGATCTTCTGACAGCCTCCTTGGGGACTGCTGCTGGAGACTCTTTCACTTGCTGCTGCTTTGCTGTTCTCAGCGCTTGGCAAGTAGGGAAGGGCAGACATCAAAAGCTCAATGGGAGCATCCAAAAGTTCATCTGAAGCATGCAGACCTTTAGCGTTTGTAACGGGAAGTTGGAGAGATTTCAAGCACTCTCATCCCACCTCCTGGCGCTTCTGTTTCTGGTTAAGGCCAGACATAACCACAAGAACAAGCTTTCTCACGGTGTTTCAGCACATTTCCTGTTGGTCCTGGAAGAACATTTGAAATTAAGAGGACATCTAGCCTTTGTAGAACCACTAAGGCTCTGTTTTGGAAGTAGGCACAGGCTCTGAGTGTTGGCTAAGGGTGAGTGAGTTTACTTTCTTGAGCCAGTTTGCGACATCCCAGCTAATAAGTGTCCCCCCACCAAAAGAGGAGAGTTGATTTCATCGAATGGAGAAATGAGTCACGGTCCTGCAGTGTGATGGGAGCAATCCCAGGATGCTTCAGGAGACTGGGATGGAGCAACCTTGTGCAATGGGTAATTTTGGAGCCCACAGAGGGTCAGAGTCGGGTGTGAGGATGGAATAGCATCACTCTAGTGGGAATATCCTTCATCTCACAGGCTGGGGTTCCAGGGGGGTTTTGTCAGTCTTTTTTGGTGGAGGGTGTTGGGCTGTGTGAAGCAAAGGGCCATGGGTAGAGCTGGTTGGAAAATCGTGTATGTGTGTGGTTGTGGGGAGGGGACTATGTGGAAACACTTCACTTTGGGGAAGAGGAAGACATTTGAGAAGAGTTTCATCAAACTGTTTATGTCAGAGGACGTGTGGGGGTTTTGTCCAGTGCAAGCATCTTCCCGGGATTGCTTTTGTTGTGACAGACATTTGTAACCAAATTACATCAAACCACAGGGAAAAAACAGCCAACAGGAAAACCCTTCAGCTCAGATCACCCCTTGGTCTCAAAAGCCCTCAGAGGGTTCTTCTCTGCCATTGTCCCTGCTGGGGACTGGAGCATGAGAAAGCAGCTTTGGGCTGGGAAAAGGCAAATTGAGAACACACGGTGCCTTGCCACCATGAGAGGTGAACTGTGTCCATGGAGACATCCAGCCACATCCTTTTTATTCCATCACACGCATGCTACACCTCTGGATTTAGTTTGGGGCTCGTGAAGGAGCCCATACCCATTTTTTGTGTATCTTGCCTGGGATTTGAATCCTCACAATCTAACATTTTTCTGGTTTTTTTGAAGATTAAAGAGCATCACACCAGAGAAGTTTGGGCAGCCAGCTAAAGAGGGTTGGGACACATCGAGAGAAGGATCAAAACCACGGAGCTGGGCTGGGATTTAACATCATCTCCCTACAAAGCACAGGTATAGTTTACTTTCCCTGTTTTATCTTTGCTAAGCCTTAATCACAGAGTTGCTGCAATTCCTTCCATGAGGTTAAGTCAAAGGAAATCCCCAGGTCACGTCATCCTCTGCACTCAGTTTGAATCCTGTGCTTTGCTAAGTCTAGCAAGGCATGAGTTGGGCTCAGCAGTGGGGTTTGAGCTGGAGGCTTGGGTGAGAGCACGGAGGGGTTGACCTCTGTCTCACCTCTTGAGGGTGGAAAGATGTCCAGGTTCGTGCTCCTTCCGAAAAGGTTTCTCCATCTCACCTCTCTGCCTTGAGGAACGGTGTTTGGAACAGTCAGGGCGCTGAGTTTGATGTCACAGGCTGCATTTTGTGGTGAGAATGTCAAGTCTCCATTGCTGGCAGACTGAGAGGGTCTGGAAAAACACTTGTCAGGGGTGATCCAGGCTGAGCTGTCCCTGCTTCGGGGTACGTGATGAGCAGAGTGACCTCTGGCATTCCTCCTGTCCAGCTCCATCCCTTTGCTGCCTCTCCTCTGCTCGGCGTCCCGACACTGCTGGTCCACGTGGCGAGGCCGTGCCAGGTGCTCAGCTTGGCTGCTCTGAACCTCGGGTCCGTGAGGACGAAAGCCCACCTGAAGCAGCACGTTCTCCCTTTGCTGAGGGCAGCTCTCCAGCAGGACTCGTGGCAGGCTGACGTCCAGCCGGAGACACCTCACTGAAGCAGTGGGACAAGGTAAGGGAACTTGACCAAGACCACACAGGGGCTCACAGCTTTGCTTGGAGGAGGTCCCAAATCCCTAGGCTAGTTTGCCACCCGTGGGGCCACGCTACCTCCCTTGGGCAAGGGGAAGTTTCCTGGGACAATCCTTTCTTCTCCTCTTTTTTTTTTTTAATTATATTAAATTAAATTTCTGTAGCATCTTTTTTTTTATTATTATTATGTACCTTAGGCATTGCTCTGAGTCCATCGGGGCGAGTTGTATAACACACTGAGTAGACAGGTTGACTATCTGCCCACTACTCCTCCCTGCTTTCCCCCCCCTCCCCTCCTCTCCTCTGGCCACCCTAGAGCTACGCTGCACTCAACGTGCTTCAGTTTCATCAGTCCCCAAGCTGCACATCAAAGGCTGCCTTTGCTTAGCTGCGCGCTTCCCTGGCAGGCTTCGGGGATTAATCACACCCGAGCCTGCGTGAAAAGCGTGACCGTGTCACGCTTGTTTGTCTCACGCGGGTGCTCGGCGGGTTATCTTACAGCAAAACTGCCGTGGCTGTTGGCCTTTATGGATGTGCTGCTTCCATTTTTTATTTCTTTGGGTCACCAGCCACGGCCGAGGTTGGCTGGAGGTGTCATACAGGCATGGCAGAAGACACCATTACATGCAGTTAGTGAACATCCTTGATTTATTTGAGTTGCTGTAGCAGCCAGGAGCCCCTGGTACAAACCAGTGTCCTGCCAGGCAGTGATCACAGAATCACAGAATGGTTTGGGTGTGAAAGGACCTAAAATCTCATCTGGTTCCAACCCCCCTGCCATGGGCAGGGACACCTCCCACCAGCCCAGGTTGCTCCAAGCCCCATCCAACCTGGCCTGGAACACTGCCAGGGAGGGGGCAGCCACAGCTTCTCTGGGCACCCTGGGCCAGTGTCTCACCACCCTCACAGCCAGGAATTCCTGCCTAATATCTAGTCTAAATCTAAACTAATATCTAAACTAAAAATCTAATCTAAACAAGAAGTAATTCCTGCCCCTAGAGCTCTGTATCCTGGTAGAAAATGAGGAAAAATTAATGAATAACCTCCTAGAGAGCCTAAAGAAACCATGAGACAGTGATGATGGATGAGTGTCAGTCTCCATCCACCTCCAGAACAGGACCTGTCACCTCCAGAGATTTGGTGGCCACCATGAGGAGGTTTAAAGCAGCATTTGGAAAAGAGCGAAGCCCCTGTGGAGGTGCTGGCACACAGAGGTGACACCAAGGGGCCTGCACTGCTCGTGTTTGTACCCTCAGCTGGGAGTCAAAACTGCAGCTGGGTGGGAGCAAGGATCCTTTCATGAGCTTCTGCTGGGCTGGTGTTGAGCTGTCCTCTGGTTCACTTGGATCACACCGCCTTCCCTCACACACCAAGTGACATTTTCTGTAGCCACCTGTGACAGCAGTGGTGCTGCAGGGTGGAGAAAGCTGAACTTCACCCAGAGCTCGCATTTTGGTTGGGTTTTTCCTGCAGGTTGACCCTGCACGTGCAGAAATGCTCACGGAGATCAGCAATGGGTGGGATTGTCACCTGGATTGTCTTCGTCTCGGGCGTTGTTTCTGGCAAAAGCATTACCCCACAGTTGCAGAAAGGAGCCCCAAGAGAGAGCAGGGCTCTGTGTTGAGAAACAGGCGCTGCCCCGAGGAGCTTGCAGGAAAGCTGGGAGGGGAAGTAAACACCAGAGAGCAGGGCTGGGATTGCAGCACACTCCCCACGGCCCCGTCCTGCAGCCCACACACGGGTCCTGCTGCCCTCCTGGTGATGCCCAGCACTGACCTCTGCTGCCTCTGCACTGGGCGCCTAGATTGCAAGGGAGGGAGCAGCCTGCAGCAGGAAAAGGAGATGCCGTGGACATGAGGCTGAGATGCAATGATCTCCTCCAGCTCCAGGTGGTCTGAGGATGGAGAGGATGGAGAAGCTCTTGGCAGCTGGATCCGACTGTACAACGTTCCCAGTGTGCCGTGGTGGGGAGCTGGAGCAGTCAGCTTGCCAAGCCCAGGGATGTGTGGCACACGCTCCTTGAGCCCCCCCAGGATTTGGGGGCCGTGCAGCTGTGCTGGGGGAGAGGAGACACCTGGATTTCAGGTGGGGATGTGGCTTTGGACCAGTGCAGTCTGAGCTGTTTGCAGTGTCCCCAGGAAGAAGCCTGGGGCAAGGCCAGGAGAATTCCTGCAGGATGCAGGCAGGGGAGGATTATGGCAGATGAAGTGATACCTGTGGCCACTGGAAGGCTGTGGGGGATGATCTTGTTCCCTAACTAATTTCCAGCTCCCCATTTACATCCTCTGCACTTCCTCGGCAAGATAAAGATCCTGGGCACACAAGGGTGAACACCCTGCCATTGCGTCCTCTTCCACAATCAAACCAGGCATCGAGCGACGCCGCTCCCCGTGTGCGCCATGGGGAGCAGGGAGATGACAGGGGGAAAGAGGAGGTGGCTGCCTTCCTGTGGGTGTGTTTTCCAGAGCAGGAGAGAAACCCAAGAGGGATCAGACACCAGCCAAACAAGGTGACTCCGCTGTGAGGAATGCAGGCAGAGGCTCTGTTCATGCGTGAGATGCAAAGAGGAGATAGAGGGGCAGCTGCAAAATGCTTTTGCCAGCACAGCCATGACAGTGGCTCCTGAAAGGGGAGAGGGAGGGTCAGTCTCAGCATCTCCACCCGCAATGAAATCACATGAATACAGTGCGTGGTTGATCTGCAAAGCTCAGTGCCACCAGACACTGTTCCTACCAGTGGCTTAGCAGGGCTATGGAAGCTTTTAGAGAGGTACTGACATAGCAAGAACAGCGAGAGTTTTTAAAATAGTAAGTTGTAAAAAGATAAAGGGGTTGGGTAGAGATAAAATCTCCGTGCTTGAGCGTGTAAATGGCAGTGCAGAAGGTGAAGGGACAGGCGGGAGCTTATTCTGGGGCCAGGTAATCACCAAACCACTTCCTTTAGGGTTCCCATGGGAGGAACTGGAGGAATCCCAAGTCTCATCCTGGAATAGTTCTCCTCCTCTGTGAGATTTTTGTGTGGTGATATTGGATTTACTCTCCTGGATGGGGCAAGGGTCCGTCTGTCCGTTTCTCTAGGATGAAGCAGGTCCTGGTACTGACACAGCAAAGCCTGGTTCCCTCTGGGGCTGGGATAAAAGACATGGGTGCAGAACTTGTAGAGGGTTTGTGGCATGGGATGCCTGCCTGTGTCAGCTGGGGGTGAGGCTGGCGAACGAGCCTGCCAGGGAGCAGGCCAGCAAGTGCAGAATGAACACGTGAGATTCCTTTTTTCCTGGAGATCAGCCCAAAAAACCAGTGTACCCCCAGTCTGCAGAGGCGGCGGTGTGAGGCTGGCTGGAGATGACCCTTTGGGGGCTTTGGAGTTGGAGCTTTCCTCTCTGGGCACCAAACAAGCCTTGCTTATCCCCTCTGATGGGTTGGGAGGGATGAGGAGTGCTGTGATGGGGAGCAGGAGGGGGCAGAGGGCAGTGCTCCCTGGGGTGTGCTGGGTGGTGGCTCAGGCAGGACCCTGCTCCTCTGCTCCTGCTGGTAAAACTGGGAGATTGATCCTTTTCCCAGCTTCTGGCCTCCACAGAGAGCTGAGGAGACTGGGAAAACTTTCCTGTGTTCATCAAAAGTGTGCGGTTTGTCGTGTGCTGTGTCCTGTATCGACACCTCTGTGCGTGTCCCCGTGCTCAGTTCCCGGCTGGGGACCTGCTGGGGCCATCCTGAATCCAGATCAGACCCAGCCTGGTGCGGAGACAAGCCCCACATGTACTCGGCCCCATCCGCCTTTGATCTTAAGCTCTGTCAAGAAAGATGCTTTGGCAGGAATCTCGCCCATCAGGTACCATCCAGAGGCGGCTGCAATGTCACAGCCGTGACCAAGCCCTGACAGCTCCAGGAGCTGAGGTGTTGCCAGGTTTAAGCCAAGCCTCCACCTTCTGCCCTCAGGCTGGAGGCAGGCTGCTTTCTGTGCCGTGCCACAGCTCAGGGCTCCCTGCTCCTCTCCCTGGCCAGCTCAGGGGTCTTGGCTGCTTTCAAGCGTTGGCACAGGCTGGAGGAGCTGCCACTGCTCCCCCAGGATGCCCTGAGCCCTGGGTCTGGCTCATCTGCTGCCAAGTCTCAACTGGGGGAAGGAGATGCTGCATGGTCCAGGCCACTGAGGAAGAGGATGGGATGTTGCTGCCTGAGAGCAGAGGCTGAAACTTGCCCATCACACCCTCGGACGAGCCAAGCCCTTGTGCTCCCTTTGCCCCGGGGTGTGGGTACCACTGGGGTGTCACTGGGTACCACTCGGGTACCAGCACACCTGTGATGCTTCACCTCCCCCTCCTCCATCCTCTTCCTAAATAATCCCGACAGTGGCTTCTCCTTCCCTCGGCTCGGGGTGGGGAAGCCACTAGATGGCAACGTTACCTGCAGGCTGGCCGCCTCTCCGGGGATGGAGCGGGGCTGGGGGCGCTCCCGGGGCCACAGGGATGGCGACAGTGCTGTCCCCAGCCCCAGCGCTGCTCGGGGTCTGCAGCAGGGACCCAGGCCTGGTGACAGGCTGGTGGGTCAGGTCTTACCCACGACTCAGCGATATGCATAAAGAGAACAGGTTTCCTTAAAATCACTTCAATTCCAGGTCATTGGGTTCGCCTTTGGGGCTGCAGCATTGTGAGATGTCGCTGGGCAGAGGTGACAGCACCAGGGCGTGTTGCCATCCCTGGAGACTCTTCACCTGCAGAATCTCTCAGGTAACCCCCAAATCATGGCTGGGTTTGACCCTGAGGGACAGTTTGGTCCCTGCAGTGTGTCCACCAGAGACCCTCCGGCGCTCCTCACGCTCGCTGTGAGCTGGTGTCACTGCCAGCAGTGACTTTGCTGGTGGTGTGGGCTTTGAGGCAGGGCTGACCCAGGTTTGGAAGCATCCAGCACAGGAATGCACGGTGTGGAACCTCCCGGGAAACACCCCACGCCTTCCCTGCACCTTCAGTTCTTGCTGCCTGCGTTACAGCAGTGCTGCAGTGGAGCTCTGTGACGTGAAGGGCTTCGGACACGGTGAGGGGTCGGGTGTGAAAAACCATGTGGTGTTACCCTGGTTCCCTTGGGAAGGCTGCAGAGAGCCCGGCGGTGCCTGGGGCACGGTGCCCGTCTCTGCTGGGCCACGTCCAACGAGTTCCTGCAAGCAGAGAAGTTACTGACCTCACGCTTGCACCTTTGCGTGCCTCAGTTTCCCCACACGATGATCCTTCCCCGCTTCCCCTAAAACGAGGAAGAGGAAGAGGATGGAGGAGCACGGTGACACACTTCTCCAAGGCAGCCGGCCGGCCGGGATGGGAATGCTAATTAACTCTCCATCCCATTGGGGCCACAGTGCAGGAGGAAATGAAACTGCAGCGTGGTATGGCAGAGCAGCCCTGGACAGAAAAGGGATGTGCTGTTCACCCTAGGGATTTATGGGAGCTCTGAGTCGCAGCTTACAGTACTCAACAGGTAATAAAATAAACCCTGAGAGCTGTGTCCTGCTCCACCAGGCTGCAGAGCCTGGAGAAGATGGACCGTGGTGAGCAGGATGGGGAGGGAGGCAGGAGTCCCCCCCTGAGCTCCTCTGCTTTCCACTGCTATGCCTCCAGGTAGGCAGGATAATTTTTCTACCTTTTTTTTTTTTTTTTTTAAGGTTTTTATCCCTCCTGAGTCTCCTGCCCTTCGAGCTCTGAAAAGTGCGACTTTGGAAACCAGCCTTTGTCCCAAAATCACCCACGTTCTGCAAACCTCCCCCCGCCGTGTGCCCCACAAAGGGCCTGGAGTGTGGGACACTGCCCTGAGCTGGCCCTGGGAGAGATGCCACCGTCACCGTGCAGGAAAGGTGAGGTTTGGGCCGTGGGGAAGGAGTGGGGTCGAGGAGGTCTCATGTCCTGGGTGCCTCCTCATGGCTCTGTTGCAGCAGAGAGCAGTGGTGCCCATCACCAGCCCTGCCTGCTGTGGGTGCAGGTCTGGCCAGCTTCCCTGCGTGACTCACAGAGCTGGCCAGCACCCAGAGGTGACAATCTGGGACCCCAAACAACCCCAGGGAGCCAAGAGGAAGAGGAAAGCCCAGAGCCTCCTTCCTCATCACCCTCCTCCTCCTCCTCCTCCTCACTGCCTGCCAGCTGCCTGCCCAAGCCAAGGGGTGGCCCTGGGTGGCCCCGTCGGGAGCGGCCGCTCCCTATTACTCACGGGGATGATGTGGGGGGATGCAGGGCTGGAAAGTCGGAGTAAATGGAAAGTGGGCACTTGCCTCTGACCTTGTCCTTCCCCCCGCCGCAGCTGGGGCTGAGCTCAGCCAGACGCCCCGGTGGGTGGCGAGGGGACACGGCGCTCGGCTGCCAGCTCCTGCCTCACCCAGGACGGGCTGCTGGGGGACACGGAGGTGAGGATGGGGCCCCCCGACAGCCATCGCCCCCCCCCATGTGCACAGCCACATGCCACGTGCCAGAGCAGTGCACCGGTCTGTGCACGCGCACACACGTGTGCACAAGTGCGTTCAGCATTGCCCCATCCAGAGCGGTGCTCAGGCACCCATGTTCAGCCCTCCCTGGGTGACTGGCACCCGTTGGGGGGTGCTCTGCCCCCCAAGAGGGGTGCACACGGTTCCAGCAGCTCAGTTACCTCCCTGGGGGGAAGATGGCTCGAAGGGGGGGAGGGAGATGGGGCTGAAAAATAGGAGTCTGAATTTGAGCTGCAGCCTGAGATAAACCCCATTTCCCTGATAATTGCACTGGAAACCAGTTAAGGCTGTGTCTTAGAGACACCTGCAGAGCACCCCATGCCCAGGGGTGTCCCCTCGATGTCTCCCACCCATCCCTCTGCCGTGGAGGGGCTGATGCTTTCCAGACTCACGACAAATATAAACCCAAAAGTAAGGTGAAGGCTCTGAAAATCTTCCTTCCACGCCTGGGTCCTCCTGTGCTCTGAGCCCTTCTCCAGCTCCAGTGAGATAAAGTTCCACCCACAGCCCATAATGGTGATCACCCACTCTAAGCTCTCCAAAATCAGGACTATTATCCCTATTTCCCATCAGCGAGGTGACCTGGTGGTGGGATGACTGGACCCTACAGGTGAGTTTGCAGGTCCTGGTGCCACGATTCCAACTGATTTCCCAGTCTGGCTCCTGTGGGCTGGAGAAAGACTCAATTCCCACCTCAAACGCTCTTCAGAACCCCCAGTGCTGGGATTCAAAAGTTCTCCTTTGCCAAAAGGCAGATTTTTGTACCTAAACTGAGTTTCCATGAGGGTATCTATGGAAGGACTGGAGAGCTCGGGAAGGCTGATGTCTTCTTTGCAGAAGGCATTGATGTATTTTTACCAAAAATACATCTTTCAAGAAAAATCTTTTGACGTGAAGGACTTGGGCTGGATGTGACTCTGAGAGGGAGCGAGATGTGAACCCCCACTGCTTTCCAGGTCTCAAAGTGGGGGCAGATCCAGCTGGTGGGAATCAGGGAGGCACGGGGGTCCCCTGTCATAGAATCACAGACTGGTTTGGGTGTGAAGAGACCTCAAAGCTCATCTTGTCCCAACCCCCCTGCCATGGCAGGGACACCTCCCACCAGCCCAGGTTGCTCCAAGCCCCATCCAACCTGGCCTGGAACACTGCCAGGGAGGGGGCAGCCACAGCTTCTCTGGGCAGCCTGGGCCAGTGTCTCACCACCCTCACAGCCAACAATTCCTGCCTAAGATCTCATCTCAATCTCCCCTCTTCCAGTTTAAAGCCATTGTCCTGTGTGAATACCCAAGCTGTTAGTTATTATGGGATGGACACAGACCTCTGCAATATTTTGATGAGAAATTCTGCCCGGGTCAAAGTGAGCAGATAGATTCCTGGCAAAAATCCTTATTTCCAATGTCTCAACATTTTCCTGTTCAAAACTAAACAATCCAGACCCCTCTTTAAACCACTTTTTCTCAGTCCTCAGCTCAGGGCAAGGTGGCAGCTGCCCTCAAACCCACGGGTGCAATTTGGGCTGGGAACTGGATGAAACGGGACCCTTGGAAAAGCCCAACCGCGACCAGGTGGAATTTTCCAAACCAACAGCGAGACAAAAGCTCTGCTGACCTCCACACCAGCAGATCCCTCCTGGGGGGGGGACGTTCAAAGGGACCAGGAGGAGGTGAGATTCAACAGCCGGTTGACACGGGCGATGCCTTCCCGGCTTTGTGCCGAGCGGGGTTGGGTTACGGGGCTGGGGCTGGGAAAGCTCCTCTGCAGGTCGCAGGTGGATTAAGGAATTCCAGTCCCCATTCAGTGCCCGGTGAACCACAACTAATATGGGAGCTGTAAAGAGCAGGGGTAGGAGAGATGGGGGGGTGTTGAATGGGAAAGCCACCTGCAAGGGAAGGCGATGCGAGGCGGGCCGCTGGAATCCGGCGGGCGGTGAGGAAATGGTGTGATTTACTGTCAGACCTGGCCACAGCTGGGGATTTTTTGGGTTTTTTTATCCTTTTAATAGAGGCAGCCTGGGTGAAGGTGGCAGGGGTGGTTCATGTGTCGCCTCCGTAATGGGGATGCTTCCAGGGAGAGGAAAGGTAATCGCCCAGTGCAGGTGGATTGCTGAGCTGGGTCAGAGCCAGGCTGCGGTCCTGGCGTGGCTGGAGGTGGGCACGGAGCCTGGCGGGGGCTGGGTGAAGGGAGCCGGAACAGCGCGGTGCCAGGGAGCGTGGTGGGATGCGAGCAGGTCTCTGAGGAAGACACGGATCTCGCAGTGAGGGTGAGGACCTGACACAGCGAAAGGGCTGAGAGATGGAGACGGAGCAGCCAGGGTGCAGGAGGTGGTGAAACCCTGAGCCATGACGGCGCTAACGTAGATCAGGAGAGGGCATCTCCTTCTTTTTGCCTGTTAAAACACCTCCTCCAACAGCTCCAGCTGGGCATCGCCCTGAGGAGCCTGGGATTCAGGCTGGACCCTCTGCTTCTCTGAGGATGGTGGCCCCTTGCTCCAGCCCCATCCGAGGGGGTTTGGGCTCAGGAAGGACCTGGGCACCCAGCCCACCCGCCAGGGGACACATGGCTGCCGGGGGAGCCAGCGGTGCGACGGACGCCTGCTCCCAGCATCTCTGAAGTCAGGACAAGGCTGCAGGGGGTGAGATGGGCTGGTCCTCCCACACTGCAGCCTGGCCTCAGGAGGGATGTCCCAGTGCCACAGAGATCCCAGCGATGCCGTGTCCCCTGGGGCAGGTCCCCTTGCACCCTCCTGGCCATGCCTGGGGGGGACTTTTGCACCCGAGAGCCGTCGGGGAGGCAGCGATCTCGTAGACCCTGCTCCCCAGGAGACTCCGAGGCGCCTCTTAATAGGGCTCTAATTATACACTTACCATCATCATTTTTTTTTTCTCCCTCTTGAGTTCAGCTTCCCCAGAGATGTAAATACCCGGCGCGTGCTGCGGGGACTGTCAGCTCCACTAATGACCACCTGCGAGGGAGGACGGTGGCGTGGGGACATGTGAGGTGACACTGCCCCGACTGGCTTTGATAATGGCTCCCCAGCTTGGCAGGGGTGTCCCTGCACCCCAGGGCAGGTGGCTCTGCCTCCAGCTCTGCAGGAAAGGATGGTGGCTCTGGGAGCTGGGGAGATGGTGGTCATGGACCAGAAGAGGAGAGCTCAGGTGCTGCGAGGGACCGGGGTGCAGCGTTGTCCCTGTGCTTGCTGTGCCCAGCAGGACAGCGCTGCCAGGTGGCTGTTAGCCCTGGGCACTAGCCAGCTGTGGGATGGAGGTGACCACCTCTGCCCTAGGAGGAGTCTGAGCTCCAGATGTCACACTGCCACCTCTGCCAGTGTCCACTCTCATGACATCCCTGCCAGAGCCACCCCGCCTGCCTCAGATGGCGTCCGATGCCTGGGACGTGTGTGGTTTGGGGACAGCGGGGACCAAACCCTCCTTTGCAGAGGGGAGAGCCTGGGCTGAGCCCAGCATCTGTCAGTTGGCTGCTGCCCTGTTCTGCATCTGGGCGAGACCCTGACTCCTTTATTCAGGCAAAAACTCACACTGGGAATTTCACTTAAGCCAAGCCTGGGAATTTGGCCCCAGAGGCTTAAATAATTCTCTCTACATGGTACACACAGAGAACAACGACAAAAAAATTGAACAAAAACCCCAAGCAAACCAGAAACAACAATATAAGAGGAACAATTTCCTCTACCACTAATTTTCTCTCTGTTAATTAGCAAGAATGTGGGGTCACTGATTACAATGCTCTTAACATCTCTCCAAACCCACAGGTCCCGGCTGGGGACAGAGAGTGACCGCGCAGCACTGAGCCTCTCCGGGTCCCCTGGCAGCCGTGGCATCATGGGGAGCAGGATGAAATCCTGCCAGGGAAGCCCAGTTGGGTACCCAGGGCTGGGTGCTGGTAGCTGCCCTGCTGTTACCTCTCCTGTGGGTAAATCGAGGACTCTGAGATGATATTTTTTCCCGAGGCTTGACCTGAGTCTGCTCCCTCTGAGACTCATCGTTGGCTGCAAAGGAGGAGGAAGGAGCCAGGCCTGGGGCTGTTAACACAGTGGTTTTCATCAGTGCTGAAATATAGAGCTGGGATGTGGAGAACACAGTGGGTCCAAGCCAGGGAGCTTCTCCCTGCTCTCCTAACGCTGCACTGAGGGATGAGCTGGGCACCTTCAGTCCCCTGAAGACACACACAGCCATCGTCCTTGGCACCTTCCAGCAGCAAACCCACAGGAGCGAGCCGCTGGGATGGGTCAGGAAGCACCCACTTCTCCAGAGATGTTGAAGCTTTTCGAATTTATTGCTCCTTTCCCTCTTAAAAATTCTTGAAATAATTATTTCTTCAAAGTCTTCACCTCGAAAAAGGAAAGGATGTTCTGGGATGCTGCTTTTTGTTAAAGCATTGAGGGACTTTGTGCGTTTGGGGGTTTGCTGGAAGCCTTGGGATTTCACCAGAGAGGGGAAATGTCAACAGAATTATATTTTTCTCTCCAAATATTTGTTGAAAAGTGTCTGTTCCATCAGTAGAATGTCACAGTGATTTGTTTTTCCCCCCACTTAGGACCATAGAATCACAGCACAGCCTTGGTTGGAAAAGACCTCTAAGCTCCCCCAGTCCAACCATTAACCCAGCACTGCCCAGTCCCCACTGCCCCATGTCCCTCAGCACCACATCTCCACGGCTCTGAAATCCCTCCAGGGATGGGGACTCCCCCACTGCCCTAGGCAGCCTGGGCCAGGGATGGGGAACCCTTTGGGGGAAGGAATTGTTCCCAATATCCAATCTAACCCTGCCCTGGCACAGCTTGAGGCCATCACCCCTCATCCTGTCACTGTTACCTGGGAGAAGAGACCGACCCCCCCTGGCTACCCCCTCCTGTCAGGGAGTTGCAGAGAGCAATGAGGTCTCCCCTCAGCCTCCTCTGCTCCAGACTGAACACCCCCAGACTAAACAATGTTTAAATGTGGGATTTAATTCCTCCCACCCACGGGCAGAGCAGGGGGAGCAGAGCCACCCCCAGCAGGACTCCATCCTCCACAGCCGAGCATCACCCCGGGGATGCTGATGTGCACAGGGACCAACCTGCACATGGGTGCTTTGGGTATGGAAACTCTGCAGGTGCCTGGGATGGAGGAAGATGAGGGGAAGGAAGCAGCTTGGTGGGCAGCAGGCATGGCAGGAAGCAAGAGGAGGCTGTGCCAGCACCCAGGTACCACCCTGGGCACATCACCTCTCTAAAAACACCGTGCTGAACCCCCTTCCCCTCCATCCCAGTAGCTATTAAGGTGGTAAAATAAGTGCTGCCCATTTCAATTCTAATCCCAACAGTTATAAAATTTTAGAGACGTGTAAGAGGTTGTTTTAAAACAAATGAATCAAGTTTCTGGGATCAAATCCTCCACTGAGAGGGCGACACTTGATGATCCCTTTGTTGAAATGCTGCATCCAGCCGTTATTAACTGCCTCGTTATGTTGTTAAAGCTGCAAACCCTTAATGGGTCTCAGGAAAGGGAAAATAACGGCTTCTCAAAGGAAGAGCCACGGGAGGAGAGGAAAAATCATTTATGGAAGGAAGAGTCCTCTGGAAATGGTATCACCACCTGGGCCAGACCTTCACTGGGTTTGTTGTCACCCTTAGGGGGACATCAACCTCCCAACAGATGGCTGAAAACAATGAATCCAAACCAGTATTGTTTGTGTTTGTTATTGTTTAAATGGCTTTAAACTGGAAGAGGGGATTCAGATGAGTTATCAGGCAGGAATTCTTGGCTGTGAGGGTGGTGAGACACTGGCCCAGGGTGCCCAGAGAAGCTGTGGCTGCCCCCTCCCTGGCAGTGTTCCAGGCCAGGTTGGATGGGGCTTGGAGCAACCTGGGCTGGTGGGAGGTGTCCCTGCCATGGCAGGGGGGTTGGGACTGGATGAGCTTTGAGGTCCCTTCACACCCAAACCAGTCTGTGGTTCTGTGATTTAAATCCACAATGAATTCAAGTTATCTGAAACTGCTCCAGCCAAGGCAGGAGAGGGAAGAGCACTGAGTTAGAAAAGCCAAGTGACACCTCAGCCTGGTGCCAACCTGCAGCCCAAGCCCACATGATATGAATGGAAAGAAAATAAATGGGATTTAATACATTTTGGAGCACCCCAAAGGAATTTCTGGGTTTGCATCAGCAAGAGAAGATGCTTTAGAGGCTCCAGCCCCTTCCCTGGCCACAGCAGAGCTCCACCAGTGACCACGGAGGGCTTTAGGGGTGTCACCAGTGCTCTCCACCTCTCTGCTTGGAGGGTGATGGGAAGCAAACGAGGTTTTAAAAGCCTCTTTAACTGCTGCTCTTGTCAAACTACCAGAGCAAGGCGCTGAGGCTGGGGCTAATGAATGGAATAATTGATTAAATCTGTCATATTTCTGCCTAACAGGTTCACACCTTCCCCAAAGGTTTCCAGATGGGGCGTAATTATCCCCCAACCTGACTTCACAGGCCAGGGCACAGGGGGAGGAACAGTGACATGGGGGGGTTTAGACAGCAGAAAATTGCTCTGGCAATTAATCCCAGGCACTTAATAAACTCACCAAAGAATAGCAGGGATGGGGAGGGACCCTCTCGGGTTTGGTCCTCAGCGGTGCCGCTCGGGAGGAGCTGGTGGTGCTGGTGTGCAGTTAAAGGGTGGCAAAGCCAGCACTGGTTTTCCTTCTCTCCAAAGATGCCATGGAGGGGAATTTTCCCCTCTCCTTTGCCCCCCTCATTCCTCTGCCAAGGGCTGAAGTGACGTAAATCAGGGGGGCTCTGTGGCCTCCAGTGGGTCACTGCTGATTTACATCAGGGTCCTTTTATTCCTTTGATTTCCAGCTGATGGTCCCCCCATGGAAATCAAACCCAGACCAGATCTACGTCCTGGAAAACAGTGTTAAAACAAAATATTTGCTTTATTGAGAGGGGATGTGTTGTGGGGGCAAGGGCGGACAACTTGTTTGAAGAATTATTAATGCTGAGTTTGGGACAAACCATTTTTGAGCATCTTTTTGCCAAAAAACCCCACCAAAACAACCTTTCCAATCCCTCCTGGAGGTGATGGAGCTCTGTAAAGGTAAAGAGGGAAAAACTATTCATGTGAACTTTCTCATCCCTTGTGCCCCTGTGAAACCCCCTTGTCAAAGCCACCCCCCAGCCCCTCTGCGATGGCCACATCGCTGTCACCTCCCTGGTGCATGTGTCCTCTGGGCCACCCCAGCGCCGTCAAGTCACCTCCCCACCTCACTCACGCCGTGATTCACTGCGTGGGGGTGGGAGGGGGGACAGGACCTGGGTGCCTCGGGGTGGGGGGGGTGTGACACCACCCAGGGGACAAATCCTGCTCCCACTCGTGTGGATGCTCCCTTACAGGGCAGGATGAGACCCTGGGAAAGGAGGGTGTCCCACAGCACAGCCTTTCCCCTACGCTCTGACCCGCTCCCAGGGGATGCTCCCCTCTGACCCCTCATCCCCCCCAGGGATGCTTTTTCCAACCAGCCAGGGGGAGGAGACGAGGATCCCACCTCGCACCCCATCTCGGTGCTCCCCCGGGATTATCGCCGGCCATCGGGCGGTTGTTCGTTAGCGTGGCAGCGGTGGCGTGTGGGAGGGCAGACGCCAGGCTGTCTGCTCCCACTTTGTTCGGCTTGTTATTAACTTCTCCTTGGGCTGCCATTAACCCAGAATTCCTGTACTTGGCTTCAGGCTTTCCCCTGCGCCGCTCTATCTCCAGCGCCTAATTACAGCTGTTGGGATCTCCCTTTATCTCGGAGGATCTTGTAGGTTTGTTACCTGGCACATGCTTTCCTGCCCCCCACCCCCCCCCACACACACACCTTCCCTGCACCCCTTTAATCCTTCCTGCTTTCATCAGCCTCGCCAGCCAGCAGGTAACACCCTGGAGTCTCCATGGCTTCACGACATCCCACCAGCGAGAGCATCGCCGGGCGGGGGCATGGCAGCAGTGCGTGTCCCACCTGGCAGGGGACATGTCCTGCGTGTCCCCACCACCACGTGGGTCTCAGCACCTCCCCACCCCGAGACTTTGAACCGGCTCTGAGCGTGGCCTGGGTTTATTTTTTTAATTCAATAGGAGTTGACTCGGTGTATTTATTTTGGCAGAGGATTCCCCCTCAAACCCTCAAACTCTGCTAAAACAGCGTGGTCTGTCCCCACCAACCCTGGGACCTGACCCCAGTGCCTGTCCCCAGGCAGGTGGCACTGCCACTGGGGATGAGCCCCCCCTTGGTGAGCAATGGCAGGGAGTTTTTTACAGCCTGAAGGTTTGGTGCCAGTTTCTTGTCCCTGTGCCCACCCTGTGCACAGGGGATGCTGAGAGTGACACTGTCAGACCCCCACCCAAAACGCTGCCTGTGCAAGGGTCGTGTGGAGGGAGGAGGAGGAGGACATGGGCTGCTTCCCACCTGGTGTCACCACTGCCTTGTCACTCTGGGCGCCCCATGGAGACCCCCGAGTGCCCCAGGTGTGGTGGGGTGGGATCCCTCCTTGCACCAGCAGTGAAACAGGGCTGTGACACTGACCCCCAGGAGGGGATTTGACCCCAAATGTCCTCCTCCTCCTCCTGCCAGAAGTCAAAATATTGCCCCAAAACACCCCTGGGGACCCTGTCCATCCATCAGCACCCGGCACAGGGACCCTGGCTCCTCTGCTACCTGGTGGACATTTTTGGGGTACTTATGCTTAATTATGAGTATTTATTACGTCCATCACGGGGTGGGACAGCACAGGGGGCTGAGAAGGGGATCCAGGTCCCCTGAGCATTTGAACCCCCCTGGGTCCAGCCCTGAGAGCATCCCTGCCACCACGGGCAGCCTCTGTGGAAGTGGGGGCCGCAGCCCCCCAGCCCCAGCATCTCCCCCCCACCCTCAGCACCGGAGGGAGCAGAGGTGCCAGCAGCTCATCCCGGCAAGCCAGCACCCATCCCCAGAGCTGAGTCACCCCAGCAGGGAAAGTGGGGAGCAGGGATAGAAGCAGATGAGCAGAGGTTTCCTTTGGTCCCCGCAGAGACCACCTTGGTGCCAGCCAGGGTGCTGCCCCGGGATGCCCCAGCCAGCCTGGGAAGGGCTGAGGAACATCTGGATTTCTCCTTGTGCCTCTTTTTATTTGCTGCTTCAACCCCAACTCTCACCTGGGTGGGATTTTCCATGTTGGCCCCCATAGTTTGGTGGCAGGAGGTGGCAGGACACCTTCTGCCCGCACCCACATTTGGGATTTTGAGCCCATGTCATCCCTGTGAACACTGGTGCCTTGGACACTGGGATGGAGGGACATGGAGGGGCTGGTCTGTGGTGGAAACGATCCTTATGGTGTCGTGAGGTTGGGATGGGGAGAGTGGGCAGACGCCATCAGCTCTGGAGGGTTGGAACTGGGTCAGAGGAAGGGACGTACTGGGATGTACTGGGGCAGGACACAGTCCCACTGTGCCCCAGGGTTAGCCAGGAGCTTGGCTGTTTATATCTGAGCTCCTGGCCCCTGCTCAGGGTGACTCCATGCACCGTGGTCAGACAGAAACATGTTCTGAAGATGTTCTAATGGGGGGGGGGACGACAAGGGGATCCTCCCTGGCAGCATCCCCAGTCCCCTGTCACCCCCTCACTCCATCGGGGCTTCTCCTCCTGGGCAAACCTGATGCAGGGTGGCAGCTGAGACCTCGTGGGTGATGCTTGGCATGGGCCACCTCGCTCCCTCCCCTCTGCATCACCCCGATGTCCCCAGATCCATCACACAGACCCCATCCAGGGCTTGGCGTCAGACGGGGGTTGCAGGAGGCACAAATCCCCTGGGACTGGCTGTCCCCAAAGATGGTGATGGCCTCCCCCCCCCCAACCCCAGCGGGGTTTTTTTTCTTTGCCCTGGCTGGCAGCCGGGGTGGAGGCTGTGGGACACCCCCGGGCCCCACGCACCCCGCCGGGGTCAGGGCTCCCCGGGGCAGCGGGAGGGAGCAGCCAGGCAGGTTGGCGCCTGCCGCCGGGAGCGGGGCCCCGCGGGGACGGGGTGCTGCTGACGCCGGGGAAAGGGGCCTCCCGTCTGCCAGGGCGGGTGATGGCAGGGTGGCTCCGGGGCTCCCACCCCCCAGCACCCTGGGTGTCCTCCCCCAGCACCCGTGAGGGCTGGGATGAGGGATGCACACAGCCTTGATGCCCTGCGTGTCCGTCCATCCGTCCAGTGTCCGTCCTTCCATCCCTGGTGCGTCCCCCCCCCGCCATGGATGAGCTGAGTGTGAATGACCTCAGCTCCTCCTCGCCCAGGGTCTGTCCCCTGTGCCCCCCTCAAGGGGACACAGCCCCTCAGGGCCGTGTGCGTGGGGAGTCACCGACCACCCCCTGTGCCCCCGAAGGAGGGGGGTCTCTGAGAAGGGGTTACCCCACACAGGCAGGGTCAGACCCCCCCCGGGGGGACTCAGTCAGTACACGAGGGATCAGGGGGCATCCCCCCCACCCACGGTCCCCCCTCTGGGGAGGGGGCGCATCGCTCCGGGCTGGGACATAGATGATGGGGACAGGGGGACGGAGGGGGATACAGAGGGGGCTGCACCCCTTTGGGGGGGAGGGGGGACAGCTGGGGAGGGGGGGGATGCCCCGGGGCGTGTCTTCACGGTGGGCGGGGCCCGGCGGGGCGGGGCGGGGCGGGCAGGGGATCCCCCGGGCGCGGGGCCGCGGAGCGCAGCGCGGAGCCCGTCGGGGGGGGCGGCGGGGCTCGGTGCGGCACTGCGGGCTGCGGGGGCTGCCCGCCCCGGCCCGGCCCGGCCCGGCCCACCATGACCATGAGCTCCGTGGCCGAGAGCTTACTGGGACCCGACCCCTCCAAAGCCGCGTTCCTGGAGCTCGGCCACCCCTCGCCGCCGCATTACCCTCTGCACGGCCTTCACCCCACCGGCCACCCCCAGCACGACCCACCGCCCTTCGCCTCCTACGGCCGGCCCGGGCACTACCCCTACCCCGGCGGTGCCCCCCCGCCGCCCCACGGGGGTCCCTACCTGCCCTACCCCCCCCCTGGCGCCCAGCACCCCCCGGCCGGGCTGGCGCAGGGTTCCAGGCTACAGGATGCAGGTAAGGGGGGGGGGGGGGCTTCGGGGGGCTCGGCGCTGCACACCCCCACCCCCGGGCACCCACCCGGCGGGGATGGAGCGGGAAGCGCCGGGACGGAGCCGTCGGAAGCGCGTTGGGGCCGCGGCGGCCCGGCGGGACAGCGGGGATGCGGGGATGCGGGGATGCGGGGATGCGGGGCTCGGCCCGGCGGGGAGGTCCCCGAGGGGACCTTCGGGGGCCCGGGGTGATGTCCCCCCACTCACTCCCAGAGCGCCCAGACCCGCCGGAGCCCCGTGCGGATGGGTGGCTGCGAGAAACCTTGGGGATGGGGAGCATCAGAGCCCCGTCCTGCCCCCTGAGACCCCCGACTCCCCCCATCTTGTCTCCTGAGGCCCCCATTCTGCTCCCTGAGACCCCACCTTCCCCCATCCTGCGCCCACGGCCCCCATCTGCCCTCATCCTGCCCCCTGAGACCGCTGACTGCCCCCTTTCTGCCCCCTGCCACCCCCATCTGCCCCCATCCTGCCCCCTGAGCCCCCTGGCTGCCCCCGTCCCATCCCCTAAGACCCCCTCTGCCCCCTTCCTGCCCCCTGTGCCCACCCAGGCAGACTCTCCCCTCTGACCCCCCACCACCGCCACGCTCCAGTCTCAGCTCCCTGCCCCATCGCATCCCCATTCCCCACTGTTCTCCCCAAAACCTGACGCAGGAAACTGGAGAGAAGCAGCCCCCCACCCCGGGCTGCCCCATGGAGGGGTCCCGAGCCCAGCTGAGCCCCCAGGCCCTGTCAGCCCCTTGGAGAGCCGTGGCTGTGGCCGGAGCAGTGTGTACGGGGTGTATGTGGGGGCACAGCCACACTCACAGCCCCGTGCTGCTCAGCTGGGGACCACCGTGTCCCCAGTGCCACTCTGAGCCCCGGTGGGTTTCTGCCCCACTCAAGCCCACGTGGCCTGAGAAGGATGCAGGGATGCTTGAAGGCATAGAGCAGGGGGATGATGGTCCAGGGTGGGGACACAGATGTCACAGTGAGGGGCACCATGCCCACAGCAAGGACCCCTGGGGTGGGGGACTCTGTCCTGCTGCCCCCTCCATTGCCCCGTGGGGCCCTGCCCGTCCCCCCCAATCAGACCTGTGTCCTGCCTGCTTGTGGGCTGGTACAGTGATATTGAATGAATGATCCCATCCCTCCCTTCCTCCTCCCGTTTCCCCTTTGCTTTACCCCCACTTTCCCACCAAAGAGCAAAACCCCCTGCAGCCCCCAGGGCCAGGGTGGAATGGTTGGAAGTTGTTTTTTTTGGTGGTGTTTATATTTTTAAACCTCTCAATGTCTTGGTTTAACTCTCTGCCTCCTCTCTCCCCCCAAAGAGCACGAGAAGCCCCCCACCATCACCAACGGGGAGCTGCGCATCAACGGCAAAGGGAAGAAGCTGCGTAAACCACGCACCATCTACTCCAGCCTGCAGCTCCAAGCTCTCAACCAGCGCTTCCAGCAAACCCAGTACCTGGCGCTACCGGAACGCGCCGAGCTGGCGGCTCAGCTGGGGCTCACCCAGACCCAGGTACGAGGGGCGAGGGGAGAGTCACAGCCCCCAGGATGCACCATGCGAAGGGGCTCCTACCCATCGTTACTCCGGGAGTGACTCCGGATTAAGGCTGCGTCACGACGCTGGGGTGCAACTGGAAGCGTGCCGAGCCGCGCTGTGCCGCGGCGGGGGAGCTGGCGCCGGTGAACCCCCAGGGCTTGAGTTCGGGGCGCCCCTGCTCGCACCTCCCAGCGGCACCGGGACTTTCCCAGCCCCGGAGCCTGGCTGCTGGCCCGGCCGTGCCCGGCGCTGGGCGGCCCTGGGCCGCGGGATGGGGCGAGTGGGTTTTTGAAGGCGATGGGGAGAGACAGGCAGGCGGCAGCGGTGCAGCCCGGAGCCAGGGGCGAAGCGAACTCATAAAGCCGGGGAAGAGGAGGCAAGTGGGAACCTGCCGGCAGCGCGGGGGGGACCGCGGGGAGGAATGAGTGGGGCCACCACCCCAGCGCGGCGAGCCCCACCGCGCCGCACCCCAGCCCAGCCCCGCCACCCAGCACCCGGCTGGGCTGGTGGGGGCCACGGCCCGAGGCAGAGGGGGGGACATGGGGACATATGGGGATGTGCACAGCTGGGGACTCCTGGGTTTGTCTCCATTTATCACATGTTTGTCTGGGCTGCCCATGCCTCTTCCCAGTCTCCTCCAGTGGAGTCTCTGGTGGCTTGTGAAGGGCTGTGCTCAGAGCCCAGCTCGTCTCGCAGACCCCCAGATCAAATCAGGAAAGGGTGGGGGGGGCAGATGGAGGCAGATAGGGACCCCTGAGGGGTCTGTAATTACTGATGCTGAGGGTTTATGGGGGCACTGACCGCAGACCCTGTCCTCCTCGCTCACCCCTCTCCCTCCTGCAGGTCAAGATCTGGTTCCAGAACAAGCGCTCCAAGTACAAGAAGATCATGAAGCAGGGCTCGAGTGCGCCCGACGGGGAGCACCTCCACACCGCTGCCTCCCTCTCCCCCTGCTCCCCCAACATCCCCCCGCTCTGGGACATCCCCATGCCGGGCAAAGGGGCCCCCCTGGCCCCCAGCAGTTACATCAACAGCTTCGGAGCCTGGTACCAGCCGCACCCGCAGGACGCCCTCCCGCGGACCCCCATGATGTGATGCTGCCATGGCTCCAGCACTCACCGGCTCCAGGAGGGCTGGCGAAGGGGGGGGCGATGCTCTGCTGCCACCCCCCAAGGGACTGGGGAGCCCAGCGAAGCCCTGGGGGTCCCCAGCGAATGGAGAAGGAGGAAGAGGAGGAGGAGGAAGGCAACCACAGTCTGCAGGAGCCATTGTGGGCCGCAGTGGGACGGCTCTGACACGACACCCTGGTGTGCTGCTGGGACAGGACTTGGCCTCCAGCTGCAGCCCCAGGTCCCTTTGTTCATGGACACGGGGCAAGGGGGGGCCCTGAGAGGGGCTGGGGGGGTTGAGGAGTAGCTGGTCCCCCCCCCAGCCTGACTTTATTTATAAATACTGTCAGTTATTGTATGTGCCCCCCCCTTTATAAATAGGCTGTACACTTGTAAAGGCTGCTCCTCCCTGCCTGCCGCTCGCTTTGGGGGAGTCTGTCCCTGATTTGGGGGACACACTTCAGTCCTGGTCCTCGGAGGCTCCCGTCTCCCAAAGCTCCTGGGAAAAGAGCCCTGTAGGGATGGGGGCACTGGAGCAGGGGGTTGGGACTGTCCCAATCCCCACCCCCCCCCAAACATCTGCACAGGACCCGCCACTGTTTTCAGACATGCGATCGCTCCCCCGAAATGGAGACGCAATTACAGTAATTGTGGGCCCGGGCCCCTCCGTGAGGGGCTGCTCGCCGCCTCCTCGGGGTAATTACGGGCAATTTGGAGCTGTTGAAGATGTCTCCCTTAATAGGGGTGGGAGAAGGAGCGGGGGGGGGACATGGGGCAGGCTGGGGACCCCGGGGCGGGTCGAGGCTGGGGTTCCTGCCCCGTGTCTCCAGCGGTGCCCGTGAATACCCTGAGTGTTTTCCCACTGCAGGTTTGGCAGAGGGTGACCTCTCCCTCTGTGCTTTGCAGAGGCCAGAACTCAGCTAAAAAATACATTATCAGTGTTCCCCACTTTTCCCAGTCCTGCTCAGTCTGTGTCACTGGGGGCCAGACCCACACTGGGGCTCTCCCCAACACATTTACTGGTGCAGCGGGTCCGTACCGAGGTTTGCTCTGTTGCACAAACACGCCATGGTCCTCACTCCAGATATTCCCACCTGATATTTCCCCCTTTCGAAAAGTCCCTTCCTTCCCTGGGGCCCACATGTCCCATCCCAGCCAGCGAGGGCGGGGAGGGAGGGATGCCGCGGTGCCGCGATGCCACGGTGCCACACACAGCTTGGCACCTTCAACAGCACGTGGGGATGGATTTCTCCCAACGTGGAGCCCATGGGCTGGCTCCACACCCTGGGGACACCATGCCCAGGACTGACTGCAGTCTGGGGACCAAGATGTGACGCGTGATGTCCCCTGCATGGGTGGGTGGTGACCACGAGTGGGGACAGGGCTGACAGAAGCAGGGCAAGGCTGGCTTTATTATCCCCGGGTGATGGAGCCCATCCTCCCCACCGAGGCTTTAGGGAGGCTTTGCACCAGCACTGGCAGAAAGGGGAATTTCTCATCCAGAGACTGGGGAAACCCCCATGTCTCTTGGGTGGGATTTACCCCGGTGGGGGCTTTGGGCTGGGAGGGGCCCCTTTCCTCCAGGAATGACTCTCCGGTCACGGGAAAGGGCCGAAGCGTGGTGTGATCCCTGCTGCAAGGGGCTCTTGGATGGTGCAGGGTGCTGCCGTCGAGGAGCCGTGTGCTGAGCACCATCCCAGCCCTGTGCATTCGGGGTGACCCCTTGCAGAGCCAGCGGTGGGGCCGGAGGGGGCTCGGGGGGCGGCGTGCCCGGGATCTGGCGGGGTGGGACAGGCGGGAGGCAGAGGCTGTGGCACCCACTCGGCGTTCCCGACGGATGTGCTGCCAAGGACCTGCAGCCAGAGCTGCTCACAGGTCTCGTCTTGCAGCGGGAGGGAGGCAGCAGCCCTCGGCTCCCGGGGCCGGGATCCGGCCCGCCCGGTGCTCGCGGTGCAGCCGGGACGGCGGCTGGCGCCTGGACCCTGGGCGGGGGGACGCCCTCACCCGCGGGTCCCCCCTGCACCCAGACACACACAGGAGAGCCGTGGCTGACCCCTCCTGCCCTGTGCATGGGAGCAGATCCCAGTGAGGGCACCCTTGGGTGCCGGGATATTCCTGCTCAGTCCATCTCTGGGGGTGGTGGTCCCTCTTGGGTACCCAGGGGCCCCCGCTGCCACCCACCTGCAGCTCAGGACCTGCTTGGGATGCTGCTGTGGGATGGGCATGGGGGCAGGGATGAGGTCCTGTGTCCCAAGGAGGGGGTTTGGGGACTGTGCTGCCCTTTGCAGCCAAACCAGATGGTGACCCCACTTTTCTCTGTGCCCCAGGAGGGGGGTGGCATTGCCAGCATGGCACTGCTGGAGCTGCCCTTGGCTCTTTTTCACTGGCCAAAAGTGTCCCCAGTTGAGGACACTCAGAAAAGGCCAAGAGCCCCCAGATGTCCCAGGCTGGTAGGGTTTAACCCACTGGATGGGAGAAATCCCACAGGGGGACAGGGATTGTTGGGGTCCCTCCACCCGTGCAGGGTGGCAATCCAACCAGCCCCCTTCAAATTGGTTTGGGCAGTGGTGGGGGCTTCGTGTCCCCATCCCCACCTTGTGTAGGGTGATGGGACATGGACTGGGATGGACAGGGAGCAGAGATGTCCCCAGAGCCACTCAGGAGTGTTTCTGTTGTACTTAGCAGCGCTCACAGCGGTGGCAGAGCCCTGGGTGGTGGCGATGCCGTGGCTGCCCGGTGTCACCCCTCAGCTGCCATGTGCCAGGTTAGCCAAGAGCCAGGGAGGGGATGGAGGTACGGCGGATGCCAGGCTGGGCCGTGGGCAGGGAGCTGCCCCCGCTCTTTGTGCTGGCAGTGAGGGTGACGCAAGCAGCTGGGAGCGAGCGACGTGTTGCAACGGGGCAGGGAACGTGTGCCGCGCTGGGAGGGCTGCGCGCCGGGGCTTGCGCGGGGCAGAGCCGTGCGGGGATGCCAGGGGGACACCAGGCACTGCTGCCCCACAGCTTGGACCAACGGAGGGTGGGAATGGCATCTGAGCCCTCATCCTGCCCATAGTCACTCTGAGGGGCTGGGTGTCCCCAGCATCCCCATTCCAGTACTGTCCGGTGCCTCTCTCCATCCCCAGTGCCAGCACGGGATAACTGGGATAACTGGGATAATGAAGGGTGGTCATTTTGTTCCTGTGCTGGGGTGGGTGAGGGGTGCTGGGAGGAGTGGGGTGATGAGGTGATGTCCCCATGCCAGGGGGGGTTCTTCCTCCAGACCCATTCTGCTTTTGGGACATCAGCTGCTGGCGGGAGGAGTGGGCTTGTCCCTGGGAAGGGAGGTCTGGGTCCCACAGCCCCTTTTGGGGCACTCTGAGGGTCTTGGTCACCTCTGGGCTGGCAGAGCTGCAGGTGGTGGTGGTGGTGAACCCCCCCCAAGGCTACAGGAGATGGGGCTGAGGGAGGAGGAACAGGAGAAGGCAGCTAAGAGGGGCCATGCCCGGCTCTGCCGCAGCTCATGGGGCAGGTGCAGCTCCCAGCACCCACCCCACCCCACAGACTATGGGTGCTGCGCCCCCTGGGAGCCCCCAGCCCCACACAGGCTCTGGGATGTGCTCTGTGGCCAGGCAGAGGAGTGGGACAGGAGGGTGAGGGGGGGCTGTATGAGCACAATGGCTTCCTCGGTGCCCATCCCCGGGGTGTCAGGTCTGGTGGTGTCGGCTGCCGGGGGAGCTGGGCTGGCAGCAGAGCTGCTGGAGGGGAGCAGGATTAGTGCCTGTCCACAGCCAGCGATGCACCCAGCGTTTATACAACCCACGGAGATGGCATCTTTTGTATTTCTTTATTTTTTTCCTCCCCCCCCTTCCTCCAATTTAAAAAAAAAAAAAATCTATAAAAAATACAAAAACCTGAACTAAAGCAGCGCCAGCTCATGCCGTGCTTCTCACTCCAGGCAACGCCGCTCCGTTTCCTCCTCTCCCAGCCCGCCGCCTCCTCGCTCTTGCTGGCAGCCATCCCCTAATAACCCCCGTGTCTCCAGCGTGTCTGCCGGCTCCGGGGCGGTTTGCACGCAGCCTCCAACCCCAACCCCAACCCCACACGTGGGGGGACGGGGGGCTGCCAGCACCCCTTAATTCTGTGCAACCAGCCTGGTCATGCTGGCACCATACAGGGGGTGCCCGGGGGTCCGGCTGTGCCCCATGGTGGCATGGGATGGGGATGGGATGGGATGGGATGAGATGGGATGGGATGGGATGGGATGGGGATGGGGATGGGGATGGGGATGGGGATGGGGATGGGGATGGGGATGGGGAGCAGCCCATGGTGGGGATTTGGGGTGCAAGGTGTGAGTTGGACCTGGCTGTGGGAAGAGGGGATGCGGGGACACCTAGGTGCACCCCAGAGTGCCAGCACCCCACAGTGCTGGGGGTGTTCCCAGAGGGACCATCCCCAGGGACACCCCACACCAGGGACATATGGGGAGCAGTATAGAGGACTGGGGGGGGGGCCCTTCCACGGCCATCACTGGGGACCAGGGCAGGTCCTCTGTCCCCAGCGTGGCTCGGTGGGGACAGCGCCAGGATGGGCAGTGGGGCTGCAGCCCCCCACCCTTTGCTGTACTCCCACTAGTGAAATGATGCTGGTGACACCAGGGACAGCAGGACAGGGGGACTGGTGTGGTTCAGCCCCAGGGACTGTCCCCATCACCATCCTGAGGGCATCTCAGGGGGGTCTTTGGGTCACTCGAGTCCTCCCAACCCCATAATGCCAATGGGGAGAGTCACCATCTCCGCAGGGACAAGTGTCGGTCCCAGGGGGTCGGTGCCTGGTGGGGGTCCCATCCCCTGCCAGCCCTCCCTCACAATATGTCCCCAAAGGGGACACCGGGACAGCCCAGCCACCCTCCCAGTTTACACAGCTGGGAGCTTACTGGTTCCCAGTAAGTGGAGCGGGAGAGAGACTCTGCAAGCCAGGAATAAAATTGCCCCCCCAATTCCCTCTCAGTGGGACAAAACCAGGTGAGGCTCTGCCCATCTCCCAGCGCCATCCTCAGCTGCTCCCCAAAAACGGGGCGCAGGGGTTTAACCCCACATTTCCCACCCAGCCAAACTCCCATCCTCACTTCCCCCTTCACCAAAAAACTCCCCCAAAAAACGCTGTTTGGAGCCTTCCAATTCCAAACACTTTTATTCACTTTTATAAATCAGCTTTTGGTCACTGAGAAAGCAGCAAGGGATGCTCAGAGGAAGCCCCCACCCTCAGATAGGGCCCCTTTTAACCAATTTGGGGCTTTTTTTTCCCCTTAAAATAAAAGCAGACCAAAAAACCAGTTTGGTTTGGATCAACTTTATACAAACGAACCTTATGTACACTCTCTTTTTTCCCCCCATACACCCCTATTTATAGAAGGTCACATAAATAAGATCCTCGGGACTGTACAACACATATGAACACTTCTGCAAACTGCATTTTCTGCTTTTAAAAAAATAGCATATTTTTAAAAAATAGTAAGGAGGTTTGGAGTTTGGGTTTGGGTTTTTTTTTTTTTTAGGATTGGGGTTTTTTTATCTTTTTTTTCCCCTCTTTTCTTTAAAATGTGTTGTCGGGTTTAGTTATAAAACAGGCGTTTTGTTTCGCCTTTAGCTTAACTGACAGAGATGGAGGCACTGATAGAAAACGGATATCAGCATGATTTTTCTCTTTAAAAAATAACTTAAGCCATTCTTTAACTGTTTAAATATTAAAATATTTTCTCCCCCTTCCCCTCCCCCAAAAAAATAAAAAAAAAAAAAAAAAAAACCCACTTTTTATTTATTTTTAAATAACCACCTGTTTGTCTGAGCATCGTCACGGGTGATTCCCACGAAGGTGCCACGGATGGGGGGGTCCTGGTTTGCTCCTTTGGGGTGTCCATCACCCCACAAACCGACTCCCAGTGCCCCCAGTTTTGGGTGTCAACGAGGACCAAGCGCATCCCGCTCCTTCAGCGTCACCAACGGGGACCCACACGCCGCGTCCTCCTTCCCCCAGGGACACCAGGGGTGCCCACCCGTGCCCTTGGGGATGTGGGGTACCAAGGCAGCTCAGTGGGGTCACCCCAAGAAGCAAAGCTCCAGCGAGGGGAAAAAAAAAAATCCCTGGTGGGATGTGGCTCCTTGGGGGTTGTATTTATTAGGGGGGTGATGGAGAAACAAAAATAATAAAATAAAATAAAAATGCATAAGAAGAATTCGCCACCTTTTCCTGGGAGCTATGGAGTTTAACCCTTCGCAGTCCTCTTGTTCCTGAGATGAGCTGGGAGGGGGGAGGATATATAAGTGTATATTTAGGGGTGCGTGTACACGGGTGTCCTTTTTTTTTTTTTTAAAAAAAAAAAAAAAAGCATTAAAAAAAAAAAAAAAAAAAGGAGAAAACCCAAAAATGAGGGGGAAAAAAAGGAGGCAAAGGAGTTCTGCCACTGTCTCTGGTTCCTTTTCTCGCTCCGGGCTGTTAATAGACGGCACCGGTGTTGGGGGGCGGCCCCGGAGAGGTGTGATGCATCGTGCTGGTCGGCGGGGGCTGGTGGGGTCCGTGGGGTCCGCTGAGGGTCTGGGGGTGATACCAGGGGTTGTGCTCCTCCAAAAATCCCGGGGAAGAGCTGTAGGGAAGCGGCTGCGGGAGCGGGGTCCGGCCCGGCGCGCTGCCGTGCGAGTTACTGTCCCAGACGGCCGGGGAAGGGGGGGAGTTGCAGGCCATGGAGTCGCTGTTGTTGGGGCTGTGCTCCAGGGGCACCTCGCCGTTCTTGTAGAGCTTCTTGAACTTGGAGCGACGGTTCTGGAACCAGATCTTCACCTGGAGGGAGGAGGGAGAGGGAGGGGGTCAGTGGTTTGCGGTGCCAAGGCGGTGGCAGGGTGGAACGGGGCAACAGGGGAGGTGGGGTGAGGGGGGGATGTGGGGACCACAGGCAAGGGGGATGGGATGAGGGACGTGGATGTCACGGGGACTGCAGAGATGCGATGGAGCGCGGGAAAGGATGGGGGACATGGGTGTCATGGGGACCCTGGAGAGCATGGGATGGGACAAGGGACATAGGTGTCATGGAGAGCCCAGACACACGGTGCAGTGTGGGAAAGGACGGGGGACATGGGTGGCATTGGGACCCTGGAGAGCATGGGATGGGACAAGGGACATAGGTGTCACGGAGAGCCCAGACACACGGTGCAGTGTGGGAAGGGACGAGAGACATGGGTGGCATGGGGACCCTGGAGAGCATGGGATGGGACAAGGGACATAGGTGTCACGGAGAGCCCAGACACACGGTGCACTGTGGGAAGGGACGAGAGACATGGGTGGCATGGGGACCCTGGAGAGAGGATGCAGGGTGGGATGGGACAAAGGACGTGGGTGTTGAGGGGACCCCAGACACACAGTGCAGCGTGGGATGGGACAAGGGTATCACGGGGACCCCAGTGACACGATGCAGGGTGGGATGGGACAAAGGACGAGGGTGTCACAGGGACCCCAGTGACACGGTGCAACATGGGATGGGACAAAGAACATGGGTGTCACAGGGACCCCAGTGACACAATGCAGCATGGGACGGGACAAGGGTGTCACAGGGACCCCAGTGACACGATGCAGCATGGGATGGGACAAAGGACATGGATGTCACGGGGACCCCAGGCACACGGTGCATGGCGGGAAGCCCCATGGGACATGGGTGTCACGGGGACCCCAGACACGCCACACACCATGGGAAGGCGCCACAACACGGGTGTCGTGGGGACCTCGGGCAGGCGGTGTGGACAGGCGAAGCCCCCCTGAGGACACGGGTGTCACGGGGAGCCCGTCATGCCATGCATCATGGGGTGCCAGCCCGGCACGCCGGGCGTCGGGAGCGTCCCCGGTGCTGGGTGAGGCGGCGGCGCTGGACGCCCTTGGCCCCTGGGGAAGGGGTGTGGGGGGCGGTGGTTGTCACCCAAACAGGATGTCCCTCTGGGAGCGGGTGACGCGCTCCGTCAGCCCTTTGCCGAGTGGCTCCGATTGCTTCATCGCCCAAGGGAGGAGGAGGAAGGCCGGGCGCTGGGGAGCGCCGCGCCAAGGGCGGCACAAGGGCGCCGGCGCCGGCCCGCGGGCAGGGAGGGCGCCGGGGACGGGATGGGGTGCGGGGGTGTCGCGCGTGGTGGTGACAGCGGTGACAACCTGCTCGCCCGCACGCCAACAGGTTGGTGGGGATGATTTGTCCCTACGCCAGGAGAACCCCAAAAGCGAGGGTTTAGCCCTAAATCTGGGGAGAAGCCCATCATGCCCAGCCCTGCTCTTCCAGTCCAGTCCAGTCCACTGCCACCCCCTGCATGAGGTCCGGGGGGGGGGGGGGGAATGTGTCTCCTGTCCCAAATCCCCTGTCCCCAAGCGGGATGGGGACACCGGAGCACCGGGAGGACACAAGGGGACCCCCAGAAAGCCCGGCGGAGGGGAGCAGCGTCCGTCCTCAGGACACCGCACTCCAGCTGGATTGGGGGTCAGGACCTGCTGCCGGGATGGGGTGTCCTGAGCCCCCTGTTCCCAGCACCCTGTCCCCAGCGCCCCATCCCAAGTGTCCCCTGGGATTTCGTGTCCCCTGGGATCTCACGTCCCGCGCTCCCGGAGGTTGGGTGCGTTGCTGACCCAGGACCCTCCCAGGCACCGGGGCAGGATTCGCCCGCAGCCCCCAGCGGGTGCCCGGGCAGAGCGAGGTCTGGGATGGGGCTGGCTCCAGAGGGACCGGGAGATACCCCAAAACCAGGGGACTGGGGACTGTCCCCCCGCTCTGCTCCTTCCCCCCTCTCCACCTTCTCCTCTGCAGTGCAGATCTGCTCCGCACGGGTAAATCTGGCGGCAGGGACCTCTGCGCCTACAAACAAGCGGGGAGCCCCCATCCCCAGGGACCCCCAGACCCCTCCTGGCTCTCACCATCCAGCCGTGAGCTCTCCCAGTTTGAGTTTTTCAGGGGGGGGGCAGCTCCGTCTCCCTCTCCTGCTGATCCCTCCCGCCCGTGGCTGGGAATTGGGGTGCTGGGGGGTGTCGAGGGGGGCTCAGCCCTTACCTGAGTCTGGGTGAGCCCCAGCTGGGCGGCCAGTTCAGCCCGTTCCGGCAGCGCCAGGTACTGGGCTTTCTGGAAGCGGCGTTGCAGAGCCGCCAGTTGGTAACTGGAGTAGATGGTGCGGGGCTTGCGGATCTTCTTGGGTTTCCCATTGACCATCCGCACCTCCGGCTCCGGCTCCTCCTTCACCGACACTGGGCAGAGAGCGGAGGGGTGAGGCCGGGGCTGGCAAAGGGGTCCCAGTGCAGTCACCCCCCCCTCCAGCTCAGGGTCATCCCACCCTGCGCGGTGGCACTGCCCCATCCCTGGGAGCATCCCCCCAGCGCGGCTCCATCCCGCTGCATCCCCCCGGCAACACCGGAGGGCGCTGACCCCCACCCCAACAACCCTTCAGCGGGGACCAATCCTCCTTCCCCAGTCCCCCAGCCACCCCATCCCCAACTTGGGGACACTTAGAGGGGTGTCACTGATCCAACCCCTCTTTCTCTTTCCAGTATCCTACCTGCTTCTTGAGCTGGGAGCTGCTGGTCCCTGAAGTGGCCGTACTGGCGGTAGGAAGGGCTGTAGGAATAGTCGGATTTGGGCGAGTAGGTGCCGGCGGCGCCGATGCCGTTGAGGTTGAACTGGTGGTAGGGATAGTGGCTCACGGGCTGGCCGTAGGACTGGCCCGGGTAGTAGTCATGTTGACCGGTGTAGTAGCCCAAATCGGTGACGGAGGACTCGGGTAAGGTGGGAGAGTCCTTGGAGGCGGCATGGCAGCTGAGCGAGCCCGAGAGATCCGTCAGGATGCTGGAGAGCTTCTTATCGAAAGACCCGCTCATCGCTGGGGCTGCGCCGGGGTGGCGGGGGGGGGGGCTGCTGCCTGCCTGGCTGGGGACCCCCCCAACCTGGCGGCTCCGCTTGCTGGGCCTGGGTAGCCCAGATCCTGCTCCTCCAAGCCCACGGACGGACAGACAGACAGACACACAGAGCTCTTCCCAAGAGGAACCAAGAGAGACTGTGCCCAAACCTCCAGCCCCGGCCGACTGCTTAAAGCCTTTAATTAGGGAGCAGGGCAGGGTGGGTGCGCATTCCGATTGGCTCCAGAAATATTGCCTGGGAGGCAAAACAGGCTCCTGCCTCCTCTCTGCCTCTGGTTTTTTTTTTTATTTCCCCCCCCCTCCCTCCCTGCCTCACCCCCCCCTTTTTTCTTTCCCTCTCTCAAGAAACAACAAAGAGTGGGTGAAGGAGGGAGAGGGAATAAATAAAGATCGCAGGCTCCTGTCTGCTGGAGCAGGGGTGGGAGGGGGGGTCACACTTTACAGGGGTCTGGGGACACTGGGTAATTTATGGGGGGGGGTTATGCAGGGGAATTGGTGCCCCCCCCCCCCTCCGGGACTCTTGGTGCAGAGGGGGGATTTGAAGGGGGAGCAGCGGGGGGTGTTTGCTGGGGGGGAGCGGGGAGGGAGACTTGGGGTTAGGGAGCAGGATGGATCCCGTGGTGGTTGGGGGGTGTTTTAGACACATCCCCCCCCCCCCCCAGCTCCCACCTTCTCCCAGTGTTTCCCAGTGTCTCCCAGTTCAACGCAGAGCCCCCCCCCCCCCAAGCCTCACAGAGGGGAGGACCCTCATGTACCCCAAAACTTGCCATCCTCCACCTGCCCTGTGGGGACCTTAGGGCGGGGTGAAGTCCTGATTCTGGGGACACCCCCACACACACCTCAGGACTCTGTGCCCCCCTCCCACCCCTACTCAGAGCCCTGACCCCCCCACTGCCCTAAGAGTCCCCAGCAGTGTCACCCAACCCGGGGCCCCAAGCCAGCCCCTGCCACCCCCGGTCACTCACAGCGCTGTCCCCAGCTCCCCCCCCTCTCCACCCAGCACTGTGGAGGGGGGATCTTGGAGGGGGGACTTTTATTTTGGTGGGGGGAGTCTCTTCTTCTGCTCCAGGTCCTGACCCCCGAGAGGGGCTGGGGGGCCGGGAGGGGGTTGGGGGCTGATCCTTAACCCTGGCTGGGGTTTTTCCCCTCCTTCCCCACTGTGTGTGTCCCCCCCCGCCGCGATTGTCCCCCCCAACCTCCCCCCCACTCCACGAGGTGCAGTGGTGCAATGTCGCCACCTGACGGCCTCAGCGGTGTCGTGCGCTGTCACCAGAGTCACGGGTTCGAGTCCCGGTCCCGCCGTCCCCGCCAGGGCCATGAATAAAGTAGGAAAATGAGTAAAAATATGAAAAGAATAGAAATAACAGCAATGGAAATAGGAAGGCGCGGGGGGGGGGGGGTCTCCTGTCCGTCCCCCTCAAAGGTCGGGTAGGGGGGGTCCCACCCCCACATGTCCCCCTTGGAAAGGCGCCCCCACTCCCCCAGCCCCGCACAGTGCCCATGGGGGTCCCCTCGTGTCCCCTCCTCTGCCACAGCTGCGGGAGGGGTGCGGGGGGGGGGGACACCAGGCGGGCTGTGTCGTGTGTGTGTCCCCAGCATCCTTGGGCAGACGGTGCCATCTACTGTCCCTTTGGCGTCATGACACCCCCTCTTTGAGTACTGACCCCCCCCCCTTAGCTGCCAACACCCCCCCTTTGGGTGCGAACACCCTTCCTGGGGGGATGTCCCCCCCCATCCCAGAGTGGCAGCCAAGGCCACAGGGTGAACCCCTGAAACGTGACAATCCGGTGGGCAGAGAGGGACCCACTGAGCCCCAAAATGTCCCCAAGTGGCTGGGGCTATTTGTCCCCGTGCTGAGGGCTGTCACCGGCCGGAGAGAAACCCCACACGTCCCCGGGGGGGTGGTGGGTGTCTGGGGGGGCTCCGAGCTGGGATCGGGGCCAGCGCACGCTAGGGGACAGGGACAAGGGACAGGGGGACAGGGGGACAAGGGACTGGGGATGGAGGACAAGGGACAGGGACAGGGGACAAGAGATTGGGGATGGGGACAAGGGACAGGGGACAGGGGGACAGGGGACAAGGGACTGGGGCTGGGGACAGGGGACAGGGGACAAGGGACTGGGGCTGGGGACAAGGGACAGGGGACAGGGGACGGGAGGACAGGGGACAAGGGACTGGGGATGGGGACAAGGGACAAGAGATTGGGGATGGGGACAAGGGACAGGGATGGGGACAGGTGACAGGCCCCGTGCCAGAGCCATGTGCCAGCCGCTGTCGGGGGCCGCCCTTGGGACTGTCCCCTCTGCTGTCACTCTTTCCAGTGACATTGTGCAGCACATGAGCTGTGCTGTGGCGCGGGGACATCGGGGCGGGGGACACAGGACATCCCGGGGGGGGGTGGTGGCATTTCCCCCCCCCGCCTCCCACCCATGGGTTTCCTGACACGAGTGGGAGCCGCCCAGTGCCTCCCGGTGACCTTTTGCCAGGCTTGGGGACCGTGACAGCCCCCGCCACGTGACACCGGGCAGGGAGCCCCCGGGGGGGCTGTACCGGGCAGGGACCCCCCCAGGGGGCCGGTACCGGGCACGGAGCCGGCATTCCCGGCGTTCCCGGGCGGGCAGGCGCCGTGGGAGGCCCGGGGATTTTCTCCCGACCTCCCAGAGGGACACAAAGGGGGGGGCTGAGCTCCAGAGTGGGGGTCACATCCTGGGGTGTCCCATCCTGGGGGGGGGTGTCCTAACTTGGGGGTCTCATTCCCAGGGGGGTCCATCCCTGGGGGAGGGTCCCATCCCATGGGGGGTCCTAACTTGGGGGTCCCATCCCAGAGGGAGTCCCAACTTGGGGGTCCCGTCCCAGGGGAGGTCCCATCCTGGAGGGGGGGTCCTAACTTTGGGGGTCCCATCTCTGGGGGGGGGTCCCATCCTGTGGAGGGGGGGGTCCTAACTTTGGGGGTCCCATCCCAGGGGAGGTCCCATCCTGGGGGGGGGTCCTAACTTCGGGGGTCCCATCCCATGAGGGGTCCCATTTCTGGGGGGGGTCCCATCCTGTGAGGGGGGATCCTAACTTGGGGGTCCCGTCCCATGATGAGTCCCGTCCCATGGGGGGGTCCCAACTTGGGGGTCCCATCCTGTGGGGAGGTCCCAACTTTGGGGATCCCATCCCATGGGGGGGTCCCATCCTGGGGGGGGGTCCTAACTTTGGGGGGTCTCATCCCATGGCGGCTCTGATCCCTAGGGGTCCTATCCCATGGGGGGGGGGGTCTCATCCCAGAGCGTCCATCACAGGGTCCGTGGGAGGGGGACGGTCTCATTCGCAGAGGTCACAGGTACTGGGGGGGGGGGGGGGGGGGTGTCCCCATCCGGGGGGGTCCCAGGGTGGGGGTGCCCTGCTGTTTCCACGGGACAGCGGAGGGGTGCGTGACGCGTACCCCCGCCTTACGGGAACACCTCCGCGCCTGAGCGCGCTCCCGCCGCCCGCTGTGCACGCGCAGGTACGGCCACGCCCCCCCCCTCCCCGTGCGCACGCGCGGGGGGGGGGGGGAGGCCCCGCCCTCCCCGCAGGTACCCGGTGCGGGGGGGGGGTGGTGTGCATGATGGATGTGCGCGGCCCCTTTAAGGGGGGTGCCCGGAAGGGCGCGCGCCCCGCCCGGTCCCTCCCCCGCCCCGCAGCGCACCGGCCCCGGTGGGGCGCGGCCGTGCGGCGGCTGCGGGAGCGGAGCCGATGCGGGTCATGGCGCGGTGCCGCCGGTGGCGGCGGCTGCTGCTGCTGCTGCCCCCCCCAGCCCCGTTGCTGCTGGCGCTCGGTTCGCTGCTCGGTGCCGCCGCCGCTTTCAACCTGGACCGCGCCTTCCCGGTGCTGAAGGAGGGCGGCACCCCCCGCGCCTTCTTCGGCTTCTCGGTAGCGCTGCACCGGCAGACCGAGCGGCGGGAGCGGTGCCTGTGAGTGGGGGGGGGCACGGGGATGGAGGGGTGCGATGGGAGGGGGCAGGCGGAGGGGGGGGACCCGGGATGGGGAGCGAGGTGCTGAGTGTCGAGGTGTGGGATGGGGGCGGGGGGGGGGGTCCCGGAGGTGGGAGTTGGGGTCCTGGGGGTTGAGGTGGGGGGCACACATGCATAAGCAGAGGAGGTCCGTGGGGTCGGGGTGTGGGATGGGGGGGGACAGGTGGGGGGGTCTTTGGGGTGGGAGTGGGGTCCTGGGGCTCGAGGGGGGTACACACAGGGAAAGGGGGTCCCGGGGGTGGGAGTGGGGTCCTGGGGCTGGGGGGGGAGCACACAGGCAAGGGGGTCCCTGGGGTGGGAGCAGAGTCCCAGGACTGGTAATGGGGGGGTATGGAGCTCGGGGGACACACACATAGGCAGGGGGGTCCCTGGGGGTGGGAGCGGGGTATCAGGGCTGGAAGGGCGGGGGGGGACAGGCGGGGGGGGCCCTGGGGTTCGAAGTGGTGTCCTGAGGTTCGAGGTGTGGAGTGGGGGAGACCGTGGGACTTGGGCGGGGGGGGGGGGGGAGGGCTAGGGTGGGAGCGGGGTCCTGGGGATTGGGGGGGGTGGGGGTGGCAGGCAGGGGGGTGCCTAGGGTGGAAGTGGGGTCCTAGGGCTCGAGGTGTGGGATGGGGGGGGGGGGGGAAATCAGGGAGAGGTTCCCTATGGGGGGGGGGGAGGGTCCCCGGGATGGGGCAAAGGTCCCCCGAGGCTGCGCTGGGGGTGGGGGGGGTGCCACCAGGAGGAGGAGCTGGTGGGGCTTTGGATGGGGGGGAGTGGGGTGTCCCGGGGGTGCTTTGGGTGCTGGGGTGGGAGTCAGGGGGATGTTGGGGGGGTCTCTTGTGGGAGGAAGCGGCCCCTGAACAAGGGGGGGGGATACATGCCATAAAACAGCTCCTCAGGTGTTTATCCCCCACTCGTGGCTTTGCCCCCCCTTATTGGATGGGGTCCCATCCAGACCCCAGTGTCCCCCCCCCCCCCCCCTTATTCCCTGGGTGCTGAGCACCCACTGAGGGGGGGGTCCTGATGCAAGACCCCAGTGACATGGGGCAGAGTGGGGACCTGCTGTGACAGCGCCATCCCCACCAACGGGGTCCCACCGCGGCGTTTGGGGACCCCTTTGTGTCCCCCCCCCCTCAAGCTCTGGCTCCGTCTCCTTGGTTCTGGGGGGGGGTGGGGGGAACCCACTGAGCCGTGATTCCTGCTGCCCCAACAAAAGCCATTCCTGGATGGCACGTCCCCCCTGCAACCCCACCGCTGTCACCCGCTGTGTCCCCTGATGTGTGTCCCCCCCCCTTAATTGGGACCCCCCCACGGGCATCATCTCCCTGCTCCCCTCCACTGGTGCCAGTTGCACGTGCGTGCTGGGGGGAAGGCGCTGGTTTGGGGTTGGGTTGGGTTTTTCTTGCTGGGGGGCACAGGTTTTTGCTGCCTCACCCACACGGGGGGGGGGGGTGTGTGAGGGGGGGCCCTGGGGGGGGCTCCCGGCATGAGGCATCTGCCGCTCCGCATTCCTGAGATGCATTTGGGCTCTTGCCCTGCCGTGGGATGTCTCCGTGCTGCTGCTCTGCGGGAGGGAGTGAAGCTGTTCCCTGGGGGGGGGGGCCACAGGAGCCATCCCACCCCCGTGGGGACGCGCTGGCACCCATCCCACCCCTCCGGTGGCATCGGGGCAGCTGGGTCGGGGTTCTGGGGGGGTGAAGGTGTTGGTGGTGGGTGTTGCTTTGTTTCATGGGGGATTTTTTTTTGGGGGGGGGGTTCTGTCCCCCTTAGGGGTTGAGGTCCCCCCGGCGTGGGCCACGTGGGCCGTGCGTGTCTGAGCGTGATGCTGGCGGCGTCTGCAGGGGAGAGGCTTTGGAACACTGAGCACCCCCCCCGGGGGGTCTGCACCCCCCCATCTCCGCTGCCTGTCCCTGGTGGGGAGGGACACAGGGGACCTGTGCAGGTGGAGGGGTGCACATGGCACCCCCGCTTTCCTTGGCGGGGGGGGGGGGGGTGCTGCCCCTCGCTCCTCACCATGGGGGGGACACACAGTGCTGGGGGGGGGACATGGTGCAAGCAGGAGCGTGATGGGCCTGGGAGAGCTGCAGGGTTTGCTCCGTGCGTGGGGGTGTCCCTTGTCCCCAACCCGAGGTGTCAGAGCCGTTCCGGGTGGGTGCAGTGAGGTGGGACCCCCCCCAGACCCCCCCCATCCCAGTGCTGCAGCACTATGGGGGTGAAGCTGCTCCCCCCTCTCGGTGACAGATGGAGGACCCCCCCCCCGTGCCCTTTGCTCAGCGGATGGGTCCTCGCAGGTACAGCCAGGGTGGGGACAGGAAAGGGACACTTCCTACAGCCATCATCCCCAACAATGGGGGGGGTCCCGTGATTTTTGGGGGGGGGGGGGCTCAACGCCTGACCTCCCCCCGATGCAGCCATGGAGGATCAGAGGGATGCTCCGGAGCGTGGTGGCATCCCCAGCCTGCCGGTGGGGTGGGGACAGCCACAGCTGGTGTGACACCGGTGTGTGTCCCGGCGTGTTTTCCCTGTCCTGGAGCTGTGCCCGTGCCCAGGTTTGTTTGCTGGCCCCTCCCCAGGTGAAGGTGAGGTGGAAGCGGTGTTATCGGCCGCCCGTGCCGGATCCGGCCGCTCCCGCGGGCTCAGAGCTGGCGGGGGGTGGGTGGGGGGGTGTCTGACCTCTGGACATGACAGCAGGACCCAGGGGACCCACCCCAGGCAGGTCGGGAGTCCCTGCCTGACGTGGGGAAACTGAGGCACGGGGGGGGCAGCAGGAGGCAGCCCCATGGCTGTGACTTTGTGTGCCTCGGTTTCCCTCCTGGGGGGGGGGGGGAGCAGGGGCTGTGCCTGCAGCTCGGGGGTCTCAATGGTCCTGGTGTGGGGGGAGAGCGGGGCCCCCTGAATTCCCAGTTTGATTCCCAGTTTGATTCCCAGTTTGATTCCCAGTTTGATTCCCAGTTTGATTCCCAGTTTGATTCCCAGCTTTCTCCGCCGACTGCCAGAGCCGGCCTGGCCGTGCTCCCCCCCGCCTTGGCCAGGGTCCTGCAGCTCCTTGGCAGGCAGAGGGGGGACGGATGTGCCGTGGGGGGGGGGGGGGGGGGTGTCATCCATCTGTCTGTCTGTCTGTCCGTCCATCCCTGGCTGCTTCCAGGCAGCATCTCCCCCTTCCTTTCTGGCACTGACATCAATAGATTTGCTTGCTCAGGGCCCCCCCAAACAGTGGCATTGGGGGGGGGGGGGAAGTTGGGGGGTGATGGGCGGCCTGGAGCCTTGGGGGGGGGTGGGCTATGCCAGGGACACCCCTTGGTTGCTGGGGTTTGGGGGGACCCTGCTGACCTCTGGAGCATCTTCCAGCCCCAGCATGGGGTGAGGTTTGAGGGGGGGGTGTCCCTGTGCCGTGGGGGACCCCCCCTCCCCCCCAGTGAGGGGGTCACTGCCTGTGAGCGGGGATGGGGTGGGATGGAGGAGGATGGGGTGCAGTGCTGGAGCCCCCACCTCGCCTTTTGGTGCTTGTCACCCCTCAAGCATGTGGGGTGATGGATGAGGCGCTCCAGTTGCTGCCCGGCTGCTCCTTGCCTGGCGCCCAGCCCAGGGAGGGGGCGGCTGGGGCTGGGGGGGGGGGACAGGACACGCCCCCCCCCCCCCCATTGCAGAGCCCTTTGGGACTGAGCCCAGGTCAGATCCCCCTTTCCCATCCTTATCAGAGCTCTCCCACCCCCACATTTGGGGGCTAGTCAGTGCCCTGATGCTGAGACCCCCCCACTGTTGGCAGGGGGCCCCCACACCACTGTGTGTCCCCCCCCCAGCTTTACCAGGGAGGATGAGGCCGGGACACAGCCTCCCACATTCCTGCTCCCCTCCCTTCCCGGCCTCCCCCTCTCCCTGCTGTGTCCCTCCCCACCTCTGCTCCACTGCCCTGGGCTGAGGCCCCCCCCCACTATGTGTGTCCCCCCCCCCCACTGGGGTGGGACCAGTGCCACAAACTGGTCCTGGCAAGCCCCAGCATCCCCACTCCTGGTTTTCCAGGGTCTTGAGGTAGCTGGGGGGGGGGCACCTTGGGGTGTACACAGGTGGGGGGAACTCCTGTGCATGTCCCCCCCCCCCGCTCCGGTGGGGCTCCGAAGCCCCCAGCATCTCGTGAGCCCCCCCCAAGAGCAGAGCCTGCGGGTGGGCTGTGGTGCTGGGAAGTCTTGGCTGGAGGGAGTGGGATGGAGGAGCTGCTTGGCTTGGGTGGGCTCCCACCCCCCCACTGCCCCCCCCTCCCCACCACCACCCCCCCCGGGACCTGGGGGGCAGCGGTGGCGGCTGGGAAGGGCTTTCCTTGGAGTGGGGGGGTCTGGCCAAGCCAGGACCACCCAGGGGGAGTGGGGGCCGGTCCCAGCCCTGGGGCTGTGGGTCCTAATGGGGTTCAGGGTGTGGGGGGGAGGGCAGGACCCCTCCCTGAATTCTGCACACACACACACCCCACCCCTGAGTCACATCCCCTCCAGATCAGTGGGGACAATGGTGCCACTTGTCCTCCCCATGTCCCTCAGGTGGACTGGGGTGACGCACACCCCTTTGTGTCCAG